>CM031596.1:28891974-28926974 GCA_018398815.1 Conus ventricosus | reverse complement strand
CAAGTCCCTCCATCATGACACTTGCAAAGATTAAAAAAGAAAAGGGGGAAGAAAAGAAGGGAGGGGGAGGGGAAAGAGAGAAGATATGGGGACGAAACAAATCAGGGCAATAAAGTGCAAAACCCTTTTAGCAGCTTAGGGGACCATTGTCATCCGTCTGGAAAACAGAACCATCCACATCATAACTTGCTCCCATGACTATCATCCGCTGATTCGGACACACACACACGCACGCACGCACGCACGCGTACACACACGCATACATATATATATATATACACTGTACTCTACGTTTACCTTCATAGCATTTTCTAGGGTTAGCCCGACCTGGGAGATACAGACACCTGCAGTGTTGATTAGGAAAGTTGAGCAACACTCTCAAAGACGACTTTCGACCGTTTTGTTTCAATCCCTCCAGTCGAGCCCGCATCAAATTCAGCTTTGGGTAGGCGCCGGTCGGGGCAGAAAAAAAAAAATCCCACAAGTGCATGCTTTGATGACAATCGAGCCCACGACCTTTCAGCCGGCAATCCAAGACGCTAATCACTGCAGCACAGCGGCTGGAACGAGTTCAGCAGCATAAAGACAGCCTTTCATAAAGACAGCCTTTCATACTGTAGCCGGGTGCTAACAGTGTATATATTTCTTTTGGTCACCTTTCGTGGATGAAAATGTTTTGTTCGAGAGTTATCTTCCCCTTAACCTCCCTTGGTCGAATCTCCTTTTTTTATTGTGTAAATTCTTTAAATCATGAATACCTCAGAACCTACATAGTTGTATGTACGTCGCTGAAGTCACAAAAAATTAATGTATTTGATTCATTACAACCGTACTGGGTTGAGAAGCCCATATTTTCTCTAAACTGGTATTTCGCACGAGCAATCTTGGCGCCATTTTCAATTGTCTGTCGAATGAATATTGAATAATTCTTGATTTTACAAAAAGTAAGAGGAAAACCGAAGAATCTGAAGATGCATGTTAAAAGTAAAGTCCATAAGCTTTCATTTCGTATATCGCATGCCTATGATCTTTTCTGTACAAGCTTGCGACTATACGAAATGACTGACAGCGCCGGTCCCTTTAGCGAGTCGCCTTCTTTGTTTACTGTCGGAGTTTTGATCCAAATTATCATTCTACGAAATTCGGACTTCCCGATCGAAATCTTGCTAATGACTCCATTTTTGTTATGAATACAACTGAAAATGTGTAGAATTTATTATTTAACAGACCGTTTCAACAGAGTATTTTCAGTTGAAAATTGTCAGAAGTGGGTGCCGACGGCCCAGCGAGGTGAAAAGTCAGCTGTGTTTTCTATCAAACTTTAAACGCGAAGTTCTCCACTTAGACACTGTCTCGGAAAATGAAGTTTATATGTATGAAAAGAGCGAGATGCCAGCTTTTTATTCATTACAAAACTATTTCACGCTGTTAGTATTTTTCATCGAAATAAAGGAAAATATGACGTAAGCTTGTTAAAAGTGGCTTCACTCTGGGAGATTAATCAGCAATGATTAAGTACAGGAACAAAATTGTCAAATGTGACTTACTGCATTTTATTCCTTGTGTTCTGAGGTTTTCATCGATAGTAAATATGTGTTGATAGTTTGAACGGACAGCGAGCCAGACAACACGGAAGCTGCCATAGAAAACACAAAAATTCTGTTGGTTCGGCCTCGCGAGGCTCGTTTTGTCTTTCGGCACCGTGGTGCTGGCTTTGCGGTCCGGTACGGTGTTATAAAAGTGGAGCGTTGTGTGAGAATAGAGAGAGTTCCCCTAGAGTTCCATGATGTGAGCGACTGGCGTGAGAGGCAGAGAGAGGCGCGCTCAGTGCGCTGAGTGCTGAGAGCGAGAGAGTTCCCAGGCTGCGTTCCTGGTTTGAGCCCTAGCCATGGGAGAAATAAAGACAAGAAAAAACTCCACGTCGTCCACTGTGTCTTCTTGACTGGCTGTTGTCCCTTGGTTCCTGCACTTCTCACCATCTGCCTGTCTTCACCTGCACACCCCTTACCCCTCCACACCATCACCAACTGGCGCTGCGAGCAGGATCGGAGACAGAAGGACCAAGGAGACACAGCCAAGAAGACCGGACACCATGGCCAGCCAACTACCTCTGCACCCCCTGCATCAGCTCCCATTCTCGCCAGCTGCGGGCTTCTCTGGCCGGGAGGAGAGAGAGCTGGCCCGATGGATGGATCCTCCTGCTGCAGTCGGCGCATCTCTCCTGGTGACAGCTGAGGCAAAATGGACTTTGCTGTCGCCTGGGTGCTGCTGGGCCATGTCGCTTGTCAGCATTCTGGCTGCTGGCAGGGGCAGAGGACTGGGGTTTGTCCCCAGTTTTCACAGGTGCCGACCTCCGTCGCCTCCGCCTGGGCCGTCGTCCTGGGTGCTGTGTGCCCGTCGCACAGCTGCGGACCTGCAGTGGTCCATCCCCTGCCTGGTTGACTTTCCGCCGGAGGTACTGGAGATGGGACCCATGCTCAGAGATGGTCTCGTCCTGGCCCTGCTGCCTGATGGGAGACGCTGTGGCCGGGTGACCACATCGTGCTGCTCTCCCCAGTTCTCCAATGTGCTACTGGCCCACCTACGCCAGACCACGGCGGCCTACGCGTCTGGTAGGGAAACCAACAAAAAGGTATGACCTCAGTGCCTGCCTGGATGACCAGGAACTCTTTCATTTAACTGATTCGGTCGGATGTTACACGAGACAGTAAATATGTTCCTGGACTGATTTATGAAGATCGCTGAATACCTCCTTTTAGGAAGAGGTGCTGTGGACTGGTTGTTAACCAATTATTCTTTTTTTTTTTGTACAAGCTAGTATATGTTGATCTTCAGGTTGGATAATGTATGCCACGGTTTTTCAGAAGCCAGCAGTACTGGCTAAGGATTTTATAGCAAATTCTGTTTGCCATTTTGTACCGGACTTTGTGGAATCTTGTTCAAATAACAAGCCCATTTTTGTCGTTTGGTACCCAATGTGCCCCTGTTTTTTTTTGTGCTAACAGTAGTTGTGAAGGAACTAGGTTGAGTTTGACTTTTGGGGAAATTTTGTTCAAAATGACAAAACCCAGCCAAATCATACCTTCCTGGGACTTGACACAAAGGAGTCTATAGCAAAATCTGTTTTTGCCGCTTTATATTTGACTTAATGGAATTTTGTCATTTGGTAACCAATACTTGGATTTAAAGGAATCCTTCTGAGTATATTTTATGTCTGACCTCTTGGGATTTTGGTTCAAATAACCAAGTCCATTAAGTCAAGTTTGGTGCCTACCCAATGTTTTGGATTTTTAACAAATCCTTCCTAGTCATTTTGTATTTGATATTTTGGAATTTTGTTTAAATTATATGCCCGCCTGGACAATTAGAGACTTTCTTAATGGGTAACTGGCTTGGTCAGGCCTTCTAGAGGACAGTTATAGATTGTATATATTCCCCAATTGATCGCCGAACACCTTTTTAGGAAGAGGTGTTGCGGACCGTTTGCCAGAAGTTCATCTGTTCATTGTGGTTTTTTTTCCACAAGCTAGTCTATGTTGGTTGTTTTTCATGTTTGATAATGATGTGAACCCCTCTTTTAGCCACCAGTACGTTGTTGTTTTCATGTTTGATAATGATGTGAACCCCTCTTTTAGCCACCGGAAGTCATAAAAGAGAATTTAAGTCATGACTTTTGCTGAGATTCTGCCGCAAAGTGCTAAAACCTGTCCAAATTCATGACCTGGGGACTTGACTCAAAGGGTTTTGATAAATCCTTTTTTTTTTTCCTCCACTTTTATCGTGCTATGTTTGACTTTATGGATTTTGTTCAAATAGCAAGTCCATTATTGTCACGTTGGCACCCCGTGTTTTTGGGTTTTGATAAATCCTGCCAAGTATATTCTGTACCTGACCTTCTTGGAATTGTTTAAAATAACAAATCCTTGCAAAGTCATTTTTAGTACCTGACATCTTGGAATTTTGTTTACATAACAAGTCCATTATTGTCACTTGGTACCTACCCAGTGCTTTGGGTTTTAACACACGTTCCTAATGATTTCTGATGTCCGACTTGGAACTTTGTTTTTCAAGTCCAGTTTAGTCACTTTATGTACCCAAAGCCCGGTTTTGTTCATGAAAGGAATCCTTTGTTGTCATTTTGTATTTGACTTTTTGGAATTTTTGTTTAAAATACATGTCCATTTTAGTCAATGTGAATCCTGGCTTTCAGACGCCTTGTTTAAAAAAAGCAAGCCCTTGATAGTCGGAATATGTGAATGCAAAGAATGAGAGGGAGAACAAGATGTTTTGATGTTTTGATGTTTTGATGCATTGATGTAAGTGTTTTGTTTTGGGGTAGTCATGCCTCTAAAGACTTGATGGCTGAAGCTTCATTTTTTCATTGATTGATTTTTGCACTCCTACTTGATAACTCTGCCATTTTTATGACATTTTTGTGCCAGCGAGGACGCTGGTTGTAACAGAGTAGGGGGGGATGTAGCCGGGTGCTAACAGTGTATATATTTCTTTTGGTCACCTTTCGTGGATGAAAATGTTTTGTTCGAGAGTTATCTTCCCCTTACCTCCCTTGGTCGAATCTCCTTTTTTTATTGTGTAAATTCTTTAAATCATGAATACCTCAGAACCTACATAGTTGTATGTACGTCGCTGAAGTCACAAAAAATTAATGTATTTGATTCATTACAACCGTACTGGGTTGAGAAGCCCATATTTTCTCTAAACTGGTATTTCGCACGAGCAATCTTGGCGCCATTTTCAATTGTCTGTCGAATGAATATTGAATAATTCTTGATTTTACAAAAAGTAAGAGGAAAACCGAAGAATCTGAAGATGCATGTTAAAAGTAAAGTCCATAAGCTTTCATTTCGTATATCGCATGCCTATGATCTTTTCTGTACAAGCTTGCGACTATACGAAATGACTGACAGCGCCGGTCCCTTTAGCGAGTCGCCTTCTTGTTTACTGTCGGAGTTTTGATCCAAATTATCATTCTAACGAAATTCGGACTTCCCGATCGAAATCTTGCTAATGACTCCATTTTTGTTATGAATACAACTGAAAATGTGTAGAATTTATTATTTAACAGACCGTTTCAACAGAGTATTTTTTCAGTTGAAAATTGTCAGAAGTGGGTGCCGACGGCCCAGCGAGGTGAAAAGTCAGCTGTGTTTTCTATCAAACTTTAAACGCGAAGTTCTCCACTTAGACACTGTCTCGGAAAATGAAGTTTATATGTATGAAAAGAGCGAGATCCAGCTTTTTATTCATTACAAAACTATTTCACGCTGTTTAGTATTTTTCATCGAAATAAAGGAAAATATGACGTAAGCTTGTTAAAAGTGGCTTCACTCTGGGAGATTAATCAGCAATGATTAAGTACAGGACAAAATTGTCAAATGTGACTTACTGCATTTTATTCCTTGTGTTCTGAGGTTTTCATCGATAGTAAATATGTGTTGATAGTTTGAACGGACAGCGAGCCAGACAACACGAAGCTGCCATAGAAAACACAAATTCTGTTGGTTCGGCCTCGCGAGGCTCGTTTTGTCTTCGGCACCGTGGTGCTGGCTTTGCGGTCCGTACGGTGTTATAAAAGTGGAGCGTTGTGTGAGAATAGAGAGAGTTCCCCTAAGTTCCATGATGTGAGCGACTGGCGTGAGAGGCAGAGAGAGGGCGCGCTCAGTGCGCCGAGTGCTGAGAGCGAGAGAGTTCCCAGGCTGCGTTCCTGGTTTGAGCTCCTAGCCATGGGGAGAAATAAAGACAAGAAAAACTCCACGTCGTCCACTGTGTCTTCTTGACTGGCTGTTGTCCCTTGGTTCCTGCACTTCTCACCATCTGCCTGTCTTCACCTGCACACCCTTACCCCTCCACACCATCACAATACCAACCTCCGTGGCGAAGTGGTGGAGCATCGTACACCCTCGGTTGGGAGGTCGTGGGTTCGATTCTCATCAGAGCCGTTCTTTTGTGGGATTTTTCCTGCCAAAAGTTGAGTTTGCTACGAATTCAACTCGGACAACACGGACCACATAGTCGTGTTTCATCCATCTAACGGATGCGTCTCTGGGGGCGTTGCTCAAATTAACGACTAAACACTGCGGGTACCTGTATCTCTCGGGCCTGTTGACGCTGGGATATAATAAGACAGAGTACAGTCCTGTCATGCAGTCTCGAACCAGAGTCCTCTATCATCCTCATCATCATCGATCAGCATAGGAAATGAATCAAGTTCCACAGCCCTTCATGCCGTGCTCTCATGTTGACCTCAGTTTCGATTATCTCTGTGCGTTCAAGCTCCTGTTTGGTTCTGTGGGGTCACCGTTCCGGCAAACTCACGGGGGCTGTCGTTGAACGGACGTGATGGCGCCCTCCGAGGGAGAGCTCGCTCACGATGATTCCGTGACAAAGTAGTTATTATTGTCAATAGTGGGCAAAGTAGATGGTATCCTGCATATGCTGGATCAAAACAGGCCCCTCTGAAGTAACTCGGCAGCAGTGAAGCGTCTCCTCTGATGGGTTGGCTCCTGACGACTTGACATTGCCTGCTCCATGTGGATTGCCGTTGCAGGGCTGTGGCGGGACGGACCAGGCTGTGGCTGTGGAACCGGAATGAGTGGCGTGGGTGCAACGCCACTACAGTGCTACAGAAGAAGAAGAAGAAGAAGAAGAGAAGAAACAGGCTTTCACAATAGTCCCACAAGTTTTGCCAAATGCATTTGACACTGGACACAACCGCGAGTCCTGCTCGATACTTCTTCTGGGCAGCTGTGCCAGGTGGCATTCTGCTCCCTTTTGAAGGAGCTTTAACAACGAGTGCTTACCTTGCATTGTTTTTTGTTTGTTTTCTTAGATGGCTCTTCCAGCTACAAGCGAAACTGTTCACATTGATCACGTTAGCTCATAATGTCGCCGATGTTGTGACTTGTAGTGCCGCTTCACCCTGGCCAAAGAGAGGATCACACCCAGTTCTCACTTATTGATGAGCATCAAAGGGAGAGGGGGCGGCGATGGAGGGTAGGGGTGGGGGTGGGGATGGGGGGGGGGGGGGGTCAGTATCTCCGAGGGGACACGAAAGAGTACGGACCGTCTGTATAAGCCAGTCCTGTGATCGATGGGATCTTGAAGACCGACCCTTCATTTGGATTCGTGACGAGTTCTGCGCGTTGCAGAAATTCGTCTGTGTCGAGACGGCGAGGAATACTGCCGCGCACGACACATTTTATAGGTGGAAAGCTAGTTAAGTTCTTTGTGCTGCTGGAAAGAGTGATTGACAAACGAGGGGGGAGGGGGGGGGGATGAGAGATCACAGAGCGGTGGGGGTGGGTGAGGTGGGGTTCACTGACCGAGACGTCATCGCTAGGATCGGCAAGGTGAGGAGGTGTGGGGTGCAGTATTATGGTGGGTCGTTCCCATCAGTATTGTGGTGGGTCGTTCCCATCAGTATTGTGGTGGGTCGTTCCCATCAGTATTGTGGAGGGTCGTTCCCATCAGTATTGTGGTGGGTCGTTCCCATCAGTATTGTGGTGGGTCGTTCCCATCAGTATTGTGGTGGGTCGTTCCCATCAGTATTGTGGTGGGTCGTTCCCATCATAGGTGGCGTCCTCAGTATTGTGGAGGGTCGCTCCCATCAGTATTGTGGAGGGTCGTTCCCATCAGTATTGTGGTGGCGTTCCTCGTATGTGTGGTCGTTCCCATCAGTATTGTGGGGGTCGTTCCCACAGTACTGTGGTGGGTCGTTCCCATCAGTATTGTGGAGGGTCGCTCCATCAGTATTGTGGTGGGTCGTCCCATCAGTATTGTGGTGGGTCGTCCCATCAGTATTGTAGTGGGTCGTTCCCATCAGTATTGTAGTGGGTCGCTCCCATCAGTATTGTGGTGGGTCGCTCCCATCAGTATTGTAGTGGGTCGCTCCCATCAGTATTGTGGTGGGTCGTTCGTCTGTGGAGGCCAGCCCAAGTCGTTCCGTGTCAGAACACAGCTGGGTCTGAAATGCCCTGGATCTGTGAATGACAAACGAAGTCTTTTGTATGTTTATCTATTTATTCACTGATTTATTCAGTCACCTATTTATTTATGCATTTGTTTAATTCAGAATGAGTTTCTATAACTTATAATAGTTTCAAAAGTGAGGCGACTGTAACGGAAACTGAAACAAATTGAAAATAAGATTGACTGCACCGCCGAACGAAAGAGACGAACACATTAGAAGACAAAACACGACGCGTTTCGACCTCTCTGGTCTTCTTCAAGGCAAGACAAACAACATTCAAGACAATGAAAGCGAAGAACGAACAAATCAATTTACCCTCAACTGGTGTGCGTGTGCGTGTGTGTGGTGTGCGTGCGTGCATGCGCGCGCGTGTGTATGTGTGTAAGTGTGTGTGTGTGTGTGTGTGTGTGTGGTGTGTGTGGTGTGTGTGTGTGTGGTGTGTGTGTGTGTGTGTGTGTGTGTGTGTGTGTGGTGTGTTAGAGTGTGGTGGTTTGTGGGGACATTTTCAAACACTTCACAGGGGATATTGGAAACCGAAAATTTTGTGGAAAACCTTTCAGTTCGCCCACAACTTTGCTTCCAGAAAATGTCCTGAAAATCCTTTCTAAAGGGCTGGTTTCAAAGTAAGGTGATGCAGGCAGAAATGGACACAAACTTAAAAAGAAAAATTACTGTTCTGCCGAACGAAAGAGTAAAAAAATTACACGACGCGTTTCGACCTCTTAGGTCTTCTTCAGGCAAGAACTGATTGTTGGTTCTTCGTTGTCATCGACTCGAATGCTGTTTGTGCTTTTCCTCTTTAAGTCTGGATCCTAGAAACCATCAATGCCAAGACAAATCTGCCACCAGAACGTTCCCACAGTACCACTGTAGTACGTGTCTATGCGCGTACTCAAACATGGTTTTACGTTCGTGCCGATTCCCTTTCTCTGAGCGGCAACAATGAGGTGTTTACCACATTTAACTGCCATTGGTATAACCAGCATATGTTCCTTTGCGGATGAACCGAGATGACCCAGAGTTATCACCGAAAACCATTGATCTCATAGGTCCCTTTCTACGTTTCCTTCATGATGATCAACAGTGAGCCCAGACTTAATACCCCACGATTAATGGAGAGAGAGAGAGAGAGAGAGAGAGGAGAGAGAGAGAGAGAGAGAGAGAGAGAGAGAGAGAAAGCAGAGAGATACACTGGTGTTTAAGATTTATTCAGTCATTAGAGGTCACAGGTTAGTTAAGCCCCCTCCCCCCCCCCCCTCTCTCTCTCTCTGTGCGTGTGTGCATTTAAAAATAGATGGTTATCTTGTAAAGGCTAAATGCCTTCTAATGTGTGTGTGTGTAGTGCGCGTGCGTGCGTGCGTGTGTGTGCATTTAAAAATAAATGGTTATCTCGTAAAGGCTAAATGCCTTCTAAATATATGTGTGTTGTGTGTGTGTTGTGTGTGTGCTGTGTTGTGTGTGTGTGTGTGTGGTGTGTGGTGTGGCGCGTGTTCGTTTAAAATAAATGGTCATCTCGTAAAGGCTCAATGACTTCGGTGTGTGTGCGCGGTGGTGCGCGCGCGCGCGCGCGCGCGCGCGTGTGTGTGTGTGTGGTGCGTGTGTGTGCGCGCGCGCATGTGTGCGTGTGTGTGTGTGCGTGTTCGTTTGAAAATTAATGGTTATCACGTAAACGCTCAACGCCTTCCAGAATCTCTCTCTCTCTCTGCCCGACTAGTTGTCTGTCTTCATATCTCTTCCTTTCTCTCTACCTCTGTCTGCCAGTACGTCTGTCTCTAATTCTCTGTCTGTCTGCATGTCTCTTCCTTTCTATCTGTTTGCCTGTATGTCTGTCTCTAATTCTCTGCCTGTCTGTTTCTCTGTATGTCTGTCTACTGCCGATCACGTTTCACTCTTGATTCCTGATGCTGCCACGTACTTATATGTTCTTGCATGTTGATGTTGAGGGGAAGAACAGCTGGGTTTAAAATGTACATCAAGTGTTCTGTGAATGTGTCTTGGGAGATGTGTGGCTGAATCAGTGTGTCGATACAGGAATCGGTCCAATCATGGCTTTCGCCTTAATCGCTGGTTGACTGGAATGACAGGTGTCGTATGACAACGTTCAAACCAGTGAAAGATATGTTGTATTTTTTTTTTTAAATGTTAGCATTCAGGACATCCAGCCTCGATTAGAATTTAATTTGGGCTTTAAACGAAAATAAAGTAATTGTGCATTTTCGATTTCAAATATCTATCATAAAACTGCTTCAGATACATACAGCGTAGAGGAAATTATTTTTTTTCCCAATGATGAATGCAGGACGAGAAAAACTCGTAAGAAAATCATCCCCAGCAAATTCAATATTAATACGTGCATTGTTGTTATATTAACTACTTAGGTCTAATAGATACAACAATACCATGAATTTTGATATGTGTGTGTGCGTGTGCGTGTGTGTGTGTGTGTGTGTGTGTGTGTGCGTGTGTGTTTTGCGTGCGTGTGTGCGTGCGTGTGCAGAGCATTCAAAAGCAGATCAATACTGACGTTTAAGTCGCTAAATGGTAGGTTTGTATTCCGAGAAAAAAAAAACACACACCACCCTCTTAGCATTATCATGATTGAATGCGCAGATCTCCCTTCAAACAGGCCAATGGTCTTTCTGAATAATAAAAAAAAAGGTCTGAACCCTCTCGCTCTCTCTCTCTGGGCATGCGTGTTTGTGCGTGCTTCTAGTGCCACGGAAAGAACTCAGAGGGGGTAGGAATCAATAAACAAGTGGTCAAAATAATATCCAACAGCGTTTTCCCATTTCACGCTGTTGCATCGCGCAGTCTGCTGAATTACGATCAGTACCCCGTTTATTCTTATCCCCGGCGAAAATGCCTTACATCCCCGTGATTGTCGCCATTGTGAAACCGACTTCGTCAAAAATCATCATCATCATCTTCGTCGCCGTCCTCCTCCTCTTCATTATCACTGTTACAATCATCATCGTCGTCGTCATCGTCAACTTTTGTTCACCATAAATTGTTGCCCGGAGTCAGCCTGAATTACTAGACCCTTCTCTTCTAGTATGCGCACGTCGCACATACATACACTGCATAAAACGCACACATGCACACACACACACTCAGCTACTCGAGGACTCTTGCAGTACACACAGATATACTCATAGAAACAAACATACGCATGTACACACATCCACAAGTTCATGCATGCACAGAATCACAGACACACTTTTGAGTACATACACATGCACGCACACACACCATTATTTATATATATATATATATATATATATGTATATATATATATATATATATATAAACACGCACACACACAATATATATATATATATACATATACTCATAGAAACAAACATACGCATGTACACACATCCACAAGTTCATGCATATATATATATATATATATATATATATATATATATATATATATATATATACACACAAAGCACGCATCACACACAAGCACACACACGCGCGCGCAGGCATACACACACACATACATGCTCAACTACTCGAAGACTCTTGCAGTACACACAGACATACACATTTATTCATAGAAACAAGCATACACATGCACACAACTTCGTGCATACACAGAATCACAGACAGATGCATATACACACAAATACACTCATGAATATATACACTTACACGCATACATACGTGTACGCACATATACACATCACGATCAACACACGCAGACACAGACACATCGCGCGCGCGCGCACACACACACTCACGAGATGTTGGGGCTATGATTTTGCGCGTCTTTCCATGACAGAAGCAGAGAGCAAGGAAGGGGTGCGTCAATCAATTCTCACAGTAACACGCCTGATGTGTAGCCCCTGTGGTGCAGATACCCGAGGTAAAAAAAAAAAGAAGGGCGAGGGTGGGGGTGGAGGTGGGGAGGGGAATCATGGAAAAGAAAAAAAATAGCCGGTAAGAATTTTGCAGGGGAGACTTCTGTATGTGGCACCGCCAACTGGCAGCAGCACTCTATGTCGCCAGGGTTCGCTCAGTATCTCGGCATCGTGTCGCAACAATTTCACTGTGTTGTAGTCCAAAGCAGGTGCGGTCTATTTCACGCCCCCCCCCCCCCCCCCTTCACACCCCCTCCCCCAACCATTCATTGGTGCTCTTTTCTCCTTTGTTTCTTGCTTTCTTTCCTTTTTTTTTTCTTTTAGATCTTTCGGGTAGAAACTGGGTACAAACCAGGTCAGGAGTTCATATGAGTGAAGCATTGGGTTGAATGGTTGTTTTTTGTTGTTGTAATGCTGTTCTGGGTGATTGTCAGGTTGGTTGGTTGGTAGATAGGCCGGTTGTGCGGTTGGCCAGTTGTTGGTGTGCTGGTTGACTGGTTGTCGGGTTGGTTGGTAGATTGCATTGACTGGTTGGTTGGTTGGTTGGTTGGTTGGTGAATTGGTTGTCACACTGGTTGGTTGCTTGATCGCTTCATTGATTGGCTAGTTAGTTAGTTGGCTGGGCTGTTGTTTTCCTGGCTGGTTTGCTGGCTGGTCACGTGCTTGGCTAGTTCTTTGGTTGTTAGGTCAGTTGGTTAATTGTCAGTCTATTCTTCCTGATACTGCCAAGAACTAACCATAGTTGCAAACAGTGACTACAATAGATAAAAAGTGAATTTCTTATAACGAACTTTACGTACGGTGGAAAAAAAAACCAACAACAGGGATATTAAAGATCAGATTTTTATCTCATGGTGTTGTTCATTATGAAAAACGAAACCCCTCATGGTGCTACGGACTGGCCCTCAATGATTAAGATCCTTCTGTTGGCAGTTTCGTCCGTGACTTCGTGAGTCCGCAGAACCAGGGTCTGAGTCTGCTCCTGCAGCTGCTGAGCAACCTCCAGACTCCCTCCCCGGTCGGTGGGCCTGGCAGGGGCTCCTCCGGCGGGGGCGCCGTCAGGTCCGCCTCCTCTTCCTCCTCGCTCAACGCCTCTACGTCTCCTCTGGACGACTACAAGAAAGCGGCGGTGAGTCGCAATTTTGAAATCAGTTTTCGAAGTCAGTCAATGGTACTGCAAAGCGCGACTGTCAATGTCGGTAATGACACATTGCGAACGAAACGTAGTACAGCAGAACGAGATAATGTGTACAACAACAAAAAAATGCATCTGAAAACACCACCCACTCTCTCTGTTGTAACTTCAAACAAATTTTCGATCCAACGCTAATGTTGTGAACGTAAGTGAGACGTGCACTGAATGTATGTTAGCAAACAACGATATTCGCCTATCCCACACATCGTGATAGTTTCAAAACTCTCTTGTCGGTACAACACTATTCAGTCAGTCTTTGAAGAAGTGTGTGTGTGTGTGTGTGTGTGTGTGTGTGTGTGTGTGTGTGTGTGTGTGTGTGTGGTGCGTGCGCGTGCGTGCGTGCGTGCTGTGTGTGCGTGTGTGTGTGTGTGCGCGTGCGTATGTGTGTGTGCGTGCGTGCGCACGTGTGAGTGTGTTAGTGTGCGGAGTGCAATTAAATGGAGAACACAGCACAGCAGACAACAGAACACAACACAGCAAACAACAGAACACAACACAGTAGACAACAGAACACAACACAGTCGACAACAGAACACAACACAGTCGACAACAGAACACAACACAGTAACAAGACGACAGAACACATCACAGTAGACAACAGAACACAACACAGTAGACGACAGAAGCAGCACACCACTGCACAGTAGACAACAGAACACAACACAGCACAGCAGAGCAGAACAGAACACAAACAGAAAACGGCACAAGAAACTACACTCAGCACGCACACCCCCAAAATAACACAGCAAGCCCAAAACAAAAAACAGACAACAGACACCAACAGCACAACACAGAAAAAAAGACAAAAGGGCACCACACACACAGCACAGCACAAAACAGAACAGACAACAGGACACCGCCCAGCACAAAACGCCACAGGGCACCGCCCCAGCACAGCAAACACAGAACAGACAAAAACACCGCCCAGCACAGAAAAGACAACAGACACCGCCCAGCCGCACAAACAGAAAAACAACGGCCCCCGCCCCCAAAAAAACACAGAACAGACAACAGGACACCGCCCACACAGCACAACCAGAACAACAACAGGGAAACCCCCCACACAAAAGACAGACAACAGACCCGCCCCCCACGCACAGAACAGACAAAAACACCGCCCCGCCCCCAGACAACAAAGGACACCGCCCTCACAGCACAGAACGAAAAAACAACAGGAAAACCGCCCAGCACGCACAGCACAGAACAACAACAGACCCGCCCCCACAGACAAAAGACAAACCGCCCACACAGCCAGACCAACAAAAACACCGCCCTGACAGCACAGAAAAACAACAGGACACCGCCCGCCCCAGCACAGACAAAAACAACAGGACACCGCCCCACAGCACAGAAAAAAAAGGACACCCCCACACAGCACAGCACGAAAAGACAACAGGGCACCGCCCAGCACAAACAAACAACAACAGACACCGCCCCCCACACAAACAACAAAAACAGACACCGCCCACACAACAGAAAAACAACAGGACACCGGCCCCGCACATCACAACGAACAACAACAGGAACCGCCCAGCACATCACAACACAAACAACAACAGGGCAAACCGCCCCCACAATACAAACAGACAACAGGACACCCCCAGCACAAACAAAAACAACAAAACACCGCCCAGCAACAAAACAAACGACAAAAGGACACCGCCCAGCAAAACCCCCAGAAAACCCCCCAAAAAGACAACAAAACCCCCGCCAGCACAACACAGAACAGACAACAGACACAGCACAAACAGAACCCAAAAACGACACCGCCCCCAAGCACAAACAAACAACAAACACCGCCCCCAGCACAACACAGAACAGACAACAGGCACCGCCCAGCACAGCAAAAAAACAGACAACAGACACCGCCAGCACAAAAAACAACAGGCACCCCCAGCCCGCACACAAAACAACAAAAGGGCACCGCCCACACAAACAAAAAGAAAAAGGACCCCCCCACAGAACAGAAAACAGACACCAGCCCGCCCGCACACACAGAACAGACAAGACACCGCCCAGCACAGAACAGACAACAGGACACAGCACAGAACAGACAACAGGACACAGCACAGAACAGACAACAGGACACAGCACAACACAGAACAGACAACAGGTCACCGCACAGCACAACACAGAACAGACAACAGGACACCGCCCAGCACAGCACAGAACAGACAAGACACCGCCCAGCATAGCACAGCACAGAACAGACAACAGGACACAGCACAGCACAACACAGAACAGACAACAGGACACCGCCCAGCACAACACAAAATAGACACAGGTCACCGCACAGCACAGCACAGAACAGACAACAGGACACCGCCCAGCACAGCACAACACAGAACAGACAATACATCAGTCACACAGATCTTACCTTACAATGGAAACACTGCCTTGATGTAATTGAGATGACGACGACAGCGACAACGACAATTACGATATTGAAAATAGTGAGCAATGATGATGGTGCTGGGTGATAATGATGATGATGATGATGACGACGACATTGAAAACAGTGAGCAATGATGATGATCATCATGAGAATGATGATGATGATTACAACGACGACGATGATGATGATGATGTACCCCCCACCCTCACCCCCGTCCTCCCTACCCTCTCTTTTGTGGTCAGCTGGGCTAAAAGCAACATGTATTCAATTGAATTCCTCCTCTTCTTCTTTCTTCCTCTTACCTCTTCCTATTCTTCTTCTTCTCCTCCACCTCCACTTTCCCAGTCTCTGCTGTGTTTTGATTTAAAGGGATACAGTATAAAGCGACTTTTTTTTTTTTTTTTACACTGCAGGCGAATGAAATTTAAAGGGATACATTACCATGTCTTTTTTTTTTCCCAGACAGACGAATATGACTGTCTACTGTGCATCAAATTTTGCTTGAGAGTTCAGGTAAGACGGTCTCTCTGTCTCTTTCTCCTTTCGTTCCCCCTACTCCTTTTCTCTTGTGCAAAATGCACATTTTCAAATGCTTTATTGCTGTTGTGTGTGTGTGTGTGTGTGTGTTGTGTGTGTTGTGTTGCGCGCGTGTGCGTGTGTGTGCGCGCGTGCGTGCGTGCGTGCGTGCGTGTGTGTGTGTGTGTGTGTGCGTGCGTGCGTGCGTGCGTGGTGTGTGTGTGTGTGTGTGCCGTTGTTGCTGTTCTTGCTATCGTTGTCATCGTCGTCGTTGCTGTTGTTATTGTTTTTGTTGTGCGCGCGCGTGCGTGCGTGCGCGTGTGCGTGTGTGTGTGTGGCGTGCGTGCGTGCGTTTTCATTAAATTTAATAAAGCTAGCGGACTCGAGGATGACTTTCGTTGCAAGCTCTGGGCAGTTCTTTTTCTTTCTGTCAGTTCGTTTCATCCCGTGAGCTAGCACCTGCTAGTTCATTTCATCCCGTGAGCTAATACCCGTCAGTTCGTTTCATCCCGTGAGCTAGCACCTGTCAGTTTGTTTCATCCCGTGAGCTAGCACCTGTCAGTTCGTTTCATCCCGTGAGCTAGCACCTGTCAGTTCGTTTCATCCCGTGAGCTAGCACCTGTCAGTTCGTTTCATCCCGTGAGCTAGCACCGAGCGTTACATTTCCGAAGTTCTTCGTCCCTAGTTTTGTAGGACATACACATCTTAATTTCCATCTCACTTACTTATGAGAAAATTAAATTAATGTCTCTGGGAATCGCGAGACGCTTTTAGGACCGTAGCTTATATCAACAGAGATTGGTTTGGGGTTTGGGTTTTTTTTTAGTCACATCGAGGATTCGACTCTAGATTATTGGGTTTTTTTTTTAAAAGAAATCTGTGAGCACTTGCAAATAATATATAGACGTTAGAGCAAAAGCAGCAGCAGTAACAACTATAACAAGAAACCAAGGTACATGTAAGCTCGAGTACATTTTGCTTATCCTCTTATAGAAGCTCAACCTGAAATCAGTACCGTACGTGAACAAATAGAAGAGAAAAAAAAGAAAGAAAGAGAGAAGGAAAGAAAGACAAAAAGAAAGAAAAAATAAACAAAAAAGGCAAGAAAAAAGAGAGAAAGAAAAGAAAGAAAAAAGAAAAGAAAAGAAAGAAAAAAGAAAAGAAAGAAAGAAAAACTAGAAAGGCATTCAGGAGAGCGCTGCTCTCCGTCCAAGTTGAACAGTCGTTTGTTCGCTAGACCTGGGAAGTAAACCAGATCGGCACCAACCTTGCAAGTTCATAGTTAGCACTACATCTGACAAGCCTAATGTTTCCCTTGTTTAAAACCCTTGCAGTATTTCCAAAGAAATGTACGAGAATGTTCAGAAATGCCCTTTCAGAAATTTACCAAAAAATCGAAAAATGCCCTGTCAGAAATTTACGAGGATGTTGAAAAATGTCCTACTACAAATTCATGAAAATGTAGAAAAATGCCCTATAAGGAATTTATGCAAGTGCTAAAAAAAAAAACCCAAAAAAAACCCGCCTTAGGAGTTGAGGAAATTGAAAAAACGCCCTATTTCGCAATGTTCACGGTCGTTACTTCCTAATTGCTTCCCCCCCCCCCTTCCCCGGTCCTCCTTTGACCTTGACCAAAAATTCATGCAACTTTAAAAGAAGAAAACTTACTATTCCGCAGAACGAAAGCGACAACAAATTACAAGACAAACCACGACGCGTTTCGACCTCTTTGGTCTTCTTCAGGCGAGACAAACCACATTCAAGACAACGAAAACGAAAACGCCAGCAACCACTTCTTCGTGTGTTCATTGTCTTCAACGTTGTTTGTTTGAATCGCAGTTTTGTAAGTTTGTTTCAATTTCCTCCGCCTGCGGTCACTGCATCTTGAAATAAACGAAAAATTCATGGTTTTGTCAGTCTTGAGCCACACCATAGTTCCGCCGAGTTTCAACCAAATTTAGCTGGGGGGGGGGGGGGGGGGGGGGGGGGGGGGAATTTCGCTGACGGCCAAATGAATCAACCAACAGAGGCTGGTGAAGGTATGACTTTCTTGGCGGAGATTAAAATTTTTTTTTTTTTAAAGCTAGAAAGAGCGAAACTGAAAAAGATATTCTTACGAAGAAAGGAGCGGTGGGCAACGGAATAATGCACTCTCACACACACGAACACACTGTGCAAAACAGCGTTTCACAAAACGCGAGCAACCGAGAGAAAATAAAGGAGGTTGGGTTTTTTTTTTAGGGCTGTCGTGAGACCAACAATGGTTCCCTCCTCGCCTGTTGGCATCAGTGCGATTTCAGGGCTGTCATTTGCACGGAGAGGCTGTCATTTCGTGATTGATTGCTATTGATCCCCCGTCAGGTCAGTTTCATGCCGGTAGCTTTCCCTCCTCCTGCGTGACTGAAATCGACGCAAGCTGCTTCATTTCGGCCTCTTGCCATCGCTGTCAGCCCTCCCCCCCCCCCCCCCCGCCCCTCCGCCTTTACATCATCTCCCTCTCTCCCTCCCTTTCTCTCGTAAGTCTCGTCTCTTTCTGTCTGCCTTTCTGGTTCTCAATTTCTGTCTTTCAGTCGATCTGTGTGTCTCTTTTTCTACACCTCTCCGTCTCGTTCTCTCCGTTTCTGTCTCCGTCTAGCTGTCAATCTATTTATCCGTCTGTCTGTCTGTCTCTCTAAACCATTTGTCCTTTTTCCGACTGTGCAGCAGAAATTATCCTCCTCCTCCTCATCACGTCATCATCATCATCATCGTCACATCATTATCATCGCCATCATGGTCATTGTTATCAACAACAATAGCAGCAACAACTATAACCATGATCGATTTTTCTCTCTCTCTCTCTCTCTCTCTCTCTCTCTCTCTCTCTCTCTCTCTCACCTACCTACCCATTTTCAATGTATCGAGAATAAGACAAGAAAGCGCGAATGCCATTAGCTGTTGTCAGTAGTGCATTATACTGGCGCTCCATCGTACAGGCAAAAGACCTGACAAAACACCCCAACTGTCTGTCTGTCCTCGCCGTGGCATTTCGTTCGATCAAAACTTAACCGACAAACGATGGATTTTTTGCCCCTCTCCTTTTCATCATAATCTTTCTCATACCTATTTTCAATAAAGTTGACCCTTGCACTAAAGCTTGACCAACAACGCTTTGAATCCTTGGCATGAAGTGGTCAACTACCCTGTCCCTTCTTATGGGGAAAAGCCGCACGGGATCTTCGTGTCCACAGCTGACTAATTGATGAGAGCAGGTGCCCTGGCCTTAGGCCTGCCTGACTTATTCATGTTCATGTCATCGCCCGACTAGTCGACCACAGGAGCGGCGTTTGCCTTTGAACTTGTGTGTGTGTGTGTGTGTGTGTGTGTGTGTGTGCGTGTGTGTGTGTGTGTGTGTGTGTGTGTGTGCGAAACCAGCTGCCCTTTTAGCGAGGAAAAGTATTTTGTTTATGCGAAAGGAACTTTTTTTTTTGGCAACAGTATTTCTAGCTTTTTTAATGAAATAAATAAATTCCTTCTCTTTTTCCTGGTCTCTTTGTTTCAAATTTGCTAGTCCACAAAGCCGAGGGAGGGGGATGAAGGAGTAGGTTAAAATAAAATAAAAATGCATAAAGAAAAGCAACGGTATATCTTATGAAATTTACGATGATTCAAACCACTGTAATGTATGCTACACAGAGGGCGAAGCGAGGAGAGACGAGGAGGGGCTGATGTGATTGGAAAGGCGAACATGTTGGTGTAAGAGTTGGAAAGGGGGGTAATTCCCATCTCAGTACTTTTTAACACTGTTAATAAGTATACTGCTCCCGTTTTATACTTAACTCATTGCTGGTTCATCTGCGCCCCCTCTGCGCCAGTAAGCCCACCATGTAACGGTCCTCAACCGCCCCCTTTAGCCAGATACGCCCACCATGTCATGTTCTTCCATCTGTGCCCCCTCTGTCCCAATAAAACACCCACGTCACGCCCTTCATCCCCCTCCTCTGCCCAAACACACCCACCATGTCACATGCTTCCTGTTCCCCATCTGCCCAAACACACCACCATGTCACATGCTTCCTGTTCCCCATCTGCCCAAACACACCCACCATGTCACATGCTTCCTGTTCCCCATCTGCCCAAACACACCACCATGTCACATGCTTCCTGTTCCCATCTGCCCAAACACACCACCATGTCACATGCTTCTGTTCCCCATCTGCCCAAACACACCCACCATGTCACATGCTTCATCTGTTCCCATCTGCCCAAACACACCCACCATGTCACATGCTTCATCTGTTCCCCATCTGCCACCCCCCCCCCCAAGTCACATGCTTCCTGTTCCCCATCTGCCCTAACACACCCACCATGTCACATGTTTCATCTGTTCCCATCTGCCCAAACACCCACCATGTCACATGCTTCCTGTTCCCCATCTGCCCAAATACACCCACCATGTCACATGCTTCCTGTTCCCCATCTGCCCAAACACACCCACCATGTCACATGCTTCATCTGTTCCCATCTGCCCAAAACACACCCACCATGTCACATGCTTCATCTGTTCCGCATCTGCCCAAACACACCCACCATGTCGCATGCTTCATCTGTTCCCCATCTGCCCAAACACACACCATGTCGCATGCTTCACCTGTTCCCCATCTGTCCAAACACACCCACCATGTCGCATGCTTCATCTGTTCCCCATCTGCCCAAACACACCCACCATGTCACATGCTTCATCTGTTCCCCATCTGCCCAAACACACCCACCATGTCACATGCTTCATCTGTTCCCCATCTGCCCAAACACACCCACCATGTCGCATGCTTCATCTGTTCCCCATCTGCCCAAACCACCCACCATGTCGCATGCTTTATCTGCACCTCCTCCCAGTCATCCCACCCATGTCGCGCCCAGCGACCGCAACTGCCGTACCTCCACCTACGTCGTACGCCGTGTCCCCGTCCTTTATACCCGACACCACGTTGTACGCTGCATCCACCACCCCGTATCCATGGCATACTCTTCGTCCGCGTCCCACATATCCCGGCACGTCATATCCCGTTTTCGCTTCCTTCTCCCCCCCCCCCCCCCCCCCCCCCCCCCCCCCCCCCCCCCCCCCCACCCCCCTCCACCTACGCCCATTCTGTCACGACCAACATCCGCATACCGTGTACCTCCCCCCATATACACCCTGCGTCTGTGCCTCACCCTCGGCCCGCCGATTGCACGAGTATATGATTGAACGACCGACTGACGACCGAAAGAATCAATGACTGAACGACGGACTGAACGAATCAATGACTGAACGACAGGAACGAATCAATGACTGAACGACCGACCGACCGAATCAATGACTGACCGACAGGAACGAATCAATGACTGAACGACCGACCGAACGAATCAATGACTGACCGACAGGAACGAATCAATGACTGAACGACCGAACGAATCGATGACTGAATGACTGACTGAACAAATGAATGACTGAACGACCGACTAACTGACTGAAAGAATCAATGACCGAGCGACCGACTGACCGAATGAACGACTGACCCGACCGATTGAGCGAATGCATGAGTGAAAGACTGAGTGAATGAATGACTGAACGACCGATTGATCAAATCAGTGACTAAACGACCGACTGACGGAATCGATGACTGAACAACCGACCAAACGAATCAATGACTGAACGGACGATTGACCGAATGAATGACTGAACGAGCGACCGATCGAACAAATGCACAAAAAAGTGACTGAACGACCGATTGACCAGATGAACGAATGGATGATTGAACGTTTGACCAATCGAACAAATGGAAGACTGAATGACTGAACGACCGACTGACCGAATGGATGACTGAGCCACCGAATGGATGACTGAACGACCGACTGACCGAATGGATGACTGAACGACCGACTGACCGAATGGATGACTGAGCCACCGAATGGATGACTGAACGACCGGACTGACCGAATGGATGACTGAACTACCGAATGGATGACTGAAATACTGAACGAATGACTGAACGACCGACTGACCGAATGGATGACTGAACTACGAATGGATGACTGAACTACTGAACGAATGACTGAACGACCGACTGACCGAATGGATGACTTGAACGACCGACTGACGAATGAATGACTGAACGACCGAATGAATGACTGAACGAACGACCGACCAAACACACATTACGAACGAATGGACTGGACGACCGACTGAACGAATAATGTTTGAACCCCAAACCCATTGACTGATTGAACGACCGATTGACTGATTGAACGACCGATTGACTGATTGAACGACCGATTGACTGATTGAACGACCGATTGACTGATTGAACGAACGAATTACTGGACGAGCGACCGACCAAACGAATTCATGATCAAATATTTGAACGACCAACTGAACGAATGAATGACTTAACGAGAGCAATCGATCGACCGACCAAACACGCACAGAAAAAAAAACAGCAAAAAAACAACCACCACCAACCCAAAACAAGAAAAAAACCCGAATGAAAGAACAATTAAACAAATGTATAAAAGACACAAAGGAATAAAAAACAAAACAAAACAAAACCCGGAAAAATAGTCACAATGAGCGTGCCACAGAATAATAATAATTAAAAAAACACATTCACGATTGTAAAACAATCTCGTCTAAAAACATCGCCAGGAGTCGGCGGGATTTGAGTGGAAAAGGAATAAACAAACACCAACTGTTGTTGCAATTGTATGTGTCATTAATTTGAATGTAAAACATTTCAAAAAGCAAAAAACCCTAAAACTTTCCGTCGGTAATACGTGATTACCGCATCATAGGGCATACGCACTACAAACATTGCTTGGAGGTAAAGCAAATAAAACTAAGTAAATACATTTTTTTAAAAAGTAAACAGATAAGAAATACATAGATAAATAAATCTTGAAATAAATACGGTATCCAAATGATCAATCATTTACTCACTAAGTAACTACCAAACTAGAGAAATAAGTTAATAATTATATAAATGAAGGAACGAATGATGTTTATATATCTATTCAATCAAGCTTATATTTCCAATCAAGTTATATCAATATATATTTAACTATATGTATATTATATATATATATATATATATATATATATATATATATATAATATATATATATATTTTCACAGGTAGAATTTTCCGTTGCCCGCACCGCACCACAACCAAACAATGAGAACAGGCAGATTAAAAATATACAAGGTAAAAACAAGTTCTTCACATGTGTGTGTGTGTGTGTGTGTGTGTGTGTGTGTACCTAAGTTTGATTGTCTTTCATTACATCATAGAATTCTACTTATTTGCTTAATTAACTTTTTAATTTAGATACATTTCTGTCATTACTTTTCCTGAAACGTGCACGTTTAAATAAAATGTTTTTCCTACTTACGAATAATATATACCTCTCTCTGTCTTTCTCTATCTTACACACACACACACACACACACACACACACACACACACACACACACACACAAAATCTCTCTTACACGCACACACACACACACGCGCGCGCACACACACTTACACACACACGCATGAAATGTTACTTGGTCAATTCATCGTTTTCATGACGAAGTCTTACTCGATATTAATTTGAACTGGCTAGTTGTTTCAGAAAGTAAAATGTAGGGAAGAATTCGTAACTGACTTTAATGATGGACAGAGAGAGGAGAGGAGAGAGAGGAGAGAGAGAGAGAGAGAGAGAGAGAGAGAGAGAGAGAGAGAGAGGAGAAAGAGAGAGAGAGAGAGAGACTATGTGTGTGTGTGTATGTGTGTGTGTGCGTGTGTGCGTGCGCGCGCGCGTGTGTGTGCGTGCGTGCATGTGTCTGTGTTCGCGTTCGTGCGCGTGCGCGCAGGTGTGTGTGTGTGTGTGTGTGTGTGTGTGTGTGTGTGTGTGTGTGTGTGTGTGTGTGTGTGTCCCTGTTTGCAGCCTTGCGCGTGAATGTAGCCGTGTGTGTGATGAAGCCGTGCGTGTGATGCATGTGTGTGCATATGCGCGTATCCATGTCGTAATATGAATGAAATGGCTGATCAGAATATGGTATCAGTCATAACTGATTATAGAAAAAAACTGTAAATGAAAAACCAGAAAAGGGCATACAAATCATAACATTGAACGAAAAAAACAGGAAACAGAATCGGATGAATACAAAGCTAAATAATACGTGGAAAAAGTATAAAATGATTTTTAAATAAATACTTTTCCATCACGTTTTATTCTCTCTCTCCCTTTCTCTGATAATGACGGTGATGATGATGATGAACGAGAGGCAGACACCTCGAGAATGATGACTGATAAACGAGATGGCATGAGCAGAACGTGAGAAGGACGAATGATAGACAGGAACGGATGTGCAAATCGTAAAACCAATGAACGGTAGACTGAAGAAATAGAGGAGAACGTGGTAATGAACAACGACGGTCGAAAGGAGATGACAACGACTGGAGGAGAATCAATGATGGACCGGAGAGAAGAAGAGAACACGCCAGTGCGATAAATGAATGATGGGCCTGGGACAAAAAGAAAAAATCGCAAGACTGATGACTTGTTGGAGATAACTCGAGAATGATGAATGATTAACGGCAGGAAAAAAGCATGACAAATGATGGACGGAATGAGAATAGGAGAACGCGGTGATGGTGAATGGCTGGTGGGTTAGGGAAAGAAGAGCGCAAGAATGATGAATGAGGAGAAGGAATGAGGAGTGGAAAATGTGATGGAAATGAATGTTGAAAGGAACGAGGAGTGAAGAGCGTGCTAATGGTGATTGTTAGACGGCATGAAAATGAAAGCGTGAAAACTTTGAGCAAGACTTGGATAACAACAACACAAGAAGCCTTCAAATCTGTGAAAAATAAACCAAGGCAAGTTAAAGCGAGCACCACCCAGGATAAGACTTTAACTGTCCCATACAGAAAGAAAACATCACAAGAAAGTGGAGGAACTTTGCTTTAAGCTCTACAACAAACAGAGCAAAAGAGACCTCAGTAAGTATGCTAACAGTTCAGGATTCATCAAATGGAGATGAACACTCTGCCGAAGAAGTCACAGTAGCAGTGAAGTCGCTGAAACACGGAAAGGCTGCATGCATTAAACAACATCCCTCAGAACACCTGAACATGGCGGAAAGGCAGTAACTGATATATCAACTGTCATCTGCAACAAAATCTGGCACACTGGCGAATGGCTGACACAAAAGAGACTCGATCACTAATCGTCACACTTCCAAAGACAGGAAATCCTCAATACTGCCAGAACAACCTCAAGATCAGTTAGATCAGCAATGTAAGCAACGTAATGTAACATCAGAAGGAGCTCTACCGTGCCTTTACAGACTTCAAAAAGGTGTTTGACAGAGTCTGTCCAGAGGTGCTATGGGCTGTTGTGAAGAAATTTGATATCCGGACAAAGTTAATCAACATCCAGCAAGTATACGCCAAAGCGACCAGCGCAGTACTCACAAAGGGCACGACTGGAAAGTGGTCCCACATATCAGCTAGGATTCGTCAGGGCCTCTTTTCTCTCCAGTACTTTTCAATATAGTCCTGGAATGCATCATGAATGATCCACTTGAAGATCATACCAACACTATCGGCACTGCTGGAAGAACTATCTGGAACTTTCACTTTGCAGATAACTTAGATGGCTTGGCGGGCACTGAACAAGAACTCAGTAAGCTTGTTCAAACTCTGGATGAAACATCGACGAGACATTGTTCGGATATCAACACCGAGAAAACCAAGCCAGTGGCCTAGCCACACCACCACCTCCAGTACCGATACAACCATGAACAGAAGCTAGGAAGTGTCCAACAGTTCGTATATCTGCGATTTATTGTCAGCGATGGGGGGTTTAAATCAAATATCCTCTCAAGAGCAGCAAAGACATCAGTTCTGTCCAGATTGAACCCTGTATCGAAAGACAGTAACATCTCAGTGAAACACAAATCTGGCTCCTGCATACATGGGTGCATTTCATTTTCCTTTACGCATATGCCGGAATAGCTCAGTTGGTAGAGCGCCGGACTCGTAATCTTGGTGATCCTGGGGTTGCGGGTTCGAACCTCCGCCGGGGCGTTTCGGTACAGGGGGATTTTTCCCTCGGAGTTAACATTGGTTCTGACTCCATTTCCCATACAGTCCTTCGAATGAGACTATAAACCGAGGTTCCGTGTGTGAACGCACGCATAACATCTTGCACACACGTCAAATCCCATCACCAACTTTCGGAAGAGTAGGCCAGTTTGGAAGAGTAGGCCAGTTTGGCCGTTGGTATGGATGACACGTTACACATAGCATGCACCCTGCGTGAGAAATGCAAAGAATGAAGGAAGTAAGGAAAATGAGTGATCGATATTGAACGATACTGACTGGATGACACGGGAAACGACTGAATGAAGCGCCAGCTGGCAGCTCTTCAGTCGGCACTACCAGGTAGGCAGCCCGTTGTGTAAACGAGTGTTGATTGTAAAGCGCTTAGAGCTTGGCCTCTAGCCGAGAATAGGCGATATATAAGTATTCATTAATTTTATTATTATTATATGCCACATGGATCTAGAAGATCCCAACCCTAGAAACGAGGCGTCATTGCAAGAAACAATACATCAGATATACTGATCATATCACCATTGAACAAGAAACAATACATCAGATATACTGATCATATCACCACTGAACAAGAAACAATACATCAGATATGCTGATCATATCACCATTGAACAAGAAACAATACATCAGATATGCTGATCATATCACCATTGAACAAGAAACAATACATCAGATATGCTGATCATATCACCATTGAACAAGAAACAATACATCAGATATGCTGATCATATCACCATTGAACAAGAAAATACATCAGATATACTGATCATATCACCATTGAACAAGAAACAATACATCAGATATACTGATCATATCACCATTGAACAAGAAACAATACATCAGATATACTGATCATATCACCATTGAACAAGAAACAATACATCAGATATACTGATCATATCACCATTGAACAAGAAACAATACATCAGATATACTGATCATATCACCATTGAACAAGAAACAATACATCAGATATACTGATCATATCACCATTGAACAAGAAACAATACATCAGATATACTGATCATATCACCATTGAACAAGAAACAATACATCAGATATACTGATCATATCACCACTGAACAAGAAACAATACATCAGATATACTGATCATATCACCACTGAACAAGAAACAATACATCAGATATACTGATCATATCACCATTGAACAAGAAACAATACATCAGATATACCGATCACATCACCATTGAACAAGAAACAATACATCAGATATACCGATCATATCACCATTGAACAAGAAACAATACATCAGATATACCGATCATATCACCATTGAACAAGAAACAATACATCAGATATACCGATCATATCACCATTGAACAAGAAACAATACATCAGATATACGATCATATCACCATTGAACAAGAAACAATACATCAGATATACTGATCATATCACCATTGAACAAGAAACAATACATCAGATATACCGATCATATCACCATTGAACAAGAAACAATACATCAGATATACTGATCATATCACCATTGAACAAGAAACAATACATCAGATATACTGATCATATCACCATTGAACAAGAAACAATACATCAGATATACTGATCATATCACCATTGAACAAGAAACAATACATCAGATATACTGATCATATCACCATTGAACAAGAAACAATACATCAGATATACTGATCATATCACCATTGAACAAGTGCGCAAGACCATTAAAACGCACATCGGGCCTTAAGAAGACTTGCTGACACCCGCAAAGCAAGGAAATTAAGTTGGCATTGTCATGAAGATCCAATGGCCCTGCTAAAATAATCATCCAGGAAATAGTTGAAGGAGCAAGATCAACGGGAAGACAGAAATGGACTGACAACATTGCAGACTGGACTGGGAAACCGTCTGTAGAGCCCAAGGCCTCAGAACACAACCGACAGAATCGGAAGAATCTGGTGAACAGTTCTTCAGTTGGATGCCCCAGTGACTTCACAAGGACCAAGGAAAAAGAAGTTGGATATTAGTGTTACCGAGACAAAATTAGTTTGGCATTTTTAACGATTTTTTTTAATGCAGAACGTGTGCGTGATTGTAAGATTGAACCATGTATCAACATTAAAAACACGATCTGGATACACGGTATTAATATGTTCTTGAGTCTCAAAAAATAAAATGTTAACGTTGTCATCTTTCTCAGATGATAAAATGTTCATGTTTTCACCTGTCTCCAATACAATACAATCATTATCGAAT
Organism: Conus ventricosus; assembly: GCA_018398815.1. Taxonomy (NCBI): domain Eukaryota; kingdom Metazoa; phylum Mollusca; class Gastropoda; order Neogastropoda; family Conidae; genus Conus; species Conus ventricosus. The sequence continues at coordinate 28,898,653 of CM031596.1, read as the reverse complement.
TTGACCTGTCGGTTCTCTTAATGAGGCATGACAGGCACTTTTGGACCTGATGAAGCAGTTAAAAGAACGAAATTGCACCTTTGTATAATTCATTTCTGCGATTTCTAACTGTCTGGAGAGAGAGACAGCGAGTAGCTCTTTTCAAGTACTCATTGCCACCAGAGTCTAAGAATACTCTGTGTTTCAAAAGTCAAGGGAAAAAAGACTTCGAATAAAAACGATTAGCTTTTCAGAACTTACCTTATTCAGAAATGATAGTAAGCCAGCTTCACTGTATGGACAGGATTGCCAAGAGCTAATTTAACAGCTCTACTGTCTGTAGATCGTCTTTTTTTTTTATTCAACAAGCTGTGCAGGGTTGAAAAACAAACTTATTCATAAATCAATTTTGATCGAACGAGGCTGGTTACTGTGGTAATGGAAGTTTATTGTTGATGTTGCATCCTAATCCCATGGATATGCATCAATTGCTATCAACATTGACCTCTTCCTTACCGTCACTATTAAATGTTCAGTATGAAGTTGCTAATTACAATTCAAGTAAGAATTCAAAAACTTCCGTCTTGTGAATGTGTAAAGTTTTATCATGTGATACGTGATGTAGCAAAGATGTCGGATTCTTCCGTTAAAAAAATCATTATTCGCGTTTTCTCTCCTGAATGTGCGAGTCTATATCATTCCATGTACATGTTTCATATATTTATGTCCAGCTGATAAATATTTTGTCCATGATTAATTTTCCCCTATCTTCTTAGATTTGCAGTTGTCTTGATAGAATAATCGTCTGTATATTATACCATATTGTTGTCTTTTGATGGTACTTCAGGTAGATCATAGTGGGAGTAGCACACATAACGGAAGCAACAATGACACATTGATAGGTACGGGCATTCTTAAAATATGGCTAGACGTTGCCGCCTTTTCCACATTCAGATTCTCCAAATTAATCTATATTTTAAAAAAAATGATGATTCAAAACTGTTTACTCTACTAATTTTCACATTTTAGAGCAGTTTTGCAAGTTATTTGTTATTGTAAGCTTTCAATGATAAACGCGACAATTTATCTTTGTAACACCACACAAAAAAGGCAAAATGCAAGCTTTATGACCTTCACAGTCAATGCCACCAAACATCAAAGATCAATCAGGAAGAATAGTAAACACAAAAGGGGTATAAAAGTATATATATATATATATATATATATATATAGAGAGAGAGAGAGAGAGAGAGAGAGAGAGAGAGAGGAGAGAGAGAGAGAGAGAAGAGAGAGAGAGAGAGAGAGACAGACAGAGAGACGGAGAGACAGACACCAAATGAAGTCGTATTCACAGCGCTGTTCAAAACCTATTTTAAAAAAAAAGTGGTAAAGATATGTTTGGCAAAGTCATCCAAAAACAGTACAATTCGTCAAACAACACAAACATGTTTCATTCGATACCCATCTTCTCCCCTGTCCTCTCGCTCCTCCACAAACACATACATTTACATGACTGCGTGACAATGCCAACTCATGCGCCGCCCTTCCCCCCTCCCCCGCGCACACGAATACACAAAAACACGAGCGCGTGCGCACGCCACATACACTCACACAAAAGCAAGCAAACGCGCACGCACATACACACCGCGCGCGCGCGAGCACACAAACACATACACGCACGTAGCGCACTTTTATATTAGTGTGTGTGTGTGTGTGTGTGTGTGTGTGTGTGTGTGTGTGTGTGTGTGTGTGGTGTGTGTGTGTGTGTGCAAGCGCGCACTAGTGCGTGCACGCACCTATACAACTATGCGCTCGCACGCACTAATATATACATATACAACCATGCGCGCCCACACGCAAAACAGCTCTCTCTCTTTTTCTCTCTCTCACACACACACAACGCGCGCGCACACACAAACACACACGGATGCGCGTCCGCAAATATATACATATACAACGATGCGCGTGCGCACGCACACATGTACATATTCAACCATGCGTGCGCGCACGGAAGACGTATCACACACACATAGGCACGCCCGCATGCGCGCACACACACACAGAGGCACGCACGCATGCACACAACACACACACGCACGCGCGCGCACACACACACACAGCACGCACGCGCGCACACACACAGACACACACACAGAGGCACGTACGCATTCGCGCGCACATGCACACGCGCATACACACACACACACACACACACACACCAACACACACATCACCGCTTGCTGTTGCCACGAATCTCGCAGCATGATGTAAAAAAAAAAGTTGTTTACCTGATTTATTTTCTTCGAGATCAATTTCTTATGCGCATCAAATTTATTTTTAAACGCACTATTTGTACTTTGACTAAATTTTGTTTCCGTTTTTCTTTTCCAGAAGCTTTTGAAAACGATCTTCTGGTATTTTTTAACAACAAATAGCATTCCAGCAAAACGAATGTTCACTAAATTCCTCGTGCGTAAAAAAAAAGTCTTTGATGAACAGATATAGTCTCATTTTTCTCTTTTGATGCCAGAGGTGAGGCTTGACGATAAATTGTTCTCCGACAATGTCTTACAAACACCTGTTCTTTTTCACAAGATCACATGCTAACAATGCTTCTCAATGTAATAGGATACAATGGCAGTTAACAATCATTCTTAATTTCTTTTAGTTTTCCGCACGTTGCGCACATTTTTTGGATTCGGATATATCTGGATCTGGATCTGGAACAATACGTCGCAGAAGCCAATCAACGGCTATAAACGCGACATCAAAATGACAAAACTCAGAAAATAATACAATTCTGGTTTTAACAACCAACCAACCAAACAAAAATCTGTTGCTGTGACTTAACGTGAAACTGATGAACGACAAAAAAAAAGAGAGAACAACGTGAAAATGATGAATGTCTGACGGGAGATGAGCGTGAAAATGAAAAATAATTGACGCTAGAAGAACGCGAAGTTGGTGAACGACTGGCGGGAAGAAGAATGAGGAAACGATGAATGAATGAATGACTGGAGAAGAATCACTGGATGACTGGAGAAGAGTGTCAACAAAAGAAGTGACTAACTGGAGAACAAGAAAACCATGACTGACTGAGAACTTGAAAATGACTGACTGAAGAAAAACGTAAAAGCGATAAATGACTGATGTCAGAGGACCGTGAAAATGACTGACTGACTGACTGGAGAAGAACGTGAAAGCGATAAATGACTGATGTCTGAGGACTGTGAAAATGACTGACTGACTGACTGGAGGGAATGTGAATACAATAAATGTCTGATGGAACTACAGCCTGAGAATGATGAACGGGACGTGATGACATGTGAGAATGATAAGAACAGGGAAAATGATGAATAACCGACGGAGAAAGGAGAGGAAGATGGCAGTGGGATGGGAGAAGAATGGGAAGAGAGAGAGGAGAGAGAGAGAGAGAACGATGAACATTTTTTCCGGATAATAAGAACGTAAGAAGAACGCATAATGGACGGGATAAAAAACGAAATGTGAAATGGTGAAAGTATGAAAGGAGTAAACGTGAAGGATACACAGTTAGTAAATGATACGTGGGATGGGATGACATTTTATCCATGGAGGAGAGGCGAAGAGGAGAATGTGAAAATGATGTACGGTGGAGAGGACAGCAGCATGAGACAGGTCCAGGAGGGACGAGGGAAGAGCAGCATGAGAATGATGGATGAGTACGGTGGACAGCACAGCAGCATGAGAATGATGGATGATGTACGGTGGACCAGCACAGCAGCATGAGAATGATGGATGATGTACAGTGGACACGACAGTAGCATGAGAAGGGTTCAGGAGAGGGACGAGGCGAGAGCAGCATGAGAATGATGGATGACATGAAAACAGAACAGCGTGAGGACGATCCAGCGATGGACAAACTGGGGAAAAAGAGACGAGAGAACAATACGATTTTTCACGAGTGGAAAAGAAGAAACTTAGGTGAAAATGATGAAACAGGGGACGGGACAAGAAGAAGGAAAGACAGAAAAAGCGTCAGGTTGATGGACTATATAGCAGTACCAAGTCGTCAGGTTGATGGACTATAGCAGTACCAAATCGTCAGGTTGATGGACTATATAGCAGTACCAAGTCGTCAGGTTGATGGACTATATAGCGTACAAGTCGTCAGGTTGATGGACTATATAGCAGTACCAAATCGTCAGGTTGATGGACTATATAGCAGTACCAAGTCGTCAGGTTGATGGACTATATAGCAGTACCAAGTCGTCAGGTTGATGGACTATATAGCAGTACCAAGTCGTCAGGTATGTATGGACTATATAGCAGTACCAAGTCGTCAGGTTGATGGACTATAAGCAGTACAAATCGTCAGGTGATGGACTATATAGCAGTACCAAGTTCGTCAGGTTGATGGACTATATAGCAGTACCAAGTCGTCAGGTGATGGACTATATAGCAGTACAAGTCGTCAGGTTGATGGACTATATAGCAGTACCAAATCGTCAGGTTGATGGACTATATAGCAGTACCAAATCTTTAGGTGGATGGACTATAATTTATAGCAGTGCCAATTCTGGCGAGACTGATGAGAGAAGGGAGATAAGAGGGAAGAACGTGGAATCATGGAGTGCATGAAAATCGGACATCGTCAGAGTAACCAAAAGATGAATGGTATGAGAAAGGGAACGAGAGAAAAACGAACACTGGACGCGATCAGAAAAGAACGAGATAATGACAAATGACAGACGACATCAGACAAGAGAAAGTGGGAATGGCGAATGATGAACGTGATGAAGAGGATGAGAATGTTGGAATGCTGGACGAAGGGAAATGTGGAAATGATGAATGTTGGACTTGCGAGAAAGTTGTGAGTGATGAACATCGGAAGGGGAAAAACGTGAGAATAAAACATTTTGGAGAAGAGGGAACCATGAGAATGATGAATGTTGGACAGGGAAAAAAAAGTGGAGAATGAATGTCTGATTGATAACAATGGTGAAAATAATGAATGTCGGATGGGTGAAAGGATGAAATAATCAATGTTAGACCAAGGTGAACGTGGAGAACGATGAATGTTGCTTGGCGGAAACGTGAAAATGAAATATTTTGGAGTGGCGGAAAACGTGAGAATGATGAATACTGGACGGGGGGGGGGGGGGGGGGGGGGGGGGGGGGGGGGGGGAGTGAGAATAAACAAATGTAGGACAGGAGAAAACATGAAAATGATAAATGTTGGGACTGGGGTGAAATGTGAGAATGATGAACGTTGGAATGTGGGGAACGTAAGAATCATGAATTCAGGACAGCGGGGAAAACTTGAAAACGTTTAAACGTTAGAATAGTGATGTTTGATGTTCTGGTGGTATCGGTGTAGTGTTGCTCAGACCCTCTACCATCCCTCTTTTCCCCTCCATCCCCACCCCTCCGACCGGCCTTCCTGTTGCGGTTATCCCGTCTGCCCTACCACCTTGGTCAGTGTGGACATCAACCTGAATATGACTCACACCGAACTGGCTCGGGTGTCACTTCTCTGCCCCGGGGGTCTATACTGAATCAGCTTTAATTAATACTAGTTTGACGAATGCGCAAGAAATCTCCGCAACGAAATATTGTTGAATACTACCGGCGGTATCACAAACGAAATCGCAGCAATGATGACTGTGGAAGACTATGAGCGGTATTACAAGCAAAGTGTTTCACGGAACGGCAACGAAACAAAAATGAGCTGCACTTGGATACACTCAGAAAGAGTGAACAAAAATAAAGTGGACAACTCAGAAACAAAGGCTAACTCAACCAGATATAGAAACTTGGTCTTTGTAAAAGATTTTTTTTAACGTGTACGGTGTTGACTACCTCCAGACAGGAAACGGTGAATCTGGGGGCACTTACATGGTAGCCTGTCTAGTCCGTTGATCTATAGCTGAGCGACCTAAACGGAAGTTAATCGAGCAAAAATGCAACGCCAGAAGTGAACATGGCATGTAGAACGTGAAACGCAGAAAACGGTCAGGACACACTCTGTGTGTGTGTGTGTGTGTGTGTGTGTGTGTGTGTGTGTGTGTGTGTGTGTGTGTGTGTGTGTGTGTGCGTGCGTGCGTGCGTGCGTGCGTGCGTGCGTGCGTGCGTGCGTGCGTGCGTGCGTGCGTGCGCGCGCACACTTATGTGTCGTAAGTTTCAGTTTAAGAGGAAAGTGTCTTTTACAAACTGTAAACAAAAAGTTCCAGACATTATCGGACTTTGGATGGCTGGATACAAACGAAGGAAGATCGTGAAGACCGAGCTCGTCCGGATATGTGGTGAGGAAAAAAATGTCTCGGAAAACCGGCTCAACAATCATCAAGATAAGAATGTTCGTGTTTTGAGGAAATGAATAACTCAAAGCTGAAAGCAATTTCAGAAATAAAACTGGGATGGCAATATCGGAGATGGGCACGACCAACGTTTCTGTACAGCTCAAGCAGGTCACAGAGAGCATTTCCAGGTCTGTCAACACGTACAAAAAAAGCAAACAAAACGCAGGCAAAAAAGTAAAACACAAACAAACAACAGAACCGAGTCCCTCCCGTCAAGGGTAAACTCTGATTTACATACGGTTTACATGAACACTTTTTTCTTCTTTTGAAGCATTTTCAAAAATTGATCAATGATGTGTACAGAAACAAATGATTGAGCCGAAGCAGCAACAAGCAACAGCTGATGGTGTACAGGTACA
>CM031596.1:28866974-28886974 GCA_018398815.1 Conus ventricosus | reverse complement strand
GTGTGCGTGTAAAGGCTCACAAGCCACCTCTCCGATTAAAACGATCACTTTAAAGAGAACTCTTTCAAGATAGCCAAGAGTTTCAAAGTTACAGTAGCCTTTCTGCCGTCGATGCTTCGCCCTATAAATGAAAACAAGGAAGCGGAAGAAGTTGATCTTTTCCCTCTGTTTTAACTTAACCTGACACTAAAAATACAATTTTACGTTTTGTCTTATCAGTCCCTGTCTGTTGGTAAACTGAGGAAAGTGTTCAGTGTGGTCGTTGTGCGTCTGTTTATTCACTTGTATTAGGGCTGAATGATATAGTAAGCGACATTGAGAAGGTGGTTTGTGCCTTTTTTAAAATATGTTTTAATACTGCGGCGCTTGTCATATTGCTTGGTTGGTTGTTACTAATCTCCTGACCTCTCTTCTGTGTATATTCCTCATCGACTACGCTGAAAACTCGGAGTGTAAACACTTACGAAATTCTCCTGACCCACATTTCATTTTATAATCAAGCGTGCCGACAGTTGTCAGAATTCTCAACACTTCATTTCAAATGTTAGAATACAGTCACTATTCTATTCCCTAGACTCATTTAAAATTTGACTCCACACGAATCACATTGAAGCTTTTAAGAATATAGATTAACCCCCCCCCCCCAACCTAGTGAAAAGGCAGCACACACCTGTCAGAATGAAATCGCAATCTAATTTTATTGACCTCCCTTCAAACCTCATTTCATGTCAGCCATGTTTAACCCTGTCAGAATCGAATTTGATACTCTTCAAAGGAACGGAAACGGTTTGAATTAACTGTGAAATCGACCTCCATACTTTGAATACATATGCTTGTTAGCGCAGCTGAATACCTCAGTCCATACCCCATACCTGCTTTACATTTTGCGGAAAAGAAAGATAAAGAAGCAGACTAATCACGTTTCCCAATCAGTGCGGTTTTATTTAAAAGGGTGAAGAGGGCAGAAGAAGTAGAGAGCGGGAGGAGGGGGGCGGGGAGAGGACCAGTTTAAAAAAAAACGAAAAAGAAAAAGAGAGTGGATTTCACCATGACTCACAGCAGTGTGTGACAGAAAACGAAAGAATTGAAAATGGCAACAGTGGCATTATTAGCAACAGTATACCTATCACAATTTTCAGTATTATTTTTCGCTTACAATGAGTGCTGCTGTTTCTAGTACTGCTATTGCTGGTGGTGCTTCGTCACGACTCTTACGACTACATTTCTACTACTACTACTACTACTTCTACCACTGCACTACTGCTGCTGCGACTGCTGCCGCTATATGCCCAGTACATCATGACCGTCATGTAAACACGATCGAACAAACATTTGTCAACAAAGGAGCTGAGCACGTACATTTCAAACACACACACACACACACACACACACACACACACACACACACACACACACACACATATTATATATATTATATATATAAACACACACACACACACCATGTCCAACAATCAGAGAAGACGTAAACTAAAAAGGATGATGGGTAAGGGTCGGAACGCTTCTTCGAAGAAACGATTTTAGGACAGCCATAAAACGTGTGGTCAGGTCTGCTTGGCGAACAGAGAAAGGGAGCTGGTAACAGACTGGGAGGGGGGGGGGGGGGGGGGAGGGGGGGCTAGTATGAAAGGAGAACGTTGGCCCGTAGGATTTAGGCCTAAAAGAAGGAAGTCTGTACATGTGGACGTCAGAAAGAAGAGCGTTGGACGTGTGGTTTTGGCCTAAAAGAAGGAAGTCTGTGGACAAGGATGTCAGCAGCTGAACCAAGATGAAGAGGTGGGGACGGACTGAAGGGTTCAGGGACGAGCCTGGTCTTTAGTTTGAGCGACTGGAACGACAGGAGAGATCAGAAAATATCCTTTGTTCAACGGGCGATCGGCAAAGGGGAACAACCGAGTCAGGCGCAACAGAAGCATGGTAAGAGGATCCGAAAACATGTTGTACAGCACTGTTCCAGATTTTGTTGAGGCTAGATCTTCAGGACCAAAAACGGTTTGACGTTATCTGGTGTACAATGGACAAGGGAGCGCATGAAAGTAGAGACATCGTCTTCATTAAGAACAGGACCGGAAGGAACCGATTCTTCTGCGCTCGACGTGGAAGGCAAGACTAATGCAAGGGAAGAGAGTTGTTGAAACGAGTTTCGTCAACCCGTACACCCAGATTCTCACCCATGGAGAAAATATCATTTTACGACTTGTTTTGTTTACATGCTAAATAAAGAATAGATCTATGAAAGAAAGAAAGATAGAAAGAGAGTGTCAACCTGGGTGATGTCAGTGGAGGAAGGACTAGCGCACAGCCCAAACACACTCACAGCTTGCTTACAATCTCATTCATATATCATGCATTCGTCACATCAAACCACTAGTAAAGTCTATAACTTTACTACACATGATCATAGAACGAAACATCAATGCATATGGAATCAAACAAAATAAAACATTCTCTCTTTCCTGAACTTCACAAAATCATTTATCTAAAAACATCATTAACTAACCCGGGTATAAATAGATTTCTACTTTACCTGGCCAGGTGATCTTAACTATTCACGAATCACTGTCTCTTTTTCTTTTCCTTTTTTTTTCTTCTTTTCACTGTCACTTTCACAACACGGCACAACTGCTGGCCCGGTCAAGTTAGACTGCTGGCATCGGTCAGGCTGGACTGTTGGCACTGGCGTTGGTCTGTCGATGAAAGTGGCGCTGGCCAAGTATGAGGTCGAACCCCAGTGAAGATAGAACAGTGACTATCAACTCGATCTGGTTCTCCTTTCTCCTTCCTGCATTAACGCATTGCACTCCTCTCTCTCTCTCTTAGTCTGCATCTTATCAATGGACATGGTTGCTTTTCTTTTCTTTTTTTTTCTTTTCTTCTTTCTCCTATTAGTTAGCAGCTCTCTCTCTCCACATCTCTCTCAGTCCTTCCTCTGCAGACTATCCGTGCTAATGCCACCCTCTGGTCTCTCCTCTCTCCCTCATCTCTCTGCTCTTCTCTCCCGAGATTACACTCAGACCTCTCTCTCTCTGTCTCTCTGTTCGTTCTCCCCTCGTTCTCCCGTTCTCTCCCTCTACATCTCTCTTATTCGTTCCGATCTGTCCAAAAAGGGCGAGTACCATTGGTCAGTATTTTTACCCCTGAACCCGAAGTTAGCTCCCTCTAATTCCATTGGATATTCAAATCATGACAGTCACGCCGACACGCCTTACTCTCTGTGGTGGTCAATTGGTCATTTATTGATTAGCTAGATTTCACCCCCACACACACTACTTCACCCCTTCCTACTTAACTGGCGACGTGTGGCTTAAGTCGTGGACATGGTCAATCTAAATTGGCTGCTGAGTCTGGGTAGGCGCCACGACGTCTAACTAACAATGAGCTGGTTCCACAAATTGGCCAGATGAGCCTGGCCAGGCGCTACGATCGTCTCGCTAGCATCGAGGCGTCGGTCAAAGCTGCCTTGCTCGTCTAGCCGGGCAGACCGTCTCTGTGGAGCCTCTCCCCTATGCTTAATTGGCCGGATCCGAACCATGGGCCCGGTCTACGTGGCGCCAAGATGTCTGCGTTTGGACTTATGTCCAGTTGAAGTGGCCGGCGACGGACCACACTTTGGTTGTGTTGAATTTTGACCGTGACAATTTCCCCCTTGCAAAAGACTATGCACGCATTGTCTCAAAACACGGTACAAAAAGACAACAACCGAATTTGCTGACACACAGCTACACGCGCAAAGTTTGAAAAATACTATTACAACCAACGCGTTTATAAATTATAAAATATACCATTAGTGAATACCACTCCAATGAGTTATCATTGCGTGCGCTCTTGCGTTATTTCAATTTCATTTTATAACGACCTCTGTGCGCACTTATGCAATCGCCCTACTGCGGTTTTGCCACATCTTCTTTTCACAATTCTATGAAAAGCACACTTTTAATATGATCACGATCCATGACATTTCACCGAGGAATCTCCGTCCTCACTTATTGCAAATAAGCATCACGACACAAGCGACTGTATGCTCCAAGCATAACTACATCACATGAACAAATCTCACGAAGAAAATATAAACAGTCTCACACAGAAAATATTGGACATAGCCAACTGGAATGAACCCATATCCAATCTAACATAACTGCAATCAACACATATTATCAACAAAGCACCCCGGATATGACTGACTTCCTCTGAGTGGCAGCTTGCTAGACTACGCGTCTTAATAGTCAGCTCCGACATTCTGTCGACCTGGGATGTACTGCACTCGATACCTGTAGGGCTGCAAGGCATTGCCCAACGCAGCACTCTGCTGTTTTTCAACTGCGCCTCCTGCAGGAATTTGTGTGGTTGATGATCCGTCTCGATCACGAACTCTTTCCCATACAAGTATTTGTGGAACTTCTGCACGGCCACACGACAGCTAAACACTCCTTCTCTACAGTTGCGTACCTTCTTCACACTTTGTCAACTTCCTGCTAGCATACTCACAGGAACTCGATCCTTCATGCTCCTGCCACAATATGCACCTATCCACACCTGATGCATCTGTCCGCATACAAAAATGGTTGGACATATCTGGTTAGCTTCAGATGGGACGGGAACCTAGTCTTTCCAACACGTCTGCAGTGCTTGCTTGCAGCGTCTGACCACTCGACCACTGCCGGTTTCCTGCCTTGACAAATCATGAGAGGACTCGTGATTGCTGCGAAATTTGGAACAAACTCCCTATAGAACCCAATAAACCTAGCGACTCCTGACTTTGTTTTGTCTTTGGTCTCTCTGAATCATCATCTTCTCCACCTTTCTCTTTCCGGCTGCTTTGTGTCGCCTCCGACAACAAAAACCTAGGAACTCCAGGCTTGGAAAACAACTGGCACTTTGTTGGTCTGGCTCGTGAGATGGCTTGTCTCAACCCTCTAAAACTGCTCCTAGCTGCTCAATATGCTCTCCCATGTCTCGGATGCTATCAGAATGTCATCCATGAAATTCACAACACCTTCCAATCCCGTCAATAGCTTCCTCATCATTCGAGAGAAGATGCGGTGCGTTGACCATCCAAAAAGGGAGTACTCGCCATGGTATAGCCCCATAGGAGTGGAGAATGCTGTGACTTCTTTGAGTCCTCACTCAGGGCTATTTGCCAGTAACCCTTGCTCAGATCTATCTGGTGAATACTGGCTCTTGCTTGTGGCGATCTGAGCGAACAGGTCTTCCATGTTTGGTATGACCTCTGCATCGACCTTGGTGACACTGTTCAGACGTCTATAGTCGAACAGAATCGATGCTCACTTGACTTTTTCCTCACTAAGACGAACGGGTGCACTATATGATGATTGGACGGTTCATCACCCAAGGTCCAACATCTTTTCTACTCCTCCTCGATCACTTGGCTTGGTGGCATTGGGATCGGGTAGGCTTTCACATGTACGGGTTTCTGTGATGTCAACTCCACCGTACATGTCTCTAAAGTGTCCTGCCTGGTTTATCAGTCAGGGACGCCCTTATACTGTTCTAGGAGCCCCTAACTTCCTCTGTCTCCTACTGTCTAGCCCCTCATACAGTAAACATCCTGTATGACTCTTCTCCTGGAAACTCAGGCAAACAAATCTCCCTTCTTCTGCTGGGTCTCCTTCGCCTCCATCAATGATTGCTGCTGCGCCTATGTGCTGGGTCTCACGCTGAATGTATTTGCGGAGTAGATTTGCATGGAAAAGTTTTGATTTCCCATTCACATCGATTCGGTAGTCCTGATCTACTTTTCAATGATGGTGAATGGTCCCTTCCAATGCATCAGCAGCTTGTTGTGATCCGTGGGAGCAGTAACAGGACTTGATCTCCCACCTTGAGGAATTGCTTCCTCACTTCCTGTCATACTGCTTCTTCTGGACGACCCTTAGCCTCCTGCAAACTCTCCCTTGCGACCTTACATGTCTCCTCGAGCTATTGGTTAGGTCCACCACATACTGATAAGTTGTTTTGACCTCTTCTGACTCCTGTTCTCCGGACCACAGTCCTTTGAGATGCACACTGGTCCCGAACTGTCCGCCCATACAGCAGCTCAAATGGCGAAAATGCTGTGCTTTCCTGAGGGGCTTCCCTGTAGGCAAACAGTGCCGCTGGATGTAGCGGTCCCAATCTCGCTGGCCTTTCCTCACAGAGCTTCTTTAAGATGCCCTTCAGCACACCGTTGAATCTTTCCACAGCCATTGCATTGTGGATGGTATGGGGTTAGTGAGCAGCTGTGTGATCCCTAGCAGCCTGTTGACCTCCTTCATCACGCCTGAGGTTGAAACTGTGACCCTGTCACTGAGAATTTGTGCTGGCACACCCACGCGAGAGAAGATGGCTACCAGCCCTTCAGGACTGTGCTATCTACGCCCTTCAATGCAACCGCTTCTGGGTATCTGGTCGCGTAGTCCACCAGCGTCAAACAATACCTGTGCCCACCTTTGGAACTGGGCGCGATTGGGCCAATCAGATCAACAGCCACCCTCCTGAATGGTGTGTCAATTAAAGGGGGATGTTTAAGAGGCGCCTTCCTCTTCACCCTCTTGTGGCTGACTTTGACACACGTCACACGACATGCAGAAACGCTTTATGTCTGCCATTGCTCCTGGCCAATGAAAATCATCGAAGATTCGGTCAGCTGTTTTGCTGGTGCCGAGATGACCCGCCATGAGCGACTCGTGACCACTGACATGACAGTGTCACGATAACCTGCTGGTACCTAACTGAGTGGTCACCTTACCTGTCTTCCCCTTGGTGAACACTCGGTACAACAGCCGCCTCTCACAAGAAATTCTGTCTCACCTCCTCTAACCTCCTGTTTCTTCCACCTCTTGCAACTCCCAAGACTTCACGAGCGAAGGGTCTTGTTCTGCGCTGCCCTAAACTCATCAGGCGACACATCTATGCCTGACTTCCTTGCCGGAACGACTAACGGTTTATCACCTTTCCCTCCTTTCTTGCTCCGTGTTTGAACTGCTGCCCTGTAGCAGTCAACAACTCAGGATCCCCTGGATCCTTGCCCCTGGAATATTTCCGATGATCACATCATGAAGGGGTTTCTCCATCACCAACGCAGACAAACTCGCCTGAGAAGTAAGGGGTACGTACTTCTATCTTAGCAACTGGAAACTCCCTCACAGTGCCATCGATTAGAGTACAGGTCTGGATTTGCCCTGTCAAATCCCCTTTATCGACCAGCGTTGTTCGTACTACCCGCATGAACAACCAGTGTCTCGTAACACTTTCACCCTCTGCTGGCCAATCCACCCTTCTTCCACTGGTAACGAACCACTCAGCCTAGTGCCCTCCATCCCTGACACTGACTGCTGTCCAGTGCTAGCCATAGGCTGCACTCACCCTCTTCAGACTGAATCCCTTTTGGTTCCACTGCAGGTCGTTTCCCTTGACGACCCTTATCCACCTCTTGCAAGGCTGCTGCCTTCTGGATACCTCATGCGACAGTCCTCGCCACATGTCCCTTCTTGTGACAAATGAAACACCTAATGTCCTTTGCCCTTCCTTCTGCCCACCACTGGGTTTGCAGACTTTGCAGAAAACTCCTGCACCTTAGTGCCCAAACGTGCCTCTCTATACACCTCTGCGAACTTCAACAACTCCCCTGCTGTCTCTGGCTGTCTCTCTTTCAAATGTATGGTTAACTCAGGGCCGCAACCTGACAAAATCTGTTCTTTCATAACTAGCTCTTTCAATTCAGCGAACTCCTTCTTTGTACCACTCAACTCTAACCATTTCTCAAAATAGTGATCTAGACGTGCACCAAACTGAGTGTACGTCTCACCTGCTTGCAATTCTAGCTGAACGAAATTTCTTTTCTGAATCCTTCCTCTGTGAGGTCAAATCCTTTCATTAAAGACTCCTTCACAGCACCAAAATCAGACTGTTGTTCTGCTGGTAAACGCAGTGAAAATTTGTAATGCCTTACCCGTCAGTAACGCCGACAAAATGACTGCCCACTCTTCTGGAGGCCAACCCTGACTGGTCGCAAACGTTTCGAAACGACTGATGTATGCGTCAATCGAATCGGTCCCTTCGAGAATTTTGGCAACTTGGGTCGGGGAGCATAGCTGCGCACAGAGTCACTGGAAAGTGAGCTACCATCCTCGGTGGTCTCCCTTTGTATTTCTACCTTCTCCAACTCTAATTGAACCTTTAATCTTTCGTTTCCTGCTTCATTCTTTCTGTTTCCTGCGCTTCCCTTATTCTTTCTGTTTCCTGCTTCATTCTTTCTGTTTCCTGCGTTTCCCTTATTCTTTCTGTTTCCTGCGCTTCTACTGCGACACGGCGTCTTTCTGCGCGTTCATCCCTTTCCATCTTTTGCTGGTTTTCAACGAATGCTCGCAACTCTTCTCCTGAGTAACCTAAATCACGAGAACACTCACAAGTTGTTCAATAGGGGTGTTCTTTTCTTCCGCCATTATATCTTCTTTTTTTTTTTTTTTGAACAAGATTTTATAACAACGACAGCCAAACTGGTGGTTTCCGACACGAGTGACGTATAGCACAATCCTATGAATGATAATATTAGCTTGGGACAAGTAATTAGTTTTTATAAGGACGCCAGCGCCTGACCAACTATGAGAGCGAATTATAGGCAATCTGTGCGAAATGAGTACTCTGGGGCTGAAATGCCAAGCTAGTATTAACTATCTTGGAAGCAATGCCAAGCCTAGTATTTAACTATCTTGGGAACATACAATAAGACAACCCTTGTCTTAGGATTACAATACTTGAATCCACCCAGCTTCCTCTCTGAGAAGTTGAACAATTTAATAAATGGGCCAGAATATCCTGGCAAGCTCGCCAATAAATTGTCAACCTCGGGTGATGTCAGTGGAGGAAGGACTAGCGCACAGCCCAAACACACTCACAGCTTGCTTACAATCTCATTCATATATCATGCATTCGTCACATCAAACCACTAGTAAAGTCTATAACTTTACTACACATGATCATAGAACGAAACATCAATGCATATGGAATCAAACAAAATAAAACATTCTCTCTTTCCTGAACTTCACAAAATCATTTATCTAAAACATCATTAACTAACCGGGTATAAATAGATTTCTACTTTACCTGGCCAGGTGATCTTAACTATTCACGAATCACTGTCTCTTTTTCTTTTCCCTTTTTTTTTTCTTCTTTTCACTGTCACTTTCACAACACGGCACAACTGCTGGCCCCGGTCAAGTTAGACTGCTGGCATCGGTCAGGTGGACTGTTGGCACTGGCGTTGGTCTGTCGATGAAAGTGGCGCTGGCCAAGTTGAGGTCGAACCCCAGTGAAGATAGAACAGTGACTATCAACATCGTATCTGTTCTCCTTTCTTCCTTCCTGCATTAACGCATTGCACTCTCTCTCTCTCTCTCTTCTAGTCTGCTCTTATCAAATGGACATGGTTGCTTTTCTTTTCTTTTTTTTTTCTTCTCTTTCTTTTCCTCCTCATTAGTTAGCAGCTCTCTCTCCACATCTCTCCTCAGTCCTTCCTCTGCAGACTAATCTCGTGCTAATGCCCCCACTTGGTTCTCTCCTCTCCTCCCCTCATCTCTCTGCTCTTCTCTCCTCAGAGATTACACTCAGACCTCTCTCTCTCTGTCTCTCTGTTCGTTCTCCCCTCGTTCTCCCGTTCTCTCCCTCTCACATCTCTCTTATTCGTTCGATCTGTCCAAAAAGGGCGAGTACCATTGGTCAGTATTTTTACCCCTGACACCGAAGTTAGCTCCTCTAATTCCATTGGATATTCAAATCATGACAGTCACGCCGACACGCCTTACTCTCTGTGGTGGTCAATTGGTCATTTAATTGATTAGCTAGATTTCACCCCCACCACACATACTTCCCCCTTCCTACTTAACTGGCGCCGTGTGGCTTAAGTCGTGGACACTGGTCAATCTAAATTGGCTAGCTGAGTCTGGGTAGGCGCCACGACGTCTAACTAACAATGACGTGGTTCCACAAATTGGCCAGATGAGCCTGAGCCAGGCGCTACGACTCGTCTCGCTAGACATCGAGGCGTCGGTTCAAAGCTGCTTAGCTCGTCTAGCCGGCAGACCGTCTCTGTGGAGCCTCTCCCCTATGCTTAATTGGCCGGATCCGAACCATGGGCCCGGTCTACGTGGCGCCCAAGATGTCTGCGTTTGGACTTATGTCAGTTGAAGTGGCCGGCGACGGACCACACTTTGGTTGTGTTGAATTTTGACCGTGACAGAGAGAGGGGAGATTCTAAAACTGATGCTGGAGACGGGAAGAAAAAGGGTTATAGCCGCCACAACTCCCCACAAGGCGCTGCCATGTAATGGAACAAGAAGCTGAAAAGACGATCGTTTCACTCGAGCTTCTAAGTCTATGATCAGTGCCAAGTGTTGGAATTATGTGCAATTCATACGTCCTTCAGAGAAGAACAACCATATGGTTTAACAGAAGCATATTTTGGTGCAAAAGGGGAGCTGGGGGAGGGGGGGGAGGGGCGTGGGCGTTGAGGTGGGGAGAGTGAAAACCAATAGAGAGAGAGAGAGAGAGAGAGAGAGTCAATGATATTTTAATGTCAATAGCTGTACAGCCGTTATGACATGGGGGCGTGAACTTATTACCCATTAAAGAACAATTTCTGAACAAAATTTACCCAACAAGTCAAAATTTTTAGACATCTGTGTACAAACTCACACACTCAAAGTCCAACGTTCTAAAGTTGTGTTGGACAAAAGCAAAACACAAAACAACAGCATCTCGTAAACATTGTACTCCGAGTTCTTATAGAACAGGGAGTACTTTAGAATGGGAACGAAGAAATGCTGTGTGTGTGTGTCTGTGTCTGTCTGTCCGTCCGTGGTCAAAATGTGTTCACTCGCTCCAGACAAAACTACTGTACCGATCTTTCTGAAAATGTGTAGGTATGTTCATTATGGGTCACGGTGATGCCGTACTTCCGAGATATTCCATGAAGAAGAAGACGATTTTTTGTCCTCCTCTCTCTCTCTCTCTCTCTCAATGTTTTACGAGAGAGAGGAGAGAGAAGAGGAGAGAGGAGGAGAGAGGAGAGAGAGAGGAAGAGAGAGAGAGGAGAGAGAGAGAAGAAAGAGAGAGAGAGGAGAGAGGACAAAAAATCGTCTTCGAGGGAAGGCAATAAGATACAAGTTGTATAAGAAAAACAAGATGCAATGCATTAAACGTACTCCCAGTTTATCTTGAATACGCGTAAGATATTCCATTAATGAGGAAAAACCGTTTTGGGCCGTTATAGCCGTTAGAAACGGCTATTCGGTCAACATCGGGCATCATCCGTGACGAAA
Organism: Conus ventricosus; assembly: GCA_018398815.1. Taxonomy (NCBI): domain Eukaryota; kingdom Metazoa; phylum Mollusca; class Gastropoda; order Neogastropoda; family Conidae; genus Conus; species Conus ventricosus. The sequence continues at coordinate 28,875,641 of CM031596.1, read as the reverse complement.
TAGTGAATAAAACCTACAAATTTTCAGAAAGATCGGCCAAGTACTTTCCGAGATATTCCATGAAGAAGAAAAAACCGTTATGGACCGTTACACCCGTTAGAAAACGGAAAATAACGGTAAACTAACACATCGGGCATCATCCGTGACCCATAATGAACATACCTACACATTTTCAGAAAGATCGGTACAGTAGTTTTGTCTGGAGCGAGTGGAACACATTTTGACCAGGACGGACAGACAGGACCAGACACCACAGCATTTCTTCGTTCCCATTCTAAGTACTCCCTGTTCTATAAGAACTCGGAGTACAAACATGGCATGCATGAAATCTGCCAGAGATGGTCAAAGATCGGCAGCAATGGAAAACAGAGAAGCAAAGCACCCCTGCTTTCCATTCCCCCAGGGGACTGCCGTGTTTTATCATGAAAGAATCATTTAGAAAAAAAAGTTTTTTTCCACGTACAATGACTGTCACGACTTGTGATCCGGATGATCTCAATGCGCAGTCATTCAACTAATTACATCAACCGATAAAGAAAAAAATTTTATTTTGGGAAAAAAACGCGAAGACTATGGAAAGCACACTGGGAAAAAATTTTACGAACTCTCTGTTCAAACCACCCCAAACCCCAAAACAAAGGGAGAGAAAGCAGTCGTCAGGCCGATGTTGAAATTCGTGTTTACTTAGGGCAGTTTCCAAGGGCTGACGTACTCAGGAGCATGGTTTAAAATTCATATGTTATAAAAATGCCAGTTGTGCAGCTTGTATAACATGCATCGATTTACATGACGATATGTACAGTGCCATTTTTTTTTCACACACACCCCCCGCCCTCTGTGTCTGTGTGTGTATGTGTGTGTGTGTGTGTGTGTGTGTGTGTGTGTGTGTGTATGTGTGGTGTGTGTGTGCATGTGCGTTTGTGTGCGTGCGTGCGTGTGTGCGTGCGTGCGTGCGTGCGTGCGTGTGTGTGTGCGTGCGTGCGTGCGTGTGTGTTCTGACTGACCTTTCTGTCTTTGCGTGGCGACACCCCTTTGAACGACTCCTGCTGGTCGGCTGGTTACAGCAAAATGCCAGGGACTGAACCAACATTACAGACAGCTGATGTGGTCTTTTATTCCCAAGCTATTCCAAGGTTCTAACCTGATGGAGAAAATAGAGCCGTCACATGTTGGTTGCCTTAACAATCGGGAGGACATGTTTCTGGGCTAGGTGTGCACAGAAATTTTACACCTTACAGAGCAGATTAAAAAATTTCCGGGCGTTCACCGGGTATCTGCCTGTCACGGCGAAAGTAATATCATGCCAGGCCCTGGGAAACCCGGTATCCTGCACTTTACGGCGAAATTAACATGGTGTCAGTTGTGCACCGGGTATCCTGCACTTTACGGCGAATTAACATGGTGTCAGGCGTGAACCAGGTATCCTTCACTTAACGGCGAAGAAATAAAAGTGTCAGGCGTGCACCGAGTATCCTACACCTTACGGCGGAATCAAAATAGTGTCAGGCGTGCACCGAGTATCCTACACTTTTACGGCGAATGTAACAATGCCAGGCGTGCAAACCCTATATCCTACACTTTACGGCGAAAGTAACAGTGTCAGGCGTGCTTCGGGTATTTTTAACGTTTACAGAGAAAGGAACAATTTCCAGGCGGGCACTGGGTATCCTACACCTTACGGCGAAAGAGCCACAATGCTAGGCGTGCCCGGGTTTCCTACACCTTTCGGCGAAAGTAACAATGCCGGCGTTGCCCGGGTTTCCTACACCTTACAGAGAAAGTAACAATGCCCGGCGTGCCCGGGTATCCTACACCTTACAAAGTGACAATGCCAAAGGGGTGCACCGGGTACCCCACACCTTACGGCGAAAGTAACAATGCCAGGCGGTGAACCGGGTATCTACACCTTACGGCGAATGTAACAATGCAAGGCGTGCACGGGTTTCCTGCACCTTACGGCGAAAGCCACAATGCCAGGCGTGCAACGGGTATCCTTACACCTTACGGCCCAAAGTATGCCGGCGTGCACCCCGGGGTTTTCCCACACCTTACGGCGAAAAATAACAATGCCGGCGTGCCCCCGGGGTTTTCCCACACCTTACAGAGAAAGTAACAATGCCACGCGTGCACCGGGTTTCCTACACCTTACAGAGAAAGTAACAATGGGCCCGGCGTTGCCCCGGGTTTCCTACACCTTACGGCGAAGTAACAATGCCAGGCGTGCCCGGGTTTCCTATACCTTACAGAGAAAGTAACAATGCCAGGCGTGCACCGGGTTTCCTACACCTTACAGAGAAAGTAACAATTCAGGCGTTGGGACCGGGTTTTTCCCATCCTTACAGAGAAAGTAACAATGCCCGGCGTGCCCCGGGTTTCCTACACCTTACAGAGAAAGTAACAATGCCAGGCGTGCACCGGGTTTCCTACACCCTTTCGGCGAAAAATAACATGATGCCAGTGCACACGGTTATCTGCACATCAGGGATTAAGTGAAATGTTGCAAGGAGTGCACGGATATCCTCTTACGACAAAAGAACATGGATACCCGTACTAACTGTACGGCGAAAGAAACATGGGCTAGGTGTACACGGATAGCCTGTTGGGGCACAGTGTAACATGGTGCCAGTTTTGCACGGATGGCTACACTTTACGGAGAAAGTAACATGGTGAAAAATGTGGCAGATATCCTACACCGAAAAATAACATGGAGCCAGATAGGAACGGATATCCTACACGAAATAAACATTGTGGCCAGATATTAACGGATATCCGACTCTGAAAATGACCTGGTAACATATACAAAGGGTATGCTATACCCAAAATAACTAAATGCCAGTTATGAACGGAAAATTTTCCCACACCGAAACCACATGAACAAGAAATGAACGAATATCCTGCACCCGGGGATCACCTGGTGTAGATATGAACGGAATCTAACGACGAAGATAACATGGTGCTAAAATTTTGAACGGATATCCTACCGAAGATAACATGGCACGAGTATGAACGGATATCCTACACCGAAGAAACATGGTACGAGATATGAACGGATTCCTACACCGAAGATAACATGGTACGAGATTTTGAACGGATATCCAACACCAAAGATAACATGGTACGAGATATGAACGGATATCCTACACCGAAATAACATGGTGCCTGGTGACCCACGAGTGGTGCATCGCGTTCGCAGTTTGAAGTTCCGACCCGGGATAAACATTGTCATTCACTGCCCATCTTAATGCGCTATTCTGCTCGTTTCCCGTCTCCACCTTCCCCGTCCACACACATGCAGTCTGAAATGGGTTTTCTTATCTGCCCGTAAGTTATGGTGCTGTGAACATTTACGCCTGAATGTACCTAACCAACACAAATGTATTACGTAGATGGCCCTATCTGCCACGTAAAATTATGGTGCATGTGAACATCACGCCTGAATGTAAACCCTAACCAAACAACTGCATTAAGTAGATGGCCTAACACGACCGATATACTTATTTCAAACAACTATAAAATGGAAAAGTAGACAGGCCTGAATTAGCCAGTGCAACTACCCAAACAAGTATACACAGTGGACAGCCCTGATATCGCCACTGCAAGGAAGATAAACGACAACATCATGCGAGAGGCAATAACAAACTGCAACATCAAGATCTTAAACACAGTACGAAGGATAAGGAACATCATGAAAAGAACAGACAGATGAGGCCACGGGGGAAAACGAAACATCAGTAAGGGAAACCAAAACTTGGGGGGAAAAAACTGGTTATGAAACCATGATAAAGGGAAAAATGGGTATGGTTATCATGACATGATATGGAATATAGATGGGCACCATGAAAAAAGGAAAGAGGGTATGGTTATCATGGCATGAGTATGGAAATTTAGGTGATGACACCACGAGAAAGGAAAGAAAAGAAAAGATACACCCGAATGTAACATACAGAGGATCAGTGTTGCCATCATAGCAAGCAAACATGGACGTGAACAAACGTGAGAAAGGACAGATGGATATGGATATCAAGAGAAAGGGAAGACGAGAGTGGACATCATGAGAAAGGAAAGATGAGGGTGGAACATCCTGAGAAATGAAGATCGGCGAGGGCATGATGAAAATGTAAAGGTGGATGAGGACACACCGAGAAAGGAAACATGGCTGTGAACATAATCAATAAGGAAAGATTTAACTTCTTTGGAGAAAATAAATGAGACAGAGGGGAAGGAGTGGAAATCTTGCCAAAAGGGATCTTACAGTCCGCGAACCTTTTTGTTCATTACAAGTGGTTGGTCATGAATTAAGTGCCATCGTTTTACTTTTTTGCCAGTAAGGACAACATGACATCGTTTGAAGTCGCTGCAAGAGAAAACTATGAACAGATTTTATATGACCTTAAAGGGTGAATGAACCAAGTGACTGATTATTGAACTGGTCGACTGACTGATGGATTTATCTTTTTATTTACCTATTTGTTATATGTAAATATTGACTTTTTATTGACAAATTTCTTACCTTGTACTGAAATCGGCAAGGTAAGTTCCATGGAATCGCCGTCCACAGGCCCACAGGTGTGTGTGTACACACACACACACACACACACACACACACACACACACACACACACACAACCTCTGTTTGATATCACTAATATCGACATACGTTGAATAAGAAACAATATTAAACACACACACGCGCGCCCCGCCACGCCACACACACACACAACCATAAAAAAAACATACATACACAACAGCGCGTGTCTTATATTAATGTGGATAGACGTTAAAGAAGAAATAACAATAACACATTCACACGAGAGTGCGCACGACTGCGTGCACACACACATACACGCGCACAACCAGTTGATGCGGCTAATATACGGAAGAACAACACACACACACACACACACACACGTCTTTCTGATATCAATATCGATAGGTGCTAAATTCAAGAAACAACACACACACACGCACACACACAGGTACTTCAAGTATATGTGTGAGTCGGGGGGGGGGGGGGGGGGGGGGGCTATCTTTTGACTGTACACCATCCTTTTAGTTTAATAAATGGTCTTGTTTCTTTCCATTAAAGAAACTGAAATTAGCCATTAAAAAAAAACTAATGGGATGGTGTTCGATCGACAGATAGCGGACCCCCCCACACCGCCGCGCCTGTGTGTGTGTGTGTGTGTGTGTGTGTGTGTGTGTGTGTGTGGTGTTGTGTGTGGTCCGTACTTAATGGTACTTAATTCTGGTAACATGGTGAAAATATCTATTAGATGTCTATAAAGTATGTGTGACAGGACATTAAACAGAACTACACACACGCGCGCGCGCGCGCGCTTGCGTGCACGCGCGCGCTCGTACACACACACACACACATACACACACGAATATTAACCTACCTACTGGGGTAGTTGTCAATCACTGTCATCACGGGCGTGAACCGACACCATGCGATATTCACACTGACCTTGCTGTTACAAGCTGGAAGCACAGAACCGCCATTTTCTCCAGAGTTGAACGACCTATGCAAGTTTCAGAAAGTTACTTAAAGTACAAAAGCACACGTGGGTGAACGCAGACAATGCCCAACATCAGTGTCGCCACAATAATAATTTTAAAAAAGCCTTCAGCGAAGACCATTAACGACAAACTTATTCGTGTTTGGTGTCGAAGTGGTGGCGGTTCTTCTTGTCCATGTAGTTCCCACTCCTGTGTGTCCACATCCGAGTCTGCGCAGACTGGTTGCTCAGAGAGCAGGCCGAACGCTTGGCCTCACGCCACAATTAGGATTCTCCACTAAAACAGTGCATTATCCATGTAAACGTTTTGAGGCCTACCATGAACTTGAGCCAGCATTTAATATTAATATTAAATAAATAATTGATCAAAAGAGTTACTCCCCACCAATTAGTTCCCTTGTTTTGGGGAATTTTTACCTTTGAAATCCCAAACCATCTTCAAATTGACGTCACATTTCAGGCCTTTGCACTCACCCATGACCCCATCTTTGCGCCAGCTTGATGCGCCCAAGCAGTCCCATTCCTTTGATTTTAATCTGTCTGCTTGGAACCACCTGTCTGCACCTTGATGGCTTTATGGAAGAAAATGAGCAGAATCAACTCTCAGACACAATAAAAAAATTCTCGAAAACGATCTAATTGCACCAGTCTATAGATATTCGACTCCTTAAGCAAGGCCTTGGCGCATAAATTTGTGGTGTACAGCCTGTAGGCCTACACAACTTTTCTCTTATCCTTTAGAAGAAGCAATGCCCACATGAAAAAAACTACAATCAATTTCAAACTCAACTGAACAGTTTACATGGCACCTGCCCATTTAGGTTGAGTCTGCGAGTCCTTTGAAAGCGTCTACTATTAGCTGTGCAATAGCATGTAACAGCCCATTTGCAATTCTTCATTCATTATTCATTAATCCCGTTGACTCCTAGTGGAGCATAGGTCATCCACGAGCCTTCTCCATCTCTGCCTGTCCCGGGTGGCGACTTCCAGCTGGCCCCAGGAATAGCCCAGTCGAGTTGTCTCCGCCTCCGTTGATCTTCTCCAGGTGGTGCGCGGTCGGCCTCTCTTGTGCCTTCCCTGTGGGTTCCATCGCAAGGCATGGCGGACAACGCTGGCTGCTGGTTTTCTGAGGGTATGGCCAAGCCAGCCCCACTTCCTGCGCTTAATTTGATTTTCAATGGGCTCTTGTCCGGCTCTTCTCCACAAGTCTTCGTTTGTGGACCATGTCCTGCCACCTGATGCGATAGATGTACCTCAAGTATCTGTTCACAAAGGTCTGCAGGCGGTGTGTCGATGACTTGGTGGTGCGCCACGTTTCACAGGCATAGAGAAGCACAGACTTCACATTTGTGTTGAAGATGCGGATCTTGGTTTTTGCAGAGATGGTGTGTGAGGTCCAGACAGGTCGGAGCATCTTGAAAGCTGCGGATGCTTTGCCAATTCTTATTTGGATGTCTTTGTCTGTGCCCCCGTCCTTGCTGAAAACGCTGCCGAGGTATGTGAAGTTGTCGACGTTCTCCAGGTCTTCTCCGTCTACTACAATGTTGTTGTCGTTGGCCTCATCGATCCTCATCACCCTGGTTTTTGCCTTACTGATCTTCAGTCCTGTCCGTGCGGCAGTACTGTCCAGGGCAGCGGTGTTCTCCTGCATGTGGCTGTGACGGTGGGACGGGAGGGCAACATCATCGGCAAAGTCAATGTCTTCCAGCTGGGAGGTCAGGGTCCACTGGATGCCATTTGCAATTCTTACCTGCGTTCAGATCACACTGGCCGTTGAAACAACTTGCCCAGAACATTTTACTGACATTTTTAAAACACAGGATGGTCATAATGAGGAGAATCACCTTTCAGACACAATCAAGATTCTCAAACCAATCTAATTCTGCCAGTATATAAATAAATACTCGACTCCTTATGCAAGGCCTTAGCACATTAATTTTTGGTGTGCAGCCATAGAAGCACGTGAAGCACGGACAAAAGACCGTGACTTGCACCGAATTCTGAACGTCGCTCGTGAGGTGGTTCACAAAGACCCGTTTCAAATACGCTGCCTTGTCGTTGATGTGTGTTAGTGTGCTAGTGTGTGTGTGTGGGGTGTGTGTGTTCCAGCACACGACAGTGAAGATATCATGGAACACAGTTCTCTCTCTTACTCTCTCTCTCTCTCTCTCTCTCTGTCTGCTGTCTGTCTGTCTGTCTTCTTCTCTCTCTCTCTCGCTCTCTCTCACACACTCACACCACTGCACACACACACACACACACACACACACACACAACACAACACACACACACACCACACAAACCTGTGTTGTGTGTTGAAAGAGAGAGAGGGAGGAGATAGAGGTAGCATCCGCCTCTGTGTTGTGTGTGTGTGTGTGGTGTGTTATAGTGGGGTGAGGGTGTGTGTGTGTGATGCTGTGTGTTGTTGTTGCGCGCGCGCGTGTGTGTGCGAGCGTGCATGTGTGTTGTGTGTGTGTGTGTGTGTGTGTGTGTGTGTGTGTGTGTGTGTGTGTGTGTGTGTGTGTGTGTGTGTGTGTTTGAGCGAGAGAGAGACAGAGACAGAGAGAGAAAGAGAGATGATGTGTGCGTTTGTGCGCGTGAGCGCGCGCGCGTGGTTTGTATGCATGTGGGTGTGTTTGTGTATGTGTGAGTGTGTGTTTATATATTTGGGGGTGGGGTGGGGGGAGTGGGGGAGGTGGGTGTGCACACTCTATGCAGATAAAGTATCCTTTACACACACGCACACACATGCATGCAGCTTCGCCAGTATATTTTCAAAGGGAGACAACATGTCTACACGGCGGGCAGAAGACACACTCTCCTCTGCCCTCCCACCCACACCCCCTGCTATTTCCAGCCAAAAATGTGTCAAATGAAAATTATTCATGTAAAAGAGAGTCCCTCTTCCCTCCCCCCCCCCCCCTCCCAGCCCCGCTTTTTACAAGAATTTGGATACCTCCCCTTCCTCTCCCATTTCCCTACTTTTCCACTTAAAAAAAAAAAAAATTAGAAGATGAGTCCCTCTTCACCCCCCCCCCCCTCACTCCCGTCTCGGTTTTTATGACACTTCAGAAGATGAGTCCCTCTTCAATTCCCCCCCCCTCCCCTCCCCATTCCCAATTTTTTAAATGAGCATGTAGAAAAATGT
>CM031596.1:28844474-28861974 GCA_018398815.1 Conus ventricosus | reverse complement strand
CCGTGACATCAAACCACTGTGCACCATGACATCAAACCACTGTGCACCTATTTTCTTCAGAGAAAAAGTAAAATAGCTGTATCTCCCAAATGTTGCACCTCATGTTTTCATTCTGTGTGTGTGTGTTGTGTGTGTGTGTGTGTGTGTGTGTTGTGTGTGTGTGTGTGTGTGTGTGTGTGCTATGTGCGTGTGGGCAAAATCCTGACGCTGTGTCTTCAGCTGGACAGGGGAGGGGAGGAGAGGGTGGTGGAGGCCTTCACCCTGGTCAGACTGCACACGGGGCAGACCGTCGGGTTCAAGATGCTGGTCACATGCTCCACACCAGGTCCCCTTCCCAGGTCCTCTTCCAGGTACCTTGGGGGTGGGGAGGAGGGGGGGGGGGGGAGGAGGAGAATTTGATGGATGGAATGCTGGACGGGAAAGATTGATACTTTATTGCCATTCCTCCTTTAAGCGGGTGGAGGTGGCGGAGAAAAGAAAGATAATGTTGCTTATAGCCCACCGACCGCAAAGGCCACTTGGGTGGCGGAGAACAACTAAGAAGAAGAAGAAGAAGAAGAAGAAGAAGAAGAAGAAAGAAGAAGAAGAAAAAGAAGAAGAAGTATGAAAGATGGAATGCGTGCATATAAAAGATTGACGCCTTATTGCCATTCCTCCTTAGAGCTGGGAGGGAGGGGTGGGGTTGGGGGGGGGGGGGAGGGAAATTTGTGGAGAATAAGTATGAAAATGGAATGCTTTGCATATAAAGATTGACGTCTTATTGCCATTCCTCCCTATAGCTGGGAGGGGGGGAGGGGGGGGGGGGGGGGCGGGGGGGGGGGGGGGAGAAAAACTGTGGAGAATAAAAATGAAAGATGGAATGCGTGCTCATTAAAAGATAGATAAAACAGTCGCCGTCCTTTCTTACAGCGCTGAGTACATTTCGAGAGAAACAAACAAACAAACACACAAACAAACAACCAAACAACCGCTCAGGAAAGAGGTCAGAACTAGACTCACTACCTCTGCCATGACAGCAGTCGGCATCATCAGCAAAAACCCCCAGGTCTATGGATTTCTCAGAGGAATTTTTTTTTAAGACAGGATTTACGTACGTACTTCGGAAGAATTTGACACTAAGAGAAGATTGGGAGCGGAAAATCCAGGCGTAACTTACGCCTTGTTCAGAGGGATTCACGGGGCCCCTTAAACAGTGAGCCTAGGAAAAAAAGATACTCTCGACATGTCCACGCCAAAGCTGGCAGATAAGACAGCCAGCCCCCTCCCCTCGCATTCATCAAACGCCTCGTGAGGTGGCCTGGTTAACCCATGGATGCCTGCCGCAAAGGGCTCACTGAAAAAATCGTGCAGTCAAAACAGTGGATTTTAGGAGAAACGTAGTGAGAAGTCCTGGGCAACAACATAGAGGACCCAAACCTGTTACTGCTACTCCTCTTCTCTGTGGCGACCTGGGGGGGGATAGGGGACGGGTGGAAATCCCTTACGATCTGAGTATCCTTCACAGCACTGCTGCTACGACGCACAGTCAAGGGAGACAACAATGCCTGGTTGTTTTTTTTTTCGGGAAAAGGCTGTTTAAGAGAGTGAAAAAACATGTACAAATGTCGTGCGGAGAGTTGAGATTGGATGGAGTAAATGATTCAAGAAAGGGGGCCAGCGTTGGTTTCGGTGCTCGGGTTATAATCGATAGCTGTAAGATGTAGGAGAGGGAGGGAGGGAGGGAGGGTGTGGAGAGACACACACACACACACCACACACACACACACACACACACACACCACACACACACCACACACACACACACATATATATAATATATATATATTTAAATATATATATATATTATATAAATAATATATATAAAATATATATAAATATAAATATATATAAAATATATAATATATATGTTAAGAATATTTTAAAAAATGAAGTGTTAAAATCAACAAGCTTGTTTCGAACCTCTCGCCTCCCCAGGATCCTGAGGAGAGCGAGAGGTTCGAAACAAGCTTTTTGATTTTTAAAACTTCATTTTTAAAAATATTCTTAACAGTGTTCTCCCCAAGGGGTTGAGCACCTTCAGATTTTTAAAGAACACTTTTATATTGTTCATATATTTTATATATATATATATAATATAATATATATATATAATCAGAGTTAAAAAGCCACTCGGAACGTACAAAGTGCTCAACCCCTGTAGGGAGCGGGCATACCATTTAAAATAGGATATATATATATATATAAATAAATATAAATATATATATAATATATATATATATCTAGAGCGAGCGAGAGAGAGGAGAAGAGAGAGAGAGAGAGAGAGAAGAGAGAGAGGAGAGAGAAATCCCCCGAGGTGTTGAACATGTTCAATTTTGAGGAAGAAAGACGGAGAAGGAGAGAAAGAGGAGGAGAAGAGTGACAGAGAGAAAGAGAGGGGAGAGAGAGAGAGAGAGAGAAGAGAGAGGAGAGAGAGAGAGAGAAAGGACAGACAAAGACAGAGAGAGAGAGACAACGACAGACAAACAGACAGCCGCCAGACACAGCCAGCCAGCCCGCCACCAGACAGACAGACAGACCTTCCCAAGATGTACAACGTGTTCCCTTCTCAGATGAGTCATTGGGAAACGGAAAGATGACGTCGGTGGGACCGAAAGGGGAAAACTGAATGGAAAAGATGGCTACAGCTTTGTGTCACAGGGGTCACGAAACAAAACTTCGTACTGGAAAAAAAGCACCGCACGGACTTTCCTGAGTTTCCCTATCTAAAACACTTCCGTGACCAAACAGGTCTGGAGGCTGTTTCGTTCATAGATTCATTTCCCCACCTGCTGTACTGATGCTTTTCTTGCATTTGGCATCATGATGTGCACGAACGGCGCGGGCAGTTAGACATGTGAGTCTGCTTCGCTTGATGATTCAATGGCAGAGGAGAACTGACACAAAACCTGCCCCAGATCCACAACAGGATCAAAATCGTGTTTGGGGTCGATTTATTTCATAGCCACATAACATGAGAGGGGCGGGGGGGGGGGGGGGGGGGTAGGGGGGGAGTATTGAAAGTTGAAAAACACGGGCACTCATAACGAAACAGACGGATCTTACGGTAATTGATTTTGTGCCCAGTCAAACGGTTGCAGCGCTGTACAGCGGCAGACGGATCTTACGGTAATTGATTTTGTGCCCCAGTCAAACGGTTAGCAGCGCTGTACAGCGGCAGGACGTGTGGCTTTTTGCCCTGGGTGATTCATCGTGTGGCAGACTTTAACGAAACAGCTTTCAGTGTTCATGGCTCTAAACTGCGAGGGCCTCTTTACAATGGGTGTTTCACTTGGAAACAGCGTTGTAAAGACATTACCGTGTGTGTGTGTGGTGTGTGTAGGTCTTCTTCTTCTTTAAAAAGACCGGTTTCACTCAAAAAACGAGTAGGTCACCAGCGCGCGCGCGCGCGCGCGCGCGCGTGTGTGTGTAGTGACATTAGCCAAAGTGCACCACGTGATTTTGTGTGATTGTGTGTGATTGTGTGTGTGTGTGTGTGTGATTGTGTGTGTGTGTGTTGTGTGTGTGCGTGCGTGGTGTGTGTGTGTGTGTGTGTGTGTGTGTGTGTGTGTGTGTGTGTGTGTGTGTGTGTGTGTGTGTGTGTGTGTGCGCGCGGTGTGTGTGTGTGTGCACGCGTGCTGTGCGTCCGTGCGTGTGTGTGTGTGTGTGTGTCCGCGCGGCGCGCGTGCGTGCATCTGTGTGTGTGTATGTGTGTGTGTGAGAAGAGAGAGAGAGAGAGAGAGAGAGAGAGAGGAGAGAGAGGAGAGAGAGAAACTAATCTCAAGTTAATCCAAACAGAGGCGGTAACAATGTAACAAAACATGTTTCCCTGTGTCCTTTTAATTCCTGTCCCCTCTCCTTCACCCCATCAACATCGCCATAGTGCATGCTGGAAAACGGCGTCCACGTCCATCCTTTCTGGAAAATCATTTTACACAGCTTTACATGGCTCATTTCACATCGCCGAATGTTGTGTGGGTGATGATGGTGATGTGTCGCCCAGGTGACGTGCCTCAAGTTCTTCAAACGTCTTGCTGAAACGCCTGTCCCACGGGCAACCAGCGCGTGTACCTTCAGCAGGAATTGCTGTGTGCGGGTCTGGACCTGCAGTTTTTGACGCAGGTGAGGACGTACCTTAAACACCTGTCTGTCTGTTGGTCTGTCTGGCTGGCTGGCTGGCTGGCTGGTGTGGCTGGCTGGTGGGTTGTTGCGTGGCTAGTTGAGTGTTCTCCGTCCTTCTAACTGTCTGTCTATCTGTCTATCTTTGTGTCTTTCTGTCTCTCTGTCTCTGTCTCTGTTGCTGTCTTTGTCTATCTGTCTATCTATCTGTCGTTCTGTCTCTCTGTCTCTGTTGCTGCCTCGTCTTCTCTTTCTCTCTCTCTCCTCTTCTCCTCTCTCTCTCTCTCTCCCCCTCTCTCTCTCTCTCCTTTTCTCTCCCCTCTCTCTGGGGTTTTGGGTGGTGCGTGGTGCTTTTGGTTGTGTGTGTGTGTGTGGGGGGTGTGGGGGGGTGTGTGTGTGTGTGTGTGTGTGGGTGTGTGTGTGTGTGTGGGTTAAGTGGAAAGGTTGGCGTACTCTCTCTCTCTTTTGCCCTCTCTTCGGGTCTTCTCCTGTCTCTCTCTTTTTCTTGTCTCTGTCTCTGTATCTGTTGTCTTGTCTGTCTGTTGTTTTCTGCTGTCTGCTTTTGTCTGTCTCTCTCCTTCTCTCTCTCTCTCTCTCTCTCTTTCTCTCTCCAACCGTACCTTCATCTCCTCCCAAAAACCGTCTTCCAAATTAACACCTTGTCTTGACGTATTTTTCTACCCTGACCCGCCCCTCCTCCCCCCCTCAACACCCCCCCCCCCCCCACTCCCCACCACCCCCCACCACCCTCTACTCCCCCCCTTTCTGCTCGGAAACTTTCGTGATCCGCCCACCATGTGATAATAGTCCCCCTTGTTTTACAGTTCCAGGGTCGGGGGTTTTCCATGTGGTGCCAAACCCCCCCCCGGCCCCTACCCTCCTCCCTTTCCCCCTCGCCTCCCCCCCCCCCCCTCCACCCTCCATCCATCCCCGTGTTGTCTGTTGGTGTAAAGGCCGCCGAAGTCACTAGACCCGTGTGTCAGACATGGGGCTGTAGCTCTCTGTGGGTGAATAATGAAGTCACGCTGAAAGGCGATTTTTTGCCAGCCCCTTTGTTCCCCTCTTCTTCCTTTTGTTTTCTTGCTCTTGTTTTGTTCTTTTTCTTTTTCTTTTTTCTTTTCTTCTTCTTCTTTTTTTTTTTGTTGTGTTGTTGTTGTTGTTGTTGTTCTTTTTTTTTTGGTTTTTTTATGGAAAAGATTTTTTTCTGGTACGTTTTAAGATATTTTTTTAAAAGATGTGTAAAAGTTGTTTTTTTATGATTGTGAGTTGTTTCAAGTGGTGCCCGCCCTGATATGTCCCTTTCGATCGGCGCGCTAAAGCTACTTTCCCTTACCTTACCTTATCTTCCTCTTTTTTTCTTCTTTTTCTTCTTCTTTTTTTTTTCTTTTCCCATCCACACCTTTCTGTCTCAGGGAAACGGAAACGATTTGGGTTTTATATTTTTGGTTTTTGGGTATTGTTAAAAAGCGCGCCACAGCAGTAACACACAAACACACACACACACACAACACACACACACACAAAAATTATATAATTATATATTTATTATAAAATTTTTAAAATTTTTTATATATATTTTATATTAATTATATATTAGTATGGAAAATTTTCCCTACTACGCACACGCCCTGCGCGCCGCACGACACACAGACACAAAAACCCACACAGCACACACCACACACAAGCACAACACACACACAAGACACCCCAACACACTCACTCACGCCACACGCACGCACGCGCGCGCTCACACTCATGCGTACGCAGAGAGAGAGAGAGAGAGAGAGAGAGAGGAGAGAGAAGAGGAGAGGAGAGAGAGGAGAGAAGAGAGACTTTGCAACCATTCGCCAAAACACCCCCCTTTTAAATCACATCACACCACGCTCCACTACACCCCGTAAAACCCAGTGAAAAACACCAACACGATGCTTTAAAAACCCCGCTGCCTTGTCCCCATCCCATGCGCATTACGCTGCTGACGTCACAGCCTACGCCCCTTGCCGAGATACCGCACGATTAAAACCCCCGGAAAAAGCGAACAAAAATTACATATGACAGCAACTGATGACACCATTTAAACCCCATCTTGTCATACTCTACGAAAAATCCGTCATAACAACTGCCCCTTGCACGACATTGTCATTACCCCATGTTAAACCATATTATGCCTCAACTCCAAATCATATCCACCAACTTCACCCCACATCATGTGCATTACACGCAACTTCATTGCCACTCACCCCACATCATGCTCCGCATATAGATCAAAACAGTCATCGTCATACCCCTATTATAAAACCCGCCCTCTTTAAAACCACATAAAAAATAGTTTAATTTTTTGTCACACCATACTTTAAAACGCCCCAAACCCCATTTTATCATAACTCATCCAAATTTCTTCATTACGATTACATTAACGTCCCTGCATCTCATTACACCCCGCCCATCATTTAACATCTGTCAACCCCACTCTATCACATCTCAACACCCCACCCCTATCACTAACACAACCCACCCCGCCCCAAACCCCAACATTATACCACAGACCCCCCCAATCACAGCGCAAAACACCCCATCAATCTCGATCACATACGCACACCCAACAACACCCACCACAACTATACACCACCTACTCCATCCCACACCAATCACAAAAACACCACAACCCCCCCACACACCAACCACACCCCACCCCACCCCGTTCATCATATTCACCACATCGACCTCATCACATTACGTCGCCCTTTCCCGCGATGAGGGAAAGTACAGTTGACAGCGGGAAAGACTTTTTAACCGGTGTTATAATATCTGGGGGAACCTGTATCTGGGAAAGCGTTCCCCGTTTTTCCGTGTTTTGGGGAAAGCGTTCCCCGATTTCCTGAACTTCCAATCGTGAAATCTGGGAAAAGGAAGAGAGCACTTTTTGAAAATCAGCAAAAAAAATTAATGAGAAAAAAAAATGACAAGAAGGCCAAAGATTTAAATTTCACCTAAATGAATTGTTTCCCACCCATCTCGGAAAATCCATTTTTTTTTTCGTCTTCTTTTGCCCTTTGAGCTTGAAGACACGTTCCCAGATACCCGGGCCTTCCCGTATCCAAAATCTTTTGGTAAAAGCGTTCCAAAAAAAAATCTGTGAATCTGGGGAAACCTTCCCCGATATCACGTTCCCAGATTTCAGCGACACCGGGGTTTTTTCAGAGGGCCAAAAAGACCCATCCGAAAACTGATCGTGTTGGGTTGTGTGTCTTCACCCTTTAGCGGAAAGCGACGAATAAGGGTGTGCGAGGACCGGCAGTTGTTGGCGGTGGCTTTTTTCGCCGGTGCATTTTGAGTCATGAAAAAACGGCCTGGGACACCCCGGGGAACGCACCCTTTGGAGGTTTTGTCTTTTCAATTTGGTGGCCAGTACACAGTGGCAGCTGCTAAAAAGGGCAAATTTTTCCCTTTACGTCTTAACGGGAAAAGCCCTGTGGTGCCCGCCCCTATGTGAACACAGCGCAGGTTTTAAGATGGTACAGGGTTGCTCCCAGCCGGTTTGTTCGGAGTTGGGACGTCTTTTCGGGTCCTACCCCCACCTTGGGTGATTTTGTCTTTTTGTATCATGGGTAAAAAGTAACACCCCCCCATCATATATCACTCCCTTCAGGAAATCACCAACATCACATTTCGATATACATTAAAAGTGCGCACTTGATTTAAAAGAAAAAAAAAGGAAAGGAAAAAAATGGGGGAAAGCTACAAAATTTGTTATTGTGTTGTTTGTGTCATGGCGAAAAAAAGGCCCTGCATTGGTAGGATTTTCCTTGTCCCCTTTTCACCACATCCACCCTATACGTGCCCTAATTTCACGACACAGGGCCACAACCGCACCACCCACACTACAAAACCCCCACACCCCCTCACACCACACAGCACTGTGCACGTTATACTGCACCCATCAAAACCCAAACCCCTTTACATCACACACCCACCCTCCCCCAAACCACTCACATCCCAATCACATTACCCTACCCCACCCCTGGTAAACTGCTTACACCCGCTACCTATACCACACCACACAAAACCCCCCACAACACCCCTACAGACTTTCCCCACTCTTTCTTCACACCACCACATCAGTTATGTAATCCAAACCCCTTTCCATTAACACAAACACTTCACCCACACCCCCAAACCCCAAAAACCCACCAACCACCCCCAACCACCAAACCCCCAACCAACCAACCAAAACCAACCCCCCACCCCAAAAACCCCCCCTACCCCCCCCCAACCCCCCCCCAAACCCCCCAACCACCCCCCCAAAAACCCCCCCATAAAACACCCAAAACCCCCCCCAACCCAAACCCCCAAAACCACCCAACACCCCCCAACCAACCCACACCAACCCCCCACCAACACCCCCCCCACCCCCCACCCTACCCCCCCCAACCACACCATCCAAACCACCCCCCCCCCCCACACAACCCCATACCCAAACCAAAAACCCTACCAAAAAAACACCAACCACACAACCATACCCAAACCCAAACCCAACCCCCAAAACAACATACCTAACACCAAAAACCCCAAACCCCCATACCCACCCCCCACCATCCACCCCAAAACCCCTACTACCAACTCTTACCCAAAAAACACCCCCCATAACCAACCCCCCACCAACCACCAAACCATCCACCCCAACCCCCCCACACCACCCAACCATCCAAACCCACCAAACCTACCAAAACCCACCATACCATACCCAAACCCAACACAAAAACCCCTACCAAAAAAACCCATACCACACCACACCATACCACAACACACCATACACACCACACCATACCACAACACACCATACCACACCACGCCACACCACACATACCACAACACACCATCCCACACCACACCATACCACAACACACCATACCACAACACACCATACCACACCACGCCACACCACACCATACCACACCACACCATACCATACCACACCACACCACACCAACACACCACACCACACCACACCACACCATACCACACCACACCACACCACACCACACATACCACACCACACCCACAACACCCCACACCACAACACCACCACACCACATCACATACCACACTACACCGCACCATACCATACCACAACCACCATACCACACCACACCACATCACACCACACCACATCACACCACAATCACACCACACCACATCACACCACACCATACCATACCATACCACACCACATCACACCACACCATACCATACCACCACACACTACACCACAACACAACACAACACAACACACCACACCACATCATACCACACCATACACATCACACCACACAACACCACACCACACCACACCACACCACATCACACCACACCACATCACACACACACATATCACACCACACCACACCACACCACACCACCCCAAACACCACACATTGACTGTGACCTCAGTGTGCAGAGGGGGATGGATTGGAGTACGATGATTTAAGACGGGAAATCGACGAATGGAAAACACGATTTATTGATGTAAGTACGGTGCAATGTAACTACACTACAAGGTATTAAAATAAATTAAAAGTAAGCGTGTGCGTGTAAACTGATTTGTCTGTGTCGTTTTTCTAAAAAGATTTCAATATTTTGTTCCCTTTGGCATTAATTAAGATCTAGAGCTAGTGGGTTGTTTTTTTTTTGTTTTTTGTTGTTGTTTGTTTTTTGCTTTTGGTTTCTTTCCTTTGCTATCGTTTATCCTGGTTTGTTTTTGTTTACGTTTTTCTTCTGTTTTGTGTTTTGCCATGATTTCTTTCTTTTTTCTTTTTTTTTTGTTATTGCTTTTCTTTCTTTCTTTCTTTCTTTCTTTCTTTCTTTCTTTCTTTCTTTCTTTTTGTTTTTTTGCGTTGACTTGTTTGGCGGTCTTGTTGTTGTTTTTTTCGTACTGTGCTGCGCATTGAGCTGTTTAGTGTTGTTTTCCACTTCCGTGCTGCCCTTTCTCATTGTTGGGTTTTGGGTTTTGTCGTGTACATTTCCGTACTGCCCTTTATCATTGTTGGGTTTTGTGCTTTGTCGTGTACATTTCCGTACTGCCCTTTCTCATTGTTGGGTTTTGGGTTTTGTCGTGTACATTTCCGTGCTGCCCTTTCTCATTGTTGGGTTTTGTGTTTTGTCGTGTACATTTCCGTACTGCCCTTTCTCATTGTTGGGTTTTGTGTTTTGTCGTGTACATTTCCGTGCTGCCCTTTCTCATTGTTGGGTTTTGGGTTTTGTCGTGTACATTTCCGTACTGCCCTTTCTCATTGTTGGGTTTTGGGTTTTGTCGTGTACATTTCCGTACTGCCCTTTCTCATTGTTGGGTTTTGGGTTTTGTCGTGTACATTTCCGTGCTGCCCTTTCTCATTGTTGGGTTTTGGGTTTTGTCGTGTACATTTCCGTGCTGCCCTTTCTCATTGTTGGGTTTTGGGTTTTGTCGTGTACATTTCCGTGCTGCCCTTTATCATTGTTGGGTTTTGGGTTTTGTCGTGTACATTTCCGTACTGCCCTTTCTCATTGTTGGGTTTTGTGTTTTGTCGTGTACATTTCCGTGCTGCCCTTTCTCATTGTTGGGTTTTGTGTTTTGTCGTGTACATTTCCGTGCTGCCCTTTCTCATTGTTGGGTTTTGGGTTTTGTGTTTTGTCGTGTACATTTCCGTACTGCCCTTTATCATTGTTGGGTTTTGTGTTTTGTCGTGTACATTTCCGTGCTGCCCTTTCTCATTGTTGGGTTTTGGGTTTTGTCGTGTACATTTCCGTACTGCCCTTTCTCATTGTTGGGTTTTGTGTTTTGTCGTGTACATTTCGTGCTGCCCTTTCTCATTGTTTGGGTTTTTGTGTATTTCTCTGCCCTTTTCATTTTGTTGCTTTGTCATTGTTGGCTTTTGGGTTTTGGTTTTGTCGTGTACATTTCCGTACTGCCCTTTTCATTGTTTGGGGTTTTTGTTTTTCGTGTACATTTCCGTGCTGCCCTTTCTCATTGTTGGGTTTTGGTTTTTGTCGTGTTACATTTCCGTGTGCCCTTTTCATGTTGGGTTTTGGTTTTGTCGTGTACATTTCCGTACTGCCCTTTTCTTGTTGGGTTTTGTGTTTTGTCGTGTACATTTCCGTGCTGCCCTTTTCATTGTTGGGTTTTTGTTTTGTCGTGTACATTTCCGTGCTGCCCTTTCTCTTGTTGGGTTTTGTGTTTTGTCGTGTACATTTCCGTTGCCCTTTTCATTGTTGGGTTTTGTTTGTGTGTATTTCGTGTGACATTTCTCTGCTTTATGTTTGGGTTTTGTGTTTGTTCGTTCCTTTCCTTCTGCCTTTTCTTGTTGGGTTTTGGGTTTTGTCGTCTCTTTCTTGTTGGGTTTTGTGTTTTGTGTGTCATTTCCGCGTTTATTTCCGTTGGCTTTCTTTGTTGGTTTTCGGTTTGCCTGTCTCATTGTTGGTTGCCTTTTCTGTTGGGTTTTGGGTTTTGTCGTGTCATTTCTCTGCCTTTGGTTATTGTTTGGTTTTGTTTGTCCTGTACATTCGTTGCCTTTTCATTGTGGGTTTTGGTTTTTCGTGTACTCCTTCTTTGCTTTTTGTTGGTTTTGTGTTTTCGTCTGCCTTACATTTCGTTGCCCTTTTATTGTTGGGTTGTGTTTTGTGTGCCTTTCTTGTTCGTTTTGCTTTTTATTTGGTGCCTTTTCTGTGGGTTTGGTTTTGCGCTTTCGTTGTTTTATTGTGTTGGTTTTGTGCTGCTTTCTCATTGTTGGTTTTGTGTTTTGTCGTGTACATTTCCGTCTGCCCTTTCTCATTGTTGGGTTGTTTGTGTTTTGTCGTGTACATTTCCGTTGCCTGCCCTTTCTTTGTTGGTTTTGTGTTTTGTCGTGTACATTTCCGTGCTGCCTTTCTCATTGTTGGGTTTGGTTTTTGTTGTGTACATTCCGTCTGCCCTTTTCATTGTTGGGTTTTGTGTTTTGTCGTGTACATTTCCGTGCTGCCTTTCTCATTGTTGGGTTTTGGTTTTGTCGTGTACATTTCCGTCTGCCTTCTCATTGTTGGGTTTTGTGTTTTGTCGTGTACATTTCCGTGTGCCCTTTTCATTGTTGGGTTTTGTGTTTTGTCGTGTACATTTCCGTGCTGCCCTTTTCATTGTTGGGTTTTGGTTTTGTCGTGTACATTTCCGTGCTGCCCTTTTCATTGTTGGGTTTTGTGTTTTGTCGTGTACATTTCCGTGCTGCCTTTCATTGTTGGGTTTTGTGTTTTGTCGTGTACATTTCCGTGCTGCCCTTTCTCATTGTTGGTTTTGGGTTTTGGGTTTTGTCGTGGTACATTTCCGTGCTGCCCTTTCTCATTGTTGGTTTTGGGTTTTGTGTTTTGTCGTGTACATTCCGTGCTGTGCTTTGCACCGAGTGTTTGATTCTGTTTTTTAAGTGTGCGTGTGTGCGTGCGTGTGTGTGTGTGTGTGTGTGTGTGTGTGTGTGTGTGTGTGTGTTGTGTGTGTGTGTTGTGTGTGTGTGTGGTGTGTTGTGCGTGCCTGCGTGCCTGCGCGCGCGCGCGGTGTGTGGTGAGTGTGTGTGTGTGTGTTGTGTGTGGTGTGTGTGTGTGTGTGTGTGTGTGCTTGAGTGTGTGTGCGTGCGTGCCTGTATGTGTGTGTGGGTGGTGTGTGTGTGTGTGTGTGTGTGTGTGTGTGTGTGTGTTTGTGTGTGTGTGTGTGTGTGTGTGTGTGGTGTGTGTGCGTGCGTGCGTGCGTGTGTGTGGTGTGTGCGTGCGCGCGCGCGCGCGCGCGCGTTTGTGTGTGTGTGTGTGTGTGTGTGTGTGTGTGTGTGGTGTGTGTGTGTGTGTGTGTTTGTGCTTTCTTTTCTCTAGCCTTCGATTCGGTCAGTAGGACAAACTGTGGACTATTTGTATAAGAACGGTTTCCATGGGAAGATTCTTTATGCTGTAAAAAGTATGTACAATGTCGTTAAAGCCAAAGTTCGTGCTGGGGGAGATTTGACGACAGTTTTCTGTGTCCTAGAGGCTTAAGCAAGGGGAGGTCTGCTCCCCTGTTCTTTTCTCACCTTTATTAATGAGTTGACAAAGGACATTTTGAGATGTGGTAGCATGGCGTTCAGTTATCTCCTGATCTTATTGAGTTGTTCATACTTTATTTGCTGATGATGGTGTTTTGTTTTCGGATAGTGTTATAGGTCTTCAGATTCAGTTGAACGTGTTATTAAAAACAGCGAACCGACTGGATCTTATTGTCAACCTGGATAAATCAAATGTAGTTGTCTTAGAAATGGTGGTTATCTGTCTTCATCTGAAAAGTGGTCTTTTGGAAACCAAGAACTACAAATTGTGAATATGTATAAATACCTTGATTTACCTTTCTACTAGACTTTCTTTTTCACATACACTCAAAGATCTAGCAGTTAGAGCAAGAAAGGGTGTAGCAGCAAGTATTAGAGTATTATGGTCTGTAGGTGAACATTCACCTGAAATATTTTATAAACTTTTTGACTCCCAAATACAGCCAATACTTACATATGGATCGGAAATTTGGGGATTAACTACTGATCAAGAACACATTGAAAAGGTTCATCTGTCGGCATTAAAACGTTTTATTGGTTTTAGTCCTAAATCACTAGACAATTAAATTTATGGGGAAACAGGTAGATATCCTATATTTGTAAATACGTATATTAGATGCATAAAATTTTGGCTTAGATTAGTTAACTTGGATCAAATAGATACTCTAGAAAAGGTATGAGATGTTATTATACTTACAATCGCAAAATTATGTCACTTGGGCGTGTAGAGTCAGAAATATTTTATTTTATACAGATATGGTTTTGGGATTGTGTGGAAGCGCAGGGTGTGGAAACGTTAATATTTTTATTTCAGAATTCAAACAAAGGCTTATTGATTCGTTTAGTCAGGAATGGCATGCTGCACTGGAAAACCATTTCTTCCAAATTTATTTGACTCTTAATGATACTATATCTTGCAAAATGTATTTACGTCAAATCAATAATTTTCGTTTGCGAAGATGTCTCGCTAAATTCAGGATTGGTATGTCCCCCCTTAAACATAGTTAATCTACAATTCAGAACGAATGTACACAGTAAAGAAAAGGATTGTCCTTTTTGTTCTAACATAATTGAAAATGAAATACACTTTTTAATTGTATGCCCAAAATACAAGGAACTTAGAGACGAATTCATTCCTGCTAAGTATTCTAAAAATCCATCCCTATCCAAACTTACTTTACCGCTTGCATGTGAAAATCTTGTAGCAATTAATAAGTTGTCTATGTATATATGTAAGTCACTTAGTTTACGAAAACAATGTACAGTTGATATGCGTATGAATGCATGATGAATGCTCTGATTATATGTACCTCATTGTATAGGCCAGAGGCCTAAACAATTAAAACATTTTGACTTTGACTCTCTCTCTCTCTCTCTCTCTCCTCTCTTTGTTTTTTTTTTTTTTTTTGTTTGTTTGTTTAAACTTCCTTTGGTTCTCCTTTGTTCTCCTATTTTTTCCGCCCTTTCGTCAATACTCTGTTCTGTTGTTCTGTCACTTTCACAAACATTTTACAGCAGATTCCATGAAAATCTTGTTCAGAGATGTTCCACCTGATGCGATCTTTGAGTTCTGTTGTTCTGTCACTTTCACAAACATTTTACAGAAGATTCCATGAAAATCTTGTTCAGAGATGTTCCACCTGATGCGATCTTTGAGTTCTTGAAAGAGATGAACTTTTTTTATATAAGGATCTGAGATTTTATAGTTGAAAGATTTTTTAAACAAAATTTTGGATGGGTTTTTAGAAGATGTATTTTAAAGAGTTGTGTGAATGAATGACTTGTAAGTTGATTTTAACGTGGTGACAACCCTGATATGCATGGCCCTTTGCGGTCGGCTGGGCTATAAGCAACATTACCTTACCTTACCTTCCTATTGATTTCATATCATAGCATGTCCTCATTTCTCTTTGGGTTTTTTTCTCTCCAGGTTGACGTTCTTCTGCGGAGGCTAAAAGTAAGAAGTTTTTTTTTACTTTTCTTTTCTTTCTTTAATGTTGTTATTGTTGTGTTGTTGTTGTTGTTGTTGTTGTTGTTGATGATGTTGATGTTGCAACGCCCATTGTACCTATTCTTTAACTCTGTTTTGATTAACGAGCAATGTCACTTCACAAGAAATAATCAACCTCTGCATGATTATATTATACTGAGAGGCAAAGAAAACGCAATTCCATTGTCAACTGACAACTTTATTGAAATGAAACAAACACACATCAAAGCAAATACGTGTGACAAAAGTGCGACCACTGTACATTAGTTTGCCTATAACAGGTGCACATTCGCCTGAAGTGAAGCCCATTTAGGCGCGACAGAAGGAATACACTGTCAATATCTGGTGTGTCCCCCTTGAGCACGAACACAAGCTTGCAAACGTCGGGCATTGAAGCGCACAAACGACGGATGATACGGATCGGTATCACGTTCCAGTGATGCTGCAATTCTTGGGTGAGCTCAGCAACGGTAGTTGGGTGATTCTGCTGACCTTGCACACGTCGTCCAAGTTCGTCCCACAAATGTTCAATGGGATTCATGTCTGGGGACACGGAGGGCCACTGCATGACATCCACATTGCTGTCCCGAAGGAAATTTCGTGTGAGAACGGCTGTGTGGGGTCGAGCATTGTCCTGCTGAAACACTAGTCTGTTGCCACCATGCTGTCTCCAGAGAGGAAGAAGAACTGGCTCAAGAACAGTGTCAATATAACGCCTTGCCGTCAAGTTGCCTGGCACAAACACAAGCTCCGATCGAAATTGAGCATTTATGGCACCCCAGACCATTACCCCTCACCCCCATAACGATCTCGCTCAATGACACAGGGTTGCGCAAAACGTTCACCCTGACGTCGATACACACGATCACGGCCATCCCGGAAAGAGACATTGAACCGGGATTCATCCGAAAAAACAACATTCCCCCAAACCCTGTTCCCCAGAAAGCCACCTGCGGCAGCCCATCGCTGGCGGGCTAGTCGATGGCGATGGGTTAAGATCTGACTTTGGTATGGTCGACGTGCCCGTAGCCCTGCTGCTGCCAGACGCCGACGCACGGTACGGCTGCTGATTGGTCTTTCTCTAGTCCCAATAGTGTTGCGGGCTGTTTGTGCAGCTGGCTGGAAACGATTCCGGAGGTGCTGCGTGACAATGTAGCGGTCCTGTCGTGCCGTCGTCACACGTTGGACGCCTGGGCGTGGACGGTCGTTTACACTTCCAGTGTTTTGGTGCCGAGTCGCAAGACGGGTTATGGTTGATGGGTGTACATTGAAATGTTGTGCGGCCCTGATGTGAGCAGTGCCTGCCCTCAGCATGCCAATGGCTTGATTTCTCTGGTCTGTAGTTAACCGCGGCATGGTGCGTACGAGTGTCAGTAAAACGCCAATGTGTGTTTTTATAGGGGACAGTCACGGGCTGTTTGCATGCAATCACAGTATGCCTGTGTTGCACGTGTTTTGCAGTTATCAGTAAAAGATGTGTTGGAGTGGTTTACTCATGACGTCATGAACCCAACTGTGCCTGTCAATACAGATCGTCGCAATACAACATACGCGTGCTAGGTTGCATGCCTCGTGCATAATTCACATTATTTTGGCTGAGGTGACATTTTTCGGGGACGAAATGGGGATTGCGTTTTCATTGCCTCTCAGTATACGTAGGAGGTTTGTGTTTTCAACAGAAAAGATCACCTTTTCCAAAGAAATTAAAGAGTTATTCCTTACAGAAAATATGTAAATATGTTTCGTCATGTTCACGCGTGTCTCAGTGAACAAATATTTCCTCTTTCTGTCTCTGTCTGTCTGTCTGTCTGTCTGTCTGTCTGTCTGTCTGTCTGTCTGTCTGTCCGTCCGTCCGTCCGTCCGTCCGTCCGTCCGTCCGTCCGTCCGTCTGTCTGTCTGTCTGTCTCTCTCTCTCTCTCTCTCTCTCTCTCTCTCTCTCTCTCTCTCTCTCTCTCTCTCTTAAAATGCGGGCGCGCGCCCGAGCGTGTGTGTGTGTGTGTGTGTGTGTGTGTGTGTGTGTGTGTGTGTGTGTGTGTGTGTGTGTGTGTGTGTGTGTGTGTGTGTGTGTGTGTGTGTGTGTGTAATAGTAATGTCATCGTTTCTTTCCTTTTCTTCTGTATACTGTTCTCTTTATTTCCCTCCCCCTTCTCTCCAATTTTTCAACGTTGCTCTCTTTTTTTGGTTTTCCCCTCCGCCATCTTCTATTTTCTTTCTTGCTTTTTTAATTCCATCGTGCTGCTGCTGCTGCTACTGCTGCTGCTGCTGCTGCTGCTGCTGCTGCTGCTGCTGC
>CM031596.1:28824474-28836974 GCA_018398815.1 Conus ventricosus | reverse complement strand
ATACCACACCATTTCGACATCGTACACCCAAGACGGTTCAAGCTAGCACCCCACAATGCATTATCATACAATCTGGCATCATTGAAAACCAAGACGGTGCCAGATAAAACCATGCAACGCAATACCGTGCCTTTTGACACCAGACAACCAAGACGGTGCCAGATAAAACCATGCAACGTAATACCGTGCCTTCTGACACCAGACAACCAAGACGATGCAGGATGACACCACCCAGTGAGGGTTTGCAAGGAGCTACTGTTGCGTTACATGAGTATTGTTTCACAGTGTAAGTTTAATACCGAACGGAAACGTCATGTCCATATGTATAAAACTAAAGTAGTGGTGTTCAAATGGCCTAACAACCAAACGAATGCGTTTTAAGTTCGGTGACAAGATCACAGAAGCTGTGAATACATTCAAATACCTAAGGATTCGTTTTAGCAGAGCTGGTAAGTTTTATCAGAGTGAAAAATAATGTCTGCATGGTCAAGAACAAGGTGCAATGTTTTCACCGCTTCGAGTAATTTGATGTCAAAATTGGCCATCAACTTTATTTAGAATTTATTCCAATCATTTGTTTTCCGGTTCTTGTGGAAATAATCTGTGTGGCTATAAAGGCCTGGAAATTATGCCAACGCCATAGTTTGAATTTTTGAAGCATCATTTCCATTTAAAGAGAAATAGCGCTTCGACCGAACTGATTTAGGGAGAACTGGGGAATTCATCCACTCCATGTGCAAATTACAACAGCTGCAATGGTTACATTTTTAAAACCCTTGATTACTTTTATCATTGACAAATACTTGAGTAGAATTCATGATGAACTGTATGAGTTGCATAAAAGTGTTTTTTTATATTTCAAAGTGGTTAAGCTGTGTAAAAAAAATTGTATTTTGGTTGAAACAGGTTATGACTGTGTGTGGGAATCGCAACAGTTTTCCATCGCCCAAAGCATTTACTGAGACGTTCGTTTTGCTGTACAAGATAATGATGTTCGTTCGTGGCATGAAATTTTAGACTCTGGTAACAAATGTTTGTTCCATAGAAATTACGAAATTGATTTTAAACAAGAAGAATGCATTCATCAATCGCCAGAATTATCCATGTATTAAATGTGCGTTTAGCAGTTATTAAGTTGTGATTGAGGCTGGACGGGGACTTTGATTTGCACGCCAGATATGACTGTGTAGAGAATGTGATGAACAAGAGACAGGAGAAAATGTCATTTTGATAAGCAATGCCTCAAACAATATGAAGACTTATGAGGAATAATCGTACCTAAAAAAATACACTAGTGTTTATTTTTGTAGATTGTTTTCTGACAGAATAGAAACATTGTTGAATTCGAGTACGTTTGCAAGATTAAATAAAGTCGTTTAACTTTGTTAATTTTAACATTCATCGTTCAGTTATTGTGAGTGTAGCAACATATCGGCAACTGCTCCAAATACTATATCTTTGTATAGTTTTCATTATCTATGTTCTAATTTACATCCTTCATGCCCCCAAAGGGATTACAGGATAAACAGATTATTGGATCTGTTTGCATGAAACCATACAACGCCATACTGTGCAATACGGAACCTCACAACGCAACACGGCAAAATCTTACACAACACACTACACTACAATCTGACACCATACAACACACTACAATCTGACACCATACAACACACTCTGTTACAATCTGGCACCATATAACACAACACACTACAGTCTGGCACCGTACAACACACTACAATCTGACACCATACAACACACTCTATTACAATCTGGCACCATATAACACAACACACTACAGTCTGGCACCGTACAACACACTGCACTACAATCTGACACCATATAATATAACACACTACAATCTGGCACCATACAACGCATTCCACCACAATCTGACAACTTAAACACATAACAGTACAACGTGACCCAAAACGACACGCTACAGCACAACTTCACACCATAAGAGACTATAGAACAATATGACACTATGCAACAAACTACAGTAACGCAACATATTACTATCTGACGTCATAGCACGCAACACATTACAAACTGACACTGTACAATGCAACACATTACAAACTGACACCGTACAATACAACAGATTACAAACTGACACTGCACAATGCAACACATTACAAACTGACACTGTACAATGCAACACATTACACTGACACCGTACAATGCAACACATTATAAACTGACACCGTACAATGCAACACATTACAAACTGACACCGTACAATGCAACACATTACAAACTGACACCGTACAATGCAACACATTACTATCTGACGTCACACATCGCAACACATTAGAAACTGACACCGTACAATGCAACACATTACAAACTGATATCAAACAATGCAACACATTACAAACTGACGGCCGTACAACGCAACACGTTACAAACTGACACCATACAATGCAACACATTACAAACTGACGGCATACAATGCAACACATTACAAACTGACGGCCGTACAACGCAACACGTTACAAACTGACACCATACAATGCAACACATTACAAACTGACGGCATACAATGCAACACATTACAAACTGACACCTTACAATGCAAAAATTACAAACTGACAGCATACAATGCAACACATTACAAACTGACACTGCACAATGCAACACATTACAAACTGACACTGCACAATGCAACACATTACAAACTGACACTGTACAATGCAACACATTACAAGCTGACAGCATACAATGCAACACATTACAAACTGACACCGTACAATGCAACACATTACAAACTGACACCGTACAATGCAACACATTACAAACTGACACTGTACAATGCAACACATTACAAACTGACATCGTACAATGCAACACATTACAAACTGACAGCATACAATGCAACACATTACAAACTGACACCGTACAATGCAACACATTACAAACTGACACCGTACAATGCAACACATTACAAACTGACACTGTACAATGCAACACATTACAAACTGACACTGTACAATGCAACACATTACAAAATGACACTGTACAATGCAACACATTACAAACTGACACTGTACAATGCAACACATTACAAACTGACACCGTACAATGCAACACATTACAAACTGACAGCATACAATGCAACACATTACAAACTGACACCGTACAATGCAACACATTACAAACTGACACTGTACAATGCAACACATTACAAACTGACACCGTACAATGCAACACATTACAAACTGACACCGTACAATGCAACACATTACAAACTGACACTGTACAATGCAACACATTACAAACTGACACCGTACAATGCAACACATTACAAACTGACAGCGTACAATGCAACACATTACAAACTAACACTGTACAATGCAACACATTAACAAACTGACACCGTACAATGCAACACATTACAAACTGACACTGTACAATGGAACACATTACAAACTGACACCGTACAATGCAACACATTACAAACTGACACCGTACAATGCAACACATTACAAACTGACACCGTACAATGCAACACATTACAAACTGACAGCATACAATGCAACATATTACAAACTGACACCTTACAATGCAACACATTACAAACTGACACCTCACAATGCAACACATTACAAACTGACAGCATACAATGCAACACATTACAAACTGACACCGTACAATGCAACACATTACAAACTGACACCGTACAATGCAACACATTACTATCTGACAGCATACAATGCAACACATTACAAAGTGACACCGTACAATGCAACACATTACAAACTGACACCGTGCAATGCAACACATTACAAACTGACACCGTACAATGCAACACATTACAAACTGACAGCATACAATGCAACACATTACAAACTGACAGCATACAATGCAACACATTACAATCAGATACTATACAACGCAACACATTACAATCTGATACCATACAGCGCAACACATTACAAACTGACAGCATACAATGCAACACATTACAAACTGACAGCATACAAGGCAACACATTACAATCTGATACTATACAACACAACACATTAAAATCTGATACTATACACCACAACCCATTACAATCTGATACTATACAAGGCAACACATTACAATATGACACCATACAATGCCAAAACACGTTTGTCTGACACCATATAACGCAATGCATTACAATCTGACAACGGACAGCGCAGTGAGTTAGAATTCGACACGATGTAACGCAACAAGGTACGATCTGATACCAGACATGTCAACACGATACAGTGCCAGACGAGATAACGTAATTCGGTGCAACACGACACCAGAAAGCGGAACACAGTGCAGCGCAAAACAAATTGATTCAATGCAGTATAGCACAATGTAACACCACACATCGCAACTTAATACAACCTGACACCTCATAACTCAAGACACTACAATGACACCAAATACTATAACACAGTACAATACGACAGACGACAACACGAAACTATGAAAAACAACACCAGACAACGCACCACAGCGCAACACTCCACCAGATAACACAATCCAGCTCAATACGACACACGAGGGCTGACTGCCAGAACCCAGTATCTCCTTTATATTTATATATATATATATATATATATATATATATATATATTATATATTATATATATATATATATATATATATATATATATATATGAGATACTGGGTTCTGGTAGTCAACCCTCGCAGGCTCTGGTCCAGACAATGCAACAAAGCGCAATGCAACATTAGATAATACAATACAGTGCAGTACAACATTAGACAACGCAACACAGTGCAATATACAACATGAGACAACCCAGTACATCGCAATGCGAGACCATACAACGCAACATAATACAATCTCGTATGATACAACGCAACACAGCACACTGTCACACCGTACAACGCAATACGGGACAGTCTGTCTCCATACAACACAGTACAACCTGACACAATACAACACAACTCGGTGCTTTCTGACACTATACTACGCAAGACACTGCCATTTGACGCCAACACAGTGTACCATCTGACAGTACCGTATCATGCGACACAACTCAACATAATGCAAAGTGACAGCAGAATGCACAATATAGTGTAATACAACGCAATGAAATTCAATATAATGCAATACATTGCCCGACAACACAGCACAATTCAACACCATACGAACAAACATCGTACAGTCTGACATGATATAACGCACAACACAATATACTACAAGGCAAGTAATGTATGACACAACGCAAAACAGTGTAAAACAAGAAGAGACAACTCAACACAACGCAGTCCAATACCAGACAACTTAGCACAACGTAATCCAATACTAGACGACGTAATACAGCGCAAAGCGGCACCAGAAAACGTAATACAGCGCAATGCCACACTAGACAAGGTAATATAGCGCAATGCGGCACTAGACAAGGTAATACAGCTCTATGCGGCACTAGACAAGGTAATACAGCGCTATGCGGCACTAGACAACGTACTACTGGGCAATGCGGCACTAGACAAGGTAATACAGGGCAATGCGGCACTAACACGTACTACAGGGCAATGAGGCACTAGACAACGTACTACAGGGCAATGCAGCATTAGACAACATACTACAGGGCAATGCGGCATTAGACAACATACTACAGGGCAATGAGGAATTAGACAACGTACTACAGGGCAATGCGGCACTAGACAACGTACTACAGGGCAATGAGGCACTAGACAACGTACTACAGGGCAATGCGGCATTAGACAACGTACTACAGGGCAATGCGGGCATTAGACAACGTACTACAGGGCAATGCGGCACTAGACAACGTACTACAGGGCAATGCGGCACTAGACAACGTACTACAGGGCAATGCGGCACTAGACAACGTACTACAGGGCAATGCGGCACTAGACAACGTGCTACAGGGCAATGCGGCACTAGACAACGTACTACAGGGCAATGCGGCACTAGACAACGTACTACAGGGCAATGAGGCCTAGACAACGTAGTACAAAGCAATGAGGCACTAGACAACGTGCTACAGGGCAATGCGGCACTAGACAACGTGCTACAGGGCAATGAGGCACTAGACAACGTACTACAGGGCAATGCGGCACTAGACAACGTGCTACAGGGCAATGCGGCACTAGACAACGTGCTACAGGGAAATGAGGCACTAGACAACGTGTTACAGGGCAATGCGGCACTAGACAACGTCGACAGGGCAATGCGGCACTAGAGAACGTACTACAGGGCAATGCGACACTAGACAACGCAACACTGAAGACTTGTTTTGGAAAGGCCATTGGATCTTGTCACGTGACCATACCAACGGAGTGTTCTTTTATTCACCGATGTCAGTAGACTGAACGCTTTCTAGCGTCCTTCCAAGGTTAGGTACACTGGTATTGATGGTGTTGATGTAGCTGGTCGTCAGCTTGGTCTCCTTGGTGCTGATGTCTAGGCGATATTTTGTTGAAGTTTCATCCAGTCTTTGAACAAGCTTCGCGAGCTCTTGTTCACTGCATGTCATGCCATCGATGTCATCTGCATCATGATGACTCTTCCTCCAATGCTGTTTGTGCAAATAGGATCGTCAAAGGCGTCAGTCAGGGTGCGTTCAAGGGACATGTTAAAAACTGTGGGTGGTAGAGGGCAGCCGTGACAAACTCCAACTGAAATGTGGAACCATTCTCCAATAGCACTTTGTATGGGCTGCACTGGTCACTTTGAAGTACAACTGCTGGGTAGTATTGATAAGCTTTGTCCAGTTTTGGTTGGTTTTTTAATTGTGGCCCATAGTGCCTCCTGCTGAACTCCATCAAACGCCTCCTTTAAGTCTATGAAGACGTAGAGACCTCCATCTGGTATTGGAGTTGCTTTTCTCAAAGGATACGCAGGCTCAAGGTCAATTCGACGGTATTCCTGTCTTCGCTGAATCCATTCTGTCCTTCAGTAATCTGCTTGCGGCTGTAATCTACTCGAAAAGATTTTGAGCATTACTTTGCTAGCGTGGTTTGTGACACTGACTGTGCCGTGGTTTTGGCATTCTTGGAGACTTCCCTTCTTGGGATGGGTAACGGTGAGTGACTGAGTCCTTGGTGTGGGCCAGTTCCCAGTGTGCCAGATGTTGTTGCAGATGGCAGTTAGGATACCAGTGACTGACGCACCGCCATGTTTCGGTAGGTCTACAATGACGTTGTCGATACCTGCAGCCTTGCCACACTTCAGCGATTTCATTGCAGCTACGGCTTCCTCACGGGCTATTGGAAAGACATCCCTGTTTGATCAATTCTCCACTGCTGGCACTACGCTAAGCAAATATGGAACAGTATGATACCCAGTCACTCGACACAGTGCTGTCCCATACCACGCTAAGCAACACATAAAACATGTATCGTATAATACGATACAAACTCATATAACTCATCATAGTGAATGATACAACCATATATACTGCAATCAACGCAACACAGTGAATACAGCACAATGTAGTATGATACAAAACAAGTTAACACAACAGACAACAACGCAGTACTTTATGTCAGTACAATAAAATACATGTTGCACATTCTTGACGGGGCAGCGTATGTGCCGACCTTTGAAATAATCTCTTAGTCAAATGACTGCCTGTATGTACAATCGTCAGAAGATGTTTTCGTATTTATCTGTGATGCTACTTGCGGGATCCTTCGTTGTAGTTACCTTGATTCAATTTCTGTACTTACATCCGTTCCCCCTCCCCCTCCACCATCCCACCTTCACCATCACCCTCTCTCCCACCGCCCCATTTCCATTCCCCAACACATCTTAAAAACCAAACGGGAGCTACGACGCATTTTCCAGATTTTACACCATCTGAAACCCTTCACTGTCATCAAATTCTTACAGGAAGGCCATTCGTGTTATAACAATGGTCGACTCAACAAGAACTGTCTTCTTGTCAATCCGTGAGGCGAAGGTAACGTGCCGAAATTCATGGTGCAAAGAGTAAATAAACGCCGAACCAGCTGCCGTGGTGAAGTGGTTAGCGTCGCAGACTCCCGGCTGGGAGGTCGTTGGTTCGATCACCGTCAGAGACATGCATTTGTGAGATTTTACTGCCCGACCGGCTCCTGTCCCGTGTTCAGTTTGCTATGGGCTCAGCTGGGAAGATGGGAACTTAAGCAGTTGAGTTTCATCTAATTAATGGATGCGTCTCTGAAAGTGTCGCCCAAGTTTCCTGGCCAACACTGCAGGTGTCTCTCTCTCGCGCGCTAGATTGACGCCAGGATATATTATGAAAGCAGCAAGCCCTGTCATGCAGTCTCAAACCGGAATGGAAATCCATAGCATCATCTTCATTATCCTCATCATATTGCTCTTCGTGCCCTGCTCTCATGGTGACCTCAGTTTGATGTCTTCTTCACGTCTATGGCCTTGTTTTGATTCTGTCGGGGTCAGCGGTATCGGCAAATTGACGGGCGCTGTCGCTGGACGGACGTGATGGCGCCCTCTGGAGGGAGAGCTCACTCACGCTAGCTCTGCGACAAAGAAATTATCATCGTCAGTAGGGGGCTTAGCAGGTGGTGTCCTGAGTATGTTGGATCAGAACAGGCACCATTGCATTCCACTGAAGTGACTCGGCAGCAGTGCAGTGTCTCCTCAGGTGGGTTGCCCCTTGACGACTTGACATTGACTGCTCCCTGTGGACTGCCAGTTCCGGGGCTGCGGCGGGCTTGCTGTGGCTGTGGACGGGGTGTCGGAATGAGCGGCGTGGGTGCAATGCCATTGAGGTGGTACAGAAGATTGGACAGGGGAAAAAAAGCAGTAAATAAACTCCTCAAGCATGAAATCGGTCTTCTATTCCAGTAAAATTGGCGCGTGTCTTGTGACTAACATGCAACAAAATAACATGCCCAGAGGAAGTTGCTGTTTTGGAGGATGTGAGCTTTATTCTTTTGCCGAAAACACAAAGCACAAACACAGTGGACGGTCAATGTTTGAAGAGTCATACGAACAGACTAGATCTGAATTGCCTGCAAAGAAGAGGGGACAAAATAAACATATTATTTTTACTTGTATTTCCGTTTGTTTGTTTTTTCTGTCTCATTCTCTCTCTCTCTCTCTCTCTCCTCTCTCTCTCTCTCTCTCTCTCTCTCTCTCTCTCTCTCTGAATGTATCTGTGTGTGTGTGTGTGCGTGTGTGCGTTTGAGTGCGTGTGGGCATGTCCATGTGTGTGTGATTGAGAGAGAGAGAGAGAGAGAGAGAGAGAGAGAGAGAGAGAGAGAGAGAGAGAGGAGAGAGAGTGACAGAGAGAAAGAGAGAGAGGGGGACTTGATATGGTCTCATCCTCGGTTGTTAACTATGTGACTTTATGTATGTTTGTGCGCACGCACGCGCACGCGTGTGTGTGCGTATGTGTATGTGTGTGTGTGCGTGTGTGTGTGTGTGTGTGTGTGTGTGTGTGTGTGTGTGTGTGTGTGTGTGTGTGTGTGTGTGTGATATTTCAAAGCTTAAATCTAATCACAGCATTAAAAAAGCGAGAGAGCCTCAAAGGTGTTTACCACGAAGTTTGTACTTACCTAGCTATTGCATTTTGGTTGTAAAGCAGCGTGGGCCGTAGTTTTAGTTAAAATGACGCCATTTCCCAGTCAGTCAACTCCCTCGAAGATGGACCGCTCAAAACCTCAGTTTTCTACGGACTCACCGACGCACATTCATCCCTGGACTACACATCTTCCACCCACCAAACCAAATTCCTTGCTCTGAATTCCCTTGCCTGCACAGACTGTGCGCTGACGAAGAAGATGTCACACTGCCATCAGCCAAAATGTTTGAGGTTTTCACCGACCGTGGACACCCCAGTACCGTCATTAATAACGCTCTCAGCCACACGGCAGCTGTCTCCCAAACCAACGCCTTGTAAGCCTAGCCTTCAAACTAAACAGACAGACCCACCGCCCGCCTCCTCTTTCATCAATGCACTCTTCCCACCTGCATGATCCTTATGTCCAACTGGCACATAGTCGAAGATCACAAACCTTCCGTTGAAACCAAATCCATGATTATTGTCACGCGCGACAAAAACTTCAAAGACCTGCTTGTGCGATCCAAACTGAACAAAATCACCACACCTAAGAGTCTTGGTCTTTTCTCTGCTCAAAACCCAGCTGCAAAATAATGTGTCCCCTCACCAAGCCGGACAACATCCTACATGCCAAAGACTCGTTCAAAATCAAACGTGCAGTCTCTTGTCAGAGCAGCAACATTGACATCCACCGTGAACTGTGTGGTAAGATCTAGGTAGGTAAGATATTCCACAGCCTTAATACACACATTTCTGAACACCTGGCTGGCATGCCCAATCGTTGACCAAACAAATCTCTCTGCACTTCAACCATTCCCAACACAATATCAATCATGTCAAAGTCCTGGCGCTTTGGCAATCACAGAGTGACAACTTTAAGCGCACCGTGCAAGAACCCCTTGCTAGTGGCACCCAGAGAAGTCCAGCCTTCAACTACCGAGCCAACCAGCCTGAACATCCTTCCCTTCCTTGGCAGCCCGTGTTTGTTGACCTAGGTTAAAACGTCAAGGGACATAACTGCTCCCTGGCAGATTCCCGTATGTGGACGAACACAATAAGAACATCCACGGAAGTGTCATGGGTGTATCCATGTGTGTACCAGTCCGTAGTTCATGACAGCAGCCCCATCGGCAAAAGACGCCACCTTGAAGCGAACTGCTGTGTACATCCCGAAGCCCTACCCGCCTGTGTTTTTTCTGACAGGTGAATTAATTACAACTTAAAAACGTCCAACCTTTCGCCACACGGTCTTCCGAGCCCCTGAAGAGGACCCCGGGTTGTAGTCTTTCCCTCGGCACGCAGAGAAGTACTGTCTTCAACTGCAGCGCTAACCAGCTGTAAGCAATCCTGCACCACTCTTGGAAACCTACACTGTGTTCGCAAAGAGACGTGCAGGCACACATTGGGTTCTCTATTAACACGTCAAGGGACATAAGTGCTTCCTGGCAGATGCTATTGCGTCACGGCCACTGGATGCAACACAACAGAACCTCCTCCTTCAATCAAATCTAACCTGTTAATGTTTACAAACTCTGCTCCTAGCCCACCAACCCCCATACCAACTCTCTTTGCCGCATATACTATTTCCGGCAATTACAAAAAATGTTTTGTATTGAAAATGCTTATGATGTTTAGAGTTTTCGTTGGTTGATGTGTGTGTGTGTGTGTGTGTGTGTGTGTGTGTGTGTGTGTGTGTGTGTGTGTGTGTGTGTGTGTGTGTGTGTGTTGGTGTTGTTGATGTGTGTGTGTGTGTGTGTGTGTGTGTGTGTGTGTGAGTGTGTGTGTGTTTTTTTGTTGTGTGTGTGTTTAATTGGTGTGTGTTTAGTGTTATGTGTGGTTTGTAATTTTAGTATTTCCAACTTATGACTGTTATAATATGGACTTGTCGTTCATATTTTCTTGCTGGTTTGTTTTTCTTATCTCAAACTTGTTCCCCTCTCTTTCTGCTCTCCTGTCTCTTCTCTTTTCTGTTCTCTTCTCTATTTAGCTTGATCTACTCATTTTGCGTGCTTCTACTGGCATTGTCTTATTTCATTCTACATTGTTGACGCTTCTTCTACAGCAACACAGCACGGAAAACAACGAAAGTTTTTTCAGAAATCGGTGAAAAAAGAGCAGGCAGCGAAAGACAACCGCGTCCAGTATGACCACTAATTTTCTCCATAGACAAAGGTTGGGAAGCTTACTGAGCCAATATTGCGAACACAATCACCCACAGCCATGGCTAGTCAACACAAAAGGCATGTAGTAAAGTCCTTGGCATCCCTGATCTGTCACTTTGATTAATTCACACGCACTATGTCTACAGTGCACAGATCAACTGAAAAACGCTAGTCAGTGCTGGTTATTACTAAACAAACGTTAGAGAATGGTTATAGGACTCAGAATCAAAACTACTTGGAGAATGTTTCGGCAGGATCGCCCTGCTTCATCAGCTCACTGTTGCTGTTGTGACAGCGAAGGCCTCGCAACAGTGAGTGAGTGAGACAAGGCGAATCCTGCCGAAACATTCTCCAAGTACGTTTTGATTCTGAGTTCCTTAACCTTTTTCTAATGTTGATTCAGGAATCCAGAAACTACGTCTTAAACATAACGTCGACAGCCGTCAAGGTAGCTTTAAATCAGATATCCAGAAACCT
This sequence comes from Conus ventricosus, assembly GCA_018398815.1. Lineage (NCBI taxonomy): Eukaryota > Metazoa > Mollusca > Gastropoda > Neogastropoda > Conidae > Conus > Conus ventricosus. The sequence goes on along the minus strand of CM031596.1, from coordinate 28,824,808 downwards.
ACTTCTTAAACATAACTCGACAGCCGTCAGACGTAGGCTTTTAAGAACCAGAATCCAGAAACCTACGTTCTTAAACATAACGTCGACAGCCCGTCAGACGTAGGCTTTAAGACAACGATGCTTTTAGTACTGACATTAGTGCACTGAGCCATCAGACGTTGATGTTGGACCGTCCACCGACCCACAGGCATCATTGTCAATCGTGGGCTTGTTGGGCGAGTCCTCACTGTCACACATGCACACGCTCCACAAACCCTGGTTCCTTGTCTTCCTCCGCTCACTTGATGTTGTGCAGCGCTACGCATGTCAGCGTCGCTGAATCCTGGAAACTGAT
>CM031596.1:28809782-28824374 GCA_018398815.1 Conus ventricosus | reverse complement strand
ATGCCCTTTTTCCCGCATCTTTGACACGGGTTGGAATGAATTTTTCAAAAAAAAAGTTTTTAAAAAAATACTGTTCGTTTTATGTCCTCAACAAACCTCACGCGTCTTTCTCTAAATTTTCCCCTTTGGGTTTTCTCTTCCCCTTTTCACACCCACACACCACCACCACACACAACAACACACACCACACACACTACATACTAACAACACACACACACACCCACAACACATACACACAACACCACACACATCACACCAAACATACACAGCACGCACGCGCGCGCGCGCGCCCACGCCGCACGCACCCAACCAACACACACCACACACACACAACACACCCAAAAACCACACACACACCAAAACCCCCACACACTCGCCCTTTACACACACCAACACACACACACCAACAACAACACCAAAACACCCAAAAACAACACACCACCCCACACAACGCGTATGAGCGGCCCCCCTCGCTGCTCAGTGAAAATTGTGTGTAGAACTGGAATGAAAATTGCAGAAAGGCTCAAGTTGGAAGCATGCTGAGTTTGTGAATTTTTAGGGCACGCACCCCCCAGTTTTCCTCCCTTGACGGGACTTACAGTCAGCATTGTGATTTATCAAACAAAGCTTCAAAGACCGACTCCCAAATTTTTATTTTGTTGGTTTATGTAAAGACTCACGATTTGTTGCGTTATATGTAATGCACTCCACGATTTTGTTTCGTTATATGTAATGCACCCACGATTTTGTTTCGTTATTGTAAAGCCCCTCCACGATTTTGTTGCGTTTTTGTAAGATCCACCTTGCGAGCTTGCAAGCCAGAGCAAAGGGGAGCAAAAAGGTCCCCGGCACCCTGCCAATACAAGGTCGGAAAAAAAGCCTTTCCTGTCCCCCCCTGGAAACCGCCTTTCCCGTCAACCCCTCGGAAACCGCCTTTCCTGTCCAACCCCTTAGGAACCCCCTTTCCTGTCCAAAACCCTAGGGAAAACCCGCTTTCTGTTAACCCCCGGAAACCACCCTTTCCCGTCCAACCCCCCCAGGAAACCAGCCTTTTTCCCGTCCACCCCCAGGAAACCGCTTTCTGTCCAACCCCAGGGGAAACCCGCCTTTCCCCTCCCAAACCCCCAGGAAACCCGGCCCTTTTCCGCCAAAAACCCCAGAAACCGCCTTTCCCCTCCAACCCTCGGAAAACCCAAACCTTTCTGTCCAAACCCTCAGGAAACAGCCTTTTCCCGTCAACCCCCCAGGAAACCAGCCCCTTTCCCCCCAACCCCTCAGGAAACCAGCCTTTTTCCGTCCAAACCCCAGGAAAACCCGTTTCCTGCCAACCCCTCAGGAAACCGCCTTTCCTGTCCCAAACCCCCAGGAAACCCGCCTTTCCCGTCCAACCCTCAGGGAAACCCGCCTTTCTGCCAACCCCCCAGGAAACCAGCCCCTTTTCCCGCCAAAAACCCCCGGAAACCGCCTTTCCCGTCCCAACCCCCCAGGAAACCGCCTTTCCTGTCCAACCCCCCAGGAAACCCGCCTTTCCCGTCCAACCCCCAGGAAAACCGCCTTTCCTGTCCCCCCTCAGGAAACAGCTTTCCTGTCCAACCCCCCAGGAAACCCCGCCCTTTCCCGCGAAAAACCCCAGGAAAAAGCCCTTTTCCCCTCCAACCCCCCAGGAAACCAGCCTTTCCTGTCAACCTCAGGGAAACCGCCCTTTCCCGTCCCAACCCCCCAGGAAACGCCTTTCCCCTCAACCCCCCAGGGGAAACCAGCCTTTTCCCGTTTAACCCCCCAGGAACCAGCCTTTCCCGCCAAACCCTAGAAAAAAAGCCTTTCTGTCCAAACCCTAGGGAAACCGCTTTCTGCCAAAAACCCCCAGGAAACCAGCCTTATGTCCAACCCCCCGGAAAAAAGCCTTTCCCGTCCAACCCTCTGGAAACCGCCTTTCTTCCAAAACCCTCAGGAAAAGCCCTTCTGTCCAAACCTTTGTTTGACAATCTTGAGATTGCCCGGATATACGGGGAAGTGTACCAAGTAAGTGAAGGGGGTCCTCCTGAAGAAAAAAAATTTGCGGAGGTAACGGGAAATTCCTGGGGCTGAAAAAACACATGAACTGTGAAAACCGAAAACATTTCCCCGTGAACTGAGAGATTTTAACATGTGTAAATTAAGGGTCGTTTGTGTGAGTTCGGGTTGGGAGGAAAGAAAATTTTACAATGAAGACACCCATAAATGCCAATGGTTTCCCCCCCAACCCCGAGCCTTTTGGGGGAGACAGCCCCAAAATTTTTGGGGATTCAAAAAGGTCATGTGGTTTGCGTGGGAGAGAGACTCAGCCCTTTTTAACACTGCTAAAACCACGCCCTAGAAGACATGAAACAAAAACTTTGAACACTGTGGGCAATCTGAAGAATCTTCATCTTGCCTATCCCCGGCTCACCCAGGGAACGGGAGATTGTGGCCGAGAAATTTGTTGATCACCAGTTTTCATCGATCCCCGACGTTTTGGGGGTTTTGGGTTTTTGCGAGAAAAAAAAAAAGTACCCGTGAAATCGTTTTTCTGCTAGAGGAAGTTTTCTTTTCCCTGAAAGTTGTGCTAACCGTTATATTTAGTGTGTAGAACTTGGGGATGTAAAAAATTTTTTGGAAATAAAGGTTGTCCTTTACTTTGGATGTTGGGCTTTTTGTGGAATGATTTTAGTTCTTTAGGATGATTTTGGACAGCGTTTGGCTGTAAATGGAGAAACCCCGTAAAAAGAAGGGAATTTTTCCATTTGTTCCCCAAAATATCAAAAACATGAAGTGGGGGAGAAACTTTCACCAGCCCGCAGTGAGGCTCTCTGTCGGAAAGGGGGCCTTGTTTATCTGTGAAGGTCCCGGAAAAACCTGGGCAGCGGACCTCCCCCAAAAGGACTGCCGCTGGATTTCTCCTCAAACCCCCCAAACCTCTTTGTTGTCTCAAGAGCTGGACCTTCCCCCCTGTTGATTCAGGAACACAGCCTTCCGACGGGGCCCCCCGGGGGGGACATATTTGACCTTGCAACGGTATACTAAGGGTAAAGTGTACCAAACGAGACGAAGGGTTTTCCCGCTGAAAAAATGTGCGGAAGTAAAGAGAGTTCTGGGGATGAAAACATGAACTGTAAAGTAATAAGGGAAGTTTTTATAGCCGCCGACCCCAAAGGGCCATATCGGGGCTGCACCCCGTTAAAACAACTCGAAAATATCAAAAAAAAAGAAAGAAACAAACAAAAAAAAAAACCTTTCCCAACATCTCTTTAAAAAACATTTCTAAAAACGTTTTCGGAAACTTCGTTAGAAAAACATTTCTTCGAAAATCTTAGATAGATGAAAAAAAGTTAATCTCTTTCAGAAACTCAAAGATCCGTCAGGTGGGACCCCTTGAACGGGTTTTCTGGAGTGTGCTGTCATGTGTTAGGGGGAGAGAGAGAGTCAGTATTGAACCTGTGGTCAACTGTCTATTTCAGGAACGCAGCCCTTTACGACCGGGCCCTTGGTTTGCCCTGGGGCTTGCCATTGCACCGGTATACTACGGTTTTAAGTGCACCCAAAAGAGACCAAGGGGTACTGTGAAGAAATGGCAGTGGGGTACAGAAAAAAAACGCAGAATGTTTAAAAAAAACCGAACACATTTCCGGTGGGCCCGACAGATCTTTAAATGTGAATCTTTAAGAGGTAGTTGCGTGAGTTTCGACTTTTAACCTTACAATGAAGACCCAAAAAATGTGCATGGTTCCCCCCAACTGAAACCTTTCAGTGGAGCGGACCACAGGTTGGGGCACTCAGATGGTAAGTGGTTTTACGTGGGGAGAGGGAAACAGCCCCACGAAAAATTGGGGTGAAAACCCCTCCTTTTCTTTTGTTCAAGAAAAAACTTGACAAATTTCGTATTGTTTTTGCTACAAATTTAAATTTCCCACCTTTTTTTATTTTAAAAAAATAGGATCGGTGTTTTATACAAATAAAAAAGATTTTTAAAATCCGAACACGAAGTTGTGGAAAAAGTTTTTCTGCAGGAAAAATTTTTGGGGTGATGGGCCACGGTCTTTAAAGAATCCCGTCAGAAAAGAAAAAACGCTTTTATAAAAAAGTGTAGGGAAATTTTGAAAAATTGTTCGTTTTGTCTTAAAGATTTTTACTTATAAACTTAGCTGGAAAGAGAAAATCAAAAATAGAAAGGAACCGTCAAGAGAAGAAGTATGTCTTTATTGCAATATAAAAAAAACAGGCACAAAATTCCGTTTTTTACTTTCCCAAAATGTCGTTTATGTCACAGTGTGGTTAAAGGGGGGGGGGCAGATGGTTAGGGAAAAAAGGGCTGTTGAAAGCAAACAGGGACGAGGAGAGGAATCTCACAAGAACTAAAAACCCGTCAGTCAACAGCAGGTTTAATAAAGAGAGCAAAAGACTGATTCCAGTCGACTGTGGCATCATGAATAATAAATCCCACCTTGTGCTGTTGCAAACATCCTTGTCAGCCAGCGAGTAAAATTTGGATTGAGAGAGAGAGAGACAGAGACAGACAGACAGACAGACAGAGACAGAGAGAGACAGAGAGAGACAGAGAGAGAGAGAGAGACAGAGAGAGACAGAGACACAGAGAGAGAGAGAGAGATGAGAGAGAGAGAGAGAGAGAGAGGAGGAGAGGAGAGGGAGAGAGAGAGAGAGAGAGAGAGAAGAGAGGGGGGAGTTTTCTCCATGTACAGACTCATAAACACTCAAACACTCGCTAAGTTTCAGCTGTCTTGTGTTTGATCAACGATGCCAGACTCAGCGTGGGCCGACAGTCTGCACACAACGATCAGCACGGCATTGCAGTGTGTGTGTTGTGTGGCTGCTGTTCCCTGCCAGACTAACAAGAGGCTAAGGGTTCGGTCTGCCTGGACACTTTTCAAGCTGGCCATGAGTCCAGGGGAAATCCTGGTGTCTTAGGTCTTAGGAAGATCCGTGCACGACAGGAAGGAGTCTTGGCCACAAAAGCGCTCCATCCAGCAGGGGAAGAAGAAGGGGCCAGGAGACGTGGCCTGTCTTCCCCTTCTAACATCCCTTCTCCAGATTCCAAGTCACCTTTCCCATCAGAGGTCAACACCTTTGTCCTCTGTCGGAAGATATGAAAACCGTCTTCGTTATCTGTCAAGGGTCCACTTTGTCCTCTGTCGGAAGATATGAAAACCGTCTTCGTTATCTGTCAAGGGTCCAGCGACATTTGTGCACCGCATAAGCTCAAGCTAAATGATGAAAAAACTGAGGCTCTGTTGGCAGCACCTCGTTCTGTTTTGGATCGCATTTCTGAAAAATCTGTTCAAGCTGGAACCAACAAAATTCCCTTTGAAGACAGCGTGAGGGATCTGGGTGTCCATTTGGACAGTACGCTGTCCATGAATGTCCAGATCGGTCGCCTGTGTCGTTCAGCCTATTTGGCTTTGAGAAAGATCGCGTCAATTCGCTCATATCTTACACAGAAAGGGACTGCCCAACTTATCTGTTCCCTCATCATGTCAAAACTCGACTACTGTAACAGTATTCTTGCCGGTCTTCCCACTGTCGATATAAACCGACTTCAACGTATACAAAACAACGCAGCCAGACTTGTTTTCCAAATGTCCAAAAGAACCGACACTACACCTCTGTTAGTTAGACTACATTGGCTTCCCATTCATGCGCGCATTCAGTATAAACTCGCAACACTTGCCTTCCGACACTTTGATGAAACATTGCCTGCTTATCTTTCCAACACACTTGTCACTTATCAACCCTCTCGCACTCTCCGCTCTAGCAGTGACAAACTTCTCAAGCTTCCCCGCATGAAACTGAAATCCTTTGGCCAACGTTCTTTCAGTTATCAAGCCCCCTTGTCTGGAACTCCCTCCCTCCCAGCTCCGCTCTTCACAGACGCTCTCTGCGTTCAAATCTGGTCTCAAAACGCATCTCTTTCAGAAGTCCTTTTGTCTTTCTTCATAGCGTACGAGTTAATGCGTGTTTCCATGCATTCTCCATCCTTTCTCCTCTTGTGTGTGCACGCGCGCTTCCGTGCCTGAATGCTTGTGTGCTTTTGCGTGTGTGTGTTCGTGTGTGTGCGTTTACGCGCGTGGGTTTTTGTTGCTTCGTGTTGAGTTTGCCCTTTGTGTGTGTGTGTGTATGTGTGTGGGTGCTCCCTTCTGCATGTTTTATATTGTATCCCGTGCAGTGTTCACGAAATTGGAGGCGGGTGGGGGTGGGGTGGGGATGGGGGTTGGTTCTTTCTTCTATTCCCAAATTCTTGTCGAGCGTTGTTCATGTAATGTCGTGTGTGTGGGGTGGCGGTGTGTGTGGCGTGGGGGGGGGGGGGGGGGGGGGGGGAAGGATAGAGTGGGAGGGGGAGATGTGGCTTGTGCATCTGTTTTAGTGCTTGCTTTGTGACCTATTGTTTTGATGCCTTTTTCCCAATATTGTGCAATGTTAATGGAAACTTTTATTTTTCCTGTATTGTAAAGCGCTCTGAGGATGAGTCTTCTCTCATCGAAGAGCGCTATATAAGCTCGATTTATTATTATTATTATTATATCTTGGTAACCGTGGCTGTTCGCTAAGTTTCAGCTATCTTGCCTTCCCCAACAGAGAGACAGACAGACAGGCTCTCTTCCCCAACCCTCATCTCCACCCCAAAGGCGGGTACCTTCTTGTCTGTCAGCCTTCAGTAACTAAACACACGGAAACGACAAACCTTGACATCTGCGACTTACAGGTACGCTTACAGGTCAAGTGTGCCCAAATGAGACAGGAGATGGACCCGCTGAAGAGACGATGGCTGAGGTAATAGAGAGTTTCCGGTCATTCAACGCACATGAATCCTACAGAAAACCGAACACATTTCCCAGTGGACTGAAAAAAGCTTTAATGTAATAACATGTATGGCCTATGGTAGGTCATTCTCTCTCATTTCCATACGGGAGAGGTTAGCCTGTACAATGAAGACACCAACAAATGACACCTGGCTGTCCGCTCCCCTGAAGGCTTTTAGTGGAGACGGCCCAAGTTAGTTGAGATCCAAACGGTACGTGGCTTAATTTAACAACTGTGTATCAGGTGGCATTGAACATGGTGTTATTTTGTCACTGACAAGGCAAAAAAGAATGACTAATTAACAACTGTGTATCAGGTGGCATTGAACATAGTGTTATTTTGTCACTGACAAGGCAAAAAAGAATTACAGAACACTGACTGTTTGAACGCAGGACAATATGTGCGAAGACTGCTGGTCTTCTTGTGAATCAACGACGTGCTGGTTCTTATGACGGACATTCCGTCAGGCACTTTATCTGTCATTTGCCTTCACTGCCATTCTTGTACGTCCCCAGCGAGGGAAAAGTACATTTACAGCATCACCCTACTGCTTGCCCCTGCCAGACTCTGAACCCCCAAGACATTTTCTCCTCACTCAGATTTCTGTCATCGTCTAGCTCTCTGTAATGTAATAGTGGACGGGCTGTTTCTTTGGCCTCCTATAACCAGCTCTGAGAGGCCCACTTGCAGAAAGGAGAAGGTAGGAAGGCAGGAGGGGGGGGGGGGGGAGGGTCGCTCCAGGCGATCAGTCTGGCAAAAACTGCCAGGAATGAGGTGTCCCTTTGCATGTCAGGAACATATCTATGAGATGTTCCTGAATCAAATGTCCATCCACAATACTGTTCAGCTTCACCGTTTGTTGTTGTTGTTGCTGTTGTTTTTTTCTATTCGGCCTAAAATCGTGGATTCGGGTCGATCTTTTCTAGTTGTGAAGAACTCAGCACACCGTCGTGGAATCTGATGAAATCCGGTAACCCATAGAAACCATGAGCTTAGTCTTCCGGTTCCCTGTAGTGCTTAGTCTTCCGGTTCCCTGTAGTGCTTAGTCTTCCGGTTCCCTGTAGTGCTTAGTCTTCCGGTTCCCTGTAGTGCTTAGTCTTCCGGTTCCCTGTAGTGCTTAGTCTTCCGGTTGCCTGTAGTGCAGCGGATAGTGGCAAGACAGGAGATTGTTATAAAGCAGAGTTAAGACAAGACAGGAGATTCTATAAAGCAGAGTTAAGACAAGACAGAAGATTCTATAAAGCAGAGTTAAGACAAGACAGGAGATTCTATAAAGCAGTGTTAAGGCAAGACAGAAGATTCTATAAAGCAGTGTTAAGACAAGACAGAAGATTCTATAAAGCAGTGTTAAGACAAGACAGAAGATTCTATAAAGCAGTGTTAAGGCAAGACAGAAGATTCTATAAAGCAGTGTTAAGACAAGACAGGAGATTGTATAAAGCAGAGTTAAGACAAGACAGAAGATTCTATAAAGCAGAGTTAAGACAAGACAGGAGATTCTATAAAGCAGTGTTAACACAAGACAGAAGATTCTATAAAGCAGTGTTAAGACAAGACAGAAGATTCTATAAAGCAGTGTTAAGACAAGACAGGAGATTTATAAAGCAGAGTTAAGACAAGACAGAAGATTCTATAAAGCAGTGTTAAGACAAGACAGAAGATTCTATAAAGCAGTGTTAAGACAAGACAGAAGATTCTATAAAGCAGTGTTAAGACAAGACAGAAGATTCTATAAAGCAGTGTTAAGACAAGACAGAAGATTCTATAAAGCAGTGTTAAGACAAGACAGAAGATTCTATAAAGCAGTGTTAAGACAAGACAGAAGATTCTATAAAGCAGTGTTAAGACAAGACAGGAGATTCTATAAAGCAGTGTTAAGCCACAGTTTAAGCCACAGACTGTATTTCGTACTTATTGTTTATCAGACAACAGAGATCGTATGACGGCCACGTGTACCTAGTACAGCTATGTTAATCTGTTCGATAGAGAATAAGTGATAGTGTTTCATACTGTCCAGTCCACTGCAAAGGGTCATATCAGGGCTGTTATCTCGTTGAAGACAACTCTCGAGATACATTATTTGAAACACACACACACACACACACACACACACACACACACACACACACACACACACACACACACACACACACACACATATCATTATAACAGATTCCTCTACAACACGCCAAACTCTTTGTTAAAATCTCTCTTTCATAAAATCTTAGATCAGACGAAAAAAGCTGATCTCTCTCAGAAACTCAAAACTCACATCAGGTGGGACATATCTGGACAAGATTTTCATGGAGCCTGACCTACATTGTTTATGATGTCTGACATCAGGTAAATCCATGAGACCTTGTGCATAATGCGAGTTCTTCGTAAATGATGCTGTCCTTGAATTTGGATAAGAGGTGTTGTCCTTAAGTTCGGATTAATCGGGCGGATTTCAGTTCTTGATTTGGGTCAGCCTTGTGCAACCAGCCGGGTGTTAATCATCAAACAAACATGATTTTGGAAACAACGGCTCCAGTTCTGAGATCTCTGTAAACATAAGCAGCACTTTTTTCCCGGTTAGCCATGAATTATTCCATTGTTCCAACAAACTCAGAGAAGAAAACACACACACACACACACACACACACACACACACGCACACGCACACGCACGCACGCACACCACACACACACACACACACACACACACACACACACACACACACACACACACACACACACACAACACACACACACACACACACACACACACACACACCACACACACACACACACACACACACACACACACACACACACACAACACACACCACACAAAACCGAAGAAACTGCAAGCAGTTCAGCAGTGAGGATTTGTTGAGAAACATTTCACAGGAATTTCGATGCCGGTTGGAACTGAGTGTTCGATCTTTTTCCTTTGTCCTCCAGTCCATCTGATTCATTGCCGTCACTGAAATCCAAGTGTAGAGGCAAAAGACAGAGACGCCAGTGAAGCCGTATGCAGGCCTTTGCAAGGAAATATGTTTCAGCAGCAATTCATGGTGATCAGACGAAAAATGCTGATCTTTCGCAGAAACTCACAAATCACATCAGGTGGAACATCTCTGAACAAGATTTTCATGATGCTCCTGACTCACCAACGTGAAACCTCACTTGTGGCAGCCTTCAGGAGACTAACAAGACTGCCTTTTGTTGTTTGAAACCACCGCGCCTCGGTCCCCGCCTTTCCTTTCTCCAGATGGGCCTGATAGATTAGCAAACGTCTGAAAAGTCGTCCGTACATTTCCTACCAGGGAGCAGCGGCGTTTTCTAGTGTAGATGATGACTTACAGGTGAACGAGGAGGCATTTTCTTGTGTTTTGCGAGTTTGCAGAACAAACAGCAGAATCGTGTTGGGAATTACGTTTTCAGTTAGTTCGATGTAAAAGAATGGAACATGACAGAGAACGCCCCCCCCCCCTCCCCACCGCAAAGAAAACGCCCAGTGTCACATACGACGTCTCTCCTAAGTTACAGGACAACCAGTAACCTTGTCACTGAGTTCACATACGACGTCTCTCTAAGTTACAGGACAACCATGACCTCACTGAGTTCACATACAACGTCTCTCTAAGTTACAGGACAACCAGTAACCTTGTCACTGAGTTCACATACGACGTCTCTCTAAGTTACTGGACAACCATGACCTCACTGAGTTCACATACGACGTCTCTCTAAGTCACAGGACAACCAGTAACCTTCTCACTGAGTTTCTTGAGTTCACGGTTCACAACAGGAGATACCAACGCAGAGGTGTCTGCCTGTTTTCTGTTCTTGCCTTTGACCGTCTATCTGTGGTTTACCCGCTCGATGCTGACCTACCGTGTTCGTTTATTCGGTCTTTTTCCTGTGTGGAAGACTGTGGCGTCTTTTCCAATGTGGTTTCCAACATGTTCCACATATCTTGTTCAAACTAACAGAACAAAATGGCGCTAATGCAGACAAGAGGCTCAGTGTAGCGTCTGATCTGCACGATTGACTGGACTTGTGGAAGAGAGATAGTGTTGCTTATAGCCCAGCCGAGCGGACACATCAACTCCCTGTGGCGTTGGACAGGCCACACATTGAGGAAGCCCATCGACGACATTACGCGACATGCTCTGCGCTGGAACCCACAGGAACAGAGGAAAAGGGGGAAGACCTAGGAATTCATGGAGGAGAGACTTGGATGCAGAGAGGAAGAGAGTGGGACACACCTGGAGAGAACTGGAAAGGGCAGCCCAGGACAGGGCGCGCTGGCGGATTGTTGTTGATGGCCTTTGCTCCAGGGGGAGCTGATGGCTTGAACGAACGAACCATAGCCCAGCCGACCTTTAAAAGGCCATATCAGGGCTGTCCGCTCGTTGAAGACAACACTCAAAAGAGACGGAAAAGAAAAACAACGACCCAACAACATGCGCACACAGCTCATTAAAACAGATGCTCTTAAAACGTCGGAATTTCGTTACATTCTTTCTCTCGTAAAATCTTCGATCAGATTGAAAATGTTGATCTCTTTCAGAAACTCCACAATCACCTGAGGTGGACATTTCTGGACAAGATTTTCATGGCAGCTGCTGTGAGGTGGTTATCTCTGGCATCATATAACTCCAATATTCCATACGAACATGCTTTATAGTGACCAGTATATCACATGGAATGTACCACGGTTGGACAGAAAAGGACATGCCGAATATTTTGACAGTTTCGGATTTCCACCGAGCCTTTACCCAGATATTAATAATAATAATAATAATAATAATATAATAGATTTTATATAGCGCAATTCTTGGAATCAACTCATTGCGCTCTACAATCAATACTCATTTACACAACGGGCTGCCTACCTGGGTAGTGCCGACTGAAGAGCTGCCAGCTGGCGTCATTCGGTCGTTTCCCGTGTCATCCAGTCGATATCGTTCAATATCGATCACTCATTTTCCTTACTTCCTTCGTTCTTTCCATTTCTCACGCAGCGTGCATGCTATGTGTAACGTGTCATCCATATTTTATTTTAAGACATAGTTTGCATTATCATTTCAACCCCCAATGGATTCAAGAATGGACTTCTGCCAACTGTGGTTATTACGTGCTTTATTTCATGTTAAAAAAAACTGAGGAGTCAGTTTACGTCGTCTGTTGTCTCGCTTTCATCCTCATCACCTAATACAAAACGACCAAAGAGTGATTTGGCAAGTGCGTTGGATGATGCGACGATAGACTGAGCGGTATAAAAACAAGACATCACGACTTTTCCCTCCATCATAGTGTTCACCCTCCTTTGACCATCAGCAAACTTAAAAAACTCATTCAGGAAGCCTTGGTGGAACTGTTTGCTATCGAAGTGCTCCCCATCCGCTCTCCTCTGACACTCGATTATGGATCCCCGTTGGGACAGACACTTGGTGACAGTTCTTTACTTTTCAGGCTCCTTCCGCTGGAACAATCCCTTCTGCACTCCGAAACTCAAACAGTCTTCTTCTTCAAGTCCTCCCTCGAACAACTCTCTTCAAAACATAAATTTTCTGCTGCTTCGCTGGTGGTGGGGTGTGCGTGTGTGTGTGAGTATGTTGTGTGTGTGTGTGGTGGTGTGTGTTGGAGTGGTGTGTGTGTGTGTGTGTTTGTGTGTGTGGTGTGGTGTGGTGTGTGTGTGTGTGTGTGTGGGGTTGTGTGGGTGTTGTTGTGTGTTAGGCTTATTGCGTAAGTAGGGCTTTTGTTTAAGATTAAGGCACTAAATGTTCCTTATTTATTATTATAATTATGTACAGAAGCTGGTCACGAAAAGATTTTGGAAAGGGGATGCCAGCTTCTACATTCAACAGTGGGTGAGAGTTGTGGATTAATCTGATAGAAGACGTCTTCAAAAAGCCTGGAGTGTGTACTGAACGTGTCTCGAACATTCAAACTCCATCAATTGGCTGGCGTTAAAAGCGAGGCCTGGGAAAACACGGAAACGCTGCAGTTTCAAATGAGCGTCATCCGTTACGTCGTTGACCTGCTGCGAGCCCAGATGAGATGATTGAGGAGGAGCTTGAAACTGATGGTTTGGAGCTGGTCAAAACAAAACGAGAGCTGTGATGCGTAAAAAAGACTACTTGTATGATAGTGTATCATTTTGGATACAGTCAGTCGAAAATGAAGAGTCAAGACAGTGTGTGTATCCTTGGGCAAACCTCTTGTCTACAGTGAAGCACGGCTGGACCGTCAGATACACATTTTTTCAATATACGCTCCTATCAACACTAAGGGTGGCCGCTTGGTGAAATCACAGAGAGGCGTTTCAATGGACATCAAGCAGTTTCAAAGGCTGATACAGAGTCACAAACGTTTGGAGAGCGCCAGTCATGAACAGACTGTTCCTGATTACGTACCAAGCCTCCCAGTGGGTGTTTACCTATGAGATGACAGATGGATTTGGGGACCCTCCGGGTTCACATCCGTCGCTATGCAAGAGCCGAAAGTGAGGATGAAGGGGAGAAGAAAAACACCGACGACCTCTTCCCTGCCAAGACCGGGATCGCGCTAAATCTTGAAGAATTCGCCAGCTATTCGCCTGGAAAAAGACATAAAAGAATGATAGAAGAAGAGGAAGAACCCCCCAAAAGAAAAAAAATGCTAGTGGGAGTTTGAACAATGGCGCTGACCTTTTTGTGTGTGTGTGTAGGTGATGGCGAATATGTAATCATTGAACAGTGTGCGCTGATTTTTTTTTTTTTTTGGTGTGTGTAGGTCATGGGCAATATGTAATCATTGAACAGTGTGCGCTGATTCTTTTTATTGTTTTGTGTGTAGGTGATGGGCAATATTCGATCGGTCAAAGCCATCGACAGTCAGGCGGGTACCGGAAAAATAAACTGATTATGTATGCTAAAGAACATTGTCAACAACCAGAACTGGGTTTCGTCCAATTCGGATGTGTCCCGTGAAACGACTTATCATTTCATTCGAGGTGAAGATGAGAAAGTGAATAAATGGCCGGTGTGTCCACTGGACACGTGTCAAAGCGGGATTGCCCATTCCTACTGGATGAAACTTTTATCCTTTGTGGCGCAATCCGAAAACAAGGACAAACGGCACTTGATAATAGACCGCTCCCCACTCAGCCACTTTGTCTACGAGTTTTGGTGGAAGCGCCTGTTTCCATTGATCAAAAAAGAACTATTAACCGACCCCCAAATTGCACTGTACGATGACGAGGTGGACGCGGGATGGGTGTGGATTAGGCGGTGTATGGTGCGTTCAGAGAGGGTCCGTGAGTCTCTGACTTACTTCAGTTTGTTAACAGGGGACCTTTTCACGGACCTTGATAAACTGCTCGCTGAATACAAAGTGGAGGCCACTATTTACCTGTCTTATATTAAATTTACTCATCAACAACAGCACCTTTTCGCCGACCAAAGGAGGGAGGCCCAAAACGGTTTCGACCTGTTTCTAGCGTCTCCTTTGGAAGGGGACCGCACAGAATGGTGTCAGAAACTGTACGCCGCTGGGGAGGCGTTGCTATGGGAAAAGAGCTTCGATACCTACCAATCGCGATGGTGATCCCTGTCGACGAGGTTGGGTGTGGTACGCTTCTTGTCAACCACGGATGAAGAATGCATCACGGAGCAGACCATAGTTCAAAGAAAGGTTGGAGAGAGAGGTCCCAGCCTGTACATACAGACTGTAAACAGGATGGTGCGGAATGCACCGAGACAGAGTTAAAACCCTTGATGGTGGATGGCAG
>CM031596.1:28777282-28802282 GCA_018398815.1 Conus ventricosus | reverse complement strand
TGTGAACGTCTGAAAATTGACTGGTTTATCAACAGATTAACTCATTCCTCTCTCTCTCTCTCTCTCTCTCTCTCTCTCTCTCTCTCCTCTCTCTCTCTCTCTCTCTGTCTCTCTGTCTCTGTCTCTCTCTCTTTCTCTCTCTCTCTCTTTCTCTCTCTCTCTCTTCTCCTGTCTCTGTCTCTCTCTCTTCAATTGTCACTGTATATTGCCAGCTCTACAGGAAACACATGCAGCATGTCTTGTTGCTCCTGTCGAAAAGCACCAGTAATAACTGTACGTTACCGTCTTGCCTGTCATGGCAGATATTTTGTCGACTTTCTTCGGCTTTATGATGGCCAGAGCTCACTCCATCTCTCCACGGAACCTTGGCTCTTGAGGTTTTCTTACTAAATCCGGCACTTTGTGAGAATGCCAGATCGGACTAGCTGTCACTCAATTCAGTTCAATCAATTCATGCTGGTTATAGCCAAGCCGACCACGAAGGGCCTTACCAGGGGTGTCATTTTGTCAGAGTCAGCTCCATATACAGTTGTTACAAAAATAAAAAATAAAAAAATAAGACAACAACAAAATAATAAAGAAAAAAAGCCAACCTACTCAGTGCGACATATTTCATAGAACACGCACAAACTGCCTTACAGTCTTTCTGTCATAAAATCGTAGATGAGACAGAAGTGTTTCTCTCTTTCTCTAGGAACTAAAACATCACCCCAGTAAGAACAAATGTGAACAAGGTTTTCATGGACTCTGCTGCTGGAGAATGTTTATGTTTTTTGAATCACGTAAGTCCCACCAGTCGACTGGAACACGTTTTATAGGCAGTGGTTCATCACACGGAATGCATCACGGTATAAGGCAGTGGTTTCCGTCATTCACACGGAATGCATCACGGTATAGGCAGTGGTTCATCACACGGAATGCATCACGGTATAGGCAGTGGTTCATCACACGGAATGCATCACGGTATAGGCAGTGGTTCATCACACGGAATGCATCACGGAGCTTGTTCGTCTTTGAAAAGAAACAAGTGGGTGTAAAAAGACTGGCGTGCGTGTAATCAGTGTAAAACGATGTCTTTTTTTTTACGGCCGCCAGTGCAAAATCTTTCTAAAGTTTGGATGAAATACTGCGTTTGTGTCCTCTGGCCAGGGGTCTTTGACATGGGTTTGAACTCTGTTGTCCGAATCGCTGTACGAGATAGAGAATCTGCACGTGGGCTGACAGTCTACCCACAGGCGCTAGCACAGCAAGGCAACGAGTGTTGTATGGGGCGTTTCCCTGTGGTGCCAACATAGTGCGGCAAAGGGTCGTCTGTTTGGACACGTGTGAACATGGCCATGAGTGTAGGGGCGTCCTGATGTCTCCAGTCTGTGGATCGTTGCACAACGGGAAGGATTCTTGGCAACAACGACGCACCATCCCAGAGATACCGAGGAAGAGAATAGAAATGGCCTGCCCCCCCCCCCCCCCCCCCTTTCTGACATTCCCTCCCATTTAGCAGATGGTGTCTTCTCCTCCATCTGACTCAGATAAACGGCAAAGTTGCTAGACAACAAACACACAGGGTAACTCTTCTTCCCATTATGAAATAATTACATGCCAATAACTCCGAACGAATATTGTTTACGACACCAAATCGCTTAACACAAATGCCAACGCAGAGCACACAGAACAACCAAAGGCAGATTCCTGGCCCATAGTGTATCTCACTTTGATTCCAGACAACATCAACTGCACGAGGAACATGATTCCATCTGGGCCAAGTTGGGAACTTCACCCACTGTGGCTGGCCAAGAATTCCAGCCAGGTATAGCATATTCGAAAAAAACATCTATGTTTCGAGGCGGCACTGGTTGTAAATATTTGTCATAATTTGAGTGCATGGAAGCCTAGTTGAGGCAGATTGCACACAGACAGTGGAACTTGATTTGGCGTCTTGATCTCAGATATTAAACCATGCGATCATCTCCTTCTTAGTTCTGTTTGACTGCAAAATCTCCAACTATGGACGCTCATGTATAGCTGCTATACGGCTCCTGCTGTGGTACCTACTAATCACACATCTGGCGGATGTCCTCTGTTCAGTCTTAACGGTGTCAATCTGATTCTGACTGCAGAGCTCGAACTAGTACCGCTTCATTTCACATTTGGTCCAACGGAGATCTTCCAAGCACTGGTCTTGCCGTCCTTGGCCCTCAAGGGAGATATTTGTAGTAAACACACTTCAGTTCTTTGGGGCAGACTTGGATCCCATCTGAACAATCATCTGAGTTTAATTCACAAAATTACACAATTCTGGAGACAGTGCTCTATGTCTGTAAATATCAGCAACGTCTATCATTTCTGAAAGCCAACGGAAAAGACAGTGAGTTACTCCATTATTCACGCAAACACTGAGAACACAGGAGCACTGAAGAAATGAAAATCAATTCAACAGTGAGGATGTCTCCCCACACATTCCACAGGAACCTCAGTACAGCTTGAAGCTAAGTTTTTGGAACAGTCCCAGCGATCGTTTTTCGTCTTCCTCCCTCAACCCCATTTTAATTCCATGTTGCCATCTGAATTCGAGTGTTTAAGGCAAAAGTAAGAGACGTCAACAGAGCCGTCAGCTGTAGAATAGAGGGAAGATGCCTCAGGAAGTTCTCTGTGATGTTCGTGACATGTAAACGTGAAACTTCTTTCATGCAGCCTTCAGAAATTTGACAGTACTGCATTTTGGTTGTCTGGAACGACTTTGCTTCGTTCCTCTATTTTTCCTTTCTTTAAACGGTTGATCAAAATACAGATAACAACCACTCGCAACCACTCTCATGAGAGCGTTCCTACATTCCAACATTAGGGAAATAACTGCGATTAAAGCCAGAGCATTTTTAAGGTGTGGAATCTGACTGGGCAAGCAATAGGATCCTGTGATAAGTTTATTTTTTCTTTTCTTTTCTTTTCCATCACTGAGGCAATTATTAAATGGAAGAGAAGTTCCATGACAGACAAAGTTCCTGACAAAAAATCAACCTGATAGCCAGTGTATCTTTCATTGACAAGACAACCAGCAGTCTTTAAAGTTACTGTCTTTTGTTCAATGTTCGATGTGAAAGGTTCCAAATACAGATATAGGCCGTTTCCATTTTTTGGAACTGACTACTTGTCATGGAAGTTAGCCAGTATACTGCTAACACACTGCGGTCCATTTAAGTAAATAATCCTCTGTGTGGGAGTGTAAGCTGTCGCTTCCAAACTGTATTTTGGAAACGTTTTACAGAAAGTAAAGATTGCACCAGCTTGGACAAGAGACCTACTCTATCCTTAGATAAGCTTATTTACAGAGCTCATGGACCTTGGGTACTATGGAGTATGCTTGAGAACCAAAAAGTTGCTTCCTGTTCCAGGTACACAATTGTTTCTTCGTGTATTGTAAGCGTATACTGCCAGAGTATCAAACGATCTGGCCATGTGCTTTATAGTATGCTAATTTCTAATATTGACACCAATGTCCTGTTGAAAATCAAGATTTGTGCTGCTGCAGAATCTCGTGTGGAAGACAAAGTGATCCTTTCACTCGCTTGTAAATCTAAATTGTGCACATTGATGTCCGATGATTACCTGGTCATACTGCTTCAAGAGAATGAAAGCTTCATTCTATGGCAAGGAAACCAAGGTGCCAGGCACGAACAGACCTTAAAAAAAATCAAATGCCAGTATCTCCCATGTGTGTGGAACAGACTAAGACAACCAGTGTGTGGAGCTATTTCGCTAAATCAGCACGATGTGTGTACATAGTAGGCAAGGTCTGATGTGTACCAGAATTAGGTGAAATTTACCACCACATGACAGTGTCCCACTGAAAAAAAGGAGAAGTAAAACTGCATGCCAAGCAGGAACTTGAATGAATGCTTCGAAACACTAATTTGGCACTATGAGTAATGCAGCCCACCTTGCGCTGCTGCAAATATCTTTTCAAATCAGAGAGAGAGAGAGAGAGAAAGAGAGAGAGAGAGAGAGAGAGAGAGAGAGAGAGAGAGAGCGAGAGAGAGAGAGAGAGAGAGTGAGAGAGAGAGATCTTTCTGACACACACGAACAGTGCCCAACTCAGCAATCTTGTGTTCATTAACGTGGGCAGCACTGGAAGCAACGTGTATTGCATCGCTCTGAGTTCCATTCTTTGTCAACATGTGGGGCAAAGGATTCGGTCCACTGGAATATTTTTTAATATTGCCATGAGCGTAAGGATTTTCTTGATGTCTCGTGTCCTCAAAGAATCAACAGCAAGGATTCTTTGTGGCAACTAATGGCCCTTCCTACAGGTGACGGGGACACGGTCGGCTTTCCTCTTCCAATAACGTCCACAACGCCTCCAAGACAGCCCTTTTCTAGCAGCCGGCACAATCACCTCTGTCAGGACTGAAAACAAAAGTCTGTATAAACGAGCTGCCGAGTTCCAGCGACATCAGAATATGAGATATCTTGACAAGTATGAGTGGTATATTAGCGCGTTGCTTGCGCCCAAAAGAGACGAGGAAATTCCCTGCTGAAGAAACTGCAGCTGAAGCAACCTCTGCTGGTCTTTAAAGACACAGCTGAACTCATTTTCGGGCGGACAGAGGGACCTCTATCACATACAACCAGTTCAACAAAAACACGGACAAGTGACACAGAGTGTCCACCAACCTGAAGGTTTTCAATGGGATGGAAGCAAAAATTCAACGGCACAAAAAAAGAGGAGAGAGAGAACACAACACCGCAGTTGTATTGCATTTTGTGGTCAAGGTCCAACTTTTCGTAGACCTAAATGGTGATGTGGTTGAAATTCAGCTGGGCAAAAACCTTAGTCCTGTTGTGTTTTTTGGTTTAGGCTCAAGTTTTTAGAGACTCAAACAGTGAAGTGGCTGAAACTCAACTGGGCAACATACTCCCTTCTTTGTATTTGGTGATTTACGTCCAGATTTTCAGAGACCCAAATGGTAATGTGGCTGAAATTCAACTGGACCAAACCTTTGTGGTTTAGAGAGCTAAACGATGAAGTGGCTCAAATTCAACTGGAAAAATATTCAGTTGTAATGTACTTGGTGATCTAGATCCAGGTTTTAGAGATCCAAATGCTAATGTGGCTGAAATTAATCTGAGAAAAATGTTCAATCATGTTGTACTTTGTGAAATAAATGCAAGTATTTGGAAACCCAAATTGTAATGTGTCTGTTGTGAAATAAGTCCAAGTATTTGGAAACCCAAATTGTAATGTGCCTGTTGTGGAATAAAGTCCAAGTGTTTGGAAACCCAAATTGTAATGTGCCTGTTGTGGAAGAAGTCCAAGTGTTTGGAAACCCAAATTGTAATGTGCCTGTTGTGGAGCAAGTCCAAGTATTAAGAGACCCAAATTGTAATGTGCCTGTTGTGGAAGAAGTCCAAGTGTCTGGAAATCCAAGTTGTAATGTGCCTGTTGTGGAAGAAGTCCAAGTATTAAGAGACCCAAATTGTAATGTGCCTGTTGTGGAAGAAGTCCAAGTATTAAGAGACCCAAATTGTAATGTGCCTGTTGTGGAAGAAGTCCAAGTGTTTGGAAACCCAAATTGTAATGTGCCTGTTGTGGAAGAAGTCCAAGTGTTTGGAAACCCAAATTGTAATGTGCCTGTTGTGGAAGAAGTCCAAGTATTCGGAAACCCAAACTGACAGAAGGCCGTTGACGTTCACCCCATATTGTGGCGACCTAGGGTGTAGCTTTTCCCTTGTGTGGATGAACATTACGTTTCCTTCAAATTATTTCGAACCCGCCTTTCTTGTCTGCTTCAAACGAAAACACCATGGACAAGAGGCTCAATCCGGCCTCCCATATGTGTCATTCAACAGCTCATGGGTCTTGGGAACAGTGGAGAAAGTGCGAGGACTTAAAGGTTGCCAGTTGTTCAACACACAAAATTGTGTCCGCGTATTCTAAATGGATATGGTATGGGATTTACTCAAGATCTGACTGGATGGCTTCGCTCGGCTACTGTCTGATTTTGATACTGATCTCCTCCTGTTGTAGACCTTCAAAGTTTGGGAAACTTGTATGAAGGACAAAGCTTTCTCTTCATCTGTGATCCTAATGCCCCGTCCCTTGTGATTGTACATTGATGTCTTCTTATTACTTCCGGTCATTACTAATCCTCGAGGATCAAAGTCTCCAGCCATGGTCGGGAAGTAGAGGTGACAGCCACTCTTCCATCAATGGATCAGTTCAAGACATCCACGACATTACACCAGATTAACGTTACCATGTACATGATGGTCAAGTTCTGTTGCGCATGTAGAATTAGGAAGAAATGCCACAAAACATCAATGTCTTTGAAACAAAAAAGGAAACAACAGTTTTACAAAGAGTGTAAAAACATAGTGTGGAGTGTGTTGTCGCGTTAATGAAGCGTTGCTGTTGGAAGCATTAGCTTGAAATATTAAACTGATGACAATATGGAATTATTGAGGAAAGAAGGATATAGATATTGTAATATGAATTAATTCACAATCAGATTTAACCAGCTAAGCCACCGAAGTTTTGTTCAAATTCATTCTGAATAGACTGCAACCGTAAGCCCGTACAATCACTGCTGAAGAACAGGTGGATTCTGCAATGGGCAGAAGTACCATCGAGCAGATCTTTAACCTTTGTAACCTTTTCGGACAACATCTCTAGTACCAGAAGAAGTTCTGCCACCTCTTCATAGACTTTAAGAAGGCATTTAAGAAGGTCTGGCAGGAGCCACAGTAGGCCACGATGAAGAAACTTAACATTAGTGCAGAAGCTTAGCATCGTCCAGCAGCTGTGCTCTAAGCGAACAGCGTGGTGCTCATACAGAGTGTTAACAGAGAATGGTTCCCCACTTCAGCTGGAATTTGTCAGGGCTGCTTTCTATCTCCCCCACTTTTCAACATATCCCATCATGACTGCAGTTGAAGATCATGCCCACACAGTCAGCACTGAGGGGAAATCATCACAAACCTTCAACCTGCAGATGACATCGATGGCTGGCGGGCAGCGAATGAAAACTCACCAAGCTTGGTGAACGACTGGATCAAACATCACCAAAACAAGGCGCCGAGAAGACCAATAGGATAGGATGGCCAGCCACACCACCACCACCAACACTGACAGAACTGTCCACGGCCTGAAGCTAGGCTCTGTTCAACAACTCACTCACCGAGGATCCTTAACCAGCAGTGAGGGATCTGAATCAGACATCATTTCAAGGGCAGCGAAGACAGCAACAGCACAGTCCAGGTTAAAACCTGTATGGAAGGACGAGAACATCTCCACAAAACACAAGATGAGGTTCTTTTGTGCACTGGTGTCTTCCATCTTCCTGTAGCCATGCGGCACACAGACCGTCACCGCGGATCTGGAAAGAAGAATCTAAGCCAAAGAAATGAGATGTTACCACAAAATACGGAACGTCAGAAAACTCTGATTACATCACAACTCAGCAAGTGCGTCACACCAGCAGGATGCACATAGGACCACACAAAGATCTGCTGACAAAAGTCAGGAAGAAAACTACGCCAGAATTACCTTGTAACAAGCTCCAATGGTCTTCCTGAAACAATCCCCCGTGGAACTATTCTAGGACAGAGAGACGGAGGGGCAGACCAAAAAAAAAATCAAAGAGAGAGAGAGAGAGAGAGAGGGGGGGGGATGAGACTAGCGATTTTTTTTAATGTATGAGTGTGCCCAGAATGAAGAGTCCCAGGTCATTATTCTTTTCCAAGAGAGGTGAATACGAGGGATACAGGAAGTGGTATTTTCTAATGCAAACAGACGACAGAGGACATGAAAAAGCATAAGAAATGAAATAGGAGATGAAACAGCGTAAGAAATGAAATAGGAGATGAAAACGAAAATGAAACAAGATGAAACACGTAAGAAATGAAATAGGAGATGAAACAGCGTAAGAAATGAAATAGGAGATGAAACAGCGTAAGAAATGAAATAGGAGATGAAACAGCGTAAGGAAATGAAATAGGAGATGAAACAGCGTAAGGAATGAAATAGGAGAAACAGCTAAGATGAAAGAGTAACAGCGTAAGGAATGAAATAGGAGATGAAACAGCATAAGGAATGAAATAGGAGACGAAACAGCGTAAGAAATGAAATAGGAGATGAAACAGCGTAAGGAATGATATAGGAGATGAAACAGTGTAAGGAATGAAATAGGAGATGAAACAGCGTAAGAAATGAAAAGGGAGATGAAACAGCGTAAGGAATGAAACAGGAGATGAAACAGCGTAAGAAATGATATAGGAGATGAAACAGCGTAAGGAATGAAATAGGAGATGAAACAGCGTAAGAAATGATATAGGAGATGAAACAGCGTAAGAAATGAAATAGGAGATGAAACAGCAAGCAGACGAAACTTGTTAGTCCAACAGCAAATTCAATGTACACTGTAAGACTTATTCCAAAGTCTAAAGTCTTGTTTTTGCATCATGTGTAATGAAACACATTTTTGCTGTTGCCAAGAGTTTTGTACGCCGAAAAGCTTAGAGAGAGAGAGAGAGAGAGAGAGAGAGAGAGAGAGAGAGAGAGAGAGAGAGAGAGAGAGAGAGAGGAGAGGAGAGAGAGAGAGAGAGAGAGAGAGAGAGAGAGAGAGAGAGAGAGAGAGGAGAGAGAGAGAGAGAGAGAGAGAGAGAGAGAGAAAGTTCTCCTTGAACATACACACGAACTTTCGCTAGTCTCCAGCCATCTCGTGTTTGATCAAGGATGCCAGACTCAACACGCGCTGACAATCTACACACAGGTACTAGCACGGCAAAGTAGTGTGTGTTGCGTGGCTGCATGTCTCCATCGTGTCAACGTGATGGGGCTCAGGGTCGGCCCACTTGGACGCTTTTCAAAAAGGCCAGGAGTCTTGGGAGGAGGGGGAGGGAGGGGGGGGGGGGGGGGGGCTCTAATTCTCATGTCCTTGGAGGCTGCACAGTGTAAAGAGTTCTCGGCGAAAACAAATGCTCCATGTAAGAAATGGAGAAAGTGGAATGAAGTGGCTTCCTCTTCCAACATTCCCATCCGGACCCTTCAACCGAAAGTTCTCCATTGTGTAGCCAATGTAAGCAGCTATGTAAACTAGCGGTCAAAGCTCCAGCAGCACCTGGGCATGACATATCTTGACAACTGCAACAGGGATGCAACAGGGAACGTGTACTCAATTGAAGTAACAAAAGTGCCTGCTGAATAAATGTCAGCTAAGCGAACAGACAGCTGTTGGTCACTAAAACACACGTGAACCCTAAGGAGACCCGAACACACTTTCCGTAGAAACAGAATCATCTGTGACCCATTAGACGTTAATCTGTCCAAATTCCAAATGGAAGGTATCAACCTCAAATGATGTAGACACCAACCAGTGATGTATAGCTGTACACCATCCCCAGAACCATAAGGGGAGAGGAATCAAGTGTATGGAGACACAAATAGTGGTGTGGTTAAGCTTTCGTCGGGCGACTTAGACGTGCTGTACATCTGGGTTAGCTACCATCCTGTAGAGGGTGCACAGCAGGACTTTTGCACTATCTGGGTTAGCTAACGTCCTGTAGAGGGTGCACAGCAGGACTTTTGCAACTATCTGGGTTAGCTACCATCCTGTAGAGAGTGCACAGCAGGACTTTTGCAACTATCTGTGGTTCCTCCGTATCCTCCATCTTGCCCATGACTTAAAGATGGTGGACTGGCCGAGACAGGCTGATCATGAACTGTTACATGAAGCCATCAGTTCTGATGAGTGGACAACGTTGTTACGCAACCAGAGGTAATTGAAAACAGGTAGGATAAAAGAAAGAGAGAAGCAGGTCTGTGTTTCTGGTCTGAGACACTGATTCTGCCAACACAGATCTTACTGTGGAGATTGACAGTCTTTCTGGTTGTCTTACTGTGGAGATTAACAGTCTTTCTGGTTATCTTACTGTGGAGATTGACAGTCTTTCTGGTTGTCTTACTGTGGAGATTGACAGTCTTTCTGGTTGTTGACCTGGCAATACAGTGCATGTGTCAAGGTCATTGCAGATCACAATCAAACAGAAATTGACGGGCAGTTCATGAACTAATATAGGACAATCACTACAGGTCCAAGGATTCTGCCCTTAGGTATTCTGTTGATTCCCGGGATCTCTTCAGATATTGCGATATCAACGAGGTCACCTCTTGGATTGTCTTCAATTAAAATATATGGCTCTGATGTAAAACCATTTATTGTTAGAAAAGTCTCTGCTGTGTACACTCTGTGCGAAGTCTTTGTCTGCGAACACCGTCACATTTTGTACAAGATATGAACACTGGAAATGATGCCGTCTTTGAGAATGGACTTTCTGGACCGTGTTTGCTCGTTTTTTCGGAGCAGACTTTGGATCTGTCCAGTGCAGTCAACTGGGATTTAATCAACAAAGTAACACGATGTTGGAGTAACCCGTTATTTTCTGAGATCTCTAAGAATGCTAGCAACTTTGTTATCAGTAAGTCAACGGGTTAGCCTGAGGAAAGTAACACCCAGTTTGGTGTAAGGACCTTTTCCCAAACATACCAGAGGAACTTTGTTACAATGTGAGCTTTCTGAAACTGTTCTAGGCGAGTTTTTTTCCTTCTCATAAACCTTTTTTTTCAAAAATGTCCTATTCATTCAAGTTTTCATTTCAAAAACATGGCACCAAGAAACTGTCAGCAGCGTTAACGCAGTAAATGTGCACAAACAACAATTCCAAGGATTGCTCCTGGCGCACAAACGACAGACTTCGATCATGGAGTTCTCCAAGAGAGTGAAAGGACGGCCATGACTTCTTGATCGTCTGGAACCACCTTGCTGGCCCCTCCCTTACCTTCAGCTCCCCTGTTGGGCATCTCCCATATTGATCACAAGAGGACAAAGAAGCAAAATGACGAAGCTCTTTCCGCCTTTCCGCGTCAGAGGAGAACTGCATTTTTAGTCACGTTTTTAGCCCAGTGAGAAAGAACAGCGTTTTCTTTGTGCTCAGAAGCTGGAAGGAAAAGCAGCAGGGTGCCGTGTCGTCAGTTCATTTTTCCATCACTGAGACACAAAACAATGGCAGAGAAGCAACATGACAGACAAGGTGCCTAAAGATTTCCAGCTAGACAACAAACCCATCTTTTCTCCGCAAGGTGACCTGCAGTCTTCAAAATCACTCCTCCGAGTTCAATATTTGTGATGGCCCTTGTACGTTAGTGGTAGGGCTAGGGACTTCTCATCCCCTAAACACGGAGGCGGATGAGGCGGAGGTCACGACCTCGCCAGTAAAGTGCCAAAGGGGCGAATCATATGACAGAGGATGCTCAGTGATGGCATCGCGAGATCGATGTGAGGTCCCTATTAAAGACCCTAAGGGCGATGACAAGGCATGCACGATGATTGCATCATGATGGTGCAATGGGCTTTAAAAAAAATGACAGACTGGTTATAGCGACTCGTGTTTTTGTTTTTGTTTAGGCCGTCTCCCAGGGGTGAAAACACACAAACACATGCTGAAAAAAGGCAGTCAGCTCCCTTGAAAGGTCCGAAGTTTACCCGCTACACCCTCACCAGCTGATCATGACTGACTCTTTAGACTGGTTCATTAATAGTTAAAGAATGAGATTTGGGGGTTAGTAGGTGTCTTTGTTGTTTTTTTTAATTTTTATTTTTTATATTTATTTCTTGGTAATGTTGAAGATGGTTAGTTGGCCAAATGGATCCAAGGTGGAAACATCCTTTTACCTGTGTTATTGCTGGTCCTACAGGAAGTGGTAAGACAGTATGGGTCACGCAATTTTTGAACTTTATAAAGAACATGATGACACCATACCCTGAAGAGGTTGTTTGGTGCTATGGTGAATGGCAACCTACTTACTGTCAGTTACAAGCAGTGACCTTTAATGAAGGATTACCAAACGTAGACAAACTGGATGGTCTTAAACGGCGTCTCGTGATTTTGGATGACCTAATGAGCGAGACCAACGACCGAGTGACCAAGTTGTTTACTAAGGGTAGTCATCATTGAGATACGAGTGTCATGTATATTGTTCAAAATTTGTTTGGGAAGAACAAAGAGCAGTGTACCATCAGTTTAAATAGTCATTATCTGGTGGTGTTTAAAAATCCCCATGATGCTTCCCAGATTACGCATCTAGGCAAGCAGATGTACCCTGGCAAACTGAAGTACGTTCAGGAGGCATTTAAAGACGCCACCTCCCAACCTCATGGTTATTTGGTCTTTGACCTTTGCCAACAAACGCCGGATCACCTGCGCCTTAGAACAGCGTGTTTCCTTTTGAACGTCAGGTGGTATATGTTCAGAAGTGATAACAGGGTACCATGTCCGCAAGACTGAAGAGAAACGCACCCATGCTCCGATTGCTGAGTGGTGCCAAACCCGCTGTGGTGAAAGCCGTTATTAAAGGAGCCTCTCCGGACCTGATGGACACTCTAAGCGAATGTTCTCTGAATATTTTAAAAGGTGCTGTTTCATTGACCCCCACCCAGAAGAAAAACTGTGTCGATACAAGAGTAGCCTTCGTGCTCTGGCCAAGAAGGGGATCTCCGTGAAGAGACGCATATTGTTCAGAAGGGAGGTTTTTTGGGGTCTTTGTTGGCGCCTATCGTGGGTACTGTGGGCTCCTTGTTAAATAGTCTGTTTTGAAGGAAGAGTACAAAGCTGTTGAAAGTATGGAGCATGTAAAGAAGATGGTGTTAATGGATCCACGATTGCTTGAAAATTTGAAACCTGCCGGAGAACCTCCTGTGGCTGATGTGACTGTGGAGAGTGTACGTGAAATCGATGCGGATATGCGTGACATACTGGTTTGTACGGCTATTGGACCGGATGACAAAGCCAGAATGTACCAACAAGCGTTGATGAAGTACTTAAAGAGAGTAGAGCATTTCAAACAGCGACCTCTGGGAACCGTAGAGGTGAAGAACATGTCGCCTCCTGTAACAACGGAACATCCAGCAGATACCTCTTTTCAAAAGGAGTCAGTGCAAGAGGATGTGATGGAGAGTGTGCCCAAAACGTTTAAAAAGAATGCGGGGCGACTATTGCATCATATCCAAAAAAAGACCCCAACCTGGGATGGAACGCACGGGGTGAGATAGAGTATCAGGGTAAGGTGATTCCCGAATCGAACGTGGTGGACTTAGTAAATGACATATTGAGAAAGAAGCGAAGCTTTGCTCCGAAAGGATGGGAAATCTTCGCCAGAGCTCTCCGAGAATCGAATGTCCCCCAAGATCTTGTTGGTCATCCTGAACGTTGGGAATTTATGGTCAACCGCCGACTAGCCCTCGAAGGAAAGCCACCCTCAGATCCGCCAACACCAAGAGCTTCCATAAAGAGTAAAAAATCAAGACGCGCCCACCTAGCATCGCCAAAAGGTTGGGAACCGCACTGAAAAAGATGAAACGTAAAGGGGCGCTTCTATCCCAGATCCTGTCCAAGGCATATTACAATCCGTCACGTCCCAGCTCATATGGAGGAGTGAATGCGTTAAAAGGTCCGTGAAGAAAAAAAACGCTTGGTCTTGGAAAATTGGTTGTCCTATAAGATGCATACACTCTTCACAAACCAGTACGTTACCACTTTCCTCGACGCCGCATTATTGTGGGTGGTATTGATCACCAATGGCAGGCTGATCTCATTGATTTGCATACTATAAAGAAAGACAATGACGGTTTTGTGTATATTCTTGCATGTATTGACGTCTTCAGTGAGTATGCGTGGGTTGTACCCCTGAAAAACAAGACTGCAAACACCTTGATTGCAGCCTTTCGACATATTTTTGATCAGGGGAGAAAACCAATGAAACTCCAAACGGATAAAGGGTCCGAATTTCGTAATAAACTCTTTCAATCCTTTTTAAAAGAGCAGAAAGTGCACCATTTTAGTACAGAAAATGAAGACATAAAAGCCTCCGTGTAGAACGGTTCAATCGGACTCTCAGGATAAGTTGTGGCGTTACTTTACCAAGCAAACACCTTAAGGTTTGTGGATGTCTTACCCCATGTGGTGGATAGTTACAATCACAGCGTTCATCGCAGCATTAAACTTGCACCAATCGCCGTAACCAGAGACAACCAAGAGGACGTGAGAGAACGTAGAAACACCGATTCTGGCTCACCCGGTCTCAACCAGTTTCGACCGGGCGACTCCAGAATCGGTGTTTCTACGTTCTCTGACAAGTAAGACTTCAATAACCAAAAAATAACGGCCCTACAATACTAATTTACTAAACTTTTCAGAGAGTAACGTAGGGGAAAGCAGCAGCGGCTGAACACACCCCATAGAGTAACGTAGGGGAAAAGCAGCAGTCGCTGAACACACCCCATATACAAACGGTGGAGCAGGTAAGCCTTTAATTGCTAATTGTCGGCCTGCCGGTCCCAAGCCCGGATGAAAAAAGAGGAGGGGTGCGGTATAAACTTTTTGTGCGAGAAGGAAAGTATAATGAAACTCTTTGTTGTGGGAGGCAACCTTGCTATAAATAGCCGTTCATGTGTGAACGTCCTGTTTTAGCAGCAGTAGGGCTGTGGTAAAATCAGCCTTGCTGACTGCTACTATAAATAGCCGTTCATGTGTGAACGTCCTGTTTTAGCAGCAGTAGGGCTGTGGTAAAATCAGCCTTGCTGACTGCTACTATAAATAGCCGTTCATGTGTGAACGTCCTATTTTAGCAGCAAGAGGGCTGTTACTATAACTGACCTTTTTTAGCAGCATGAGTCTAACAGGATGTAGTGGTGCTCGTAACTAGGACAGACGTGCATGTATGCCCGTTTGACATAGATATAAAGTCGCAAGCCCTCTAACTGTGTCAAACGTGCATGGATGCCTGTTTGGTCTAGTTAAGAGTAGTGAAACTACCAAGCCACCTAACTGTGTCAAACGTGCATGGATGCCCGTTTGGTCTGGTTAGCCAAACCAACTAACCGCAGTTATTACTGTGCTGGCTGAAATGATAACAGATGCCAAGTGGCCTTACCAGTTCCACTTGGCATTTTAAACGCCTTCTTACCTTTACCCACCCCAAGTCATCCTCAAGTTCTTAATCAAGTAACTTCTAAGTTCCTACTCAAGTCACTTCTAAGTTCTTAACTCAAGTCGCCCCAAGTCACTTCTAAGTTCTTAACTCAAGTCACCCCAAGTCACTTCTAAGTTCTTACTTAAGTTCTTACTCAAGTCGTCCTCAAGTCGTCCTCAAGTCATCCTCAAGTTCTTACTCAAGTCAACCTAAGATCATAACTAAGTCATCCTCTAAGTACAACCAAGTTCTTATTTAAGTTATCTTATAATTATCAAAAAAACAATACAACCTATGTTTTTATCTTAAATAGTAGATGTCTAATATAGTACACACACGCCTCAAAAAACGCGTCATCGTCGAGGATGTCTTGCTCAGCGTCATTAGCGCGAGATCGGTCGGCATAGATCTTAATGAAGTTCTTACATCGTAAGCAACCGCATTGATTACAATTCTGGTCTATGGAAATGTCTTTTATAGACTCCATGTCTTTATTTATTGACTCCATCATTTTAAACAAATAATAATCCGCCATGATCTATTTTTTTTCAAAAAAACAAAAAATTTTAAAATTAAGTTCTTAAAATATTATTGCATCTGAAATGGATCAAAATGATCTTTTGTTGTTGGCGGTTCTGGCATGCTTTTTTGTTCATCTTCTATATTTAGTGGTTGAGATTGTTTGGGCTGCTTCGGTTTTTGGTGTCTTTGTTTATATATTTTATAACCGTAATAACCGCCCCCAACAGCAGCAAGGGCACCAAAAATGGCAACAGTTTTAAGTTCAATATTCCATGAAGGCTTTGGTGCTGTAGGCCTTGAATCAACTGGTGTTTTCATAGCCGGCATTGAAACAACTGTTGGCGTTGGCGGCGTTATGTTTTCATTATGAGCTATATTCTGTGATTGTAACTGTAATTTTTTTTGTTTGTTCCACTCTGCTAATTTTTTCCCTGCTTTAAACCCGTCCAGGATGAGGATTTTTACTCACTTTCTCCACCTGGTTCAATGTTTTCTGATTCTGATTCTGCTGATTTTCTGGCTCGGTCATTTTGAAGGGAAATAAAATCTATATGATTAAAAGTAATTAATCCCATGATTAGCGGCGATAATAATGTTCCAAATCTGTAATACAGATCACATCCTAGAGACTCTAATGACTTTGTTAAAACTGGATCCTGCGTTAAATCATACATAAAGTCTTGTTCAGAATCAATGGAGGCAAATCTACTGACTAGTTTAGTGTACAAACTAAGAACCGTTTGTCCTACACTTTTTACCATTCTTGATCCTAGTTGCGCTTCATACCTGTTATGATACTTTATAATGTCTTGTGGCGACATCTGTTGAATCTGTTCTATGCTGAATTCATTTCCGAGGAACTGTTTTGTTTTCCCACATGCTGCTAAAGAATACAGCCTTTCTTTTTTTGGCATATCAACTTGTTCATTTGTAAGTTCAGGAAGGTTTAGGCCGCCCTGTAGCTGTAGTAGATCATCACTGTTCATGTTTTTTATTAATTATAATTATTTTGTTTTTAAAAATGAGCGCCGAAAAGACTGTTCCCAATCTTGTTTCCCATTCTGCTGTTATTGGAGGTTAAGTGTTGGCCCAAAATGCTTGGTAAAAGCTGTTAGAATTAAACCAGCAATTTGGAAACTGATTTGAAGATTGGAAAACTGATGCTGTTTTGCAACTTCGTTCGCTACAAAAGTTTTTTAGTTAAGCAAGGAATAATTCCAGACAGTATAAAATTTGAAAAATTTAAAAAAAAAAAAAATTTAATAAAAAATGGTTCCCCCCCCCGTAATGATGATAGGTGGCGCTGTGGTTAATGCGCTTGTTTTAGCGGAAGAATTTAACGCGTTTTAAACTGCGGGTGACGGGGGAAGAAAAAGCATAACAAAGTTTTGGAGAACTACAGCCGACAAGATAACTATGAAAAGCAGAGTTTTGAGCAGTTGATTTATTAACGACAAACTGAAAAAACAGGGAATCGGCTTAAATTTTAAAAAAAGTTGACAGGCAATAAAAGAAATTTTTGTAACAGGCAAAAACCCGCGGACATTGCCCCACCAAAAATTTAGGTTTTATACCATCGAAAAAAAAAAAGATGAAAAATCGGGTTATTTTCTTTGGCATGACGTCGGTATTTGTTGCGAAATTGGGTGAATAAAAATAAAAAAATCTTTATTCGCCAAAAGGATATTGGAAAGGGGAAACACGGGAATAAAAAAGCTAAGCCAAGCAGGGGAGTTAGTGAAAAAAACAGCAAAGGGAAGGTTATCTAAACAAGCGATTTGGGAAATTTTTTTACCTGCGCCTAAACAATACAGAGCCACACTTTGTGAATACAAACCGAACGACACCATCAAAGGGCCCTTTTATATTTCCCCCTGATACGATTTTGCGAAAAAAATTTAATCGCCTCACTGTCATTGCATAGCTTCAAAATAAAAGAGCGGGAAACCCTTAAAACAAAGAGTGCTTCTGCTTTGCGTCGTATACATTGATTTTACCAAAGGGGCCCCTAAAAATTTTCTGCATGATTCAAGTCGGATGGAAAAGAAATTTTAAAGGGCGAGTGAAAAAAATTATTGTTTTTAAAAATGAGTTTTCCATTAAAAGGGCATTCCGGGAGTTCCAGTCACAGGCTTTAGTTTAAATCTTTTTAAAAACGTTATCCGAAAGACTTTTTTTTCCCACCAGTATCACAGAGAGCTATTGACAATTCTCGCAACACGAATGGGGGAAGACTGTCCCCGTTTTGGCGCGCAATAAAAAATGAAATTTTTAAAGGGGGTAAAACCATACAGCAAACAAAAAAAAACAATAAATCTGTTGAAGGAGACCCCAAATACCCAGCAACATTTTCCGGTTTGGTTTAAAATAAGGGACCTTTATTCCGGGGGGAAGCGGAAGGGGCCCCCATCAGGGCAACAGATCCGTTTGGAGTGTTGACCGTATGAAATAAAAAGAATTGTAAAAATGAATCCGCCCGTGTATTATTTACGAGAAACTGACACAACAAAACAACCAGCTCCTCAAAGATCTTTTGTGAAGGAAGAACTGCAGATAATCCCGCCAGACACAGTTCCAGTTGCTTAATTAATTTTAATTACATAAATATATTTAAGTCTAAAATGGAAGCCCAAAAGAAAGAACATGGAACGGAAGCAAGAAGGATAAATAAAGAGACCTTTGAATTAATACGAAAATCATTTAGGGCGTGTTCTGCTATTAGGGAATTAATGCAAAAATCAAATGATACGTATTCTGCTGTTAAAGAAACAGCTACGAGGATTCCTTGGCACAGGGCACAGCAGCCAGAGCACTTACAGCCCCTAATCCCAAATTTTGACTATCAAAGATGGAGAAAAGAATATTTTGAAATAATAAAAAAAATTCGAGCACGTCAAGCAAAAATAAGAAAAAAATTGAATAATTTGGAAGATGATGCGATTGATCTTGTAAATAAATTTCAGGAAAAATATGAACCCGAATATAAACTCTTCGGTGAAGAAGGTATGTAATTATGCTGTTCTCCAGTGTCCAATTGCATATGAAAACTCTGGATTAACAAATACTCGTTTTGTGTTTGTTCTATCTAATGACTTCTTTGTTACAACAGTTGTGCTGATCTCATGTAGATTAGATCGTAGTTTTAACGTTGTCATGATGAAAAGTCTTATTGCCAAACAATGCTTCTTTAGAGTTGTCATGTGATATGTTTGACTGCACAACACTGCGAGATATTCCTTTTGCTTTCTTAATGGTTTTCTCCTGGCTCGAAAGACTGTACATTTTCGACCTTAAACCAATAAACTCCTTAATCACCCCTCCAGATAATTCATTCTTCATCTTTCCTAAAACTTCTTATTAACGGTGAATGTAAAGGCGAATCTTAGGGTAATCAGATGTATCATACCATCCCGCATGCCCTTTAGCTACTTCGATTTTCCATGTCTTTATAGATGTCTTCAGTAGGGATATCTATAACAAAACTATCTGTATCTGTGTAAAGTACTCTGGACTCTGGATACAAGGGCTTAAAGTAGTCATAAAGAATTCTAACATCAAAGCTTTGATAATTCTAAAACAGTAAACCCAATAAAAACGGGTTTGTCCAATTTGACTTTCTTTTTTTTCATCATTATGCCAAAAGCTGATCATGAAATCTTCTAAAGTCCTGATAATTAGGTTTAGAAGTCAGCTTAATTGCTTCGTTCTCTCTGGTGACCAATCTGACATCTTTACGCTTGTGCGGATTTTCCATAGTCTTTCCGAAACAGCTGTTGTTCATCAGCTTGAAAAAGTCTTTTCTGAAGCATCTGCGGATTTGTTCTAAGATCAGTGTTCTTCCATGATGTATGGTTTCATGAACTGTTCTGATTAAAAGCAATTATACGATGAACAGCTGTCAACTTCAAACCATGTCTTAAATAAAATTGTAGAAGTCTGTAATGGCAGAATAATTTTTTTGCCTCGGAGATTAGGCACAAGTTTAGGCGGCTCTCTTGGATTCTCTTAGATTTCTGCTGCTAATGGATAGTCATTATGCAGGTCATGGAGTTCCTGAGGATATTCTGAGTCAACTTCTAGAATGTATCCATGCTGTTGATCTGGCGTCAAACTGTTCAACCACTTTAATGCTCTTTGAATATTTTTCGGATTGTCTCTGTGTACATTTTAAAGTTACGTAATGGAAGTGATTGCGCCATAGCCCATCCATACAGATTGCTTGCATCTAAATACATGAGATAGTTAGACCTTTTACTTGGATCATAGTCGTCCAAATATTTGTTGTTTGCTTTACAGTAATGATGCGACGCCATACTAATTCCTCCATGCAATCCATTTTCAATCATCTGAATCATGGCAGATTAGACAATAAATCAATCTGTACTCCAGTAAACTTTAAGAAAGCGTCCCAGCTCATCCCAGGCGCAGAAATATAATGAGCAGGATCCAGGCTATAATGTTTCATGCAGGTCTTTCTGTAATTTTCAAAAATTCCGCCAACAAACATACATCGCCTTCAAGTATGAATCATGATAGTCTCCCATCGTTTTACACTCTAACTTCTGCCACGCATCTTGAGCTGCTGGTAATCAGAATCACTGATGTCCTTTCCTCTGAGACTAGAAAAGAACGCGCCTTTAGGAGGAGTGTGTCTTCATCAAACCTTTCCCAACTGTTTATGTATTCATAAGGGTAAACGCCCTTTCTAACAAGAGTTGAGTCAAAATATTCTTCTGTTATTGGACAGGACTTTAAGGACATAGCCAGTGACTCTAATGATCCCATCATGTGCTGCATAGAGTCATAAAAAGACATGTTATTTAAAGTGAAACACATGTACTTTCTGACGACTGTGCAATGCATGTATCCTGAAGGCGTCGTCTACTGCTTTCATTATAAGATGAGAGTCGTAACCTCGCAAGTTATGAAAGAAGATGGGCACTTCCATGTCTTAGGATCAAACTTTAGTTGAAGATTGCATTTACTGTGCGCTGCTCCTCTGAACTTTCCGCTAATGTGATCATGGTCTCTTACTGTCGGATTTACACTCGTTAGCTCTAAACC
This sequence comes from Conus ventricosus, assembly GCA_018398815.1. Lineage (NCBI taxonomy): Eukaryota > Metazoa > Mollusca > Gastropoda > Neogastropoda > Conidae > Conus > Conus ventricosus. The sequence continues at coordinate 28,781,677 of CM031596.1, read as the reverse complement.
ACAAATCCAACAGTGAGTGGCTGAGTCATACTGTTGTTGGTCTTTAGGAGTCATAATAATGTCTGAGAGATTCAGATTATTAGAACAGGCGTTACGCACTTGCTGCATGCGTTCTAAGAAGTATTTTGCAGCATTAGGCCCTCTATATAATTCTGGCGTTGAATGAGCGCCATCCGACCTAACAATGATGAAAGCAAATGAACAAATCTGATGATTACTCATTAAGACTGTTTTTCGAAGTTTTTGTGGCGCGTGGCCCTTCATAAGGAACAATAAGCGACTCAAAGTCTGCGTAAACAACGTATGGAGAATTTTGCAGCCGTTTCCAGTTCTTAAAACTAACTTTAGATCCGGGTGGGGTTGTAATTAGTTCTGTATTACAGTCTACAGAACTTTTGCAATGTTTTATATGTTCAAGCGCGGCTGGAGCAGATGGAATTCTTGTTAAACATTTTCTACAGAATTCTTTTTGTGCCCAATTTTTGAAGTATACGCCAATAATCTACTCATTGTTCGTATCAATGTGTAATGCGGTAGCCCCGCTGGTGAAAGCATCAGTAGTAAGTCAACATGATTTTTGTCTGGCTCGCCAATCTTTGGACTGTTCTTGGACGCTTTAATCGGCTGTAGATTTGTTTCCTCATCCCATGTGTAGACATTGACAGTTATTGGTTTGTTTTGTTCTTCAAACTGATCAATGGAATCCGCGCCAACAGAAAGGATATTCCACTAAAGTCAAGATCATTGATGTAAGGGTGATAGTTAGACACTCTCTCTGCGTTTTTGCGGACGTAATGCAGCCTTGCGAGAACACACCACATAAAACATTTGTTGTCTGTATTCTTTATGTTTAAAACTGCTCTTTTTGCGACTAATGCTGGAGGCAGTGGAATGTGAGACTTACCTACAATCGGCTCATACTTAGCCTGTTTTAATATGATCTCTAAGACTTCGCCCTCTGACCACCCAGAGCCCCTCATTTTGGCTTCTTCAACGACCACATCAAACTGTGTAAGCAGTTGGTCAGCCCAGCCAGGTGTTAAGTCATTACGAGAAAGAATAGTCTGTTGTTTAGTTGAGACCCAGACTGCTAGATTTTCTTCATTTATTGTTACATAGTCAATTAAAACTTTTAACATTACTTTAACTGGCGGTTGTATTGTTAGTTTACTTGGAACTTGAGAAATTGCATGAGCAACGCTTGCCCGTACTCTTGCTGAATCAATGACTTCTAGATCAATATCGTTTAAAGCTTTTGACAAACGCTCACCCTTAAGCATTCCTTCAAACAATTCGTCTGGTCCTTCATATATCTTATCCATGTTGAGTTTTCTTTTCTAACTCAAAATATTTATTTAAATTAAAAAAAATAATTAATCAGAATCAATATCGACGGTCTTTTTGCGCTTAGACTCATAAACTAAAGTATAAACGCCCTTTGACGTTGTTAATGTGAGCTGTTTAGAACAGAGTTTAATGTTTCGTTTACTTTTTTTAAACATTCCTTTTTTTATCTGCTCGGCGTCTGGCTGTTGAGAAAAACTTGCCCTTGCCTTTTTTTGAAGATCAAACTTTTGTCTTTTATAGTCATCAAAATCTGCCTGTAAACGACTAAATTCTTCATCCGTGATGTTTGAGTCAACTAGCGCTTTATTTATTGTCAGTTTGAGCGAACTAAGTTTAGCTGTTATTAGTTGAACCATAGCTGTGTGCTTTTGGAGTTTAGTTTTTAATTTTTTGCCGGCAGTACTTACAGCTAATGAACACAGGCCGAGAGTTAAAGATAAACCGGCTAGAGGTAAAGCTGCGGGTGCACCTACGCCTGTTGCTAAGAGGCCTACACTCGTTCCTGCTGATAGTGCACTTATAGTTGATGTTCCAGTATTAACATATGTAACAGCATTAAAGGCAGCAGAATACCTTCGTTTGGTTTTGCTGTATTTTGAAAGGTCTTGCCTAGTTTTTGTTGCATTTGCATAATGTTTGTTAATCTGAAGGTTTTTATGTTGGGGGTTTTCTACTATCCCTTCTTTTGGTGGCCCTGGCACTGTAGGCACATTTGGATAAACCTGAACAGACATGCTTTTTTTTAAATAAAAAGAATTTAGTAGTGGAATTTTTTTAATCTGTTATCTTGAATTTTCAGCTGCGCATCATATAATTAAAAACAAATGTACATTAACGGGTTTATCGCCATCTTTTTCTTTGTCAATTTGAATGTTTATTACGTCTGTAACAGTTTCTCCCACTTCCATGCAACTGATTATCCTCGTTGCCCTTAGGTCAATCCATAAACCGTATTTTGTTGTTTAAATAATCATCGAGTCTAACATTGTGAAGGTGTAGATCTTTAGACGCAAGGTCTACTGTTGGCTTCTATGCCTCCCACCTCCGAACAATTTCTTATTTCATCAAAATGCTGATAAGGGTTTAAGCCCGCTAGCGTAGATTTGGTTAGGGGTAACCCTCAATTGTACATTGTACTTTCGTTATTTTAGGATTAATAAACTTTTCACTTCCTCTTTTGAATGGTTCTTCATCTTCACACAGCAATAAATACCTTTAAGCGATCTTGCTGTGGTACTAAAACTAAAATTCCATATAGTGTCTGCCCTGCTTCTGGATATGTTGTATGATGAATCACTCTTTCGTAATAATATTTCTAAGTTTGACTGATATTGTTGCCCAATCAGCCTTGCTAAATCAGGGTTGCTAACAACGTCAAACTCTAACGAGATGTCAGAAATGCTGTACTTTGCTCCGGTGTCTTCAGATTTTTAAAAACACGTTTGTATTCGTTAAAAGTTAGTTCATATGACAATCTGTCTTTTAATGCTCCTTGAAAGTATGGCGCATGCGCACTTAACAACTCAAAATCCAAGGGATGGAAAAGCGATTTCCATACGCATAACTTACAGTTTTGGGCTTTTTGCCGTCTTTAGCATCTGAGGCGCCTATTCGTGTTTTAGTCCATCTTCATTTTCTATTCCTTGAAACGCAAGATCAGCCCTTTCATTCTCGGGTTAGCCATAGATCAGAATAGATTAAAAATATGTCTGCATTGTGTAAAGAAAATATTGTCTTGCCCCTCAAGTTTTTTTAGAATTTTCTTAACGATTGCCCGTCCCAAAATTCTGGACAACTGTCCTGGTTGTGTCTGTTGCTGATTCGAGATCTATTTTGAAAGTAAGTCGCGCAGAGCCTGGCACAATCACTTCTTCTGCTCCTAGGTCTGGAAATTTGACAGTAAGAATTTGATCCGCATCAATAGTAGACGGAATATTTGGAACAATAATATTATGCTTATTTCCCTTCACCCCAAAGGGCTTTTCAAGTCTTCTATGTGGGTCAGAATCGAGCCATTACTTGCGACATTTTTTTATAAAACAAAATAAAAAGTTTATTATTAACGAAACATGGCAGGCATTGAAGGCGATAGAAGATTATGATTTGATCTTGGAGACGACCAGAGTGCAAGGCTCTTTGAGACGGCATCGCTCAACGGCCTCATGTGGCATGCATTACAGACCTAAGGTCAGATCATTTTACCAAAGTTGGCTAAACTCCGAATTTAAGCCTGATGATTTTGAATTAGACAAAAAAGACCATTAGTATGTGAAAAACGAACAAGGAGAACTGTCAGCTTAAATAACGAGACCCATCAAAGTTAGTGTGGCATGGAAACAATTAGACAAAGACTTAAGTGCTGATCGAAAACGCTTGACTTGTTTAGACCAAAATTAGATAGGGATGCAGTTGCTAAACTTCAAAACATAACAACAAGAACTTTCCAACAGATAACCAAAGCAAAAATAGACTTCAAGAATTAAGTCAAACAGGGGTGAAGTAATAAATAAACAATAGAAGCAGAAACCAGTTTTTCAGAGAACCAGCATTGATTAAAACAATTAATGATTCCCCCATTGCCTATGCAAGAAATTAGAGGCCGATAGTCTGTGCTGTAAGAATATTAGAGGCGAATTAACCAGACATTTAGGCAAAACTAAGTGAATAGATGAGCATATAAAGAGAAAGAAAAAATCTTTGAGGCTGACGACGCCAACTTAGGGCCAGTGTTAAAGAAAAGAATAACCCAAAGACTCCCCTCTAATCCAAAGAAAGATCGGCAAGACTAAAAGCGGCGTTCTACTAACGGGACCATTACGAACTCAAGTGATCAGAATAAGAGAAACTATCCAAAAAATTTATATGAAGACACAAAACACTAGCAGAAATACGAAACACTGTTTAGAGAGCAAGGACAAGGAGTCACATTAGCAAGCTTTATTATAACGGCCTTAGGATTTGCAATAAGTACCTGGTGATGGCTATTACAGGTGGCAGTGGCGCTGGGCTAGGCCTCCGCCGCCATGCACCACCACCTGAATAAATCAT
>CM031596.1:28748480-28763480 GCA_018398815.1 Conus ventricosus | reverse complement strand
GCGTGTGTGTGTGTGTGTGTGTGTGTGTGTGTGTGTGTGTGTGTGCGTGCGTGTGTGTGTGTGTGTGTGTGTGTGTGTGTGTGTGTGTGTGTGTGTGTGTGGTGTGTGTGTGTGTGTGTGTGTGTGTGTGTGTGTCGATGTGTTCCTCTGTGCGTACGTGCGTGCGTGCGTGTGTGCGTGTGTGGGTGTGGGGGTGGGGGTGTGTGTGGGGATGGGTGGGGGTGTGGATGGGTGTGGGTGGGTGGGGGTGGGGGTGTACGTGTGGTGGGTGGGGTGGGTGGGGGTGGGGGTGGGGGGTGGGTGGGGGTGGGGTGGGGGGGTGGGTGGGGGGGTGGGTGGGGGGTGGGGGGTGTGGGTGGGGGTGGGGGGTGGGGGTGTGTGGGGGTGTGGGTTTTGGGGGTTGGGGTGGGGGTGGGGGGGGGGGGGGTGTGGAGGGGGGTGTGGGTGGGTGGGGGTGGGGGGTGAAACGTGTGTGGGTGTGGGGGTGGGGGGGTGGTGTGGGGGTGTGCGTGTGGGGGTGTGGGTGTGGTGGGTGGGGGGGGGTGTTCGTTTGGGGGTGGGTCTGGGTGTGGTGTGGATGTGGGTGTTGGGATTTTGGGGGGGAGGGGTCATGTCGGGGTGTGAAATTGGGGGGGGTGGGGGGTGGGGGGGGGTCGGGGGGAGTGGGGTGTATGGGGGGGGGGGGGGTATGTGCGTGTTTTAACCCATTTCGATGGGGAGGGGGTGGGGAGGGGGAGGTAAAGGAAAAAAACGGGACGGGAAAAACTTTTAAATGAGGGAAATTAAATTAACAAGGATTGAAAAAAAATAAAGGGGCGGGGAGAGGGGAATGGGGGAGGGGGGGGCTGAGAGGACGGGCCCAAACGGGGGGCGGGGGAAAAAAAATAGGGGAGGAGGGAGGGATATAGCCGGGGCCCGCGCCACAGAGAAGAAATGAAAAGGTCCGGGGACAAAAAAGTCCCCTTCCTTCCCGTGGGAAACCAGAAAGGGGGAAAGAAAAAGATTATAGTATCTACCAATCACAGGCCGTAAACTCCCACGCGGGCCCCGAAGGGGAAAAATAATGACGGTATAAATCAAATGAAATTTGGTCTCTGACGATTGTCGGAAAATTCGAATTTGAATCACCCCCCCATCTTTTATACTTTTTTTGATTTTCCCCCCTGTTTTTTTTTTTAAATTGTTTATATAAGGGGGGGGGGGGGGGGGGGGGGGGGGGGGGGGGGGGACTTTTGTCACGAACAAGTTTGCAAACGTCTTCCGATTGGTGGAGATCTAATCTTCCTTCTTTCATGCCTTCCCCACACCCCGGGACAGTACGGGTCGGTTTTTTTTAATTGGCTTTTTTAGGTTGTTGGGAAACCCCCGCCGTTTTTAAACGGGGCTGTGGGGGGGGGTTTCCTCTTGACATGAATGAAAAAAAAGGTGGGGGGAAAGAGAACATCAGACTGGTTTTTTGCGGCTTACAACCACTCGGTGGATCGCTGGGATTTTCTGTGTCGGGTTTGGCAAGGGGTCAATGTGTGCCGTCTGGGGGGATTCCTTTTTATCAGTTAGGTTTTGTCTTTTCTCTACTTTGGAAAATGCAGTATTATAAGGCTTTTAAGCTGAATGCGCAAAAAGGGGGTTTATGTATCTGCATGTATGGGGGTATGAAATATATGTATTTCTACTTTTTTGCGGGTGTATATGAACACATTTTATCAAACCTTTGTAGACATTGTGTGGGTGTGTGTGTGTGTGTGTGGTGTGTGTGGTGTGGTGTGTTTTGTGTGTGTGTGTGTGTGTGTTAGGGGGGTGTGTTTATGTATGTACTTTGTGTGGTTTGTGCGTCCATAGTGTGTTTGTGAATAAATGCGTGTCCCTGTGGTGTGTGGTGTGTGGGGTGTGTGTGTGTGGGGGGGGTTTTGTGGGTGTGTGTGTGTGTGGCGTTCGGGTCGTCGTCTATCTGCCTGTCGTCTGTCTGCCCTGAAACGCGAAACACACCCCCCTTAAAAAATTTGTCATGGAAATAAAACAAAAACCGGGAAAATGACAAACAAACACATTGTTTAATGAATTTATTTTAGCAAAATGTTATTGTGGGTTTTTGGGCAAGCACGTATTGTGTATATTGAAAAGTATTAAAAAAATAAAAAAACAAAATCTTTCTAAGTGTGCAAAAATGTTGCATTTTATCACACTTTTTCGCTGTGATCCACCCATCTCCTTTTCAGGGTTCGGGAAAACACGTAATTAAACAAATTGTTGCAAAAAACCCAAGTGTTGGAAACATAAAAATACACCCCCTTTAACTTTTCCCAACCTTCGGTGTTTTACTTCGGGCCCGTTCTTCTTGGGGGGGAGCCGGGGACTTTAACGGAGTAAAATTTTACAATATATGGGGAAAAAAAGGAAAATAGATGGGACATGATAAATAACACCCATACATTAATACAAAATATATTTTTTGAAAACTCAACAAACATAAAACGGTATTGCACACCACCCTTTTTCGGGGATTGCATTCTTCTTAAAACTAAAAAGGGCAGAGGATTTAAATTACCATTTTCCCGCGGTCACTGAAGAAAAACCCAACCTTTTTTGGGAAATATCGGTATATGACCAGGAGTTATATTTTAGCGATTTCCCCTCCCTATTAAAAGGTTTGTCCCCCCCTTGGAGCATATAACTTGCTGAAGGCTCTTTTTGAAAAAAAGGCTTTATTTTTTTTTCCCCTTTCACCCACCAAGAAACATACTTTTTTTTTAAACAAAAATCATCTGCCACTGCAGTTATAATCGTATCCCCCCCAATTTTTCAATCAAAGACAAAAGACCAAGCTTTTTTTTAAAATTTGATTATTTTTTGCAGTCATTGCAACCCCCAAGCGGGGCCCCCCTGTAATTTGCGGGAACGGTGTTTGGGAAATTTAAACCTTTGGGAATTTTTTATATTATAATTTATATATATATATATATATATTATTATATATATCAAATATAATTTTATATATAAAAATATATACCAGAGGATAAAAAACGGGGGAAAAAAAAACTGTATAGAAATTTTGGTAATTTGGCTCCCGATTCCTTTGAACGGGGTAATAAAAAAGTGAAAAAAAGCAATCAAACACCGCAAAAGTGTCCTTTCCCAAAATTTCATTCTGGTGAAAATAAGGTCACAGGGAATTTGCCTTGCCCCTTTGTGTTAACAGCAAATGTCAGTATCGGGTTTTGGGGAAAAAACCTCGACTTGATCACAGCTTGCACCTCCCGGTACATCGAGCGCCCCCAAGTGTTGGCCCTCCCTCGGGGGGACTTCCCAAACCACACCCCCCCCACAGCAACAGAAACCCTGAGCGGCTGTCGGGGGGTCTGGGGTTGGCGGTTCAACTGCCTCTGAAGGGCACCCCAAAAAAGTCAAATTGGGGGTTAAGGTGGGGAAAAAGGGGGCTGGTGAGGGCAGCGATTGATGTTGTTCTGCCTCAGGAATTCTGGTACACGGGCAGTGTGGGGCCCCTTGCGTTGTCCTCTAAAAACAGGTTCTGGGTGCCGCAAAAAAATGGGGCCCCGGATGGGGGGCCTCAAACCCTTGGTCGTGTAATGAACAGCAGTGACCCCTTACCACGTCCGGGCCCCAAACTTTTGGAAGATGACTCCCCCAAAACCCGGCATTAGGGCCGATAGCCCCCCAGATAAATGATGTTTTCACCACCCCATGGGTCCCTTTCGGTGATGTTGGCTCCGTGAACTTTTCCCCGCTTTTTTCCAGTTTCCGGATGGGGCCCCACCCGGGGTCGACGCAAAAAGGCTTCATCACTGAAGAGGACTCGGCCCCAGTCCCCATGGCGCCAATGCACGTGGATCTGTGCCCACTGCAGACGGTTTGGGCGATGCCCGGGTGTCCAAAAATAGGGCGCCGGGGTGGGGGCCTGCATTGGAACCAACTGTGTTCAGTCGGGGACGCACTGTCCTTTGCTGATTGGCCCCGCCATGGGTTTCCCACGGTGTTCCGGCTGTGGGCACGGGGGGGGTAAGGCTCCCGTCGATCTGGGCGAAAAAAAGGGGGTCTTTGGGGTGCTGTGGGGGACCCTCGGTCTGCCGCTCCTCGGTCCTTTTCAAAAGTGGTGGGTTTTTTGCTTAAAAAGCGGGTTCCCCGAAGGCGATAGACGGGGGAAATGTGGACTCCAATGCGATAGCGACCTCCTCATTGAAAACCCCCCCCCGCAGTTGCCCCATTGCTTGCAACGATCTTGACGAGAAAGTCTCGGCATTATGTTGGCGCCCCTGGAAGGGATGTTTTTAACTTTTTTGGGGGTTTTGGGAAAATTTTTAGCCCCCCCCCCCAATGGGGGGCCCCCTTAAGGTTGCAATTCACATTTATGGGACGTTTGGGGTAGGTAGTCCACAAGGCAAATGCCCTCCTCGTGCCAAAAAAAAGCTGACCCCGGGAACATTCACCCCCGTTACGAGGTTACAACCGGGCCCGACGCACCGTACTTTCAAAGTTGCACGTGCCCAAAGAAATTTCTTAAGTCCCGTTCCCCAATGTGAAAAAAATCGTGCGTCCCTATTTTTTTTGCGTTTTTTTTGCCTCTGAGTATTTTTAAATATATTTTAAAAATATATATATATATTTTTTAAATAATATATATATTATATATATATATGTGTTGTGGTGGGGGTGTGTGTGTGCTGCGTGGGTGTGTGTGTGTTTTGTTGTGTGTTGCTAAGTGTTTTTTGCATGTATGTATATCGAAATGCTTTCTTTAAAAAGCTCTTCTGTAGTTTAACCCGTAGACATTCCCCGATACAAAAGTCCCCCTTTTATTTTTTTTTTGTTCCCATTACAAAAAATAGAATGCTTCTTTTGTCCCGGAAGGGTTCCTGGGTTTTTTTGGGGGCCAAAGGGAAAAAGGGAAAGAAAAAGAGGGGTTTGGGGGGAGGGAAAAAGGGTGACGCGGGGGGGGGGGGGGGGGAACGCGGTTGGATAGGCCCGGGTGTGAGGGGGGGGGAGTGGGTTGGCTTTGGGGTGAGAGATGTAACAGGAAAAAATAAAAGCGGTGTGTTGAAAGGGAAGTGTGTGTGTGTGGGTGTGTGGGTGTGTGTTGTGTGTGTTGTGTGGTTTTGTTTTGTGGTTTGGTGTGTGTGGTTTCGTGCGTGCCCTGCTCCAGGCAGGCGCGGTGTAAAGAGTCCCCAGTGGGGTTGTGTGTGTGTTTTGTGTGTGTGTGGTTGGGGTTTTGGGGTGTGTGGGTTTTGTGAGTGTGTTGTCGCCCCGCGCGCGCTGGTTGGGGCGCCTCTGTAGTGTACGTGTTTTGGGGGCCGTTTTTAAGTGTGGTTTTGTGTGGTGTGGTGTGTGTGGGGTGGGGGGGTTTGTGTGTGTTGTGGTGTGTGTGTGTGTTGTGTTTTGGGGAGGGAGAGGGGCGCGCGAGCGTGCATGCGTGGTGGTTTTTCCACGCCCTTTGTGTTTGTGTGTGCTTTTATGTCCGTCTCTTTTCCTCTCTTCTCTCTCTCTCTACCTCTCCTCTCTCCTCTCTCTCTCTTCCCCTTCTCTCTCCTCTCTTTTCTCCCCTCTCTCTCTCTCTCTTTTCTGTTTTGTGTATTCTATTTGTTTTCCAAACTGTGTGCGTCTGTTTGTTCTAGCTTTCAGAAGGTGATGATGGGCATTTTCTTTTCGGCGGAATGAGATGTATCGCACCTTTAGGTTGGGTGTGTGGTGTTTGGTGTTTTTGGTGTGTGTGTGTGTGTGTGTGTGGGGGTTGTGGTTGTGTGTGTGTTGTTTAGTGTGTTGTGGTTTTGTGCGCCGGAGCGCGCGCGTGCGTGCATTTCGTGGTGCTTGCGTGCGTGCGTGGTTTCGGGGTTTTGGGGTGTTTGGGGGGGGGGGGGGGGGTTTGGGGGTAATAAATGCGCGTGTGTTTTAGGGGTGTTTTTTTTACGTTTCGTGTGGGGTAAATGCATATGTTGTGTGGTTTTGGGGTTTGTGTGTTGGGGTTTTGGGGTGTGTGGTGTGTGTTGTGTTTGTGTGTGTGTGTGGGGGTGTTGTGGTGTTAAAACGTGTGTAAATTTTTATTTGTATGTATGTATGTTAAAGTTGGTCTTGGTGGGTTTTTTTTTCTCCAGGCCCCAGTTTCCCCCTTTTCTCTCTCCCCTTCCCTCTCTCTTTTTCCCCCCCCCCTCTCTCCTCTCTCTCTCTCTCTCTCTCTTTTTCTCTCTCTCTCTCCCCTCTCTCTACTCCCCTCTCTCTCTCTTCTGTTTTGGCTTTTAACGTACACCTACCCCTGTCAAAAACATCTATGTCTCAAACCCCATATCTGCCCGTCCTGTTTATCCCTACCTTTTTGTCTGTTCCCGTGGGCCATATTTGGGACGAATTTCATGCTTGTGAACTGGGGTCCCATTCCACGAACGGCGCCCGGGGAAAAACCCCCCTGTTTTTTCTTGGGCCTTTTTTTTTGTTCATTGTTTTGGCCATTGGGAAATTCTGTTGGGTGTCAAGTCTTGTTGCTCCATTTGGATCGCTGGGCCGAAGAAATCACATGGGCCATGTTGGGTAAAATATGCAGGCCATTACCCCAGGAGGGAGTGGCCTGGGGGGGGGGGCGAAAAAGAGGAAAAAACGAGATTTTTTTAAAATAGATAGATAATAATAGATAGATAAATAGATAGAAAAATAGACAGATAGATAGATAGATAGATAGATAGATAGACAGACAGATAGATAGATAGATAGATAGATAGATAGACAGATAGATAGATAGATAGATAGATAGATAGATAGATAGATAGATAGATAGATAGATAGATAGATAGATAGATAGATAGGTAGATGGATGGATGGATGGATGGATATAGATAGATAGATAGTAGACAGGCGGGTAGATACATAGTAGATAGGTAGGTTGGCAGATAGATAGATAGAATGAGAGAGCGATGGATGGATGGATGGATGGATAGATAGATAGATAGATAGATAGATGATAGATAGATAGACAGATAGATAGATAATTAGAAAGTTAGATATAGATATACAGACAGATAGATAGATAGATAGATAGATAGATAGATAGATAGATAGATAGATAGTGTGTGTGTGTGCGTGGGTGCGTGCGTGCGTGCGTGCGTGCGTGTGTGTGTGTGTGTGTGTGTGTGTGTGTGTGTGTGTGTGTGTGTGTGTGTGTGTGTGTGTTAAACATTGTGACAAGATTGAAACAGAATCTTGTTCAAACCAAGAGGAAAGCAAGGAAGGCAGGACAGAAAGAGAGAACAAAGAGAGAGAGAGAGTGAGAGTGAAAGTGAGAGAGAGAGTGAGTGAGAGAGAGTGAGAGTGAAAGTGAGAGAGAGAGTGAGAGAGAGAGTGAGAGTGAAAGTGAGAGAGAGAGGTGAGAGAGAGAGTGAAAGAGAGAGAGTGAGTGAGAGAGAGAGAGAGAGTGAGAGTGAGAGAGAGAGTGAGAGTGAGAGAGAGTGAGGGTGAGAGAAGAGAGAGCGGAAGGAGGGAGGAAGATGAAAAAAAACGAGAGGAGAGAGAGCGGTAGAGAGAGAGAGAGAGAGAGAGGAGGGGGGGGGGAGGGGAGGGAGGGAGGGAGTGACGGAGGCGGAGGGAGGGAGGAGGAAGACAGACAAACAGACGGAAAGACAGAGAGATGGGGGAGATTATGAACTACACTTGTGATTATACACATAATTATGAATGTCGGGTTTTTTTCCAGCTTTCTGGTCTGTTTATTTGCGTGGAGGATTTTAGATACGATTCCAATTCCACTCTTCAAATTTTCAGCCACGTGGCCTTTTTCAAGAGAAAAAAACAAAAACAATGCAACTACGTGATGTCCATCTTTGGGAACTGGTCAGAGCAAAGCTTTCCTCTGACCAGTTGCCAAAGATGGACATTACGTAGTTGTATTGTATTGTTTTGTTTTGTTTTCTCTTGAAAAGGGCCAGGTGGCCGAAAAATTGAAGAGTGGAACTGTGATCTTGTGTACTGCTTTTGTTTCTGATTTTTAGATATTTTGTAGATTACCAGATTGCCATCTTCACGTAAATCAAGAGGGAGGAGAAGGTGGTGAGGAAGGAAGGGGGTATTACTGTAGACTTCCCAACATTAAAATGGCCTGGAGCAAACAAAAGGCAATACTGGAACACGGTGCGCAGTGTTCCTTTAGCAAGTGTCAACCTTTTGAACTTTTAACCTATGACAAAAACGGCTATCAATAGAACCTTTGAATATATTCGTGGATGTACATTAGAGGAGAGAGATAGACAGAGAGGGGGAGGGGGGAGGGGGAGGGGGCGGGAGGTAGGGGAGTGGTGGATGGGTACGAGGGGAGAGGAGCATCGGGGGACACGGGGGGAGAGGGGGAGAGGGGATGGAAGAGTTCAAGAAAAGGCCGATCAAACAAAGATGCTTTTCACACACACAAAAAAAAATAAGGAAGAAAATCAAAAAATATCTAAACAATTTAAGTTTAAGCAACTTGCGTGCTCATGTGAATAAAATGAAATAGATCAAATGTCAACAACAACAAAAAAGTTTTAAGTTACTATAAATAACACTCAGCAAAAGACATGCCGTGATTAATGTGTGGTGCACCGAACGATGAATGCCGATAGGTTTTTCTACCAATCGCAAGGATGCTTACAGAATTCAGCGATCCACGTAACACGACATACAGATAGAGAGATAGATAGATAGATAGACGGACGGATCGACGGACAGACAGACACACACAGAGACAGACAGACAGACAGATGGATTGATAGACGGACGGACAGACTGACAGAAAGACAGGCAGACGGATGGATGGATGGATAGATAGACGGACGGACGGACGGGCGGACGGACGGACAGACAGACAGACAGATTTATCGAAAGTACAAGAGACAAAAATGAAATACAAAGCCAGTTTCTAATTCAACTTCTCTGTGTTTAAAATCCACATTCTCTTAGATCCAGACAAAACGAACGTTGTCTTTACGGGCTTGATGTCCAAAAAGGAAACCTTTTTGAACGGTCTTCAGCCGTTATTTTTCCCCCCATGCACCAAAAAAATGCTATCATCATCTGACTTCCTGTTGGTACCGGTGTAACGTTCCACAGTCACACTACCCCTTCAATCATCCCCCACCAGGCGAAAAGGGGAGATGTGTTCAAACTCACCCATGGGGAGTAAATCCAGGCGACTCTACCCTTTTCTCTGTTTTTTTTTTTCAATCCCTCCCCTCCTTCAAAACTTCCAGTGTTCCAGGCGACAAAACATACCCAATAAACACACTACAAAACATACCCAATAAACACACTACAGAACATACCCAATAAACACACTACAGAACATACCCAATAAACACACAACAGAACATACCCAATAAACACACTACAAAACATACCCAATAAACACACTACAAAACATACCCAATAAACACACCACAAAACATACCCAATAAACACACACAAACATACCCAATAAACCACCACAAAACATACCCAATAACACTCACCACAAGACATACCCAATAAAACACACTACAAACATACCCAATAAACACACCACAAAACATACCCAATAAACACACTACAAAACATACCCAATAAACACACCACAAAACATACCCAATAAAACACAAACACCACCACAAAACATACCCAATAAACACACACAAACATACCCAATAAACACACTACAAAACCCCTAAAACACTACAAAACCTCATAAACACACCACAAAACATACCCAATAAACACACTACAAAACATACCCAATAAACACACCACAAGACATAACCAATAAATACACTACAAAACATACCCAATAAACACACCACAAAACATACCCAATAAACACACTACAGAACATACCCAATAAACACACTACAGAACATACCCAATAAACACACCACAAGACATACCCAATAAACACACCACAAAACATACCCAATAAACACACTACAAAACATACCCAATAAACACACCACAATACATACCCAATAAACACACTACAAAACATACCCAATAAACACACTACAAAACATACCCAATAAACACCACAAAACATACCCAATAAACACACTACAAAACATACCCAATAAACCACACTACAGAACATACCCAATAAACACACTACAAAACATACCCAATAAACACACCACAAAACATACCCAATAAACACACTACAAAACATACCCAATAAACACACCACAAAACATACCCAATAAACACACCACAAAACATACCCAATAGACACATCACAAAACATACCCAATAGACACACTACAGAACATACCCAATAAACACACTACAGAACATACCCAATAAACACACTACAGAACATACCCAATAAACTCACTACAGAACATACCCAATAAACACACTACAAAACATACCCAATGAACTCACCACAAAACATACCCAATAAACTCACTACAGAACATACCCAATAAACAAAACCACAAAACATACCCAATAAACTCACTACAAAACATACCCAATAAACTCACTACAGAACATACCCAATAAACACACCACAAAACATACCCAATAAACTCACTACAAACATACCCAAATAAACACACCACAAAACATACCCAATAAACTCACCACAAACATACCCAATAAACACACCACAAGACATACCCAATAAACACACTACAAAACATACCCAATAAACACACCACAAAACATGCTCAATAAACACACTGCCCCTGAATCGACAGGGGAGGGGAGTGTGAGACGCTGGATCTGAAGGAACATAGGCACGTGCTAAAAGTTATTCGTCTGTGTAACAGGCAGCTGGAAATGGTCACGTTCCTTTATTTACACCACCTAGTGCTTTTGGATAATGTCCAATCGCTCAACAGAAGTGTTTGTTTGTTTGTTTGTTTGTTTGTTTGTTAACAGATTGAGGAGTAGTTCTCACTCAGGTCCAGAATCATCATCATCATGATCACCACACACACACACGCACGAGCGCACGCACGCGCGCACGCACACACGCACGCACCCTTACTCTTCTATTCTTTAGCAGTTTGCTTTGATTGATATATTTTTGTCATTTAGGACACTTTCGAGAGATTTCGAGATTTCGAGTGTGGAGTGATTACGGTGGTTGCACCGGTTCACTGATAACTCCGTGGACACAGTCAGCACTTTAAAGTCTGTCCGTGCCGCTATGACCTGGTCAAGATAACACTTTGAAATATATTGCATCGGTTGCATCGGTTGCGTCGGTGTGTGTGTGTGTGTGTGTGTTGTTTAAAAGTATTCGACCCGTTTTAGAACGGTGCGTTTTGTGAAAGAGAAAGGCTTTTGCTGACTTTTTCTTTTCTTTTCAGAGAAAAGCTCGTTCGAAACTTACAACTCTTTCCTAGCGAATTAAAAGAAAAATTATCATTATTATTGCTCCGTCAGACGACATGGACAAACAAAGTGTCCCTTTCGGTCGGCGGAATGATCATAATTTTTCTTTGAAATTGATTTCAATTTCCGCCTGCTGTCATCTCACTTTGAAACTAAGCCTATTTCTTTACGACTTTTCCCCCTCAGTTTTTTCCCTTCTCATTTTGTGCTCAGTGAAGTCACAAACGTCCCACCGGACCTTTTTCAGTGTAACAGTTTCGGGTTTCATTTTTACATCTTGAGAATGTCGTGGGTTTTTTTTTTGTTTTGTTTGTTTGTTTGTTTGTTTTCGTGCCTGAACGCTTAGCCTTTGATGGCTCTGATCTGTTGCACTTGGCCCCCATGTCCCATGGACGCTCATATCAACTCAAGGCACAAGTATGTAGCACCAAAGCATACCAAAGCAGAAGAAGACTGACAGAGATACAGACAGACATAAGACTGACAAACAGCGGGTGACGCAGACAGACAGGCAAACAGATGAGAAAGTGCGGAGGTTGATATAGAAATTTACACACTCACACACACACACACACACACACACACACACACACACACACACACACACACCACACAGAGAGAGAGAGAGAGAGAGAGAGAGAGAGAGAGAGAGAGAGAGAGAGAGAGAGAGAGAGAGGCAGACAGACAGGCAAACAGATAAGGAAGAGCGGAGGTTGATTAGAAATTTACAGAGAGACAGGCAAACAGACAGGCAGACAGACAGGCAGACAGACAGACAGACAGGCAGACAGACAGACAGACAGGCAGACAGACAGGCAGACAGACAGACAGACAGACAGAGGGGATGAGAGACTGCAGGAGGGTTGGCCCAGGGAAGCTGCTTGTATGTGTGTGAATGTGTTTCGGAGTGTGGAGAGACGGAGGGGGAGGACGGGGGGGGGGGGGGGGCAAGGGGCTTTGGTGAGGGTAACGAAAGGAAGGGCAGAGTCGCGAGAGCCACTTCTTTTTGCATGTGAAAAAAATAGCAGAGACTAATGGGTAGAGAGAGAGAGAGAGAGAGAGAGAGAGAGAGAGACAGAGAGAGAGAGAGAGACAGAGACAGAGACAGAGAGAGAGAGAGAGAGAGAGAGGTGATGAATTGGAAAAAGGAAGTAGCGAATGAAGACCATCAAGAAAAGAGCGAAGAGCCCCCCCCCCCCCCCCCTCACACCTACTCTCTCTCTCTCTCTCTCTCTCTCTCTCTCTCTCTCTCTCTCACACACACACACACACACACACACACACACACACACACACACACACACACACACACACACACACTCACACACACACACACACACACACCACCGCGCGCGCGCGCGCGCGCGCACGCACGCACGCACGCACGCACGCACGCCCACGCACGCACGCACGACGCACGCACGCACGCACACACACACACACACACACACACACACGAAAGGAAGGAAAAAAAACCAGGAGGAAGAGGATGATGAGGAAGAAGAAATAGAAGAAAAAAAGAAGAGGAGAAGGTGGAAGAAGAAAGTGGAGGAGAAAGAAAAGAGGAGGAGGAGGAGGACAAGAGAAGGAAGAAGAAGGAGAAGAAGAAGAAGAAGAAGAAGAGAACCTGAAAAGATGTGTAAGTATATGTTGGAGTAGAAGACACAAAGAACGGGGTAATAATGCGTTACACGAAAACACAACAAGCAAATACACAAAGGCCTGGTGAGCCTAGGGGGGAAAAATCCACTCTTCAGTGACTTTTTAATGCGTACAGTGGGTGATTCTTCTTTTTGTACAGCTGAGTTCTTTTTCATCTTGGTCACACGAAACTTCCGTCTTTTTACCCAGATGGGATGCCGAATGGAAAAACAAAATGTATCATCTAGCATTCTTACTTACATATCATGATATTTTATGATCAAACAAACCGTGTCTGTAAGTGATGGGCAACATTTACATTACTCACATTGTCAGGAATTGCCGATACATGACTGTCCCTAAACGATCCACATGTCAAACGCATAATATATCTGTATAAATCATGATGCATAAGCTGTGCATCACATATCTACGTAGATCATGATTCACACATAAATAATCATTTACAGCCTTGTTTAGGACTCAGTGAAATTATGCACAGCGAAATTATACACCAGTAGGTAAATTACAACATTTTGAAAATAATGATTTCCTTATCCTTGGTCTTATTTCGTTCTGCCATTGATGATATATAAATGATGTAATTTTTCAGGACAATTCATGTTTTATGTATGTAGGTATGTCATGCTGGCTCTGTCTTTTATGTATTAGAAATTTCAGAAAATACTGTTAGTATTTCATTTTCGTAAAATTCCGGTGCACAGACGATCACGGAAGTCCTGCTATTGCACCTGAAATTTTCATCTTTTTTTTTTTTTTAAGATGATGAATTTATTATTATTTTTAGTAGTTGTGTTAAATGATGAAATCCGTGACAAAAAAATGTACATCGGGGGACCAGAATAGCTCAGTTAGAAGAGCGTTGGATTCATAACACTGGTGATCCTAGGTTGTGAGTTCGAATCTCCGTCGAGCGCTTTCGGTGCGGTCGATTTTCCCCTCGGAATTAACACTGGTTCTGACTCCGTTTCTGGAAAACTCCTTCGAGTGAGACTATAAACCAAAGGTCTGTGTGTGAATGGACACATAACATCTTGCACACACATGAATTCCCGCCATCGACGTTGGGAAACGAAGACCAGTTTGGCAGTTGGTACGGATGACATGTTTCACGTACCAAACACCCTGTGTGAAATATCGAAAGAATGAAGGCGGAAAATACTGAATGATATTGACTGCATGACACGGGAAACGGCTGAATGCAGCGGGCCAGCAGGCAGCTCTTTGGTCGGCTGTACCCTGGTAGGCAGCTCATCGTGGATTGCAAAGCTAGAGGGTAGAAGTAGAAGAGAGCCAGTAGTCGAACGGTGAGAGTATTGGTCTGCGGAGTTGATGGTCGTGGGTTCGATCCTGCACTCGAGGTGTCAGATGGTTACGCCTTGAAAACGCCCTTCTGCTGTTCACTTAGCGTTGAATGGGTACCTGATTCATGTCAGCGTCACTGAAGGCGGCGGAAGGAGGTGTGGGTACGTTTTCCATTACGCTTTGTCCCAGACGTGGGAGAGCTCGAACAGCTTCGGTGACTCTACTGCTAATAGGTCATGCAAACTGGACCAAAGCAGCAGAAGTTATAGGACGGACAATTAGATGGAGTTGTTTCAGAAGTTATAGGACGAATTAGATGGAGTTTGTTTCACCACAACACTGATTTTTCGATTGAAGATTTTGAGTTCAATGTGCATTAGTTATGCTTGTAGCGTTGTGCTGAATTTCACTGTTGTGTTGTGTGTGGTTGGCCTGATGTTGGTGCGTGTGTGTGTGTGTGTGTGTGTGTGTGTGTGTGTGTGTGTGTGTGTGTGTGTGTGTGTGTGTGTGTGTGTGTTGTGCGTGTGCGTGCGTGCGTGCGTGCGATTCCTAGATGTGTGTACGACACACACACACACACCTGTATGTGTACCTAAACCGTGACCTACGCGTCTGTGCCTTGTTTAACTCACGTGCGCTTATGTTTGTGAGTGCAGAACCCGCATCATCATCATCATCATCATCATCATCACCATCAGGATCATC
>CM031596.1:28665980-28730980 GCA_018398815.1 Conus ventricosus | reverse complement strand
TACGTTGTTGAATGGTAAGTTTTGTTGTTGTTGTTTTTTCAGTTTTCTCTCTACCTTCTTGGCATTTTAACCTGTACTGATGTGATTTCGCTGTCGGATGGGCTATAAGTATCATAACTTGACTCGACTCCTCTTCCTTCTTTAAAAATAAAATTAAATGAAAATAAAACCCAGAAGCAACATACTTTATCACAGACCTAGCTGTTACATTGTGTTCTTCCAGAGGACAGAATCGCTGAGGAAGAGGACGGGGACGACACCACTCCGACCCCACCCCCTGCCCTCAAACCCAAACTATCACGTGCAACGTCAGCCATCCACGACCGCTCGTCTCCCCCAGCCTTCTCCCGCCGCGGTCCACCTCTTCCATTCCGTTCCATGAGTAGCACTTCCGGCAGTTCAGAACACTACACTAGTTCTGCGTTGAAGAGTTCGACGTCCACGTCATTTCCGGGAGAAGACGCAACCGCTCATGACCAAGCGCGGGAAAATTTGGATGACGTCACGTCAGGAATGACGTCATGCAGGATAGGGAGTCATGGCGACAATAAGTGGACATCGCTGGATTCCGTTGCATCTTTACAGCAGACGCCTCCAGAGGAGGTTAGTAAGCTGCCTTTTCTCTTATTGTGTTATATGTTAACGAAGGAGATCTGCGCTCTCCTTAATGACGTTCTACGTTCTACCCGCACCACCAAAGAGTTCAATAAGCTCCCATCTGAGGCAATTCAATCAGCCTCGGTGGTGGACTTTCAGTCCTACCTCTGATCCACCACCCCCCACTCCCCACCCCCATCCCACCCCCCCCCAACTCCCCACCACCATCTCCCCCACCCGTCCCCTCCCACCCCATGCCTAGAGTACAAACCCTCCCCACCCACTCCAAAGTAGGGCCTGCCAAAGTATGGTTAGAGGTCTGAAATAGAGAGTGTGGTGGCCCCCACTTCCCCTGCCCACTGTCCATGCAGTTAGGTAGTGAGCACTGACTGCATGAATTGACCCACAACTCCACAGCAAACTGGAACCCCTTTGTAGATGCCAGAATCTTCAGCTTGATGAAGGCGGGCAGATAAACGAAGAAGAAGAAGAAGAAGAAGAGAAGAAGAATTGATTTTGTTGAGTTGTTGTTGGGTTTTGTTTTTTTTTCATTTGGTTTTTGTCTGTTCTTTTGTTGTTTTTTCTTTCTTTCTTCCAAGCATGCTTGTCTCTCTGTGGATGTCCAGGAGACCACGACGCTGCGCTACAAGACCAAAAGAAGCAAGTCGCTGCAAGATAAGATCTCTAACTTCTTCAGCAAGATCAAGCCAGCACGGCGCCATCGCTCTAGTAGCGACACCAACTTGGTCCTGCTGGGCCGGGGGCAGAAGGTTCGATTCCTTGATCGGTTTTTGTGCGATGTTCTATGACTGTGCCTCTCTCTCTCTCTCTCTCTCTCTCTCCTCTCTCTCTCTCTCTCTCTCTCTCTCTCTCTCTCTCTCTCTCTCTCCATTCCACTCACCCTCTCTCTCTCCTTGGTTAGTTGAAGGCAGGACTACTAATCGTTACCCCGTTTACGACTGCAGTCACTTGAGTTTCAAAAGTGCGCTCCTGTTTGTTTCAAAATGGGTGGCAGACATATATTACATTGAATCAGAGTACCGGAAGCATAGAGATCTTTATTAGTGTTTTTAGTCAACGTTTAGCTGACTGCTAACGGCAGAACTGGAACAAACACACTTTGTCGAGTGAAAGTTTTGCTTTTCACAATGTTTTTATTGCATTTGGACATGATTTGGATTGGTAGGTCTAATTTGACTGTCCTCCTTTATGGATAAAATAAAATAACTAACCTGTCATGTGCCGTGCACTGTACTCGCAAAAATCGAAAGAAGATGAATTACTCTTCGTCCTTGGCTGTGAGTTGCATTCTGCTGTTAAAGAATTTTGATTCAACTTTAATATGATTTCAAACCTAGTCGGTTTAGTCTGTGCTTCTTGTTGTCTAGCATGCCGTTCGTGATTTTTCTTTGTATTTGTATTGGAGAGGGAAGGGCGGTGAGTGTGAATGTGTCAATTTAAAGAAATAGCAACGACTTAAAAGTGTTTTGTTGTTCGTGTTAGCACGAATGGTCATAATTATTTCATATCTAAATCATTATATGCAACACCACACACCACACACACACACACACACACACCACACACACACACACACACACATCCTGCTCCCCTCATTAGGAGCTGTAGCTTATAAGAAATAAATTATCTCTGTCTCTGTCTGTCTGTCTGTCTACCTGTCTGTCTGTCTGTTCTCTCTCTCTCTCTCTCTCCTCTCTCTCTCTCTCTCTCTCTCTCTCTGTATGCGTGCGTGGGTGTGTGTGTGTGTGTGTGTGTGTGTGTGTGTGTGTGTGTGTGTGTGTGTGTGGTGAGTGAGTGAGTGAGTGAGTGTGTGTGTGTGTGTGTGTGTGTGTGGTGTGTGTGGTGTGTGTGTGTGTGTGTGTGTGTGGTGTGTGTGTGTGTGTGTAACAACAATGGCGACAACGTTGGCGACGATCATGATGATGATGATATGACTATAACGATGACGATGATCGTAATCGTGGTAGCATCAATCATGATGATAATGAGGAACAGGAGAATAAGAACGACGATGATGTTGAATTGTATGATGAAGTGGCGGTGGTGGTTGTGGTGGTGGTGGTGGTGGCGGTGGTGGTGGTGGTGGTTCAAATTACAATGAGGATGGTGATGACGACGACGAATACGACAAAGATGATGATGACGACGACGACGATGTTGATTATGACGACTGCGATGACGATGATGATGAGATGATGATCAATGATGATGATACTGATGGCTATGACGAAGATCACGATGATGATGGTGGCTATGACGACGCCAATGATGACCATGACAACAACGACGAAGACGACCAAGACGGCGACGACGAAGACGACGACGACAATAATATATGATGATGATGATGATGATGATGATGATGATGATGATGATGAGAGATGATGATTCATATTCACATGGTGGGTGGCAGAAAACGACAGTGTACGTGCGACAATCCACCTCGTCCACAAGAAGTGACCCCACAAGCTACTGCTCCACTGGCCTGTGTAAGTCTGAAATCACCGACCCGACCCCACCCCACCATACCCCCACTCCTTAACACCTGGACAGACGGACAGATGGACATAGCCATCACGCGCCCCTCAGCGCGGGAAGTGTGGAGTCCATTCCTGTCGTGTAGTCTCAGACCACACAGTGGACCTCCATAGCATCATTTGACACATCTCATTCCAGCCCACCATCACCAAACCAGGTCTCACCTAACACATCTCTCGACTGAAAAGCTGCTCTGCGTCGGGGCAGACTTGCTCAGCCTTCAGGGAATGGGGTTACCTAGTTTCAGATCAGGAGCTTGCAGGTGATGTATGTATTACGCCAGAATCCTTCTACGTATAGAAAGCTGACAACATCACTGTAGCTTTCAACGCCTCACACTTGATAAAGTACAGAAGTGCCCGTGGCGTAGTCCAACAACACGGCTGTCTTTGTAGCGTACGCACACAGCACTTCAATACGCGCGGGTCACATTGTTTCCGAGTTACGAACACTACCATGCACGCGAGACGCTCAGAGCTTCTCTTTTTTGTTGTTGTTGTTGTTGTTGCTTTTTGTCGTTGATGACCATGAAGAACAGCGTCCTGAACAGAAGTATCGTTGGCCATCTACCTGAAAGTTTTTCTTCGTTTATTGTTGTTTTTTTAACCGGCAGGCCTTTGAGTGCTTCAGGAGACGTTTAGGATGTGAGCCTAAGGTGCATTCAGTCGTCAGTGTTGCAAGCTATGGAGTGGTGTCCCTTGGCGAGGCGGGGGTGGGGGGGGGGGGGGGGTTAAGGGGTTTGCTTCAGTCAAAATCTAATGGAATTTTTGTAAACGAGGCTGATTTTTTTTATGTGTACAGACGTTTTTACGGCTAAAATCAATTCGTTGAATTTAGTAGGGGAAAAGCGAAAAAAAAATGTCCAAAACAAAAGTTGTTCAAAATCATAGCTGTGTATTTTGCTTGGGTACCTCATTAAGTGTGTTAACGGAGTTTTCTTTTTCTTTACAGCGTGCAAATAGTCTTCAACGCATACGCGTAAAAACACCGCTGTGGTGTTCAGAGCGTACGCTATAAGCTTTACAGAAGTGTTTTTGGCAGGATGGTGTACACCAGAGCTAACGAAGAAGCGCGACATCCTCTCACCGTAGCTTTACGTGGACCTTGTAGTTAAACAGTGACACGTGTAAAACCAAGACCAAGCACATGTCAGTTTGCTGTGGTGACAATACAAAGACATGCTGATGTTTACGCACACAGACCGATTGGTTATGATAACACGGTGCTGTTCTACGTTCTCATGCTATCAGATTTGGGTTCCAGACCCTCTTGAATTGCACAGACTGGTGTACAGAAGAAGAAAAAAAATCGAAACCCCTTTTAGTTTCGCCCTAAACCATTAAGTTTTCAAAGTAGGTTTAGTGCAGACGTAGCTTTCACTGTTCACCCAATACCAAGCTCTGCACCCAGATCAAAGAGACAAGTAATTATCTGTTCATTTATTTTGTTTTTTTTCTTCTATTTTGAAGGTTGTTGTCCTGTCTGACGAAGGCCGTAGGTCGAAACGCGTTGTGTTTGTTTTGTTATGAGTTTTTCTTCCTTTGACGGCCCAGTCATTGTCTTTGTTCTTGTTGTACCATCAGGTCGTGTTTATCCACTGCTGGGTAAAGCTGTCAGGTCGTGTTTACACTCACTTACGTTGAAGGAACTCTGACCTGAGACAGAGAGATACAAATGGTAAATAAGAAATAAACAAAACAACTCCCCCCCCCCCCCCCCCAAAAAAAAAAAAAAAAAAACTTTGTCTGTTACGAGATGTGGCCATAACTCCACTCTGATTCTTTTGGCACGCCTACGTCGTCATTGAAGCACACAGGGTTGAGAAATAAGATTTTATTCATGCTAGTTATGTTACCATGCTCTGTTTGCTTTCATTAACTGATTTGGCTTGCTGACTTATGAACCATGGACCCTGCTTGTCATCGCTCTCACATAGCCTGATGTGTCGTGGTTATTCCAGGGTCCAATTTCGCTTCAGCCCGCCGCGAGGAAAATGACAGAGACAGCGGTGCTGTGTGCGAGGAGACCACAGAATCGGTGAGTCCAAACCGAGTTTTTCATCCTCTATCTCCAGTTTTATTTCTACCGTGCTTGTAGCCCTTTTTTTTAAATTCATTATCATACTTTTATCATTTTCATTCAATTTCATGTTAAGAAACTCATAACGGGAAAATATTCTAAGAGACCGAATCAAAACCATTACAATAAACAACGATGACATCGCAAAGGAAAAGCTGATTACATTTTACTACCAACGTTTGTATAAGAATAGAGATTATTTGTTTAAAACAAAACAAAAAAAGCAGAAAATAAGAATGGTCAAAAAGAATAAACCTTTGAATGACAAGGAACGACCATCATCACTGTCAAAAGCAAATTTTTTTATAGTTTACATGAAAACCGTTGTGTCTAAAAACAAAGAATAGATTGGTAACAATTACCATTGTGAATCTTTCAATACAAGATTAACTTGCAATCGAAATCAACAAAGAAGAAAAATGACAAACGATGTTTAAATATTCATATCACAGTGTAAATACAATGAACAACGAACACTGTTATTTCCTGTCAACCAGTTTTCGGGACACGGAAAATAATAACAATGGGGAAAACAGTCATCTCCTTGGCCTATAAAAAACTAAAACGAACATAACACACTAACGGCACCATTGAAAAAGACAACACCCAATGTACGCCAAGAAAGACAACCTCGTTTACAGTCACACACAAAAAAAACTTGCTGAATTATTTGAACATAGAAAATTTACAAGACCTTTCTTCAATGAGCTAGTTAACAAATCTTATATTTTGAAGATACAGTCAGATATTGTATTTGTATTGAAACTGATCATGCAATACTGCTTTCTTTTTTTTTTTCTTTTTTTCTTTTTTTGACAATCAACCACAAATTGGAATTCATCATTTTCTTCGTTGATGTGCGACCTCTACACGTGTTTTTTTTGCCTTCAGTAATCCATATTGTAGTCTGTTTTCTATTCGAACTCGTTCTCCCTTCGCGCGTTCTTTATACCCTGTCCTTCCTGCATGCTATTTTAATACCCCGTTCTCTCTCCCCAAATACTCTGCTGTCTTGTCATGTCATCTTTAATGCCCTTCTCTCCCTTCATGCTATCATTAATGCCTGTTCTCCCTTCATGCTATCATTAATGCCCTTCTCTCCCTTTATGCTATCATTAATGCCCTTCTCTCCCTTCATGCTATCATTAATGCCCTTCTCTCCAGAGAACGGTAATATGCCGCTTTTGGCTCACCCGCTCTCAACCGGCCTTGGCCGGTATCGATCGGGCGAATCCAAAAGCGGCATATTACCGTTCTCTACTAAGCATGACTTCAATAACCAAAAAATAACGACCCTACAAACATACATACTGTGTAGGGTTATTCGTTTTTCAATACTAATTTACTAAACTTTTCAGATTTCAGTTTTTGTTTAATCTTATGTTTTTCTGATCATTTTCAATAACATCATTTTCGCGCAAACATTCTTCAAATGAGTCTCTGTCTTTCATGTGAAATAAAACTACAGTCTTTAACTGTTCTCTTAAGTCTTTTAAAACCGAGTTATATTTTTGACATAAAATCCACACACTTATTCCAGCATGTCTTCCACTGAAAGCTAGTTTTGACAAAGCGTTTCTTTTTTTAATTATGTCTTTTTCTGCTGAACAGTCATCTATAATAAATAGTGTCTGCGTTCCTTCAAACAATTTATTAAACTGTTCTAAACACTCACTCAGTTTATTGCTAGGATCAACTAAATTTATGTTATCGTCTGTCCATATAAACCTTCTATCATGATATGCTTTGTTCCATTTAAGTGTTGGACAGAAAATCACAATATGATCAAAATTATAGCGATAAACTGTTTGTAATAGGTTGAGGATAAATATTGTTTTCCCACAACCAGTCTGCCCACAAATCAATGAGCAATGAGGAGTTTTTGTCATAAAGTTTAACTGCTCCATAGTTTTATAACAGAATTTAATCTAATCCAGTTATTATGTTTATCATACTCTCTGTCAAACCTGTTTCAGTATAATAAAATCCTATGAGACCTAAATGTGTAAGATTAATCCAATTCAGTTCTGTAAGATTGTTTCTATTTAAGTCAACATTGATTTTGTTGCTTGTTGTTATGACCTTAATATCCTCACCATTATGAAGAACGACGATGGTAACTTTAAGACGTTTAACGTCTAAGTTTTGCCAGCTAATATTAATTCCTTTTATAAGGTCGTCACTAACGCCCACAACCCCATCCCTCTCCACATCTTTAAAGACAGAAATTTCAAATATTATTGTGAACGTGTCTCCTAATTTTCTGCTTGGAAAGAACTGTAATTTTGTAGAAGCTTTCTTTAAAACCGTTCTCTTCTGTGGAGGATGTACTGTTTTTTCCCATACGGCGTTATTTCAATCTCTTTCCGACTATTGTCGTCCGGCATAAGACTTACATGTAAAGGGCCAGAGTTGAATGCTTTTCTGAAACTTTTTGACGGCTAAAAAATGTAAATGGGCTTATGAATTCAAATTTTATTTCCCATTCTAAATAATGGTTCTAAGTGCCATTTGAGGTCAGGTTTTCGAACTATTTTATTTTCATACTGGCCAACATTATTTGCTTCTAGATTGCGCAGCTGTTCTAGTTTAGGAAACTTTTTGCTGTCGCCAACCTCTTTGCGTTTATAATCACCATCTTTAGTGTACTCAAAACCATACAAAGTGCCTATCTCACCGTTCTGTTCAAAGTCCGCAACGTCTGCAAGGTCTTTTAATTCTAAGGTTATACACCTCACAGGTGCTAATGTAACTCCCCGGGTTTTTCGGGGCCCCCGCCCACATTTTTTTTTTGAAAATAATTTTTTATTTCCAAAACAATGTGCAGGTTATCACATTTTACGAGTTTCCCGTTTTGTCTGCAATTTTTAAATTAAATGATTTCCCACCCCCCCACAAATAAACTTTTAAAAACTGTTTTAAAAATTTTGGGAAATTTTATAATTTCATTTAAACGGGAAAAAATTGGGAGCTTTCCCCGATGGAAGAAACTTTTAAAACAGTTGAGGGCCCTTTCCCCCCCTATAAGTTTTCATCAGTGCTCAGCTGGCCAAATGAACATTGGGGTAAAGAATGTAATGCAAAATCGAGCGGTTTTTTCCCCCTCATAAGTAGTTTTGTTTGGAGTAACTCTAAATTTATGATTGTTAGCTGCAAAGCCTAACATTTTAGCTAGCTCTTTATCAAAATAGAACCTCCTTCTTCTTCAGGCTTGAATTGTTAAATTTTTTTAAAGATTTGCATTGTTAAGTTTGAGGTAATGTCAAAGTTACTCTTTGCTTCTTTTAGTGAGCAAAACCCGTAATAACCATCAGGAAATGTTAACTGGCTAACTTTGGCCCTGTTTTGTCAACTTTTAGAAACCTTATTATTTTCCTTGGATTCACTTATATTAAACCATACGACTTTGTAAAATATTTCATGGAGTGCGACCGTTCTGGTTCCGCATTCGTTATTAATAGCATGTTCTAAAAACGAAGGGCTGTCTTGGTTGTTATTGTTACAAACATTTTTTAAAACAAATTAAAAATGAGTGCATTCAAATATACTGATGCAAAAATATTCTGTTGGGCGCACTACAATCTTAAAAATATAACAACTGACACCCTTGACATTTCTGTGACCAGACTGACACTTTTCATAAAAAGGTGAGTACTCCATTGGACAAATATCTTAACCCCCCTATTAAAAAAGGACTACATCGCAAAAGTGTGGTTCAGTCATCCAATGCAGTTTTATCAGAACCAGTTAAACTTTGCCGTGTTTTGTGCATCAACTGGGTGTGGAGTGTCGTATGCTGATCTTTTTAAATCATTCCTAATCCTTTGGTTAGGTCAGTGTACAGATTTCATTTTTTATTACACCTTCAGACGAATTTTGACTGAATGCAAGCTCCATTACCAAATGACAAAACTTTTAAATCCATTCAGCAACAGAATAGACATGAAGGCTTTTGAAAGGATTTGTAACGAATTCAATATTAAGGCCAAGACAGACTTTAGACAAAAGTTGGATCTTAATCATGGTCTAGGCACCCTTATTTTTGGGGGTGCACAGAAAGTATAACTATGACTGGAATCCCCCTTACACATCTTTCTCTTCAGCAAAACTGTTCACCTAGGGTCCATAGGAGAAAGAGCATAAAACAGCATGGACAACATTTATCTTAGACATTTTAAAGGGGCCCTAACTAAAGCGGGAAATTTAGAACGAATAAACGACTCTATTCGTACTTAGTTTGGTGTTTGCTAGGTTCGCAAGCACAAACGAGATCGAGCATAACCGATCCTTTACTGGCTTTGATGCCAAAAAAAAGTATTAGCAAAATTTAGAGGACGCCATTAATTTTACGTTAAATTTACCTTCAAGTATAAAAAGGTACCAAAAAATGTTTTACAATACGCAAGATCGAAAGTAGACTTTGCTGTTGGCATGGTTTATACATGCTCCCTTCTGACCTCAGACTCCAGATAGGTACAATAATAAACTCAATAATGAAATCCTTGTGGCAGGCAATGAACAGAAAGTTGGGAAAAACGAAATAAATTCTGAGCCAGTAATATTGCAAGCAGTAAACAACACCCAAGAATAAGTCATCCAATCCCGTGGCCCAAAGCCTAAAGACTGTTGAAGAAGTCAAAAAAAAAAATGACCATGAATATGAAAAAAACAGCGCTTGTTTTTGGATTAACTGGCCTAGGATTACCCCTTCTTTATTTTACTAAAGAGAAACCCCAACTATTAAGAGAACTAATCCCCATAAGTGCTCAGCCATAAGCCAACTACTTTGCTTGCAGTAGACAAAAGCCAGCTAACGACCCCCCCTAATATACCCGGTAAAGAGTCTATAGTTTACCAGCTAATTTTTTTAATAAACTCGCAAGATGATCAAGTGTTTTTTTACCATGATTTATCAGGTGGAGGGGATGGCGGTGGAGGAACTAGCCAGCCCCACCACCCCCGCCTGTAATAGCCATCACCAGTGTACTTATTGCAAAACTAAGGCTGTTATAACGCTTGCTAATGTGATTTCCTTGCTCTCTAAAAGTGTTCGTATTCGTTCTGCTAGCGTTGTGGTCTTCATATAAATTCTTTGGATAGTTTCTCTTATTCTGCTCACTTGAGTTCGTAATTGATCTCGGTTAGTAGACAACACTTCTAGTCTTGCTGATCTCTCTTGTTCAAGATCTTTAGTCTTTGGGTTATTCTTTTTTTAAAACACCAGGCCCTAAGTTGGCGTCATCAGCCTCAACGAGTTTTTCTTTTTCTCTTTTTATATGCTCATCTAGTTCACCCAGTTTTGCTAAATTGTTTGTTAATTCGCCTCTGATGGTTCTTAAAGGACGATAAGGGCCTCTAATTCTCGCGTGGGTATTGGGGGGTGCGTTTATAGTCTTTAATGCTGTTTCTTGGAAAAAACTGGTTTCTGTTCTATTATTTCGCCCGCTGTTTTGATTAATCTTGAGTTCCTGTTTTGTATTTGGTTATCTGTTGGGAGTTCTTGCAGTGTGTTTTAAAGTTTAGCAACTGCTTCCCTTTTTAAATTTTTGGGTTTAAAAATGCCAAGTCGACTTCGATCGCTCACACTGAGCCTTTGTTAATTGTATTCATGCCTACAAACTTTGAGGGGGTCTCTTTTTAGTTGTAAGCTGAACAAGTTGTCCTTGGTCGTTTTTTCACATACAAATGGTTTCTTTTAGTTCAAAATCATCAGGGTATATAGTTTCGGGGAAGTTCTTGTCCTAAAACTTTGGTAAAATGATCTGACCTTACTTTCTGTTAATTTATACGATTGTTGGAAAATGTACCCCCGATTTCTGCTAATTCATTATGCAATGAGAGCCCCGAGCGTGCTGCTCCCAAGGGGAATCACTCATGTCGTCCCCAGGATCAAAAACATCATAATCTTCTTCACCTTCAATGCCGCCATGTTTCTTTAATTTAATAAATTTTTTATTTTGTTTTATAAAAATGTCACAAACATATGGCTCGATTCTTGACCCGCATAGAGATTGAAAGAACCCTTTGGAGTGAAGGGAAATAAGCGGAATATTACTGTTCCAAATAATCCGTCTACTATTGATGCGGATAAAAATTCTTACTGTCAAATTTCCAGACCTAGGAGCGATGAAGTGATTGTGCCGGCTCTGCGCGTCTTACTTTCAAAATAGAACTCACATCAAAAAACAGACAAAAAACAGGACAGTTGTACAGAATCTGGGGCGGGCTATCGTTAAGAAAATTTCTATAAAACTTGAGGGGAAAGAAATATTTTCTTTACACAAGGGCAGACATATTTTTAACCATTCTGATCTATGGCTAACCGCGAATGAAAGAGTGATCTTGCGTTTCAAGGAATCGAAAATGAAGAAGCACTAAAACACAGAATAGGCGCCGCAGATTGCTAAAGACGGCAAAAGGTTTGTAGCCGTAAGTTATGGTATGGAAATCGCTTTTTCATACCCCTAGATTTTTGAGTTGTTAAAAGCGCATGCTCCATACTTTCAAGGAGCATTAAAAGACAGTTGTCATATGAACTAACTTTTAATGACTCAAACGGGTTATCAGTCATCGGGACACCGAAGCAAAGTACAGCATTTCTGACATCTCGTTAGAGTTTGACGTTGTTGGGCAACCCTAATTTAGCAAGGCTGATCCAGCAACAATATCAGTCAAAATTAGCAATATATTACGAAAGAGTGTTTTCTTCATTCTAAATACCCTAAAAGCAGGGCAGACACTATATGGAATTTTAGTTTTAGCGCCACAGCAAGATCGCTTAAAGGTATTTTATTGCTGTGTAAAGATGAAGGACCATTCGAAAGACAAACTGAAAATTTGTTAATCCTAAAATAACAAAAGTGCAATGTACAATTGGGGTAGCCCTAACCAAATCTACGCTAGCGGGTTTTAAACCTTTCAGCATTTTGATGAAAAAAGAAAACTGTTTGGAGGCGGAGGTTGTAGAAATCCGACAGTAGACCTTGTGTCTAAAGATCTACATTTTCACAGTGTTAGACTTGATCATTATTTAAACACGAAATACGGTTTATGGATTGACTAAGGTCAACGGAGGATAATCAGTTACATGGAAGCGGGAGAAAAACTGTTAGAGACATAATAAACATTCAAATTGATAAAGAAAAAGAAGCCGATAAACCACTTAATGTGTATTTTTTTTTTAATATATGATGCGCGCTGAATATTCAAGATAAAGATTAGAAAAATATCATTACTAAATTATTTTTATTTTAAAAAAGCATGTCTGTTCAAGTTTATCCAAATGTACCTACAGCGCCAGAGTCGCCAAGAGAAGAGATAGCCCAGCATAAAAACCTTCAGATTAACCAACATTACACAATGCAGCAAGTACTAGAGAAAGGGCCCTTTCAAATACAGCAAACCCAAACAAAAGGTATTCTGCTGCCTTTAATGCTGTTACATATGTTAATACTGGAGCATGGACTAAAAGTGCTCTATCAGCGGGGAACGAGTGTTGGCCCTCTTAGAAAAAGGTTTTGGTGCCCCGTTAGCTTACCTCTAGGCGATTTGTCTTTAGCTCTTGGGCCCATGTTCATTAGGGTGTAGGTGTGCTAGCAAAAAATAAAACTAAACTCCAAAAGCACACAGCTATGGTTCAATAATTTAAAAGCTAAAAATTAGTTCCTTCAAAATGATAATAAATAAAGCATAGCTGACTCAAACATCACGGATGAAGAATTTAGTCGTTTACAGGCCCATTTTGATGGGCTACAAAAGACAAAAGTTTGACTTCAAAGAAAGGCGAGGGCAACTTTTTCTCAACAGCCAGACACCCAGCAGATAAAAAAGGAATGTTTAAAAAAGTAAAGAAACATTAAACTCTGTTCTAACAGCTCACATTAACAACCCCAAAGGGCGTTTATACTTTAGTTTTTGGGGTCCAAGCACAAAAAGACCGTTGATATTGATTAATTATTTTTTTTTTTTTTAAATAAATATTTTGAGTTAGAAAAGAAAATCAACATGGCTAAGATATATGAAGGACTGGACGAATTGTTGAAAAGGGAAAGTTTAAGGAAGAGCGTTTGTCAAGAGCACTAAATGATATTGATCTAGAAGTCATTGATCCAGCAAACTACAGGCAAGTGTTGCTCATGCTATTTCTCAAGTTCCAGGTAAACTAACAATTGACCGCGTTAAAGTAATGTTAGCTGTTTTAATGGGCTATATAACAATAAATGAAGAAAATCTAGAAGTCTGGGTCTCAACTAAACAACAGGTTATTCTTTGTAATAATGACTTAAACACCCCGGGTTTGGGGAGACAAATGCTTACGCAGTTTGATGTGGCCGTGAAGAAGCCAAAATGAGAGGCCGGTTGGTCAGAGGGCGAAGTCTTAGAGATCAGATTAAAACAGGGTAAATATGAGCCCATTGTAGGCAAATATTACATTCCACTTGCCTCCAGCATTAGTCGCAAAAAAGCAGTTCTAAACATAAAGAATTATTCAGACAACAAATGTTTTATGTGGTGTGTTTCGCAAGGCTGCATTATATCCGCAAAAAACGCAGAGAGAGTGTCTAACTATCACCCTTACATCAATGATCTTACTTTAGTGGGGGGGTCCTTTCCCGTTAGCGTGGATTCCATTGATCAGTTTGAAGAACAAAACAAACCAATAAAATGTTAATGTATACACATGGGATGAGGAAACAAAAAATACAAACCATTAAAGTGTCCAAGAAACAGCCCAACAAAAGGTGATCAGACAAAAAATCATGTTGACTTACTACTGATGTTTTCACCAGCGGGGGTACCGCATTACACATTAATTTCGAACAATGAGTAGATTATTGGCTCATACTTCAAAGCATTACCATAAACAAGAATTCTGTAGAAAAAAAATTTAACAAGAATTCCATCTGTTAAAGCGGCGAGTGAACATAAGAAAAATTGTATCGACCCTGTTGACTGTAAAAAGAACTAATTACGCCCCAGAAGGCAGTAAAGTTAGTTTTAAGAACTGGAAACGACTGCAAAATTCTCCATACGTAGTTTACGCAGACTTCGAATCATCATTGTTCCTTATGAAGGGCCAGCGCCACAAAACTTCGAAAAAACAGTCTTAATGAGTAATCACCAGATTTGTTCATTTGCCTTCGTTATTGTCAGGTCGGATGGCGTTCATTCAAAGCCAGAATTATACAGAGGACCAAATGCTGCAGAATACTTTTTAAAACGCATGCAGCAAGTGCGTAATGACTGTTCTAATAATCTGAATTTTTTCTGAAATCATAATGAGCCTGAAGACCCAAGAAAAAGTATGACTCAGCCACACATTGTTGGATTTGTGGTTTAGAACTCAGTGAAGAAGCAACAATCCAAAGTAAGAGACCATGATCACATTAGCGGAAAGTTCAGAGGAGCAGCACCATAGTAAATGCAATCTTCAACTAAAGTTTGATCCAAAGACATGGAAGTGCCCATCTTCTTTCACAACTTGCGAGGGTTATGACTTATCTTATAATGAAAGCGTAAAACCCAAATCCTTCAGGGTAGCATGCATTGCACAATTATTTAGACAAGTACTGTGCTTTAATTGAATAAATGTCTTTTTTATGACTCTTTTGCAACACAT
The DNA here is from genome assembly GCA_018398815.1 of Conus ventricosus. Classification (NCBI taxonomy): domain Eukaryota; kingdom Metazoa; phylum Mollusca; class Gastropoda; order Neogastropoda; family Conidae; genus Conus; species Conus ventricosus. Next base: position 28,716,126 of record CM031596.1, on the reverse strand, counting down.
GATGGGGGTTCATTAGAGTCGCTGGCTATGTCTTTAAAGTCCTGCTCAATAACGGAAGAATATTTTGACCCAACTCTCGTTAGAAAGGGTGTTTACCCCTTATGAATACATGAACAGTTGGGAAAGGTTTTATGAAGATCACTTCCACCTAAAGGCGCGTTCTTTTCTAGTCTTAGAGGAAAGGACATCAGTGATTCTGATTACCAGCATGCTCAAGATGCGTGGCAGAAGTTAGATTGTAAAACGATGGGAGACTATCATGACTCCTACTTAATGGCGATGTATGTTTGTTGGCGGACGTCTTTGAAAATTATAGGAAGACTGCATGAAACATTACAGCTTGGATCCCGCGCATTATATTTCTGCGCCGGGATGGTTGGGATGCTTTCTTAAAGTTTTTCTGGAGTACAGGGTTGATTTGTTGTCAGATTTACCAATGTTCAGATGATTGAAAACGGATTGCGTGGAGGAATTAGTTTTGGCCGTCGCACCCTTACTGTAAAGCAAACAACAAATACTTGGGACGACTATGATCCCAGGTAAAAGGTCTAACTATTTTATGTATTTTGACGCAAACATCTGTATGGTTGGGCTATGGCGCAATCGCTTCCATTACGCAACTTTAAAATGTACATGGTGGTATTAAAAACATTCAAGAATTTGTAGAACATCTGCATACTCTTACAGCTGATCGTAAAAAAGGTCTTATTCTAGAAGTTGACTTAGAATATCCTCATGAACTCCATGACCTGCATAATGACTATCCATTAGCAGCAGAAAGTCTAAAGACGAATCCAAGAGAGCCGCCAAACTTGTGCCTAATCTTCGAGGCAAAAAAAATTATGTCTGTCATTACAGACTTCTACAATTTTATTTAAGACACGGTTTGAAGTTGACAGCAGTTATTTGTGTAATTGCTTTTGATCAAGAACAGTTCATGAAACCTACTCATGAAGAACACTGATCTCAGAACTAAATCCACAGTGCTTTAGAAAAAGACTTTTTCAAACTGATGAACAACAGCTGTTTTGGAAAGGACTATGGAGAATCCGCACAAGCGGGAAAAATGTTAGATTGGTCACCAGGGGAGAACGAAGCAATTAAGCTGACTTCAAAACCTAATTATCAGGACTTTAGAGATTTCATGATCAGCTTTTTGGGAAATGATGAAAAAAAAGAAAGTCAAATTGGGAACAAACCTGTTTTTATTGTGTTTCTGTTTTAGAATTATCAAAGCTTTTGATGTTAGGGAAATTTTTTTATGACTACTTTTTAAACCTGTTTTCCAGAGTCCAGAGTACTTTAACAGATCAGCAGTTTTGTTATAGATATCCCTACTGAAGACATCTATAAAGACATGGAAATCGAAGTGGCTAAAGGTCATGCAGGATGGTACGACACATTGATTACCCTAAAGATTGCCTTTGCATTCAATTACTAACAAGAAGGTTTTAGGGAAAAATGAAGGATGAATTATTGGAAAGGTGATTAAGGAGTTTTTTGGGTTTAAGTCGAAAATGTACAGTATTTCGAGCCAAAGGGGAAAACCATTAAGAAAGCAAAGGGAATATCTCGCAGCGTTGTGCAGTCGAGCATATCACTGACAATATAAAGAAGCATTGTTTAACAATAAGACTTTTTTATCATGACAACGTAAAAATGCGATCTATCTACATGAGATCAACAAACAGTTGTAACAAAGAAAGTCATTAGATTTGAACAAACACAAAACGGGTGTTTGTTAATCCAGAGTTTTCATTATGCAATAGGGGCACTGGAGGACGGCATAATTGTTACTTTCTTCGGGTTTATATTTTTCATCAACTTTTATTTAAGATCAATCATAGCTTTTATCCAATTCATTTAAATCTTTTCTTTATGTTTTCTTGATGTGTTCGAATTTTTTTTATTATTTCAAGATATTCTTTTTCCCAATTTGGGGGTTTGAGTTGTAGGTGATCTGGATGATTTAGCATGCATTGATTAATCCCCGAAAATGTTCCCCTAATAGCATTACACGCATCAAATGATTCCCGTATCATTTTCAAGGTCTCTTCCTTTACCATTCTTGTTTCGTTCTGCACTTCCTTCTGAGCTTCCATTTTAAACTCAAATATATTTACGTAAATTAATTAAGCGGAACTGTGTCTGGTGGGATTATCTGCAGTTCTTCTTTCACAAAAGATCTTTGGGGAGCTGGCTGTTTTGTTGTGTCAGTTTCTCGTAAATAATACACGGGCGGATTCATTTTTACAATTCTTTTTATTTCATATGGATCAACACTCCAAACTGGATCGGTTGCCCTAATGCGAGTGTCCCCTTCTGCTTCCCCCGGTAATTAAAGGTACCTTACTTTCAAACCAAATGGTAATAATTTGCTGGTTGTGCTAGCGTCTTCAACAACATCTATTGTTTGTTTTTTGATTGCTTGTACTGGTTTTAGCCCTTTAAATTCTTCATTATTCATTGCGCGCAAAACTGAGGGCAGTCTTCTGACCCATTCTGTGTTGCGAGAATTGTCAATCAGCTCTCTGTGATACTGGTAAGAAAAAAGTCTTTCGGCTAACTGTTTGTTAAAGTTTTCAACTAAAGCCTGTGATCTGTGAACTCCTGGAATGCCTCTTTTAATGGTAACTCTATGTTTTAACAATAATTGATTCACTTGGCCTTTAAATTCTTTTCCATCATCGACTTGAATCATGCGAGGATAAGTTAGCGGGCCTCGTTGGTATATCAGTTGTAGGGCAACAGCAACAGCAGAAGCACTCTTTTGTGTTAATGGTTCTGCATCTTTGTATCTTGAAGCTATGTCAATGACTGTGAGTGCGTACTTAAATCTTTTTCGTCTAATCGTATCAGAGGGTAAATATAGAAGATCCATTTGATGGGTGTCGTTTGGAGTTGTATTGACAAAGTGTGGTCTCTGTATTCGTTTGGGTGCAGGTAAATAAATTTGCCAAATCGCTTGTTTTGATAACCATTCCTTCGCTGTTTGTTCACTGACTCCAGCTGCTTGGCTTAGCTTTTTGATTGCCGTGATTCCCTTCCAATATCCTTTTGGCGAATAATAAATTTTGTTCATTTTTTATTCAGCCAATATTATGTGCAACAAAATACACGATGGTCATACCAACGACAATAAACGCGATTTCTTGCATCTTTTGCTTTTCTGATGGATGATAAAAGTCGCTAAATTTTGGTGGGGGCAATGTCTCGATTGGTTTACCTGTTACAAGATAATATTCTTTTATTGCTTGGTCAACATCTTTAAATGTGTAAGCTGCATGCCCCTGTTTTTTCAGGGTGTCGTTAATAAAATCTAACTTCTCAATTCTCTGCTTTTCATAGCGATCTTGTGCTGCGGCTAGTTGCTCCATAGCTTTGTTATGTCTTTTTCTCTCGCCGTCATCCCGTAGTTTACTAAACGCGTAATTACTTCCGCTAAAAGCAAGCGCATTCACCACAGCGCCACCTATCATCATTACGAGTGAAGCCATTTTTTATAAATGTATTTTTTATTTACATATTTATACTGTCTGGAATTATTCCTTGCTTGACTAAAAAATCTTTCGTAGCGAACGAAGCTGCAATGATAGCAATTAGCTTTGCCGAATCCTCAAAGTCTAGTTTGCCAAGATCTGCTGGCTTTATTTTTAACAGGCTTTTACCAAGCATTGAGTATCCTACACTTAGGCCTCCAATAACAGCAGAATGGTATACAAGGTTGGCAACAGTTTTTTCAGCGCTCATTTTTAAAAAATAAAATAATAATAATTAATAAAAACATGAACACCGATGATCTATTAAACCTTCCTGAACTTATGATTACAAATGACCAGGTTGATGAGCAAGCTATAATGCCTAAAAAGGAAAGACTGTATTCTTTGGCGGCATGTGGAAAAACAAAACAGTTCCTCGGAACTGAATTCAGCATAGAACAGATTCAACAGATGTCGCCGCAAGACATTATAAAGTATCATAACAGGTATGAAGCGCAGTTGGGGTCTAGAATGGTGAAAAGCGTCGGGCAAACGGTTCTTAGTTTGTACACTAAACTAGTCAGTAGATTTGCTCCCATTGATTCTGAACAAGATTTTATGTATGATTTAACGCAGGATCCAGTTTTAACAAAGTCATTAGAGTCTCTAGGGTGTGATCTGTATTACAGATTTGGAACATTGTTATCGCCGTTAATCATGGGATTAATTACTTTTAATCATATAGATTTTATTTCCCTTCAAAATGAACGAGCCAGAAAATCAGCAGAATCAGAAAACACTGAATCAGGTGGAGAAAGTAACCAAGCCAGAAAATCAGCAGAATCAGAAAACACTGAATCAGGTGGAGACCAGTGAAAAGCATCCTGGGCGTGTTAAAGCAGGAAAAAAATTAGCAGAGTGGAACAGACAAAAAAAATTACGGTTACAGAATATAACTCATAATGAAAACATAACACCGCCAACGCCAGAACAAGTTGATTCAATGCCAGCTATAAAAACTCCATGTGATTCAAGACCTACAGCACCAAAGTCTTCATGGAATATTGAACTTAAAACTGTTGCCATTTTTGGCGTCCTTGCTGCTGCTGGGGGCGGTTATTACTGTTATAAAATATATAACCAATGGCAACAAGAACCAAAGCAGTCAAAAGAATCTGAACCGCTAAATACAGAAGACAAAAACAAGCCAAAACCGCCAACAATAAAAAATCATTTTGATCCATTTGAAATGTAATAATATTTTAAGAACTTAATTTTAAATTTTTTTAATAAAATAGATCATGGCGGATGATTATTTGTTTAAAATGATGAAGTCAATAAATAAAGACATGGAGTCTATAAAAGACATTACCATAGACCAGAATTGTAATCGATGGCGAGGCGTGTGTGTACTATATTAGACATCTACTATTTAAGATAAAAACATAGATTGTATTTTTTTTTTGATAATTATAAGATAACTTGAATAAGAACTTGGTTGTACTTAGAGGATGACTTAGTTATGATCTTAGGTTAACTTAAGTAAGAACTTAGAAGTGACTTGAGGATGACTTGAGGATGACTTGAGGATGACTTGAGGATGACTTGAGGATGACTTGAGGATGACTTGAGGAAAACTTGAGTAAGAACTTAGAAGTGACTTGAGGATAACTTGAGAACAACTTGAGTAAGAACTTAGAAGTGACTTGATTAAAAATTTAACTAAGAACTTGAGGTGGCTTAAGGTGACTTTTTTTTTTTTTTAATTAATTTTTTTTTAATTTTTTTTTTATTTTTTTTTATTTTTTATTTTTATTTTTTTTTAAATTTTTTTTTAATTTTTTTATTTTTTAATTTTTTTTTTTTTTTTAATTTTTTTTTTTAATTTTTTTTTAATTTTTTTTAAATTTTTTTTTGACTTAAGGTGACTGAAAGTGATTTATCTCCCTTTAATTATGCAAAAAAATATAATTACCTCCCCTGAATAAATTATCTATTTATAGATCAGTGAGAGAGAATTGATTATTAAAAGTTGTGTTTTTGTGTTTAATTTGCTAAAGTTTTTAATATAAATATTGTACAAAGTAGCTACTAAAAAGTACTTTAAAGCACAGTTGTTGTTTAACCTTTAAAACTATTCTGCTTGAATAAAAAACAATTTTAATAACACCCCCAATTATGCATAAACACCATAAAATTATGAGAGCTTTCAGTTTGTACAGTATATATATTAATCCTAAAAGTGTAAAGTTGGGAATATGCCTGCGGTGGTTTTGTGCTTGTTTGTGTGGGTTCTGAAAAGTCTAAATTTGGCCCTCTTCTCTGCCCTATAGTGACCCTTCCCATTTTCGTGTTTCATCTAGGTCACTGGCGCGGCTATAAACGCCCGCAAACCACAATGTGTTGTCTGGGTCACTGGCGCGGCTATAAACGCCCGCAAACCACAATGTGTGTGTCCTAGGAAGGGCCACTGAAAATGGGGTGAGAGAATTGCCCCAAATTAGACAAACTGAAAGTAGACAACCAAGTGTAGAAATACCACTATTAGAGGCATATTCCCAAAACTCTTCGCATCTAGCCACATTATCTGTGATCCTCTGGATCTGGCTTGGGGCCCTAGGGCGCCATAGGGTCTCAAGTTAGACCCATGGGTGATCAGTAATGTGGTTAGATGCGAAGAGTTTTGCATTTTTTTTTTATTGAAAATGATCAGGAAAAACATAGGATTAAGCAAAAACTAAAATCTAAAAAGTTTAGTAAATTAGTATTAAAAACGGATAATCCTACACAGTATGTATGTTTGTAGGGTCGTTATTTTTTTGGTTATTAAAGTCATGCTTAGTAGAGAACAGTAATATGCCGCTTTTGGATTCGCCCGGACGGTTGAGAGCGGGTGAGCCAGAAGCCCCCCCCCCCCCCTCCCCCCCCTCCCTCCCGATTTGTACTATCTGTAATACCCTGTTTCCCTTCTTACTATCCTTGAAACCCTCCTATCCCTTCATACTATCTTTAATACCCTGGTCTCCATTCATACTATCTTTAATACCCTGGTCTCCCTTCATACTATCTTTAATACCCTGGTCTCCATTCATACTATCTTTAATACCCTTTATCCCTTCATACTATCCTTGAAACCCTCTTCTCCCTTCATACTATCTTTAATACCCTGGTCTCCATTCATACTATCTTTAATACCCTTTATCCCTTCATACTATCCTTGAAACCCTCTTCTCCCTTCATACTGTCTTTAATACCCTGGTCTCCATTCATACTATCTTTAATACCCTTTATCCCTTCATACTATCCTTGAAACCCTCTTCTCCCTTCATACTATCTTTAATACCCTGGTCTCCATTCATACTATCTTTAATACCCTTTATCCCTTCATACTATCTTTAATACCCTGGTCTCCATTCATACTATCTTTAATACCCTTTATCCCTTCATACTATCCTTGAAACCCTCCTATCCCTTCATACTATCTTTAATACCCTGGTCTCCATTCATACTATCTTTAATACCCTTTATCCCTTCATACTATCCTTGAAACCCTCTTCTCCCTTCATACTGTCTTTAATACCCTGGTCTCCCTTCATACTATCTTTAATACCCTGTTCTCCCTTCATAGTATCTTTAGTACCCTCTTCTCCCTTCATACTATCTTTAATACCCTTTCTCCCATCATACTATCCTTGAAACCCTCTTCTCCCTTCATACTATCTTTAATACCCTCTTCTCCCTTCACTGTATCTTTAATACCCTCTCTCCCTTCATACTATCTTTAATACCCTCTTCTCCCTTTATACTATCTTTAATACTCTCTTATCCCTTCATGCTGTCTTTAATACCCTCTTCTCCCTTCATACTGTCTTTAATACCCTGTTCTCCTTCATACTGTCTTTAATACCCTGTTCTCCCTTCATACTTCTTTAATACCCTCTTCTCCCTTCATACTGTCTTTAATACCCTCGTCTCCCTTCATACTGTCTTTAATACTCTCTTCTTCCTTCATACTGTCTTTAATACCCTCTTCTCCCTTCATACTGTCTTTAATACCCTCTTCTCCCTTCATACTGTCTTTAATACCCTCTTCTCCCTTCATACTGTCTTTAATACCCTCTTCTCCCTTAATACTATCTTTAATACCCTTTTCTCCCTTCATGCTGTCTTTAATGCCTTGTTCACCCTTCATACTGTCTTTTATACCCTGTTCTCCCTTCATGCTGTCTTTAATACCCTGTTCTCCCTTCATACTGTCTTTAATACCCTCTTCTCCCTTTATACTATTTTTAATACTCTCTTATCCCTTCATAGATTCTTTAATACCCTCTTCTCCCTTCATACTGTCTTTAATACCCTCTTCTCCCTTTATACTATCTTTAATACCCTCTTATCCCTTCATAGATTCTTTAATACCCTCTTCTCCCTACATACTGTCTTTAATACCCTCTTCTCCCTCCATGCTATCTTTAATACCCTGTTCTCCCTTCATACTGTCTTTAATACCTTGTTCTCCCTTCATACTGTCTTTAATACCCTCTTCTCCATTCATACTATCTTTAATACCCTGTTCTCCCTTCATACTGTCTATAATACCCTGTTCTCCTTTCATACTGTCTTTAATACCTTCTTCTCCCTTCATACAGTCTTTAATGCCCTCTTATCCCTTCATACTGTCTTTAATACTCTCTACTCCTATCATACTATCTGAAGTACCCTGTTCTCCCTTCATACTATCTTTAATACCCTCTTCTCCCTTCATGCTATATTTAAGACCTCGTTTCCTTTCATACTACCTTTAATACCCAGTTCTCCCTTCATACTATCAGTAATACCATGTTCTCCCTTTATACTATTTCTAATGCTCTGTTCTCCCTTCATACAATCTTTAATACCCTGTTCTCCCTTCGTGTTCTCCCTTCGTACTATCTATAATGCACTATTATCCCTTCATACAATCTTTAATACCTTCTTCTCCATTCATAAAATTATCAATACTCTATTCTCTCTTCCTACTATCTTTAATACTCTGTTCTCTATTCATACTGTCATTAATACCCTGTTATCTCTTCATACATTCTTTAACAACCTGTTCTCCCTTTATGCTATCTTTAATACCCTGTGCTCCCTTCATACAATCTTTAATACCCTGTTCTATTTCATACATTCTTTAATACTCTCTTCTCCCTTCTTTAATACCCTGTTATCCTTTCATAGATTCTTTAATACCCTGTTCTTCCTTTATACTCTCTTAAATACCCTGTTCTCCCGTCATACAATCTTTAATACCCTGTTTCCCGTCATACAATCTTAAATACCATGTTCTCCCTTCATACTATCCTTGATACCCTCTTCTCCCTTCATACTGTCTTTAAAACCATGTTATTTCTTCATAACATCTTAATGCCCTCTTTTCCCTTCATATTATCTTAATGCCCTGTTCTCTCTGTTCTCCTTCATACTATCTTTAAAACCTGTTCTCCCTTCATACTATCTTTAATACCTTGTTCTCCCGTCATACTATCTTTAATGCCCTGTTCTCCCGTCATACTATCTTTGATATCCTGTTCTCCCGTCATACTATCTTTAATACCCTGTTCTCCCATCATACTATCTGTAATACCCTAATCGTCTTTGATACCCTCTTCTCCCTTCATACCATCTTTAATAGCCTGTTCTTCTTTGATGCCATCTTTACGACACTGTTCTCCCTTCATACCATCTTTAGTACACTATCTCCCTTCATACCATCTTTAATAACCTGTTCTCACTTCATACCGTCTCTAATATCCTGTTCTCCCTTCATACCATCTTCAAGACACTGTTCTCCCTTCATACCATATTTGATACCATGTTCTCACTTCATACCGTCTCTAATATCCTATTCTCCTTTCATACCATCTTTAAAACACTGTTCTCCCTTCATACTATCTTTAATATCCTGTTCTCCCTTCATACCGTCTTTAATACCCTGTTCTCACTTCATGCCATCTTTAATACCCTGTTCTCCCTTCATACTATCTTCAATGCCCTGTTCTCACTTCATACTATCTTCAATACCCTGTTCTCCCTTCATACCATCTTTAACACCCTGTTCTCCCTTCATACCATCTTTAATACCCTGTTCTCCTTCATACTATCTTCAATGCCCTGTTCTCCCTTCATACCATCTTCAATACCCTGTTCTCCCTTCATACCATCTTTAACACCCTGTTCTCCCTTCATACTATCTTCAATGCCCTGTTCTCCCTTCATACCATCTTCAATACCCTGTTCTCCTTCATACCATCTTTAACACCCTGTTCTCCCTTCATTCCATCTTTATATCCTTTTCCCTCATACCATCTTTAATACCCTGTTCTCCCTTCATACCATCTTTAATACCCTTTTCTCCTTCGTACATCTTTAATACCCTGTCTCCCTTCATACCATCTTTAATACCCTGTTCTCCCTTCATACCATCTTTAATACCCTGTTCTCCCTTCATACCATCTTACACCCTGTTCTCCCTTCATACCATCTTCAATATCCTTTTCTCGCTTTATGCCATTCCCTGCAGCAGGTTCAGTTACGAGGTAGAAAAAAGAGCAACACACGCCACAAAGGGAAACGGAAGGGAACTTCGTCCATGGTAAGCGTCTGTTGTTGTGTTCCGGTGGCGGCTTTTGTACAGCTCGGGATTCTTCGTGGCCATTGGTCCACACTCTGTGTCTAATTACCATCGAGTGTTCCACACCGTGTGTCTATTTACCATCGTTTCCACGGATTTGCAGAATTAACCACTTTTTGTTCCTCCCCAGTGTACAATCATTCTTTGCGATCTCTTTTCTACAGCTTTTGACCTGTATGTTCTTCTTCCATTTGGGGGAGCATAGATCGTGAAGGCCTTTACGTTCTTCTGGAATATTTTTTGTACACCCAAAGATTGGTCAGGTGGTTTTCTTCTCATCGGATTTGTGCAGAAAATAAAAACTGTCACAACTGTTGATGGGTTTAGCTGAGATTTTGTGCTGTGTGCGGTGTTGAGCATTTGAAGACTCATACAATTTTCATCCAGAATTAAAGGTATATTGTTTTGTGCTGTAGGTTGACGGTCGATTTATGACTCGCATATCTATAAAAAGAAAAAAAAAAAAAAAAGAAAAAAGAAAAGAAACGAAAATGTGAGTCCGTGTAACTATGCTGTTTCGGTTGTCCATGTGCAATACATAACGGGGGGGTGGGGGGGGGGTCTGTGTGTGTGTGTGTGTGTGTTTGTTGTTGTTTGTTTGTTTTGTTTGTTGTGGTGTGTGTGTGTGTGTGTGTGTGTGTGTGTGTGTGTGTGTGTGTGTGTGTGTACGGTGAATCTTTTCTCGCTTTGGCATTGGCATTTTCTCAGCAATCATTTGTGTGTGTGTGTGTGTGTGTAGTGTGTGGTGTGTGGGGTGTGTGTGTGTGGTGCTGTGGTGTGGTGCGTGCGTGCGTGTGCGTGCTGCGTGCGTGCGTGGTGGTGTGTGTGTGTGTGTGTGGGGGGGGTGTGTGTGTGTGTGTGTGGTGTGTGTGTGTGTGTGTGCGTTGGCGCGGCGCGCGCGCGCGCCCTCGTCCGAATCCCAACATTGACATTTTCTCAGCAATTATATATGCCAGCGTAATCAAACTTGGCGTAGCAATGAATATTATCAAAACCTCTCTAGTCATTCAATGCATATGTCTCTATATGGTAATGCCTGTGAATGTGCATCACTGTTTTCTGCACCACAACATTGTCATTTCTGATCACATACATCTAGTTGCAAAGTGAGACGACTGCAGGCGGAAATCTAAACAAATTTTAAATAAATATTAGCGAACCCCCAGAGAAACGTGGACAAACGAGTCACACAAGACTCGTTTGTCCATGTTTCTCTGGGCGGTTCGCTAACACTGATCACATACAATGCTTTCTTTATACAGTGATACAAGACATGTTAGATGCTTTTATATGCAAATAATGTTACAAATGTTAAGTTATTTATCATCATGGTTGGACCTTTGATGCTTTTTCCGCTGAGCAGAGGCGCAGATATAAACGAATAAATTACTAAATATAGAATTAGAAGACCGCGTATAGATCTATCTTGCCAAATACAGCTAACCCAATGTAAGTTTATACTGTATCAAGCGAGTGAAGCTTCATTAAATCGGGGGGGGGGGGGAGGTTTGAAGTGGGATGGGGAAATCTTGAAATGCTGCGTTGATAATGCGGGAAAATCTGAAATGCATGCATAACTACAACAAAATGTCATCTATATGACACATCAACAGATGACGCCCGGTTTGTTGATGATGCTCATTCAGATTGAGCCGGCGACCCCTCAGTGACGCCTAAGTGTCTGACTGAACTAGAACAAAGGCAAACACTTTTCACCCCAGAGAAGGCGATTCCAAAATGAGAAATGAAAACTCGCCAAGAACAGTCCCTTCTGCAGGTGACCATTGCCTAATATACGAACGCAGCAGGGATGGTCAGCGACACTCAGACCCTGATGCTGTTGGTCATAATGGGAGAGAGTGGAGGGGGAGGGGGGAAGAGACCGGCTATGAGAAAGGGAAGGGGGAGTGAAAGGTGGGATGGAGTGGGAAAGGAGAGTTGGAGGAGGAAAACGTGCAAGTTGTTGAAGGACAGTAGGAAGCACCTGTCAAGAATAAGAACTTGTGATGTCGTCTGCTACTGTCTTGCTGACTGTACAGATTCTATGCCTGTCAATACCTGTATTACAGGAGCCTTTGCAATAATGAAATTAATCTAACCAGAAATGTGAACATGCTAGTGGGACCCCTCGCTAGTCTCCTAAGCACGTTTTTTTTGTGTGTTTGTTTTGTTTCTTTTTTGTTTGTTTTTTTTTGTTTGTTTTTTTAATCATACTTTAGAAGATTTTTGAAGTAATCTGTATGCCTTTCATCTTTTCCACTTATCTACCCAAACTGTGTTCTTCATCCTCATGTGGCGTTTGTCGTTACATGAGTGTCTCATCATGTGGATTGTCGCTTACATGTGAGTTCTATATCTCATGTGGAGTTTGTCGTTACATGTGAGTGTCGTTACTGTCATGGCCTTTTGTTATGGGGTCGTCTTAGCCATTGGCGTTTGTCTTACTGTAAACGCACTTATCTCTTGGCGTTTGTCGTTACATGTGTCTGTATTATTGTGGGTTGTCGTTTGTGTCGTCTTCATTCATTGGTTTGTCGTTACATTGAGTCTCTTTCTTCATTAGCGTTTGTCCCTACCTGTGAAAGTCATTGTCTTGTGTAGTTAGCTTGTTACATGTGAGCTGTCTTCAATCCTTGTTTTGTAGTTACAATGTTTTCTCCTTCGTCAATGATTTGTTTTTACTATGTTGTCGTCTTATCACGTTGCATTTGTCGTATATGAGTACATTACTCGTATGTGCTTTGTCGTACAGTCTATCGTTTCATCTTTTATTAGAGTCTTTGTTGCATTTTCTTAATGTTTGTACTTCTCTACATGTAGAGTATGCGATAGAGAGAGTCGTCTTCAGAAGTGCAGTGGGTAGCGTTACAGAGAGTAGTCATGAATCCTCATTGGTGTTTGTCGTTACGAGTGTTTAACTCATGTGCGATTTGATGATTATTGATCGTAAGGATCGCTTTAGGTGTTGCGTTACATTAGTCGTCTAGTGCCCATGCTTTGTCGTTATGTGCTCTCATCCTAATTGCACTTTACCATGTGTCCTTCATCCCATGTGCGTTTATCGTAAGTATCCAAGATAGTTATAGATATATGGATCTGGATGAGATGTATTGGAGGTACTGAAGTGATGCGTTACGAAGCCCTCTTTATGACGTATATGAAGGATGAAATCCTTGCTACAACCATTGTAATGCTATTGTATCATTTTATGTATAAGTAATGGATTGCCCAAAAAAAAAAAAAAAGTTCACTAGATTTAAGGCCTTGTTTAACAATAAGCCATCTGAGGTTAGACCATGTTTGCACTGCGGTAAAATGCATGTTTATACTATCTGTACTGTAATGATTGACTCAAGCGGTATGATCATTGTATGATAACATAATTGTACTGTACTGATCATGATCGACAGTCTCTTGACTTGTATTAGAGAGTCTTTGTAGAAACTTTCTTGTTTTTTACATTTGAGGAAAGAGAAAGCGAGAGAGAGAGAGAGGAGGAGGGGAGAGGAGAGGAGAGAGAGAGACTGCGATTGATGGATTGATTGATTGATGTGAAATCATTGACTGATTGATTGATATTTGAAATCAAGGATACAGCTTTCAGGCTGAGGCCTAGACTTACAAACGTCCGAGTCACGCACACATCATTTCATTGTATGCCATTCATACTAACAAATCAACATTACCAGACTGTAACAAATGATTATAATACCGATAAATAACCTCCACACTGAGAGAGAGAGAGAGAGAGAGAGAGAGAGAGAGAGAGAGAGAGAGAGAGAGAGAGAGAGAGAGAGAGAGAGAGAGAGCGAGAGAGTCAAGGAAAAGGCATTTTACCATATTCATCGTATACGAATGTAAGACGTGCCCAAAAAAAAAAAAAAAAGTTCACATTGTGTTCAGCCCTGTGTAACAATAATGCCACACCAAGGCTTAGCGCCAATGTTGCACTTCATTTCATGTTAAGTAGGTAGAGAACTGTGTCAGAAAAGAGAGAATTATAAGAAAAGGTCAACTACGCAGGTACCAAGCTATGCTGTATTCCAGAGTCCTGTTGACAGCAGTAAAGGCTGCAACCCGGCATCCTCTTCACAAAGGACACATAAGATCAAGTGGCGAAATCTTGGCTGTGCCTGGAGTTGAACTGGTTGCACCTGTCAGCGACACAGCGACGAATGAGGCTGTGTGTGGGATGCAAGCAGCAGTTTTGCTTGATGATGGCAGCTTTTACCGGTGTGCTCTGCAGTCATAATACACGGGATGGTACACCCATGGAAATGCTTCCGCAGAGGCTCTATTTTCCGTGGTCAGGGTTCACACCGCCGGGGAGCAGTTACGTCCCTTGCCCTGAGCATCTGCCTTTGACAGTACAGCGCGTGCTTACAGGGATGATGCAGAATTTCTCCCGGCTGGTCGGTTCGGTAGCTGAGGACAGTGCTTTTCAACGTTCCACTGGCACCTTCGGGTGTATTACCTTCTTATCTGCCTTTTGCTGAATTGGAGGGAAAGGCCCAATGACGGTGAAGGAAGACCCACTGACCGAAGGGAAAGTTCTGTTGATAATGGAAAAGACTGAAAAACCGGCGTCACAGTTTTCAACGCTTTTCACGTATAAATGTGTGTGTGTGTGGTGTGTGTGTGTGTGTGTGTGTGTGTGTGTGTGTGGTGTGTGTGTGTGTGTGTGTGTGAGAGAGAGAGAGAGAGAGAGAGAGAGAGAGAGAGAGAGAGAGAGAGAGAGTTTCATGTGTGCACAACTGAGTACAACGTGTGGACTTTTGTTTCCATTTAATGCAACTGATTTCTTTACAATAGTTTGTAAGAGAATGTTGTTGGTTTTTTAAAAGGACAAAAGGATCCCTTGAAAACGGTACTATGTCCTCATTTGCGCGGTTAATAACATGCCCTGTCTCGTGTCTGTTACAGCAAAGACGCATGTCGGTACGCGTGCAGAGAGCCAAGAATGAAGACTTGGGCGAGACCCCATCTCTCCCGCCACGCCCTTCCAACGCTACCTTCTCACTGGGAGGCGGTTCCTCAGATCAGAACTGATCCTCTCTCTCTCTCTCTCTCTCTCGTACAGCGTGCTGGTGGGTAGGGGAGATAATCCGTTTTGAATTTAGCACGCGAACAAAGTTTCGTCCCTTGTTGTCTATTTTCTAGTATATTTAATATATTTTGCTTTCTCTTTGTGTTTTTTTTTTTAATTCTGAGTGACAACTTGTAAACAACTGGGTTTTGTTTTTCTTTTACATGTGAATGTTTAAAAAAAAGGAAAAGAAAAGGAAGGGGTGTGTCATCCTACTAATTGTCAGTCTGTAATGTTCACCTACAGGTATACAAACAAGTGCGAGCACACCCACTACGCATTTGCTTGTACACACACACACACACACACACACACACACACACACACACACAAAGAGAGAGAGAGAGAGAGAGAGAGGAGAGGGGAGAGAGAGAGAGAGAGAGGGAGAGAATCCTCCAGACTGACAATTAAAGAAAGCAAGATCGTGTTTTGATCATGTTCAGTTACAATGTTCATGACGTGGCAATCATATCCCTCTTATTGTCTTTTTTCATAAGCTACAAACTGTTACTTGCTGTGTAACGCAGCTCTTCTGTATATGAACCAATACTGAATGACGTGATACGTATGATGCACAGAAAACCGCCACAATGTGTTCGGAAAATCCGCCCTTTTCAGGTATTAGCGTCAGTGCACGAGTGTTTGTTTTTAAGTAAAAAGAAATTATTCGTCAGGTTTCAGAAAAGCGAACCACCCGACCAAATCATCTGACAGAGAGAGAGAAAGAAGAAAAAAAAACCGCTCATTCTGCATAACAATGACATGTCATGCATATACAATTCATTGAACAAATAAGCAGTGTGTGTGCGAAGGGAAAGTTGGCACGAGGAGAAAGGGGTTTGGGGGGGGGGCGGGGAAAAAGGACACACATACAAATAAATACTTTATTTGTCTTTGTGGCGTTAAGTTCGCAAAGAATCGAAAGGAAAAGAAAAACGAAGGAGGGGGTGGGAAGGATAAATATGAAGAAAATGTTGTTCATTTGTAAATAATAAGAGCCTCTCACTGAAGCCACCCCTCATTAACAGTTCTATTTTCCTACAATCTACATCTAAGTAATTTCAGTAAATTCAACAAGTCCGCATTCAGAGTAGAACAATTACAGCGACATCTATTCAACAATTCCACAAAGTACGCAGCATACAGAAAGAAAATCTTATTGACTATGATACAAACTAGCGAAAAGATACAAGGCATAAATTGTAATATAGGCCTGATATTGATAAATAACTATAATATAAACTACAAAGGGATAGTGATGTAAAGAATGAGAAGACAAAATATATACAGAACTAAAAACAAAAACAAAAAAACAAAGAAGTAACATCACAAATGATCAATCGTTTCCCCAATGGCATTAATGTAATCTGATCTGATTACCAGAAAACAACCAAGAATCAATATCAGGAGCATCGAGACACTTGAAGACTAATCTTAAAATTTTGCAAATCAGTGTGATCTATAATAAGATTTGGTGGCAGCATATCATATTTAAGTCTGCGCATTACTTCATTAGCTGTGTCGCCTATTAGTTACCATATCCTCTTAAATGAAAACAAATTCCCTAGTATCCATACTCGTACATAAACTTCCAGAAGATGGTAATTTTGCGGCTTGAAAATCCCCTTCAACTCAGTGATCATTGATTCACTAACCCCGAAATAGGGTGGCTATTTAATTAGAAGTCGTTTTACACAACGAACGTTGTTTTATCGTCCAAAAGACAAAATGTCGACCTGTAAAGTATTGGAACGTGGAAGGGGGGGGGGGGGGAGCTGAGGGGACTATTATTGCTGTATTATAGAGAGTTTTTGTATGCTTGTCCTCAGCATGAGACCAAGCTCTAAGTGCTTCACAGTACACTCGCTCGTTTACACGAGGGACTGCCTACCTGGGTAGAGCCAACTGAAGAGCTTCCTGCCAGCATGTATCATTTGTTTCATGTATCACTCAATAGAATACCAGTCACCGAATTTTTCCTGGGTAGAGCCAACTGAACAGCTTCCTGCCAGCGTGTATCATTCGTTTCATGTATCACTCAATGGAATACCATCACCGAATTTTTCCTTCATTCTTTCGATTTTTCACCCAGGATGTATGCTACATGTGTACGTGTCATCCATACCAACGGCCAAACTGACCTTCTCGTCCACGTGTGCGCAAGACGTTATGCGCGCGTTCACACACGGAACATCGTATTACAGTCTCATTCGCAAGACTTTTTCGGGAAAATGGAGTCAAAACCAGCGTCAGCTCAGCCCGGGAAAAATCCCTTGTACCGAAACGGCCCAGCGGATTTTCGAACCAGCATCCCAGAATCATGACTCCGGTGCTCTGCCATCTGAGCTATGGCGGCCCTGATCGGAGGGGCAAAGGAAGGAAGGGGGTGGATGGGATGTAGAGCCTGTTTGATATTCAAACCACGAATCCGACATTCCCTGGCTTGCTAGCCGATTGTCTGGACAATACGGCCACCTCTGATGGACATGTTTTATATTCCAACACAACGTTTGTATTTAAAAACATGTGCATTTATCAACAACAACACACACAAAAAAGAAGAAGAGAAAAAAAAAAAGAAAGAAACGACAAATGTGTTTGATAGAAGAAAAAAAAAAGAAAAAGGTGATCAGAATGTCTTCAACATTATAAAAATAAGATGTCTGTTGGCCAAACACGCTAGCTCATGATAAAAATACGATGTATGTTGCCCATACTCGCAAGTACATGATGAAAAACAAGTATGTTGCCCGGACAAGCGACCACATTATGAAAAAAATAAGTTTGTTGCCCAAAACACGCTCGCACATTACAGAAATAAGAAGTATCTTACCCAAACACGCTAGCACTTCACAGAAGCAAGAAGCATGTTGCCCATGTAAGCTAATACATGTTAGAAATAAGAAGTATGCTACCCAATCGCACTAGCACAGCATAAAATAAGAAATATGTAGCCCAAATGCATTTGCTCATTTTAAAAAAAGGAAGTGTATACCCAAAACACTATTTCATACTGTGAAAAATATAATATTAACAGTGTCACGACCGACCCCTGGAGGTCTGCCCTGACAGGATCGGTCTAGGTGGGAGTGAAGGGAGTGACTGACCTCACACGCCCCGCAAGAGACCACACAATAAAGATTACGATACAACACCCCATTTATTCACACCAGCAAAATAAGCATTCCAACATACACAACATGCACAATCACAATCAAGCACTCCAACGCACACAACATGCACAATCACAATCAAGCACTCCAACACCCACAACATGCACGATTATAAATAAACATTTCACCATACGACGTACACAATCACAATTACAGCATTCCAGCACATGTAACATATACACAATTATAAAGAAACATTTCCAGCACCGATCCCTTCTAACACCCTGGCGTGCGTCCACACCCCTGCCTCTGTCAAGTCTCTGAGAGCACCCTGTCGCACTAGGTGCTCCGAACCGGGTCGGTTCTCGCAGGGAGTCGCACAAAGCCGAACACCTCGGATCACAAGCAGGCAGTGAAGGGCGTGCCCGGCGGGGGGGGGGGGGGGGGGAACGTGGCGTGTTACTGGAGGTCCTGGACGGGGGTTCTCAGGGCCGGCCCAGTCAAGCGTCGGGCGTCTTCAGTCCGCGCGGGTCCCGACCAGAGCGTGGCTCGCACCAGCGGTTGGCATAATACAGTCCGCGGGTCCCAGCCAGAGCGTGGCCTCAACAGACGTGGCCCATCCAGTCCGTGGTCTCAGCCAGAGCGTGTCCTACAACCAGCACGTGGCACCACCAGTCCGTGAGTCTCAGCCAGAGCGTTGCCCTCAACCAGCACGTAGCACCATCCAGTCGTACTCCAGGTGAAGGCCCCCGGAGGGGGGGGGGGAAGTAGTGGGAGGAGAGAAGAAAAGAAAAGGAGGGAAGGAAGAAGGAAGGATGGAAGGAAGACGGAAGGAGGAAGGAAGAAGGGTACAGCTACGTGGGTGACCCAGAAGAGGCGGGTCAAACGACCTCTCTCTGCCCTCGTTCAGTCGAGAGGACAGAGGCACAGTGCGAGAAAGAAGAAGTTGATGTCCCTCTCCTACAGGCGGACTGTAGGGAATTGAAGATACGACTGTACCCTCGATGAATTATGGGAGAACCAAGACCGGAGCAGGCGCTAAGAGACATCTTTCGCTCGAGGAAGAGCTTAACTCCCTCAGCGATGCGGCCAACATGCACGCTGCGTCAACAGAGTGAGCATACTCAAACTAAAGGAAATGAAGCACGTGGCGAAGGTAAAAAGCAGGCGAGAGGCCGGATAGACAGCAAGTTCGAGAGAAAGGTACCAGCAACCGTGAACCTACAGGATGAATAGCACGGGCAGTGGAATAAGAGAGAGAGAGAGAGAGAGAGCAAACCGAAGTTGAGCTGAACTACACCAAGGTGCAACCGCACCACAAGCCACATTAAGGGACGGATACACGACAACAGCAACGACAATAAACAAAATGAATAATTCCGCCACCCTAGATGGGTCAAACGTCGTAGGCCTCGTGACAAACTCGTGACAAACCCCCTTCTAAAAGCATCTGTTTCTCTGAGATACAGTGCTCCTTTAAACCCTTGACGCATGTGCAAATTCACAACAATGGGACCGAACCCAACTCTCTGTGATCGACAGAGTAACGAGGAATCCAATACAAAACATTCTACGATAGAATCACACAGGGAAATACATAATACTACATTTATCAAACAACTAAGAAAAACCCTTTCCCAACCATGAAAGTAACAATCCGAACCATTGGTGATTCACTACCGTTAACATCACTGAAGTGAAAACTGCCCACTACCCCTGATACAGAGACCAAAAGGGGATATAACCCTGGTTGAGGGGAAGTGTCCCTCTGCCCTGTTTTTCCCAATGTGCTGACTACGGAGCTCGGCTAAGATAGTCAGCATCCGTATTACAGGAACCCTTGATATGACGGAAAGTGAACGCATGACTCTGCAGTTCCACTGCCTAACTCATGAGTCGATGACTGACTGGCCGGATCCGGTCCAAGCACTGGAGAGGATGATGATCGCTCTCCAGTACAAACTTCCGGCCGTACTTCTTCTTGGGCACGCCAGTGCGTGTCCAAATCTGCCGAGAGATTTAGCAACAGTAGGGGCATCGATAGTCCCAAGCGGGACAGCCTCTGGGTATCGACTCGCAGATTCTACACTACCGAAGTGTAGCGGTGACCGCGACGGATGGAGGATTAAATGGGTCCCACCAGGTCGACCCCAACCTTGCTGAATGCCTCCCCAACCCGTGGCACTGACCCTAGGGGGAACACGCTTCAAGCGACCTTAGGCGTTGTCCGTTGGCAGACATCGCAACTGCGGCAGTACTGCTAACCTGTGAGTTCATCCCTGGCCAAAGAAGTCTTGTCCCTTACTCGCTCGAGAGTCCGCTTGGAGCCCATATGACCTGCCCTGGGGAATCGTGGGCCTGCCGGAGAAAAGACTCTCTCAAGCTTTGGGGAACAACAAGCTGCTTGGCCACACGATCTGCCTGAGTGAAAACCCCAAAGAGGATCCCCCTTTTGGAGCTTGAAGCTCACCTTGGCGTGTCGGGCAGACTGAGCAGGACGACCTACCAGTTGTCGCAGGCGTTGGACATCCAAGTCCCTGGCTGAAGACGGACATGGTAGCAGGATCGGCCCTGGCCAGAACCTCGTCAGAGATCGGCTGGAGAACGGGACGCAATTCCTGTTCCTGCTTCTTAGCTTTGGCGCGTGTGGTGACTCCCACACACGCCTGTACGGGCAGATCCGTAGACACGACTGACTGCGTCCGTCAGCAAAGGTGACAGTATTCCCTATGAGAAGGGAATACATAGGTCGCTCCACCGCGATGGCCCATACTTCGCCACAGAAGTAGGGGGTGGAGATAGGAATAAGTACAGAAGGACGGGTGGAGGTAAAACCAGCCTCCAACCCGCACACATCATAACTAGCGCCCCGCCGGGCCTCAGGGGAAACCAAATTCTTATCCACAAAGATCGTTGATGCTCCCGAATCCCTGATGGTGTCGACCAAGGAGGAACCAACAACAGAGAGAAACACTGGGCACTCTGAATCACCAGAAGCTGGGATGGACCCACGTTAGCCGAGGCACGAGGGCTGGGAAAGGACAGCCCCACGACTACCAGCGGCTTTAGGACAATCTTTCCTAATGTGGCCAGGACGACCACAAAGAAAACACAGTCGGGGCGCTGAAATCCCCGATGAACTGCCTGCCTTGTTCACCCCGCTAGCAGTTGTCGGCGCCTTATTGCCACTAAATCCTGTGGAGGGCTTCCTCTCCGTATCTGGGCGATGCCCATAAGCCCTGCGAGCTTCAGCAAACACCTCAGCGGTGTGAATCGCAGCCGCGAAATCCTGAGGTGCTGTCTCGCCTATCCGGATCCTCAACTCTGGGGACACAGTGTTGGTGAGCTGTTCAATGAGGATCAGATCCTCCAGCTCCAACTTAGCCAACTGACGCCAGTACCCTAGCGTTTTGCGCAGCCTATCACCAAACTGCACGAAGGTCTCGCGTTATTCTTCTCATGGACCTGAACTTCCTCCTGTACGTCTCTGGGGTTAAGGTGGAAAACGCTTACGCAGAGCCAACTGCATGTGCATGTCATGGGCCACACCTCAACCGGACCAGCTGCCTTTGGTATGAATAGCAGACCTTTCAGCCTAGAACTGAGCAGCTCCTAGCGTCGACCTGAAGCTTCAACTAAGGTGCTTAACTCTTTACTGTTCCTGTCGTTAACATGGAATGACTAGCGAGACCTGCGAAAGAGTCGCTTCATTCTCCTAGCACTCTGAGCCTATCCTGGTCTGCTTCTTCCTGCTGGTGGTTAACTGCCCTGCAAGAGCCGACTCTCCTCATGGTGCACTCTCCAAACGCTGTACTTCTCTCTCTCCTACGGAAGCCCCTTACAGCTACGCTGAGCTCTAGGTCCTGTCATTCTTCTACGAGGGCCTCCTGTCGGGCAGCCTCTTCTCTGCGCAGCATAGCCTCTTCCCTATGCAGAATCTCCTGTCTGTCAGTCTCCTCTCTGCGCAGAGCCTCCATCCTATCCCACTCTTCCCTACGCTGAGCAGCCTCTTCCTACGAAGGCTTCCCTCCGCTCTCCTACGGAGGGCCTTCCTGCTGAAGCTCTCCTCGCTTGCTGCTCTAGAACATCAGGACAGAGGTGATGTCCTGCGGGGATTCACCACTCCCGACACGGAGGATGACCCGTCTGACCCGTCCCTTGGGTCTCGACCTTCCCATGAGGAAAGTCCCCCGGGGCATACTCCTTACGAGGGGAAGCATGGAGAATAGGGGGCTTTGGTTTCTGCGACTCAACAGAAGCCCACAGTTGCTTCGCTATACTCTGACGCTTCCGAGCGGAAGTGCCAGTCGGGGTCTCAGCAGGAAAAACCCCTAGCGAAGAAGAAGTGAAAGTACTCGCCTGGATATCGGCTACAGCACTGGAATAAGTGGAAGTCCCGTAGTCGTTGTGCTGGGTATAATAGGGGGATACATTTAGAAGACCTTCTTCTTCGACGCGAGTAGCCATAACCACCAAGCACGGACGTTGCCATGACTACTATATCCTACAGTTATCAAATAAGGGAGAAAACATTCCACTTGAAAAACAAATATTTAGGGGTGTGTGGTTTATGTGTGTATGTGTGGTGTGTGCGTGGGTGCGGCAAAAGTTCGGCTGCTACCATCTGGGCAACACCGACTCTACAACACGAGGCAACAGTGCGGTGGGGCTCCACCGAAAAAAAAAAACAAAACAAAAAACTATGTCCGGCTGCCCCACTCTGGCACTACCGCGTCCAAGCCGAGCTAACAGTGCCGGTGGGGCCTGAGGGCGGAAAAACAAACAAGCAGACGGAATCCGGAGAGAGGAAAAAAAGGACAAACGTCCGATAACAACCCCCTAGTACTCAATGTCCCGGTTAGAGAAAAAAAAAAACAAAAATGACTCAAATACAAAACAGGAAAAATGGAATGATGCGGCGCAAAGTGGAAGGCAAGACTTACGGACGTACTGCGTGAGTACCCGGCGGAAGGAGGTCTGACGCGGATAGACTCCCTCGCCCCAGTCTCACCTCGCCCCCCAGGTCACACCGGATGTTCTCCTCAGGCCATCAAAAAGACTCCCTTCACGCTAGGAGTCACCAAGCAACCACCCTGAACAACACGACAAACTGACTAAACATTTAAAAACAGACAAAACTAAACAGGTACTCCGCGACCGAGTGAGACAGCCAGAAGCCCCCCACTTCACATCCGGACGAGCCCCACACTTGTCACGACCGAGCACTGGAGGTCTGCCCTGACAGGATCGGTCTAGGTGGGAGTGTAGGGAGTGACATCGACCTCATGGCACGCCCGCAGAGACCACACAATAAAGAATACGATACAACACCCCATTTATTCACAACACACACAATCGCAAATAAAATATTTCTACAACACGCACCATGCACTATCACAATCAAACATTCCAACACAATAACATGCACAATCACAATCAAGCATTTCACCATGAACGCCGTACACGATCACATACCACAACATTCATCACGTATAAATATACACAATGATAAATAAAACATTTCCAGCTCCATCCCTTCCCACACAATGGAGTGCCTCACACCCCTGCCTCTGTCAAGTATATCTGGGAGCACCCTGTCGCCACTAGGTGTGATCCGATACGGTGTCGGTTCTTGAAGGGAGTATCTCAAGCGACAACCTCGACACACAAGCAGGCCGTGAAGAGCGTGTCCCGGTGGGGGGGGGGGGGGGGGGGGGAAACGTCGGCGGTTGTTACTGGAGGTCCTGGACGGGGGGTCAGGGCGGCCAGTCAAAGCCGGCGGGCTCCTCTAACAGTCTGCAGGTTCCCGACCAGAGCGTGGCCTCGACAGCGTGTGGCACCATCTAGTCTGCGGTCTAGCCAGAGCGCTTGGTCCTCAACCAGCACCGTGGCACCATTCCAGTTCCGGGTCCCTGCAGAGCGTGGCCTCAACCAGCACGTGGCAACCACTCCAGCTTCGCGGTCCCGCCAGAGCGTGGCCTCAACAGCACGTGGCACCAGCCAGTCCGGGACTCCGGGTTGAAGCCCCCGGGTAGGGTGGCGGCAGGGGGAAACGTAGCGGGAGGATGAGAAGAAAGGAGGGAAGGAAGAAGGAAGGAGAAGAAGGAAGAAGGGGGCTATGGAAACCCCGCCGTCAGTACAGTCAGGACCCTGCTGTTAAATCTTAGCAGCCACTCGCATGTGGGCGAGGGGAAGTTACTAAATGCACCAATAACCAGCTCAAACACAGGACCTGAGTCAAACAAAGTAAAACCATGATTCAGGATGTGCATTAGGGTCTCTCACACGGATGGCAGGTAAAGACTAGCATTAAATCAAAAGGTTATAAAAACAAATATGATATTACTCTTCACCCTTCTCTCACTCACGTTTAATTTGCTTTCTTAGGAAAGAACCACACAGCGACATAGCTTTATACCAGCCCCACATTTGAAATAATAATTCAAGGCATAATTGTCACTTTTTAGCCACTTTTTAAAAATAACACAAATCTAAACCCAGCATCCGAAGACAAATATGCGGCGCCGCTCACCAACATAAAATCGTTCTCCTTGCACCACAAACGAGGGGGCCCAAAGGATAGAGCCCGGGCGAATGTGACGGGGGGCGGAGAGCGAGCCCAAGCTTTTCCCAAACCCCTGAAACCAGGTTCTCCCCATCCCCACCGACTCCGCACACCAGATGCAAAAAACGGGGGGAAAAAATTTTTTGGAAATAATTTAGAATGGCGAGGTTTTAAAAGATTGAATTACCAAAAAAAAAAGGGTCCCCCCAAAATATTTTCTTACTTTTCGAAAACAAAAGAAATTGCAAAAAAAGAAAGACTAAGCCGGCAAAAAACAAAAAACCAAAACAACAAACCCAAAAATGATGCTTACCAGCTACCCGTGGGTGACCCAGAAGGGGGCGGGTAAAACGACTCTCTCTCCCCTTTTTCCAGTGAGAGGACAGAGGCCAGGTGCAAAAAAAAGAAGAAGTGTGCCCCTCCCTCAGGCCCTGTGGGAAATTGAAGATACCGACTGTACCCTCGATATACGGTGAAAAAAGCGGAGCAGGCCTCCCAGGACATCTTCCGCTCGAGGAAGAGTAACCTCCTCAGCGATGGCGGCCAAATCCCACGCTGCGTCACAGAGTGAGATATTTCAAACAAAAGAATAAAAAGCCGTGCGACAGGTAAAAAAAAAAGACGGCGAGGGGCCCGATAGACGAAGTTCGAGAGAAAGGTACCGCCCCCCGTGAACCTACAGGATGAAAGCACGGGCAGTGGAATAAAGAGAGAGAGAAGAAAGAAAACCAAAGTTGAGAGAAAACACCAAGGTGAAACCCGCACCACAAGCCACTTAAGGGAGGATAACCAACAGCAACGACAAAAACAAAGATTTAAATTCCCCCCACCTGATGGGTCAACGTCAGGCCCCGGAAAACTGTGCAGTTTGCATATCTGGTTTTAAAGTGTTTGCCGGATTCCCAGTTGTTTCTTTACACTGTCTGTTGTTAGTGCTTGGTACCAAATTGTTGTAGAGACATTTATTATTCAGAGGGGAAGGTTTTTTTTTTTGTGCAATTACAAGATATCCTTTCATCACCCCTTTGGTTGTGTTGGGTTTTTTTTTGGGGAATCAATTTTATTTTTTAAAGGTTGGGATAAAACCCAGTTTGTAGTTTTGACGGTATTTTTTGAAAATTTTTGATAGTACATGTTCTTTTTTGGGGAAAGATGTTTTAAGGATTTTGAGGAATTCTTTCCTACGGGTTTTGTTTTTTTCTTCCATCATAGGGGGTTTACCATATAATTTTTTTTTCCCGTTTTCCCTTTCTGTTTTGTTTTTTTTGGGTTGTATTGTAATTTTTTAGTTGTAGCCCCTTTTTTTCAGGCCCCTTTTTTTCAGCTGCTGCATGTTTAAATTTTTTTATTTCAGAAAGATTAGATAATCTTTTGTTTATCCTTAGGTTTTTGGTTTTTAAGTGGGGGTGGGTGGTTTTATGATGTTTTGTGACAGGGGGTCTTTTGGTTTGGGGAAAGGGGTTTTTAGTTGATCCTTTAAAAGGGCTAAGTTATGTCTAAATAATTTATGTTTTTTTGTTGGCTTTACTGTGATTTTAGGTTATGGCTTTGAAAACATTTCAAAGTTCTTTTTTCTTGTTTTTCAATGGTTTTTGGTTTATTGTTTAAAGTGGAAGACCCTCTCTCTGAATAAGCCAAAAATGTTTACCCAAATATTTTTTTTTGAGACAAAATGAAAAGTCCCAAATAATTCACAAGTTTCGCTCCATCAAAGATCCCTCGGGGCATCGAAGGGAATTTCTGCGTTTTTT
This sequence comes from Conus ventricosus, assembly GCA_018398815.1. Classification (NCBI taxonomy): domain Eukaryota; kingdom Metazoa; phylum Mollusca; class Gastropoda; order Neogastropoda; family Conidae; genus Conus; species Conus ventricosus. The sequence continues at coordinate 28,689,462 of CM031596.1, read as the reverse complement.
TTTTTTTTCCAAATTTCATGTTCTATGGAAAGGGTTTTTTTCTTAGTTGGGAATGATTTTCCCTCTCAGAAACGTTATATTTGTATATTTGTTGGGGAAAATTTGTGCTTTGAAGTATTCCTCAAATGGAAGGGTAGAATCCCCTATTCAAAATAAAGAACACTGTATTTGTCTTTTGTTTAATTCTTTAAAAACCCTTGGGTAACTTCGTAACTATTTTTCCCGAGATTGTATTCAGTGTTTGTTTTTTATGTCCTTTTGCTTTTTTAGGGTCTTTTTTTCTAATTTTGCCTAATTCAGATTTTGTGGGGTTTTTCATCCCACAAGTGGGTTGTTGAGAAAATTAGGTTTGTGGTCTTTAAAAGGGGTTTAAAGGCTTCTTTTATGCTGTTGCTTCTATCCCATCACCCAAAATTTTCCCCTTTGGTGCACAAGTTCTTTTTTTTTTTTTGAGATGTTGTCTATGTGGTTTAAACCTTTTTTAAAAATTTTTCTGAATATTTTTGTTGAGGGGTTTAGATACTCATTATTTCATGTTAAGAAAATTTTTTGCCTTGTCCCCCTTTTTGAATATTTTTTTGTCATTCTGGATTTGTTTTATGTTATTATTCAATGTTTTTTGGAAAATTTGTTATGGGGTTTTCTGAAATAAATATTAGCTATTAGTTTTTTCATGCTTTTTTCCCAAAGGTTTCATTTCTCTATTATAGGTGGCGATCTCCATGACTTAAAACCATAAGTTTTTTATCTTCCTTTTTGGCATCTGGGTTCAAAAGAAAAACGCTTTCCCACCTCATGTTTGAGCACGGATGTTTCAGTCTGCTCTATGAGTTTTTTCATGTAGAGTTTGCGGATTGGAAAAAGGTATTTTTTTGGTGACTGCCCAAAGTTAATTCTCTCCATATTAAATTTAGGTTTGCTAGGCCACAGTGCTCAACGTGAAGAGCAATCAATAAAATCAGAGTTAAAAAGCCCCCAAACGTTAAAAGTGCTCAACCATGTAGGGAGCGATATTCCGTTTTAAAAAAGGATTCGTGTATGCCCAACCTTAAAAATATAATTGATTCTTCCAATAAAACCAAAAAACAACACAACCAAAGAGGGTGAAAAAGGGAAAATCTTGTAATTGCACAAAAAAAAAGACCAGTCCCCTTTCTGAACAATAAATGTCCCCTACAACAAATTGTTGTACCAAGCTACGGTAACAACAGACAGTGGATAAAGAAACATACATAGGAATCACGGCAAACCACTTAAAACCAGATATGCAAACCATAAAAAAGTCTTTCAAAAATGAAAAAATAAAAACCAAACGAATTAAGGTAAATATAACCTGTTCAAAAAAAAGAAACGCAAAATGCCCAAGCGCCGATTTGAAACACAATTTATTGAAGCCAGTGTGACAACACGTTTTTAAAGTGAAAATGACAAAAAACAGGGCATCAGTAGGACAGAAGTCTCCCGCAATGCTGTGGTAAAGAACCAGCCCCAACCCTCAGGGAAATCGGCAGGCCGCTTCCAAAGGTCAGTAACGGGTTGACCCCCTCTGGCCGCAATGGGAGCCTGGCATCTGCGGGGCAAATGAAGCAATAATGTTCCTGATTGTCTGCTGTGGGTGGCCGCCCACTCGGCTGCAATGCCCGGAACAGTTCATTTGGAGTCGCTGGGCGTTGGCCCTCACCTAAAGCGTCTGTCCAAAACGTCCCAAAACGTCCCTCAATAGGATTCAAATCCGGGGAAAGAGAGGGCCAGGCCAGGTGTTGATGTTTTTGGGCCCGGTAAAAGAAGGCTGTGGTCGGGCGTGCTGTGTGGGGCCTGGCGTTGTCCGCTGGAACACGGCCCTGGGAGTGGCCATTAGAGGCAGGACATGTGGCTAAACAATGACCTGGACGTACTGCTGGGCTGTCATGACCTCCACGCGCACCAGCTGCTCCTGCCTGTTGCTGATGGCCCCCCATACCCTGACATTCCCGCCACCATGCGGGGGTGCCTCGTCGACGCAGTTCTGGGTTCCCATTCATTAACCCGCGGTAAACCCTTCGCCTCCTGTCATGGCGCGCAGCAGAAACTGTGACTCTCCGAGAACCAGACGTGTCGCCAAGGGTTCCTCAGTGTCCAGTGTCTGTGTTGCGTACCCCATTGCAGTCTGGTCTGTCGATGGCGCCCCGTCATTACGTTGCCACGTAGGGGCCGTAAGCCTCAGCCCAGCAGCATGCAGCCTTTTCCGGACAGTCTGGCCCGAGAGTGCGACGGACACCAGCGCATGCCTGGACAGTGGACGAGGCCGGCAGGAAGTGATTGCGGAGATGTCTTAGCCGTATAAAGCGGTCCTGGGCTGGCGTTGTGATATGAGTCGGCCTGACCTCGGGCATCAGCTGATGACCCTGTCCTCTGGAAGCGAGTCCAAAGTCGGCATATGGTACTGGGGGAGACATTCAAAGAAGGCCACATCAGTTGCACTCTGACCAAACTTGCAAACGACCCAGGGCGTTTTCTCCTCTGCTGGGCTCCAAACCGTGGCATCTGTTTTTTGGTACTTGTGGCCTGCCGGTTGCCAAAATGACCCGGCTTTATACTGCACATAACCATGGTGTGTGTGTGTTCACCACTGAGTTGGGCATGCTTTGCAGGCGAAACAACGAGCACAACCCAATGTTTGCAAATGTCGCACCTGGCCCACAACACGCTGTGCACATAGTGACAACCGGAATCAATGTTTTCCTAGCACGTCGACGTTCAAGACAAATACATCAGGGCCGTTTTTGGCGTGTTTTTCAACTGTATGGTCCACCCCAGGTGGCAAAATTTCATTTTGCGTTTTTTTTTTTGACAGTATTTTATTTGGAAAACTGAAAAATAAGAAAATAGATTACAACAATCATTTAAAATTATAAAAAGAGCAACACCATACAACAACCCTTTCTAAAAAATGCAACTTATGTACTACAGAAAAATGGCTGATATTATGTAAACCCCACCTAGCATCCCTGAACTCTAAAGTAGAAATGATAAACAATTGCGGCATATATGGAAATTTTGTCAATGCCCCATTCCGTAACACTCCCCCCTGAACGCGCCCCATGGGAGAAAAAAAACCGCAGGCCACATGCCACACGCAAAACTCACACACCCACACACCACAATATATAACCCCCGGTGGCGTGCCCAAATTGTATACCCTGAGGGGAGCGTTTTTAGCTTGAAACAAGCTTGTAGGTTTTAAAACATTTTTTTAAACTGGTATGTCGCTCCCCACATGTTGAGCACTTTTAACGTTCTGGGTGGGTTTTTTTAAATCTGATTTTTATAAAATATATATATATATATAATATATATATATATATAATATATATATATATAAATTTATATATAATATATATAATGTGTGTGTGGTGGTGTGTGTGTGTGTGTGTGTGTGTGTGTTGTGTGTTGTGTGTGTGTAAATGTACTTTTATCCTTGAATTATACATGACTTAATTGTCTTTTCACTGTTTATTGTCTTTTTACTGTTTAGTAATCATACTTTTCTGTAATATCATGGCATGGTGCAAAAAAATTAATGTTTGAATGTCATGTTGTATTGTTAGATTATATAAATATATATGTGTACGTGTGTGTATGTATGTATTTATATGTCAAATCAAGTCAAGTCAAAATTTTATTTAGAGATGGAAACATTGAATAAGCAACATATCTGCTTTTTTACATCAAGCCATCCATGAAAAAAGAAAGAAAGAGAAAAGAAAATCAAATCGTGTACAATGCCATTCATCAAAAGAGAAGTCTTACCCCCTCCCATCTCCTCCCCTTCACCCACTCACTTCCATTCACGTAAAAGGCATCAATGCTCATTGCCATCAGAGAACGTAGATATACCAATCCTGGGCCACTTCCGCCCTCACCCAGTTCGGGCGAAAGTAACCCAGGATTGGTATATCTACGTTCTCTGACAAGTAAGACTTCAAACTACACACACACACCCTGCACAAACACACAAAAATGCACCCACTCACAAACACAAACACACACTTACACACACACACACACACACACACACACTCTTTCTCTCTCTCAATTAAATGACATAAAATCCGCACACTTCTTCTGACTAATTTCCACCTACAAACTTTGTACACGGGGCTGAAACTTGATCACTTAATTTACGGCTCGCGGCAGTTTGCACCTAGCCTGTGCTGTGTAAACGAAGCACACTCGGCCGGGTTGCAACACATTGCATCAGAAATTCGAGATTGCCACGTCGACGCACCGAATCGAGGCTGTCGCGTGACACGACCGGGTTTGCTATTGTTGCTCAGACTATTGAACAAGAAGGCTGTGTGTTTTGACTGCGCTCTGTTGTGACCACTGTGTTTTACTTGTGTTATTTTAAAATGGCTAAAACGTTACTGAAGAACAGGTTTGTTATTCGAGGCCATAAGTTTTACTTTAACTGCATGTTAGAGTATTTGTTGAAAGAATTAGGCGAAGCATGTTGTGAAACCGGAGGGATTGTTTTTTAGAAAACGAAAAAAGTGAACTAACTGCTTTAGAAATGAACGACTATCTTAAAGGTTTGTTGGTTCAAGGAAATGAAACAAGATGTAGCTAGTTTTAATACGTGTTGTGCCCTTATGCACCTGAATGGCGATTTTCGAATGTTCTGGCAAACAAACTAGATAGGGTTAGGCAGACCTTAGTACATCTACCATTATGGAGAGGAGTAGTGTGTGGCCAGCACTATCTTCATATAAATGCTTCAAATATACAATGACGGATGTACTACTACTGGCAAATTAGAGCCGCCATAAAACTTGGCTACGGCAGTAATTGCTGTAAACTCCTGCCAATTTTCAAGCCTGGTTGAGAAAAGAGGACACAGCAAACTGGGCTAAGTGATAATTTTATATTTTTAAACATAAAATCCGCACACTTTATTCTAACTAATTTCTAACCTACAAAACTATGTGTAACAGATAGGCTAAACACGAGGCCGAAACCTAATCGCTTAATTTACGGCTAGCGAGACGCGCGACCTCGTTCACACAGCGCACGGCAACGACCAAAAAATAAATAAAGCGGGAGGGCTTGCCAGGTGAGGTGGGGGGGGGGGTGTATTCATTTCAGGTTGACAGCGCGCCGGGTGTCGTTAGCGAATGTTCTAGACTGTTACGTGTCACTCCCACTTTGTGGCCGCCACGGCAGCAAGACTGGGTTGTATTTCATTGAAGGTGTGTGGTGTAAGTGAGAAGATTTTTCCCCGGGTTTTGTGCAGGTTGGTTTTGTTTATATAATATTTTGATCATGGCAAACAAAGACAGTGGGAGATTTCTAAGCTGACAATACTTGACGAGCATGTTGAGTACTATGCACAATTTGTTAGTGCTTTGGGTTGAGTTGAGAGCGGCAGGCCCACCCTATTCTCGCAAACTAAGAAGTTTGCTCGTTGTTGAATCCATATGCTAAAAGTTTTGCTACAGTTGGTCTTTCTTTCATAGAAGTCTACTCTATGAGGAAGGATTTGTATTTAATGTTTTCAAGCAGTGAGGAGATAGAAATTATTGGACTGCTTCTGTACAAGAACCAATCAACTCCAAACACACTCCTCTCAAAGTCCGAAAGCAGTGAGAGAGAACTAGCGCTCCACCCTAGAGCAGTCAAAGGTCACAGTGGGCAAGCCGTTTCTTCAGCGCTCCACCCTAGAGCGGTCAAAGGTCACAGGGGCAAGCCGTTTCTTCAGCGCTCCACCCTAGAGCGGTCAAAGGTCACAGTGGCAAGCCGTTTCTTCAGCGCTCCACCCTAGAGCCTCAAACGTTACAGTGGCAAGCCGTTTGAGAGATCCAGCGCTCCACCCTAAGCGGTCAAAGGTTATCAGCAGTGAGAAGATTAGACTTTTTTTTTTGCTGCTTCGCCCGCTTGCTGTCTACGCTCCACTTCACATACAAAGGCTGTCTATTCAGACTCTTGCGCCAAGTGGTGTTACACATGACAAATAATAAAGCTCTGTGTACACCACACACACTCCCACCCCCAAGTCACCCCAAGTCCTTAATTAAGTTTTTAATTAAGTCACCCCAGTTCTTAATTAAGTTTTTAATTAAGTTACTTCAAGTTCTTAATAAGTTTTTGATTAAGTTTTTAATTACGTCTTGATCAAGTTCTTAATAAGTTCTTGATTAATCATCCTCTAAGTACAACCAAGTTTGTATTCAAGTTATCTTATAATTATCAAAAAATACAAGCTATGTTTTTTATCTTAAATAGTAGATGTCTAATATAGTACACACCGACGCCTCAAAAAACGTGTCGTCGTTGAGGATGTCTTGCTCAGCGTTTTCTGCATAGATTTTTAAGGAAGGCCCTTACATCCGAAGCAACCGCATTGATTACAATTCGGGTCAAATGGAAATGTCTTTTATAGACTCCAGGTCTTTATTTATTGACTTAAATTCATTTTATAATACGCCATGATCTATTTTTATAAAAAAATTTAAAATTTTAAATTGCATTATAAATGGATCAAAATGATGCTTTGTTATTGGGGGTTTTTGGCGGGGCAGTTCCCTTTTTCTGTATTTTGTGGTTCAGGTTGTTTTAACTTCTTTTGTTTTTGTTGCCATTGGTTTATATGTTTTATAACCGTAATAAATGCCCCCAACACAGCAATGGCGCCAAAAATGCAACATTTTTAAGTTCAAAATTCCATGAAGACTTTGGGGCCCTTGTATCACATGGAGTTTTTATAGCGGCATTGAATCAACTTGTTCGGCGTTGGCGGTGTTATGTTTTCATGATGAGTCATATTCTGTAACATTAATTTTTTTTGTCTGTTCCACTCTGCTAATTTTTTTCCTGCTTAACACGCCCAGGGTGAGGATGCTTTCACTGGTCTCCACCAGATTCAGTGTTTTCTGCTGATTTTCTGGCTGGTTTCTTCTCCACCTGATTCGTGTTTTCTGATTCTGCTGATTTTCCAGCTCGCCATTTTGAAGGAACAAAATCTATATATTAAAAGTTATTAATCCCATGATCGCTGGCGACAATAAAGTTCCAAATCTATAGTAAAATCACACCCTAAGACTCTAATGACTTTGTTAAAACTGGATCTTGCGTTAAATCAAACGTAAGATCTTGTTCAGAATCAATGGGAGCAAATCACTGACTAGTTTAGTGTACAAACTAAGAACCGTTTGCCCCACACTTTTCACCATTCTAGACCCTAGCTGCGCCTCATAACCTGTTATGATACTTTATAATGTCTTGTGAAGACAACTGCTGAATCTGTTCTATGCTGAATTCAAGTTCCGAGGAACTGTTTTTTTTTCCCCCCATGCTGCCAAAGAATACAGCCTCTCCTTTTTGGGCATAATACTTGATCATCAACTTGGGCATTTATAAGTTCAGGAAGGTTTAAAGGGCCCCCTTGTAGCTGTAGTGATCATCACTGTTCATGTTTTTATTAAATTATAATTATTTTATTTTATAAAAATGAGCACCGAAAAAACTGTTACAACCTTGTATACCATTCTGCTGTTATTGGAGGACTAAGTGTAGGATACTCAATGCTTGGTAAAAAACCTGTTTTAAAAATTAAACCAGCAGATCTTTGGGAAACTAGACTTTGAGGATTCAGCAAAGGGTGATTGCTATCATTGCAGCTTCGGTTCCACGAAAGATTTTCTAGTCAAGCAAGGAATAATTCCAGACAATATAAATATGTAAGAAAAAAATACATTTATAAAAAATGGGTTCACTCGCAATAATGATAGGCGGCGCTGTGGTGAAAGCGCTTGCTTTTAGCGGAAGTATTCGCATTTAGTAAACGGGAATGACGGCGAAGAAAAAGACATAACAAAGCTATGAGGAACTACAGCTGCGCAAACGCCTATGAAAGGCAAGACTTGAGCAGTTAGATTTTATTAATGACACACTGAAAAGACAGGGGCATGCAGCTTACACATTTTAAAAAAGTTGATCAAGCAATAAAACAATATTATCTAGTAACAGGCAAACCCAAACGAGACATTGCCCCCACCAAAATTCAGTGACTTTTAAACAACCATCAGAAAAAACAAAAGATGCAAGAAAATCGGGGTTTTTTGTCGTTGGTATGACCGTCGTGTATTTGTTGCACATAATATTGGCTGAAAAAAAAATGAACAAAATCTATTATTCGCCCAAAGGATATTGGAAGGGCATCACGGCAATAAAAAAGCTAAGCCAAGCGGCAGGGGTCAGTGAACAAACAGCAAAGGAATGGGTTTTCTAAACAAGCAATTTGGCAAATTTATTTACCTGCACTAGACGAATACAGAGACCACACTTTGTTAATACAACTCCAAACGACACCCATCAAATGGATCTTCATATTTACCCTCTGATAGGATTTTGACGAAAAAGATTTAAGTACGCACTCACAGTCATTGACATGGCTTCAAGATACAAAGATGCAGAACCAATAACACAAAAGAGTGCTTCCCGCTGTTGCTGTTGCCATACAGCTGATATACCAGCGAGGCCCTTAACTTTCCCTCGCATATTCAAGTCGATGATGGAAAAGAATTTAAAGGCCAAGTGAATCAATTATTGTTTAAACATAGAGTTACCATTAAAGAGGCATTCCAGGGGTTCACAGATCACAGCTTTAGGGCGAAAACTTTAACAAACATTAGCCGAAAAACTTTTTTCCTACCAGTATCACAGAGAGCTGATTGACAATTCTCGCAACACAGAATGGGTTAGAAGATTGCCCTCAGTTTTGCGCGCAATGAATAATGAAGAATTTAAAAGGCTAAAGCCAGTACAAGCAATCAAAAGAAAAACAATAAATGTTGCTGAAGGAGAGTCTTCACCCAGCAAACTATTACCATTTGGATTGAAAGTAAGGTACCTTTATTTTACCGGGGGAAGCAGAAGGGGACACTCGCATCAGGGGAACCGATCCAGTTTGGAGTGTTGACCCTACGAAATAAAAAGAATTTAAAAATGAATCCGCCCGTGTATTTTTTCAAAACTACACAACAAAACAACCGCCCCTCAAAATCTTTTGTGAAGGAAGAACGCAGATAATCCCGCCGGGGCACAGTTCTGCTTTAATTAATTTGGGTTTCCCACCCCCGAGCATTGAAAACCGGATTAACAACACACGTTTGTGTTTTGTTCTACAAAACGATTTCTTTGTTAAAAACAGTTTGTTGACTCATGTAGAAATCGCATTTTTAACTTTGTCATGATAAAAAGTCTTATTGCAAACAATGCTTCTTTGTATTTATTGAATGTTTGACTGCACAACGCTGCGAGATTTTCCCTTTTTGTTTTCTTAATGATTTTCTCCTGGCTCGAAATACTGTACATTTTTGACCTTAACCCCACATACTCCTTGATCACCTTTCCAGATAATTCATCCTTCATCTTTCCTAAAACCTTCTTGTTAGTAATTGAATGTAAAGGCGAGTCTTTAGGGTAATCGGACGTGTCATACCATCCCGCATGTCCTTTAGCTACTTCCATTTCCATGTCTTTATAGATGTCTTCAGTAAGAATATCAAATAACAAACCTATCTGTATCTGTGTAAAGTACTCTGGACTCGGGATACGAGGCTTAAAGTAGTCATAAAGAAACTCTAACTTTCAAAAGCTTTGATAATTCTAAAACAGTTAAACCCAATAAATACAGGTTTGTCTAATTTGACTTTCTTTTTTTTCATCATTATGCCAAAAAGGTGATCATGAAATCTTCTAAAGTCCTGATAATTAGGTTTTGAAGTCAGCTTAATTGCTTCGTTCTCTCTGGTGACCAATCTGACATCTTACGCTTGTGCGGATTTTCCATAGTCTTTCCGAAACAGCTGTTGTTCATCAGCTTGAAAAAGTCTTTTTCTGAAGCATCTGTGGATTTAGTTCTGAGATCAGTGTTCTTCATGATGTATGGTTTTCATGAACTGTTCTTGATCAAAAGCAATTATGCGATGAACTGCTGTCAACTTCAACCCATGTCTTAAATAAAATTGTAGAAGTCTGTAATGGCAGACATAATTTCTTTTGCCGCGAAGATTGGCACAAGTTTTAGGTGGCTCTCTTGGATCCATCTTCAGACTTTCTGCTGCTAATGGATAGTCATTATGCAGGTCATGGAGTTCCTGAGGATATTCTAAGTCAACTTCTAGAATGAAACCACGCTGTTGATCGGGCGTTAAACTGCTCAACCACTTTAATGCCTTTTGAATATTTTTCGGATCGCCGCCTGCGTACATTTTAAAGTTCCGTAATGGAAGCGATTGCGCCATAGCCCAACCATACAGATTGTTTGCATCTAAATACATGAGATTTGTTAGACCTTTTACTTGGATCATAGTCGTCCAAGTATTTGTTGTTTGCTTTACAGTAATGATGCGATGCCATACTAATTCCCCCACGCAATCCGTTTTCAATCATCTGAATCATTGGTAAATCTGACAATAAATCAATCTGTACTCCAGTAAACTTTAAGAAAGCGTCCCAGCTCATCCCGGGTGCAGAAATATAATGCGCAGGATCCAAACTGTAATGTTTCATGCAGGGCTTTCTATAATTTTCAAAGACGTCCGCCAACAAACATACATCAGCCATCAAGTAGGAATCATGATAGTCTCCCATTGTTTTACAATCTAACTTTTGCCAAGCATCTTGAGCATGCTGGTAATCAGAATCGCTGATGTCCTTTCCTCTAAGACTAGAAAAGAACGCGCCTTTAGGAGGAAGTGTATCTTCGTCAAACCTTTCCCAACTGTTCATGTACTCATAAGGGTAAACGCCCTTTCTAAACGAGAGTTGAGTCAAAATATTCTTCGTTTATTGGCAGGACTTTAAGGACATAGCCAGTGACTCTAATGATCCCATCATGTGTTGCATAGAGTCATAAAAAGACATGTTATTTAAAGTGAAACACATGTACTTTTCTGATGACTGTGCAATGCATGACACCCTGAAGGCATCGTCCACTGCTTTCATTATAAGATGAGAGTCGTAACCTCGCAAGTTATGAAAGAAGATGGGCAGCTTCCATGTCTTTGGTTCAAACTTTAGTTGAAGATTGCATTTGTTGTGCGCAGCTCCTCTGAACTTTCCGCTAATGTGATCATGGTCTCTTACTGTGGGGTTTACACTCTTGGGCGTTAGCTCTAAACCACAAATCCAACAGTGAGTGGCTGAGTCATACTGTTGTTGGTCTTCAGGCGTCATTATGATTTCAGATAAGTTTAGATTATTAGAACAGTCATTACGCACTTTCTGCATGCGTTTTAAGAATGTTTTCTGCAGCATCTGGTCCTCTATATAATTCTGGTTCTGAATAAACGCCATCCGACCTAACAATAATGAAGGCAAATGAACAAATCTGATGATTACTCATTAAGACTGTTTTTCGAAGTTTTTGTGGCGCTGGCCCTTCATAAGGAACAATGAGTGATTCGAAGTCTGCGTAAACTACGTATGGAGAATGTTGCAGTTTTTTTCCAGTTCTTAAAACTAACTTTAGATCCAGTGGGGGCGTAATTAGTTCTGTAATTACAGTCACAGAACTTTTACAATGTTTCTTATGTTCGCTCGCGGCTTGAACAGATGGCATTCTTGTTAAACATTTTCTGCAGAATTCTTGTTTGTGCCCATCTTTTGAAGTATGCTGCATTAGTTTACTCATTGTTCGTATCAATGTGTAATGTGGCAGCCCCGCTGGTGAAAACATTAGTATAATCAACATGATTTTGTCTGGCTCGCCAATCGTTGACTGTTCTTGGACACTTTAATCGGTTGTAGATTTGTTTCCTCATCCCATGTGTAGATATTGACAGTTATTGGTTTGTTTTGTTCTTCAAACTGATCAATTTGGTCTACACTAACAGGAAAGGATATTCCATTGAAGTTAAGATCTTTGTGTATTGCCGATAGTTAGACACTCTCTCTGCGTGGTCGCGGACATGATGCAGCCTTGCAAGAACGCACCACATGAAACATTTGTCGTCTGAATTTTTTATTTTAAAACTGCTCTCTTTAAAACCAACTCCCGAGTAGCGGAATGTAAGCCTTGCCAACAATCGTGCATACTTAGCCTGTTTTAATCTAATCTCTAAGACTTCGCCCTCTGACCAACCAAGCCTCTCATTTTAGCTTCTTCAGCGGCAGCGTCAAACTGTGTAAGCAGTTCGTCTGCCCAACCGGGTGTTAAGTCATTATGAGAAAGAATAGTCTGTTGTTTAGTTGAGACCCAGACTTCTAGATTTTCTTCATTTATTGTTACATAGTCGATTAAACAGCTAACATTACTTTAACTGGCGGGTCTATTGTTAGTTTTGCCTGGAACTTGAGAAATAGCATGAACAACACTTGCCTGTACGTTTGTTGGGTCAATGACTTCTAAATCAATATCATTCAGTGCTCTTGATAAACGCCTCTCTTCAAGCATTCCTTCAAACAATTCATCTGGGCCTTCATATATCTTAGCCATGCTGTCTTTCTTTTCTAAGCCAAAATATTTATTTAAATTAAAAAAAAAAATACTTAATCAGAACCAATATCAACGGTCTTTTTGCGCTTGACTCATAAACTAAAGTATAAACACCCTTTGGCGTTGTTAATGTGAGCTGTTTAGAACAGAGTTTAATGTCTCGTTTACTTTTTTTAAGCATTCCTTTTTATCTGCTCGGGGTCTGGCTGTTGAGAAAAACTTGTCCTCGCCTTTCTTTGAAGATCAAACTTTTATCTTTTGTAGTCATCAAAATCGCCTGTAAACGATTAAATTCTTCATCCGTGATGTTTGAGTCAGCTAGTGCTTTATTTATTATCAGCCCTGAAGGAACTAAGTTTAGCTGTTATTAGTTGAACCATAGCTGTGTGCTTTTGGAGTTTAGTTTTTATTTTTTGCAAGCAGCACCTACGGCTAATGAACACAGGCCGAGAGCTAAAGACAAACCTCCTAGAGGTAAAGCTGCGGGTGCGCCTATGCCCGTTGCTAAGAGACCAACACTCGTTCCTGCTGATAGAGCACTTATAGTCGATGCTCCAGTATTAACATAAGTAACAGCATTAAAGGCAGCAGAATACCTTCGTTTAGTTTTGCTGTATTTTGAAAGGTCTTGCTCTAGTACTTGCTGCATTTGCGTAATGTTTGTTAATCTAAAGGTTTTTATGTTAGGGTTTCTACTATCTCTTCTTTGGCGGCGCTGTAGGCACATTTGGATAAACCTGAACAGACATGCTTTTTATAAAATGAAAAAATAATTTAGTATAGTACATATTTTAATCTGTTTTCTTCAATATTCAGCTGCGCATCATATAATAAAAACAAATGTACATTAAGCGGTTTATCGGCTTCTTCTTCTTTATCATTTTGAATGTTTATTACGTCTCTCACAGCTCTCCCGCTTCCATACAACTGATTATCCTCCGTTGACCTTAGGTCAATCCATAAACCGTATTTTGTTTGTTAAATAATCATCAAGCCTAACATTGTGAAGATGTAAATCTTTAGACACTAGGTCTGCTGTTGATTTCTACCCCTCCCACCCCCAAACAATTTTCTTATTTCGTCAAAATGATGATAAGGACTAAGCCCGCTAGCGTAGATTTGGGTTAGGACTACCGTCAATTGTACATTGCACTTTCGTTATTTTAGGATAAAAAACTTTTCACTTGCTCTTTTGAACGGTTCTTCATCTTCACACAGCAATAAAATACCTTTAAGCGATCTTGCAGCAACGCTAAAACTAAAATTTCCATATAGGGGTCCCCCCTGCTTTTTGGATATTTGTATAAAGAATCACTCTGCGTAATATTGTAATCAGGGACTGAAATTTTTGGGTTTCAATCACCCTTTGGGCAAAATTTAAGGGTCCCTAACAACGCCAAACTCAAACGAAAATGCCCAGAAATGCAAAATTTTTGTTTCGGTGTCGGATGATATGATAACATTTTTGGGGGTATTCTTTAAAAAGGGGGGTTCAAAATGAAAAAACGTTTTAAGGGCCCTTGAAAGTACGGCGCATGCGCTTTTAACAACTCAAAATCAAAGGGGAATGGAAAACGTTTTCCCCAATACGCAAACTTTACGGCTACATTTTTTTTTGACGCCCTTAGTATCTCCACGTCTTTTCCCTATGTTTAGTGCTTCTTCTTTTTCGTTTCCTTGAAACGAAAAGATCAGCCCTTTCTTCCCCCGGTTACCCCCAAATTAAAAAAACAGAATGGGGTTAAAAAAAAAGTCTGCTTTGTGTAAAAAAATATTTTTTCCCCCCTTTTTTTAAATAGAAATTTTCTTAACGATTGCCCGCCCCAATTTTTGAACAACTGTCCTTTTTGGGGTTCTTTTTTAAAACAAATTCAATTTTTGGGAAGAAAAGAGGGTCAGAGCCTGGCACAATAAATTTAAAACCTGCCCTAGGTAAAGGAAATTTGACAGTAAAAATTTTTATCTGCATCAATATAATGGATTTTTTTAAAACAATAAAAACCGTTTTTTTTTCCCTTCACGCCATGGGCTCTTTCATTTTCTATGGGGGTCAAAAAACGAGCCAAATGTTTGGACATTTTTAAAAGCAAAATAAAAAGTTAATTTTTTAAAAAACCCAGGGGCAGGAATTGAAGGCGAAAAAGATTTTATGTTTTTGATTTTGGAGACGACATGATGAAATGATCCCTTTGACACAGCATCGCTAAATGCGCTCAATGGGGGGCATTAAAAATCAAAAAGGTTTAAATCTTTGCCCAAATTTTTAAAGGTCAAGAACCTCCCGAATTTAAAGCCCCCAAATGATTTTGAATTAAAAAAAGATCTTTTTGGTTTGGAGGAGCGACCCCAAGGACAACTTGTTCAGCTTACAAAAAAAAAAAGACCCATCAAAGTTTTTCCCGGGGGTTCAATTAGAAATAGCCCTCAGTTTGAAAAAAAAAATCGCCTTGGCCTTGAAACCCAAAAAATTAAAGGGGCGGGCAGTTTCAAAATTTTCAAAACAAAACGGGCAAAAATCCCAACAGATAACCCAATAAAAAAACCCTTGGAACTTAAAGAATTAAAATAAATTTCAGCGGGCGAATTAATAAATAAAATAAAAGGGCAAAAACCTTTTTTTTCAGAAGAAACAGCTTTAAAGACTATACCACCCCACCGCTCCCCCTGCGAGAACTAAGGGCCCCTTGATCATGTTTTTAAAAAACCATCAGAGGCGAATTAACAAAAAATTTTAGCAAAACAATTTTGAACTAGATGGGAAAATTTTAAAAAGAGAAAAAAAAAAACTCGGGAGGCAAAAGACGCCAACTTGGGGCCTGAAATTAAAGAAAGAAAAACCCAAAGCCCAAAAAGATCTTGAACAAAAAGTCAGCAGACTAAAGTGCTAACTACTAACCGAGCCCAAAATTACAACTAAAGGAATAGAATAAGAAAAACTATCCGAAAAATTTTATATGAAGACACAACCTAGCAGAACGAATCCGAACGCTGTTTAGAAGCAAGGCCCCACTTTAGAAAGCGTTATAAGGGCCCTTAGGATTTGAAATAAGTACACTAGTAAGGGCTATTAAAAGGGGGCGGGGGTGCTGGGCCCCCCCCCCCGGGCCTCCACCGCCATCCCCTTTCCCCCCCTGATAAATCAGGGTAAAAAAACAGCTTGTTTCCATCTTGCGAATTTATTAAAAAAATTAGCCAGTAAAGCTAAAAGACTTTTTCCCGGGGTTTTTAAAGGGGTTTTTGGGTTGGGTTTGGTTTTTTGTCTACTGCAAGAAAAGAATTGGTTTTAAAAGGCCGAGAAAAAAAGGGCCAATTATTTTTCTTGTAAAAATTTGGGGGTTACTTTTTTAGTAAGAAAAAGCCCAAATAACCCATGCCATTTAATTTCCCAAAAAAAGCGCTGTTTTTTCATTTTCCAAGGCCCAACGCAAAAAGAGTCCCGAGTTTTGGGCTGATCTTAAAAGATTTGGGGGACTTGGGGAAATTAGAGACTTAATTTTTGGGTGTTTTTTTTTGGGTTTGTAAAATTACGGGCCCCCAAAAATTTAAAGTCTTTTTTCCCCCAACCTTCTGTTCTTTTCCTGCTATAAAAATTTTCTTTATTATAGTTTTTTAATTGTACCCTATCTGGAGTCTGGGGGCAAAAGGGCCCGCAAGTTTAAACCGTCCCAAACAGCAAAGTCAAACTTTCGATTTTGGGTATTGTAAAACATTTTGGGAACCTTTAAATACTTGAAGGAAAAACAACAAAAGAATTAATGGCGTCCTTTTAAAATTTTCTAAGTATTGTTTTTTTTTGCATCAAAGCCAGTAAAAAAAATCAGTTATGCCCCGATCTTGCCTGGCTTTCGAACCTGGGAAAAACCAAAACGTAAGTCAATAGAGTCCCTTTAATTTGTTCTTTCCCCCCAAATTAGGCCCTTTAAAATCTAAGATAAAAAGTTGCCATGCTGTTTTTTGGGCCTTCCCCTATGGACCCGGGGAACAATTTGGGGGGGGAAAGGGGAACGCCGGCATAGTTATACCCCTTTTTTGCGGCCCTGAAAATAAATGACGGGCCCAAGGCCCTATCAAGATCCAACTTTTTCTAAAGTTGCCTTTATGTTTTAAAAATTTAAAATTTGTTTCAGATCCTTTCAAAAGCCCTTTATGTCTTTCTGTGCTGGGGGGGGATTAAATGGTTTGTCATTTGGTAAAAAAAAGGGGCTTTCATTCAACAAAATACGTCTGAAGGTTTTAATAAAAAAAAAAACTTCACTGACCTCACCAAAGGGTCATGGGGATTTAAATGATAGCATACGCACTCCACACCGTTATGCACAAGGGCACGAAAATTTTAAGGGTTTTGATAAAACTGCATCGGATTACTAAACCACCTTTCTGGATGTGCCGTTTTCAATAGGGGGGTTTAAAATAGCTCTTCAATGGGGTACCCCCTTTTTAATAAAAAGGGAGCCCGGGCCACAGCAATGTCAAGGGGTCATTTTTTATATTTTTAAGATTGTAGTGCGCCCAACAGAAATTTTGCATCAGAATTTGAATGCAAATTTAAATTTTTTCCCTTTTTAAAAAAAAAGTTTTTTAAACAATTTAAAAACTCAAGACCGCCCCCGTTTTAGAACAAAAGGCCCCATTGTAAAAATTTTCGGGGGCCAAAAAGGTCGCGCTCCAGAAAAAATTTTACAAAATCGAAGGGTTTAATATAAGCGAAACCAAAAGGGGAAAAATAAGATTTTTAAAATTTTCGGGGGTCAAAGCTAACCAGTTTTAAAAATACCTGATGGGTTAAAACGGGGTTTTTCCACTAAAAGAACAATGAGTAAAATTTGGCATTTCCTCAACTTAACAAAGCAAATTTTAAAAACAATAAAACTTCGAACCTGAAAAAGCGGGTTACTTATTTTTATAAAGACTAGCTAAAAAGTTTAACTTTAAAATTGACACTCAGGCACTAAAAGAAATTTTTTGTTTCGCCAAACAAACCCACTTTAAGGGGGGAAAAACCGCTCGATCTTTTCATTACATTCAAATTCCTTTTTGTTCATTTTGGGTGACTAGCACTTATGAAAAATTATATGAAGGAAGGCCCCAAATGTTTTAAGAGCTTTAAAAGGCGGGGAAAACGCATAAGCGATTATGAAAATTTTACAAAACCCAATTTACAGTTTAAAAAAATTAGTTTGGGGGGAGGGTTGGGTCATTTTTAAAAAAAAATTTCCGACAAAGCAGGGGAAAATTGTGAAAAGCAATAACCTACACATTGTTTTTTTAAAAAAAAATAATAAAATTTTCCCAAAAATGTCGCGTGGGGGAGAAGAACCCCCCAGTTTTCAAAAAAGGGGCCTGTGAGGTGAAAACCCTTTGAATTAAAAGACCTTGCAGACGTTCGGACTTTGGGGAAAAGGGGGTGGGGAAATAGGCACTTTGTTGGTTTTGAGTACACTAAAGATGGGAAATAAACGCAAAGGGTTGGCGACAGTAAAAAAATTTCCAAAAAAAAACACTGCGCAAACTAGAAGCAAATAATGTTGGCCAGTAAGAAAATAAAAAAGTTTTGAAAGCCTACCTCAAAAGGGACTTAGAACCCTATTTAAAAATGGGACATAAAAAAAAATTTTAATTCATAACCCATTTACATATTTTTCCTTTTAAAAAAGTTTCAGAAAAACATTCAAATCTGGCCCTTTACAAAGTAAGTCATTAGCCAGACACAATAGTCGGGAAAAGATTTAAATAAAGCCTAAGAAATAAACTTTCAACCCCACAGAAGAGAAAAAGGTTTTAAAAGGGTGCTTCTACCAAAAATTTCAGTTCAATTTCCCCAAATGAAAATTTGGAGAGCTTCACCAAAGATATTTTTTAAATTTCTGTCTTAAAAAAAAAAGGAGGGATGGGGTTGTGGGGTTTGTGACGTCCTTTTAAAAAGGGAAATTCCAAAATTTGCCGGCAAAAATTAGACGTAAAAAAAATTAAAGTTACCGTCTCATTCTTTACAATGGCGAAGGGGTTTTTAAAAGGGCAAACAAAAAACCCAAACAAAAAAAATCAATATTAGTCTAATAGAAACAACTTAAAAGAAATGAATTTGGGTTTAAACTTACCATTTAGGCCCCAAAGGGTTTTTTTTACACTGAACAAGTTTTGACAGAGAGTATGATAAAAACAATAACTGGATTAAATTAAATTCTGTTATAAAACTATGGAGCAGTTAAACTTTATGACAAAAAACCCCTCATTGTTCATTAATTTGTGGGCAAACTGGTTGTGGAAAAACAATATTTATCCTCAACCTGTTACAAACAGTTTATCGTTATAATTTTGATCATATTGTGATTTTCTGCCCAACACTTAAATGGAACAAAGCATATCATGATAGAAGGTTTATATGGACAGATGATGAAATATATTTAGTTAATCCTAGCAATAAACTGAGTGAGTGTTTAGAACAGTTTTATAGACTGTTTGAAGGAACGCAGACACTATTTATATAGATGACTGTTCGGCAGAAAGAGACATAGTTAAAAAGAGAAACACTTTGTCGAAACTAGCTTTCAGCGGAAGACATGCTAGGATAAGTGTGTGGATTTTATGCCAAAAATATAACTCAGTTTTAAAAGACTTTAGAGAAGCAGTTAAAGACTGTAGTGTTATTTCACATGAAAGACAGAGACTCATTTGAAGAATGTTTGCGCGAAAATGATGTTATTGAAAACGACCAGGAAAAACACAGGATTAAGCAAAAACTGAAATCTAAAAAGTTTAGTAAATTAGTATTGAAAACGGATAACCCTACGCAGTACGTTTGTTTGTAGATAATCGTTATTTTTTAGTTATTGAAGTCTTACTTGTCAGAGAACGGGGAAATACCAATCCTGGTTACTTTCGCCCGAAACTGGGTGAGGGCGGAAGTGGCCCAGGATTGGTATTTCCCCGTTCTCTCTCCATCCCTATGGTTATATTCAAGAAGTGTATATCTTTACCAGTGTATTTCTTTTCCCCACAGGATGGACATTTTTTCAGTATCATATGTGGTTAACGATTCATAAGATAATCTTTCAATTTTTTCTTAAATGTCTTTTATTTTTTGTATTTTTAAGGGCTTTGTCAGTTTATTCCACAGATTTCTACCTGAATATACGAAACTGGATTTGTATAAATTGTTGTGTGGTCTAGGAATGGACAGCAAATGATTATGTCTATGGTAATTGACTCTAAAATGTTTCTGTAATCTTTTGAGGAGCTGTTCCATTAATAACGTTATGCATACAAAGGGCTTTATTGAAAACGAGTCTGTTTGGGAAGGTTAATATTTTGAGTTGTTTGTAATCTTCATCAGTTAGGGAGCTCGATTTTAACAATACTAATTTCAATGCTCGTTTGTACAGACGATGAATTAATTTTAAATTATGTTCACTACAGTTGTCCCAAAGGGTTGATGCATAATCAACTAATGACAAAATATGTGCACAGAAAAAAAGTTTTCGAGAGTGGCCATCAAGGAATTTTTTTATCCGAGACAACTGAAATATTTTTTTTGAAAGGCGTTTTGCTAAGAATGTTGTATGTTCAGTCCAAGATAAATCTTTGACAATAATGACACCTGGTGTTTTGTGTGAACTGACTTCCTGAACTTTATTATTGGATGTGAGTAAAGGCTGAAAATTTGATTTCATTTTTTGTCGTTTTGTCTTGTAGACACGCGCATGCACTTTGTTTTAATAGCATTTAAAGACATAGTGTTTTAGTTGTGTCCATTCAGTAAGTTTATCGATATCTGCTTGAAGCTTAATTGTTAATTCATAAGCATCAGAGTCGTTTCGTGAAGAGATGTATCATCTGCAAACATTTTGCATTTACATTTAACAAAACAAGGCAAGTCGTTTACGTAAACAGTAAACAAAAGAGGTCCTAACACAGAGCCTTGTGGAACACCATATTTGACAGGCATAAATGTTGACAATTTGTCAGCTACAGCTACTAATTGTTTTCGGTCAGATAAAAAAGATGAAATAAGACTTATGAATTCTGGAGTCACTTTGTAAAGTTCAAGTTTACGGCACAACAAAGAATGGTTGATGACATCAAAAGCTTTTCAAAGTCTACGAAGAGAATACCTACAAATTTATTCTCGTTTATGCTGCAAAGAACACTGTCGATAAGCTGTATGAGGGCTGCGTGGCAATAATGATGTTCTCGAAAACCCGACTGACTTTCGTGGAGAAGTTTGTTATCATCGAAATACGAATACAGAGACTTATGCATATTGTTTTCGATCGGTTTTGCAATGGCTGATAAAATGGATAACGGTCTTAATTCAATGGGTTTGAAGAATCCCCGGTTTTATACAAAGGAATAACTTTAGCTTCCTTAAATTTTAGAGGAAAAGTTTGTTTATCTATGCATAAATTGTATAAGTATGTCAAAGTATCTGTGATAACAGGACATGACAACTTAAATATTTTTGTCTCGATACCATCTAAATCACGAGTATTTGATTGGGTTGAAGTAGACAAGGCTTACTAACATCTAAAACGGTCATGGGTTTTCAGACTAAATGGAACACGAATATCCTTAGAATGGATGTATTGTTCTAAATAATTGAGATCATTTTCACTAGATCTATCATTTAATATGATTCTACCTGCTATGGTTGCAAACTGATTATTTAGTTGATCTGCAGATATGTCGAGCTCATTTGTTGACTTTTTGACACGTGTTTATTAAAACAAATCTTAAATAAATGTTAGCGAAACCGCCCAGAGAACGTGACAAACGAGTCACAAGACAAAACACAACGCGTTTCAACCTCTTAGGTCTTCGTCAGGTGATATATAAACGAATAAAACAACGAAAATTCACTTAGCTTTGATCGCTTCAGATCACTTAGGGTTCAGCGCAAGGAAGAAGGCGTTGAATGAGAACGAGGCTGTTGGAAGGGAAATAGTGAGTGAGTCAAAGTCGTAATGATGATAATAATATTACTGATAGGAATACTAATAATGGTCAAAATATTGGGGGGGGGGGGGGGGGGGGGGGGGGGGGGGGGGGGAAGACAGGATCAATCTGGTGTCAATAAGTATGGGTATGGGAGAAAGGAGAGTGGGTTAGAGGATTCTTAAGCAGCAGGGTTGCGTGGCAACAGTCCCAGAGGCGAAGGCGATTGTGATGTCAATGCTAGTGGTAGTATCAATACAAGCAATAGCATTACTGAATGATACTGCTGACAACGATAGTGAAGGTTAAGGTAACGAAAGCATGATACAGAAACATATTTAGAAAATACATTTTTATAATAATCAAATAAATAAATAAAGGAAACATTTTTAAAATAAATAAATAAATAAATAAAAATAAAATAATATAAATTTTTAAAAAAATAAAAAAAATAAAATAAAAAAATAAAAATAAAAATAATGATAATAAATGCATAAATAAGATAGCTATAAGCCCACCAATATCCTCCCACAACACACACACATACTACCTTATCTCCCCACTATTCACCTCACACATATCTTATAGCTATATATATTTATGCATTTATTATCATTATTTTATTTTTATTTTTTTATTTCATTTTTTTTTTTTTTATTTTTAAATTTATTATTATTTTTATTTTTCATTTATCTATTTATTTATTTAAAAATGTTTCCTTTATTTATTTATTTGATTATTATAAAAATGTATTTTCATAAATATGTTTCTGTATCATGCTTTCGTTACCTTAATCCTTCACTATCGTTGTCAGCAGTATCATTCAGTAATGCTATTGCTGTATTGATACTACCACTTAGCATTGACATCACAATCGCCTTCGCCTCTGGACTGTTGCCACGGCAACCCTGCTGCTTAAGAATCCTCTAACCCACTCTCCTTTCTCCCATACCCATACTTATTGACACCAAGATTGATCCTGTCTTCCCCCCCCCCCCCCCCCCCCCCCCCCCCCCCCCCAATATTTTGACCATTATTAGTATTCCTATCAGTAATATTATTATCATCATTACGACTTTGACTCACTCACTATTTCCCTTCCAACAGCCTCGTTCTCATTCAACGCCTTCTTCCTTGCGCTGAACCCTAAGTG
Organism: Conus ventricosus; assembly: GCA_018398815.1. Taxonomy (NCBI): domain Eukaryota; kingdom Metazoa; phylum Mollusca; class Gastropoda; order Neogastropoda; family Conidae; genus Conus; species Conus ventricosus. The sequence goes on along the minus strand of CM031596.1, from coordinate 28,666,900 downwards.
ATCTGAAGCGATCAAAGCTAAGTGAATTTTCGTTGTTTTATTCGTTTATATATCACCTGACGAAGACCTAAGAGGTTGAAACGCGTTGTGTTTTGTCTTGTGACTCGTTTGTCCACGTTCTCTGGGCGGTTTGCTAACATTTATTTAAGATTTGTTTAGATTTCCGCCTGCAGTCGTCTGGCTTTGCAACTAGACGTGTTTATTAGTTAATGTGTTAATTGCTTTCCAGATTTGCCTGGTATCTTTGGTAGAAGTTTATATTTTGTTCTAAAGTAAGTACGTTTCGATTTCCGTTTTAATGATGTCAATTTATTTCTTTGTTTTCTGAATTATTCATTTGTTCCGAAATTACTAAAATTATTTCTTTTATTAATTTCAGTGTCAATTTCTTTAGTTATCCATGGAGGCTTTGGTTCCTGTTTAATCCTTTTCTTTATAAAAGGGCGTGTTTATTATATACGGAGGTAAACGTGTCAATCCAAAATTCAGCTGCTTTATTTGGATCTCGGATTTGATAGATGAGGTCAAATTGTGCTTCAGAAAGGTCAGTAAGGAAATCATCTTCGTTAAAGTTCCTAAAGCTCCTGTAGTAAATAACTTTATGACCTACTTTTGGAATTTTTACACGGTTTTTGAACCAAGTAGCGCAAACTGGGTTGTGATCACTGCAGCCATAGGGAGGGGAACAAAGTTCGATAATGGATTGTTTTGCATTTGTGTAAATATGATCTATTAGAGTAGCGGAGTTTTCAGTTATGCGTGTTGGTCTATCGATTAGTTGTTCTAAGTTATGTGATATATAGTTTTGATACCACTTTGATTTTGTTTTTAACAAATCAATGTTAAAATCTCCTAACATAATTGTCTCATAACTTAGAATGGTTACTTCATCCATTATTGCATTAAATCTGTCCTGCCAA
>CM031596.1:28562298-28658380 GCA_018398815.1 Conus ventricosus | reverse complement strand
TAAGGGGGGAGTTACGCTGAATGCATTCACCGGTTAGTTGAAAATCATGGAGGACAGAAAGCGTGTCAGCGTGGAAGAGAACGGCGGGGAAACGACCTTCCCTCGGACTCAAAACGCCCCAAGCCTGATTTCCAGTGAGTATCACACACCTTATGTCAAATTTAGTTCGGTAGTTCTATTGTTAGTCTTATGCTAACGAAAAGATCTTAAATCAAGATAGATTTCGTCCATTATATTTCCACACCACATGTATGACGTTTATTTTTATGATCGGATGAAAGATCTTCATTAATCTTTACGGCCTTGAGTTAGATCGTTTAGTCCGTTGACACATGTCGTTTCCCGTAAGCGAACTGTTACATTACGTTTGTATTTCAGAAGCCGATTAGAAGCGATATGGAACAATACTATGGACGTATGATTACCGGCAAGCTGTCACCCCTCCAGGTGTAGAATGAGATGGTCTAACTGTATAAGAGGAACGACAGGGCAAGTTTAGGGCCTCTTTGAACAGGGAGATAGCGAGCTAGCGGACGGTTAGGCTACGTTATGGCAAAGTAAGTGATATTTCGCTGCATTGACAAACTGTTTTTTTTGTTGTTTTTTTTAAAGTAACCCACCTGAAGCTACCTATCTAGTACAGTATTGTATCGGTAGCTTCAAGCAGGTTACTTACCCGAGGACGTCTGAAGTGGCAGATCAAGTGATGCTGCGTGTCGTCTGCTACAGCTCTTGGATTACCGTTCTTGTGCAACTTTCGTATTCATGGTCATTTGACAAAACGCAAGTGGTACTTGAGACCAGGCAAGCAATATCTTTTGCTTTTCAATAAGGTAGCAGAATAATTGTTGGACGAATATGCTACTGACTACGGTGCACTTTTATTATCTCTCCTCTCTCTCTCTCTCTCTCTCTCTCTCTCTCTCTCTCAGTAGAATGATGTTGTTACTGGAGGATGCTTAGCACTATGTAATGAAGCATAACTGTACCACGGGCTATTTCCACATTTACCCCAGTAAAAGAGAATGTACTACAAGCTGTGTTCACATTTACCTCAGTATGAGAGTAGGGTTTACTTTGCCTTGTTTTAATAAAGTAGGTATCCGGAAGAGGCAAAAGAATGGACGAGATTTTCCTCACACAACATAAAATGTAGAACAGTCAGAACAGTGGCAGTTATATGTTTTTGAATAATGAGATTAGCATGTTAGAGGGGGGAGTGTTTCATGCATTCTTTCCATGCATATTTCAGCTTATTGATTCAGTTCAGTAATAGTTTTGTATATTCCAAAACATACAAATTCATTTTTATGTTCACAGGCTCATCATAAAACACACACACACACACACACACACACACACACACACACACACACACACACACACACACACATCATGAACTTATTAGACACATAAGAAATGAAATGGATGCATGCAAACCATGCACATCACCATACAGATACACACACATACACACACACACACACACATGCATGCATGCACATGCATGTATGCACCACATACACACACATGCACACACATACACGCAGGCATACACACAGAGAAGTTAAGATATTTGTTGCACCACAGAATGCATAGCCATTAAAAGAAAGGTCAATGAATAAATTGCACTTATCAAGAACTTGTGCATAACACATTTTCAATCACTGGATCTTGTATTCAATAAAATATACAAAACATACGTCAAAGATCATAGGATTAGTATCAAATACAAATAGGTATGGAACAAAACCCTTAAAAAAGGCATCAATATTTTTAAAAAAACAAAGGCATACACCTATTTGCTCTGCCACAGATACATAAACACCCCCCCCCCCCTTTTTGTTTTTGTTTTTTTTGTTTTTCTCTTACTACATTGTGAGAGTATCGGTTGTGTGCGAATGTACTCTACTCCTGTGCGTGTGTGTGTGTGTGTGTGTGTGCGTGTGTTTGTGTTTGTGTGCTTGATGGGTCGATGTGAGTGAGTTGGATCAGGTAGGTGACCAGGGATGTGGATTCTTGTGTATTGGTGTACGTATGCAAGTGTATTCAGTGGATGTGCATTCAGACAGGTATTTTAGGTTGTTTTTTTGTTGTTTTTTTTTTCTTTGTGTATGTAAGCACCCTGAACTAGCTTGGCAGAAATGGAATGCATATATATATAAATCCTCCTCCTCATTACTGTTACTATTCCAGATCAAAAAGACAGCGAGAGGAAGAAATACTACTCAGTTTTGTTGACAGGATTTTCATGGGCACAGGAAGTAGTGGAGGAAAGGTCATAAGTCACGGTCCTGGATACACCAGCATTAACATTGTCAATGAATGGAGAGTAGTTTGGTCCCATGTCAAGGTCAGGTGGAGAGAGGAAGGTTATACTATGATGGCAAAGAATAGATAAAACAGGTCGGCATCCCTGGGCAACGTGGCACTAGTATACTTGCCTTTCAAGTCACACATCTTGTGAATGCAAATAGGTGTCATTTCTGACTTGTGCTGTGGGGATGTGTGTACAAATGTGACTTTGAGGAAAAGGAAAGTGCACATAGGCATCAGGACCTTGCTTCTGACAAGGATTTCTGGAAGAGATAAGCAGCAGGTTAATGGGAAGTTGTGCTGTTTGACTCGCAAAGAACAGTAGAGAATATAACGGAAGTGGAGGTTAGTTATGAGGGAGGGTAAGTCTTACAAAAAATTATGCAGCATAGACTTGCATTCGAAGGCAAACTGTTAGCCCCCAGTGTTAGCCCACACTGTTGGGCCTAAACTTTGGGAAAAAGGACTTGCCATGTTTGTTGATTATATTTTATATTTATGGATGAATCGGTCAATCCTAAATCCAACAAAATATAAGATTACATTTACTATTCCCCACACTTCACTGGAGGTGCCAGAAGATAAGATAAGATAATGTTGCTTATAGCCCAGCCGACCGCAAAGGGCCACATCAGGGCTGTGAGGTGCCAGAAGGTGAGGTGGCAGGGTGGTTGTTGGCCAGACTAAGTCAGCTGGCTATTAGAATACGCAGATTCTTTTCCAGCTGATCCTTGCAAATCAGAGACGGAAACATGAGTCTTTCCTCCTACATTTATAAGTCAAAGAAAAGAAGGATTTATATTGTCCATCTTTAACAAGTGATACTCTCTCATGTGCCAAATGTCTGACATTCTGTTCAAGATGGTCTGGATTGCGGACTTGGACCCATGGCTCTACCATACCTTCAGAGCTTGAAGTTGATTAATTTAGAGGTGGCTGGTTATTGTATTGTTACATGGATGCTGTAACCCACTTGTGTTAGTTACTACACCAGTGTGTCAGTCTAACAGCGAGGACATTTCAACACCATACTGCGACTTTTGTCCTAGTGACAGTGTGAAGGTATGAGCAAAGAACTGTAGTTACACAAGCAGTTTGTGAAAACATCAATAAAAGCATGTAAGTAAGGTATCTATCTCCATTGACGTTTATTTAGAGTTCCTTTTAAAAAAAATTAAAGTGGCATACATGTTCAGAGCTCACCTCCATTCTTTGAACAGTTTGACTAGGCCTCCCACAAGGCAGTCCATTTTACAGTGCGTACATTTGTTTTCAGTGTGCTCCATGTACCATTCTTGGATGGATTACACATGAGCTAACACTATTGTGTAACACCTTGCATGTGTGTATTCGTTCCCACAGCTGTGCTCACATAGGCCTTTAAGATCAGTGCGCCTTGTAGTGTCATTGTTTGTTTTGATTTACTTTTCAGCAGCAGTATCAGATAGAATATTGCCCTAGGTTTTCATTCCCCAGCCTTTTTGCACCCAGTTCGAAGAAATAAATCACTGTCTGTCGGTCCATTTTTATTGTCTTGAATGTTAAATGTCTTGCCTGAAGAAGACCCAGTAGGTGGAAATGCATTGTGTTTGTTTTGTGATTTGTTTACCCCCTTTGTTTGGTGGCGCAGTCATTCGTTCTTTGTTCATTTAAAACATCAGTGTCGGAGATTAGACTGTAAAGTTATCTTTGTCATGACTTCTTCACCATCATAACACTGACTGACCAATGTAATATATGATTGAGTAAAATGGGCTGTTTCTACAGAAAATCAAGCTGTGGTCTGATACTGCTATCAAAATAGTACATGACGTTTTTCTTTTTTTCTTACCTTTAAAAATTTTCTTTACATTTGTACATGCACACACACACCCACACACACATGCACATACGCACGCACACATGCATGCACATATGCATGCATGTGCATACACACACATACACATGCACAGGCATTGAAATTAACTCTGTTCATAGTGCCTGATAATATTACATGTCGTCTTATGCATAAATTACAGTTAACCATCACAATTGTTTGAAGTGTAGGACACGCGTCTCCACGCCATTTAATTTATCAGTTATCCTGTTGTCCCTGATGCTTATTCAAGGTATCCAAATCATTTCTGAAATACATACTTGTAAACCACATTATAATTTTTAAGCCTAGTTCAGTAGTTGTATTGTTTGTGGTACATATATGGTCACATTCTTTTGTAGGATAGCTGTTGATTTAACAGTGCCCAGTAATAAACCAAAACAGAACATGCAGCATTATATTGAACACCACAAAGCCTGTAGTGTATATTTTTTTAAAAAAATTTCTTCAGACAAAAGTAATGAAATGTTTGCCTACAGCTTGAATTAGGTATGGGTCCATAACAGCAGGTTGCTGTTTTCCATTTTCTTTGATAGGTAGACATACGTGATCCAAGTCATTGTCATCATTGTTCACAAATCTCCCTTTTTAAAAAGAAATTGTATTGGCTGCCCAGTCTTTGGTTACTTTTTAACTATTCACCCATTGACCTTGCTGTTGTCGAAGGTGGAAAGTTTTAAGAGAAGTTTTTTTTAAATACACACACACGAATTTAAGCTACAGTTTTGAATCGCTTTTTAATAAAAGCAGGTTCTGCTGATCACTGATAGGATCATATTGATTTTTACTTCTGTAACCACACTGATGTAGAGTTTCTAAAGCAAATACTCTCGAGATTTAAAGGATACTGTGTTGACCCGAAGTGTAACACTTGACCTAGCCATGTCAAGTGTTATTGCCTTCCCATCAAAAGGATGTCAAGCATTGTCAACTGCCTTTGTTACTGTTACTTTGGAGAATCAATTCAGTATTATTGGCTTCATGCTATTACATGAGGATCGGGGCATGGATGTAGGTGCAAGGATGGGAAAGGGAAAGGGGGGGGGGGGGATGAATGACATAAGATCAACTGCACTTGAGTAAGTTTTTTGTTGTTGTTTTGTTAGTATAAGTTTTTCTTTCCCTTTTTAAAAAAAAGTCTTCTTTTTTTATTTTTTTTTAATATTTTAAAGTCATTAATTTATTTGAAGATGAAATACGATGTTTCCAACAAGAATATTGATGATGCAAAGCTCTTTGTTCCCTTAAGTGAGAAAAGCAGCAGATGGCTTCGGGAATGAAGATAAAACTTAATGCACATGTTAGTCAGTGACCTACCGATACAAGCAGTGTTATCTTTGGTGATACAAGATAAAAAGATATTAGAGAAAGCTTGAGTGTAAAAGTGATCTATTTTCAGTGTGCTCATCTGAACATGAAACTGATAAAATAAAAGACAGTGTAAAATTAATGTTGAAGACACTGTGTCCATGTTTAGAAAACAAGTTAACTTTATTTGTTGAAAACAAAAATAGATCAGATGATTTTTGTTGCCTTTGGTGAACATTTGTGTCTTCTTCTAAAGGTTTGTTTGAAGAAAAAAATGATGATACAGTCTTTTCAATTCCTTTTGATCTATTAAATAGAATTTGTGTGCACACAAGTGTTTGGGCACATGTACCTCACAATCAACACACTAAAGCAGATTGTGACACAAAAGCACATGTGCACAAATGTGTTCAAGCTCTTACAGTGTCTGTCTTTTGCTCTCTCTCTCTCTCTCTCTCTCTCTCTCTCTCTCTCTCTCTCTCTCTCTCTCTGTCTGCCTCTCTCTCTCTTCTCTCTCTCTCTCTCTCTCTCTCTCTCTCTCTCTCTCCACACACACACACACACACACACACACACACACACACACACACACACACACACACACACACACACACACCTCTGCGTGAAAAGACTTCCAGAGAATGTGGGTATCTCTCCTAAATTGTATCCTCCCCCCCCCCCCCCCCTCTCTCTCACTCTCACTATATATATATATAACTCTCACTATATATATGTATCTTCCAGTAAAGTGTATTAGTGACTTCTGGAGATCATGTGCAATTAAAATTTTCTCATTTCTACCGTTCTCTCTGCCGGTTGGGGTGGGGGTAGGTAGGGGAGTAGTTTGTTGGTTGTTTCTTTACTGTCATGTGTTGTTTTTCTTACTTCAGGGCCTATTTACCTGCCTGTGTTCTAGAAATGCTGTACACAGGTTTTATAATGTGTCACCTTTTTTTTGTTATAATCTGGTGTGAGAAGGTAATGAAACTGTACACAGTACAGGCTGTTCAGCGCAGACACCACTGTCCATTATGAAGCGTCTGTTTCACCTTTTTGTTGTTGTTGTCAAATGGTGATTATAGATAATGGCATTGGCTGGCACTGTGGGCACAGCTTAATGTATCAGCCTTGAGGTTTTGAATAGATTAGTTAGTATGATAAAGACGTAGTGTACACAACATCTAGGTTATTGTTTATTGTTGGTTGGTTGGTTGGTTTTTTAACAGGACAGATGTCTGTTCCTGAACAGTGACAGCCTTTGAAAGGCTTTGCGTGCTCACACACACACACACACACACACACACACACACACACACACACACACACACACACACACACACACAGTACACACACACACACACACATATACACTCACTCACTCACTCGCTCACCAACTGTTTTACATGTTACCCCCCACCCCTCCCCTCATCCCCCGATTGTCACAGTCCTCTCCCATCACCTTCCTGTCCTATCTTTCCTATCATTGATCTTTTGTCATATCGTTCTTCCTCTTCCCCCCTTTCCTACTGCCACAGTGAGAGAAGTCATCCTGGAATGTGTCATTGGTCTGAACACAGTTCTTTCCCGCAGACCAGCTTTGAAACCCACCATTGCTTCACTTTGCAGAATTATTATATTAAAAATGTGACTCAAGATGTGACAAGTGTGCTCAAGAGTCATCATGCAAAATTTGGAGAAGATCAATTGAAAATTGGATCTGTAAAAGGAGCAAGAATAAGACAAAGAGAAAGCGCTCTTTGTTTCTACTTGAATGAATGAAGACAGTCGGGTCATGTTCCCGCATATATTCATTTCGGCATTCACCCTTCAAATAGGCTTCATCAGCCCTCGCTACATGTTATATTTCAATGTTATGCATTCTACTCACATAACTGTCTTTCCTTTTAAATAGAAAAGTGTGGATTCAAAGCAGATGAAAAAGAAGTTGAAGGGTTGTTTTCTCTGACAGCTAGACTTCTTTGTTTTCTTTTTACTTCATTTCTTGCATATAGATTGCAGTTTTTTGTTCAAATCTTGTCAATAGAATGATGATTTCCTCGTTGCATTAGGCAGTTGATACATCTTCCTTTCCTGTACAGGTAAGTAGGGGCGGGGGTATCTCTTTGAAAAGGTTTTCAAAGGTTTGTGAATTTTTCAGTGACCATGCTGTGTGAAGCCTGCTGATCACTACAGATACCAGCATTTATACAAACCAAACATAACACATGTGCATCTGAACACATGAACATGCACACACTTTAGCTTGACCTGGAATGCACTCTCTGGTGACATTCACCTAGAAGAGCAGCTTCAAAGGGATAAGAAGTTAATATGGTGTGAAGTTGCATACATCCACACACCTGCATGTACACTGGCCGTTACCGACACACACATTGTATGTACATTCTTGTCAGTTATGAAGCAGTCAGACCACTCTTATGGCAGCAGGAAGACTGAATGGTGATCGTAAGAGCAGCAATACAAGCAATGGTCTTTTTGTTTTCTTCTAGAGGTTGGTTTACTTGCTTTTCCATTCATGAGAAGGCTTTTTGAATGGATAAGCCCCACGCTCCGTCATCTTCATGTAAACGGTTATAAATGCATAGAAATTAGAATGCATACAGTGTCCCTACTGGTTCAAAGATGATGATGAGGTTTACATGTGAGCAAGGTATTCTGGTTGCATAGTGCACACAGAACCTTGGTTTAAAGTCGCGTTTGAAGGACTTTTAGGGAATGGGGTTGGAACCAATGTTAAAACGGAAATTTCTCCTCAACCAGATAGCTCCGCCACCGGAGACCTGATTTTATGACCCAAGAACCACCAAGATCATGAGGTCGATGATCTACCTCCTGAACATTTCCAGTTCCTTAGTTATTGGAATATTTTAGTCCAAACCTTGAAATTTGTCAGATTCCCTGTTTGACAATGGTGATGCCAAAGTAGACCAAGTTTTCTTCAAATTGACAGAATTTGCTGAATGAAATTTCCCAGTGGTACAGTTTTGATCAGTACAGCACAGAGAATCATTTGACAGTATTACTCAGTACACAAATGAAGCACTGGGAAGCCAGGTATATGTCCTGTCTATCTGTATAATAAATGAACTAAATTTCACAGGGCTTTTTGCATTGTCATCAGTATCAAGAAATGCTTGAACAGTTTAAGTTCTGTCTATGTAAAGCTGACAGAGTTCTGACTAGGGCCTGGGATGTCAGATGGGGTGGCTCCGCTTTATCTGACCTGTTGGCCACAAGATAAAGTAAATAGGTCAGTGAAACGTCTTCAGGGTTGTTTCTAGGGTCAGTCTGTCTATAAGAGTTTAAAATTTTGAATTGGAGATACGTAAGTACAGAATGATACCACCATGGCAAAGTTGTTAGCATTGCCAACTTCCTGATGGGAGGTTGTTGGTTGAATTCCCATCAGAGCCATGTATTTGTGGGGGTTTTCTGCCCCAACCGGTTCCTACCCAGAGTTGAGTTTGTCATGGCTCAATGGGAAAGACTGGAACTACACAGTCGAGTTTCATCCACAAAGTCGGTGCATCTCTGAGAGTGATGCTCAAATTCCTTGACATCCATAGTATCATTTTCATCATCCTCATCCTTGTCGATCAGAAGTAAAGAAAGAAAGTCTCAAATGCTGTGGCTCTTCATGCCGTGGTTTCGTGCTGACCTCAGTTTCAATTGCCTCTCCACATCTATGACATTGGCTTGATTCTGTTAGGGCCACCGGTAAGGGCAAATTCATGAGGATGGTTGTTGGACAGATGTGACGCTGTCGGCAGGGAGAACTCTGTCATGCTGGCTCCGTGACCTAAGCATTTACTGGCATCAGTTGGGAGCTTAGTAAGTGGTGTCCTGCATATGTTGGATCAGAAAAGGCATCATTGAACACCACTGAAGTGACTTGGCAGCAGTGCAGTGTTTCCTCTGGTGGGTTGCCTCATGATAACGTGACTGCTCTCTGCAGAGTGCCAGAGCTGTGGTGAGGCAGGCCAGGCTGTGGCTGTGGACAAAGGACCAGAATGAGCGGTGTTGGTGCTCAGCACCATTGAGATGGCACAGGAGATGGGACAATGAAAAAGAAAAACATGAAACTCTTAAGGAAATCTTATATGCATGAAACAGAAAAGGAGGTCAAATGTTAAGTAGAGATGCTGTTGTCAACTCTAATAATTTAAGTCTAAATCCACAGCAGGCAATGATCAGAATGCGTCATGTTCCTCCAGTGACAGAAAATCACTGTAACGGTCGCGAAGATGAAATACCATTTTTAGATGTGCAGGGGTTAACACCAGCATGCACAAGGTTTGAGGCTCACTGTGGGCTCCTGTTCTCATGTTGAAATGTTTGTGTGTGTGTGTCAGGGAAGGAGTTCTGCTGGCCTATGGCAATCCGCTTCTGGATATCTCCGTCAACGATGACAGTTGTGTAACGCTACTGGAAAAGTGAGTGAGATGGAACGGTGTGTGTGTTTACGAGGAGTGAAAGAAGGGGAGGGGGGCTGGATATTGTATGTCCTGACTGATACTTGCAGATCGTAATGTTTGTGATCATGCATTCACAGGTAACTTGCTGTTACGGTAGGAAGAAACTAAAACTTTTGAAGTGATATGTAGAATGTAATGAGTGTCTCTCCCCTGCTGCTTTCTCTCCCTCTCTCTCTTCCTCTTTCAGTCTCTTCCTCTTTCAGTCTCTTCCTCTTTCAGTCTCTTCCTCTTTCAGTCTCTTCCTCTTTCAGTCTCTTCCTCTTTCAGTCTCTTCCTCTTTCAGTCTCTTCCTCTTTCAGTCTCTTCCTCTTTCAGTCTCTGCCCACCTTCCCCCTCTCCCACCCCATGTTTTATCTGTGGATAGGAAACGTGCAGTAAAAAAAAAAAAGCTTTTTCATTCACGGATTGCAAGGTTTTTTTAAGAGTTTTATATGGGCAGTTGGTTGCGACCCCCCCCCCCCCCCCCCCCCCCACATACACACACACACACACACACACTCCCCTTCCATTATCTGTCCACCTCAGAAATATGTCTGCATCATGATCCCTATGTTTTAGCCTTGTTGAGGAAAAAAAAATGTTTTTTCTTGTGATGCTGATTACTCACTCCACAAATTGTCTGTTGTGCAGGTATGACCTGAAAGCCAACAATGCCATCTTGGCTGAAGAAAAACATGTACCTTTGTAAGTGTCAGTTGTATTGCCTGCTTTTCTGGCATTGAAATCCTGTAAGCTACTTGCAATTTTCTTTTTTTTAACCTTTTTTCGTTTTCTCTATCAGCTTAGTGTTGTTCTCTTTAAAGTCATTTGAAATAGGTAACAAAATATGCAGAGAAATTAAGAGAAAAAAATCTGGAAAATGTGCACAGAAACATTAAAAAGATTGTTACAAGTTGTGCTTAGTTTGACAGAATGAAAAGCAAAAGGCTTAGAGGTTCCAGTTTTGTTTCTTTTCAACATTATTTGTTCAGTGGTGAAAATTACTGTGTTGCAATTCATCATTAATTTGTGTGGAATGTTTTTAACATAATTACAATATTTTGCGATGAGTTGGCAAAACAGAGCTTGGAGTGAGAGAAGGTTGATGAAATACACCTTATCTATCATGCTTGTAGTATCTATGTCAGAAAAGTTTCACATTAAAAAAAAAGTCTGGTAACTGTTTCTGAAAAATAATGTACATGTGGTCTCTCTTCCTGTACATGTCTTTATCTGTGAATGAAGAGTAAAGAGAAATGAGTCAAGAAATAACACATTTGTGACTGTTCACAAAAGAGACTTCAAGCAACTAACATGCCTTGAAAGCATCATGTGTGAATGAAAACCAGAAAATGATCTTTCTCACAACAAAGGTATGGACTTAATTTGTTAATTTGTTTGTTGGCGATTAGCCATTTTGATAAACTGAGAATTTAAGATAAGCTGTGATAAACTCACAGTGTCCTTAACAGAAATTTAAACTTGTTTTGGATTTAGGCCATCAGTAGACTCCCATTTTATAGGTACAATGATATCATATTCAAAGAATACAAAGATAGCCATACCAGCAGACTGATTACATGAAAAGCAAACAATTTTAAAAAATGAATCGCCTGTCTGTAGCTTTTTTGCTGAATCATCTTTAGGAGCTGATGTGACCTTTGTGGTAACGGATCACATTTCTGTTTTATGTGAAAACCTTTGTAATTTCTTCCTACCCACAGGTATGATGAAATGGTGGCAAAATACCCCAACAAGGTGGAATTCATTCCAGGTGGAGCCACTCTTAACACCATAAGAGCCGTGCAGGTAAGGCTTAAAGACCAAAGTCTGATCTCTCTTCAAGATTTTCAAGGAATCAAAACCTGTTGTTAGGATGTCGGTTGTATCCTTCAGGTTATGGGAGTTAGTTTTGTTAGGGTTTTCCCTGGTCGAAGCTCTTGTATCAGTAGAGTAGGTTGTAAAAAAAAAGAAAAGCCATCATGTCTGGTTTCGTAACTCCCCTTCACTTTTGGATGGTGAATATTGGATATGATGAAGTTGCATATCATGGAAAAGCCTTTGACTGTGAATAATTCTAAAAGCATACATCTTACAGTTTGTTTTGCATAGACAGGCCACGACTCTGGTGTGCAGATGGTTAAACAAACTTTAAATGGATACAGCTGCTTTTCACCCCCAGTTTGTGGGTATGAGAGGGGAGAGTATGGAACTTTTATATGAAGTTTAATACATGAAATGCGTGACTGGTGTGCCTCTCATTTTCAGTGTAACTCACTTTCTGCTGGAAATTTTGAGATACAAAGTTCAGTCCAGTGAAGACTGAGCAGAAAAGAGCTAAAATGGATCAGGTGTTCAGAAAATTTAGGGCAGAACTTGGTTATATGAATATGATTTTGTCACATGTACTGAAAATAATTTTCATAATTATTTCATATTTTATGTTTCAAATGACAGATTCATTCCATAAATATGAAAAAAGTGTGAATCTCTGTTAGTGATAAGCTTCATGCAGCTATAAAAGAATTTTAAAACATCTCGCAGACATGAAACATGCTTTACTCTGGCCTTTTTGCAGCTTCTCTTTCTTTTTTTTTCTTTTTTCCTTTTGTTGTTGTTGTACAGATGCAAATGAAAGGTGTTTTAGCTATCGCATGAACATTACAAAGTAAACATATGATCAGTGTCAAAGAAAAAAGTTTTAGAAAATAATCTAGAGATTTTGCATCAAGTGCTATAGGCCCAGTAAAATGATCAAAAGAAGCTTGTTCAGGGCTTATAAGTCACATCTGACCACTCTGTAAAATGTCATTTTTACACCTGATCTTTTGAACAAGCAGACGAGCTTGAGAGGTGTTCACACCTTACCTTGTGGGCAGGCACACAAACCTTATGACAACTGTTTATGGACAGGGAGACAAGCCTGATAACAACTGTTTACACCATTTGGACAGAAGACAAGCCTGAACAATGTGTACACCTGGTCTGTTGGACGGGCAGCTGAGCTTGACAAGTGTTTACACTTTGTCTAGTGGACAGGCAGACAAGATCAAGAACAGCTGCGCTCAAGTTACACTGTAGAGGCAGAGGCCAGGCAGAAAATAAAGTGGAAACTCACGTAACAAAAATCTGTCAGAGAGATGGAGTCTGTAATTGGATGCATATTACAGGGTTCGTACACTCCTTGAAACTCCTTGAATTCTGAGAGTGAATTTTAATGCGTTGAAAACCCTTGAAAATCAATAAAATGTGGTTCTGTTGACCAGTCCTCCTTGAAAACCTTTGAAAATCAAGCCATCGCCTCCAGAAATTTTTAATGTGTCAAAAAGAAATGGCAGTTTGATTTTTCTGTGTTCAGGTTTATGAAAATTTATTTAAAAACAAATTTTTACAGCATCGTCGCGATCCCGGATTGTTGTCTGCTATATAACCAAGGGAGATAATCGGTATCTTTGTCAATTTTTACGCATGTACTGTAGCCTTGAATAAAAAACAAATCTTCATGAAAACTCCTTGAATTTTGTTCTTGGGAGTCTGTACAAACCCTGTATTACCACAGAAACAAAGAAAAAGTGTTGCTGAAAAAATGCAGGTCTTTGAAAGGAAGAAGTCAGTTTCTTTTTGAGGCTTTTAGGAGATTTCCATGTAACCTGCTGCACACCGCTGTGTCTGCATGCAGAGTAGCGTACTATTAAACCACGCAACACCAGAAACGCAACGATTCAAGCTGGATGGGGTTCACTGTGTGCTAAGCATGAGTGTGTGTCCTGTTGCAGTGGTTACTACAGAAGCCCAAATTGACAACGTACTTTGGCTGTATCAGCAAGGACAAGAATGGGGACGTTATCAAGGAGAAGTGTGAGGAAGAGGGTGTCAATGTCCAGTTCCAGTACACAGACAAAGAACGCACAGGCACCTGTGGCGTCATCTGCACAGGCAGCAACAGGTGACTGTGATTGATGTCACTGTCAGATCTGATGTGCGGGTTATGACGATTTGTCCTTCATTGTTGGTCGTGTCCATTGATGTTGCTGATGGATATGATTGGCCTATATGTGATGTAGACCTGTTTACCCTTACGATTTTGCCGTAATTTTTATAGAAAAAAAAATCAAAATTATGGAATTACGGTACCCCCCCCCCCCCCCCCCCCCCCCAAAAAAAAAGAAAAAAATTACGGGAAAAAAATCAAAGAAAAGAAAATTGTTAAACGCAAAATTTCTTCTGCTACTGTTTCAATCAAAAGCAGTAAGAAGACATTTTCCAGCGTGCCTTGTGTCTTTTACCTTGTCAAAGACGGCGACGAAGCTGTCTTACGTGCCAACAGCCGTCGCTTCCAAATCTTCAAAAGTTGCGAAAGTATTGCAATTCTGAAGATTACTGTTTTCTTTTTCAAATTACAGGTTTTTGTCTGAGATATTACAGGTACATGAATTTGGGGTAAACAGGTCTGGTGATGCTCTGTCCTCCAATGTTGGTCATGTCCATTGATGTTGCTGATGGATGTGGTGACCTGTTTGTAATGTTCTGTCCTCCATTGTTGGTTGTGTCCATTGATGTTGCTGTTGGATATGGTTTGCCTATATGTGATACTCTGTCTTCCATTGTTGGTCATGTCCGTTGATGTTGCTGATGGATGTGGTGTCCTGTTTGTAATGTTCTGTCCTCCATTGTTGGTAGTGCCCAATTATGTTGCTGACAGATATGGCATCTTGTTTTGTGGAACTCTGTTCTCCATTGTTTGTAATGTCCATTGGTGTTGCTGACAGATTATGATGTCTTGTTCATGACGATCTGTCCATTGTTGGTAGTGCATATTGGTGTCACTGACGGATACGATGTCCTATTTGTGGCGAAGTGTCCACTGTTGTTGGCAGTGCCTATAGGAATTCCTGACATGATGTGCTGTTTGTTCACAGGCATAGGTTGGTACCATGATGTAAGCCATGTTCTTGGATTTTGTTTGATTTTTTTTTTCACATTCACCCATTAGTCCATTGATGTGAACAGAAAAATTATTTAGTGACCCAGATCACTGATTTTTTTTTTTTTAATATGTTGCATAATTATATTCATTCTGATAAAATCATAGGGACAGGATGAATATGAAAATTGAAGAGTTTGTTGGCTTCTTTCCTAGAAAGATGCCTTCCAATGTGCCATCTCATTTTTTAAAAGTGGGGGGGGGTGGGGGGTGGTGAGGATCGACATAATTTGAACGAGAAGGGCACCCAGGAGAGCACAGACATCCACCATTGCTGAAATGTCTCTTGCTCACTGGATTCGGATTATAATCCACACTCGCATCAAACCTGACAAGTTCATAGATTTCACTGTGATTAGCCAGATTTTTGTTGTTGTTGTTGTTTGTTAGTTTTTTGTTTTTTTTTCATGGAGATCCATGCATAATTTGGTCAGAAATTTTACCGAAAGGTTGAAAAATGCCAAATCAGATGTATGCATGATTTGTCGAGAAATTTTACAGAAAGGTTGAAAAATGTCAAATCTTGCAGCGTTAAAAAGAAATTAAAAATCAGAATACTGGACCTGGCCTTTCATCTGGCTCCACTGACCACACCAAAACAAGATTCCTCCTTGAGTCACATTCCATCATCTCAGCAAGTGTCATTCAGATCAGTTGTGTGGTTTGTGCATGGTGTTGCTGACAGACAGACAGGGACGACCTGGTGAGTGGAGTGAACTAGGGAACATAGAATGGAAATCGCTGTTGAATGAACGGTCACCAAAGGTCCATCACGGACTGTGAATGGCAGTCACAGCTTTTAACCCCGTCAGAATCATACTGTGAAATCGTTTAACACACACATACACACTTACTTGCAAACATGCCTACAAGCATGCAAGCATGTGCGCGTACTCGCGTGCACTTACAGTTTATATATGTTTGTGTGCGTGTATATATATATATATATATATATATATGAGTGTATAATCAAGTGCTAAATTACTTTGTAAATGTGGGCATGCATGTGAGTTAGTGGGGTGTTCATAGTTGCATACCATACGTTTGTACCATGATTTGATTCTTAACTTTCTCGTCACGAACAGACACAATAGCGTTTTCCAAAGACGCAACGTTTCAGTACAAACGAACGCTATCAAGGTTTTGGCCTTCAACAATTTTTCATGCGGTGGCAGCGTGATCAGTACATGGCAAAAAGATATAGATAATATCATCAGCATTCCTTCCTTCCTTCGCCTGCACAGCGGTTTCACGGCACACCACCACCCACTTCGCCTCAGTGGCTGATTGACTAGACCAACCCACCTGACTTACTAATCTGCATAGAAACATGGCGTCTCAAATAAGTTTTTCTGCGAATGTGTCGGAGCAAAGTTGAGCCTGTCAGCAACGTTTTAGCATTACTGAAGTTATTGAAATGCTACAAACGGAAGGTTCAGACATTGAAGAAGAGGATGACGAAGCTGATGAAAGTGATTCCAGTGAAGAATTTAGAGGAGAAGAGGAAATTGACACTGACTCGTCTGTGGAGCTCAGTGATGATGAAGGTGAGGGTGGGCCACTTTGCCACGTGAGCGGAGCGTTTGCGTGCCGTGAAAGACTGGGGATTTGAATGAGCAAGAGTTCATTGGCTTTCCTTTATGCGACTGTCGCGCAGATTCAAGTTTTTTTCTGACAGTGCCTCCTTTTTCTGGTACTTCTGGCCTTCGTGTGTCAGCTGAGTGCCACGCCCCCATTTTTGCATTATTCCAAGTTAGCTTGTGCATAGCAGGCATGTCATTTATCTATCTTATTTAGTTTCCTGGAGTGTATCTACCTTTTTTTTCAACTCATTTAGTGTATTTACTGACTTTTTCTGCTGAATGTGAAGCCATGGACCCACCGACTCTGTGCAAGAGTGTTGTGATGCACCTGAAAAAAACTGGACATTTTTTCAGCCTCAAGCATAAGAAATCATATGAAAGTGGGAAGTTTATTCTTTTGTATTCTACTAACACAGTTTATGAATAACACTCCTGAAACTTTCGTTGAGTTATCTTTTGTTTTATATTTTTGGTGATTTTTTTACTAACCATAACAAATGGCCCGTCCACAGGGAAAAACAAGGGACAGAACTGTCCATCCTAAATGAGTTAATAGGCGTATTCAATCTGTTTCCTGGAACCAGTCATACGTTATGTAATGCTGTGATGATATTGAAATTGCAAAGGATGTGTTTAATGCTTAATCATTCATCTTTTAAGAAATATATTTATTCTTCATTCATATGATTTTTGTTTTATTGATTGGTCCGGTGTTGCGTTTGTCTCAGTTGCCACATCTGACATGATTTCTCTTATGATGTGTTATTTTTTTTATCACACACACACACACGGAGTTCTTGCTGAATTCGTCTATGGCCATTGAAGTTCATGAAAAATGAACAGGTCTGGCAACACACGCACACCAGTTCAGGTGTGTATAATTTAGGTGTTTAACTCGGGGACAAAGTTGCATGCTGGACACTTTCATCATTTCCCTGTTTTCTTAAGTGGTCGGTTGTCATTCTTCTGATCTGAATTTTGTTGCCTGGCATTTTCTTTGTTGATTGTTGCGTTTTTGTTTTATTTATAATTATGCATGCATTTATGTGTGACTGTATTGGTCCAGAATGTCACGACTGAAGTATTGTTTTTTTAATTGTTTGATTTTTATTTTACTCTAATGGGCATATGGGATTACAATGCAGATAATGTGAAGACATCCATGGTGTTCTTTAACAGTCTAAAGAGTCACTTTGAAGACATGTATAGGTTCAGTGCTGTGAACTGGAGGCATTTTTATGCATATGCACTGATGACATTTTGTCAGCTGTTGCAGAAAAAAAGAAATGAAAGTCATGTGATACTAGATTGCATTATTAGGATTAGGACCCAAGTTAAATGGCTAGCATGACCCATTTTGGAGTGAAAGAAAATCATATACGTACATTAGTTATTTTTGTGACCATGTATGGTAAAGAAGCCATTGTAAAACATTTGTTAACATTAACTACCTCTATTTTTTGTTGAAACATCTGCAAGTGTATTTTTCTAGAGTGGCAGACGGACTCATAGATTTGGAACAGTGCGTGTTAAAAAAAAGTTCGGTTGGAAAACCTTAAAGTCCAGGTAGCGCTGAATTTTGTACAAACACCTGGTAGTGGAGTGCAGTTTGAGGTGTGTATGTCTGTTTTGTGTTGTTGATTTTCATGTCTGACCAGTTTGGTCTCTCGCGGGCATGTGAAGATCTGAACATTAATATAGACTCACCACATCTTGGTCACTTAAGTCATTGTCATTTAAGTTTGAGTCAGTTTCAAGTACAGCTGCATAGTCTACCCAGGTATCGGAGACACAGTTGTCAATTTCATGGTGCCTTAGCCACGAAATGAGTAAAGCGTTCATGATCATCACATATCATTTTTACTAGTGGCACTCTATATCAGGTAAAAACAAATATTTTAAACTTTGGGGGAGGAGGGGTAAGGGGTGGGGTGGATGTTGGGAGGGTTATTTTGAATGGCATTGAAAATGGGGCCCCATAGGACCTAAAGCTACCAGCTGAAAAGGGTCACATTTTGATACCCTACTTTTCCCAGGTAACCCATATGGAAACAAAAAGTTAGACTTGTGATGTGCAAGTTGGTAGTGATGGGAAGATGGCAGATATGGATAATTAAAAATGTTAATAAGACCTTTGTCTGTCTGTGCAGATCTCTTATTGCCAACCTGGCACCTTTATCTGTCTGTCTGTGCAGATCTCTTATTGCCAACCTGGCACCTTATTTATCTGTCTGTGCAGATCTCTTATTGCCAACCTGGCACCTTTATTTGTCTGTCTGTGCAGATCTCTTATTGCCAACCTCGCACCTTTATCTGTCTGTCTGTGCAGATCTCTTATTGCCAACCTGGCACATATATCTGTCTGTGCAGATCTCTTATTGCCAACCTGGCACCTTTATCTGTCTGTCTGTGCAGATCTCTTATTGCCAACCTGGCACATTTATCTGTCTGTGCAGATCTCTTATTGCCAACCTGGCACATTTATCTGTCTGTCTGTGCAGATCTCTTATTGCCAACCTGGCACATTTATCTGTCTGTGCAGATCTCTTATTGCCAACCTGGCACCTTTATTTGTCTGTCTGTGCAGATCTCTTATTGCCAACCTGGCACATTTATCTGTCTGTGCAGATCTCTTATTGCCAACCTGGCACATTTATCTGTCTGTGCAGATCTCTTATTGCCAACCTGGCACCTTTATTTGTCTGTCTGTGCAGATCTCTTATTGCCAACCTGGCACATTTATCTGTCTGTGCAGATCTCTTATTGCCAACCTGGCACCTTTATCTGTCTGTGCAGATCTCTTATTGCCAACCTGGCACATTTATCTGTCTGTGCAGATCTCTTATTGCCAACCTGGCACCTTTATCTGTCTGTGCAGATCTCTTATTGCCAACCTGGCACATATATCTGTCTGTGCAGATCTCTTATTGCCAACCTGGCACCTTTATCTGTCTGTGCAGATCTCTTATTGCCAACCTGGCACATATATCTGTCTGTGCAGATCTCTTATTGCCAACCTGGCACCTTTATCTGTCTGTGCAGATCTCTTATTGCCAACCTCGCACCTTTATCTGTCTGTGCAGATCTCTTATTGCCAACCTCGCACCTTTATTTGTCTGTCTGTGCAGATCTCTTATTGCCAACCTCGCACCTTTATTTGTCTGTCTGTGCAGATCTCTTATTGCCAACCTCGCACCTTTATTTGTCTGTCTGTGCAGATCTCTTATTGCCAACCTGGTACCTTTATTTGTCTGTGCAGATCTCTTATTGCCAACCTGGCACCTTTATTTGTCTGTCTGTGCAGATCTCTTATTGCCAACCTGGCACCTTTATTTGTCTGTCTGTGCAGATCTCTTATTGCCAACCTGGCACCTTTATTTGTCTGTCTGTGCAGATCTCTTATTGCCAACCTGGCACCTTTATTTGTCTGTGCAGATCTCTTATTGCCAACCTGGCACCTTTATTTGTCTGTCTGTGCAGATCTCTTCTTGCCAACCTGGCACCTTTATCTGTCTGTGCAGATCTCTTATTGCCAACCTGGCACATTTATCTATCTGTCTGTGCAGATCTCTTATTGCCAACCTGGCACCTTTATTTGTCTGTGCAGATCTCTTATTGCCAACCTGGCACATTTATCTGTCTGTGCAGATCTCTTATTGCCAACCTGGCACATATATCTGTCTGTGCAGATCTCTTATTGCCAACCTGGCACATTTATCTATCTGTCTGTGCAGATCTCTTATTGCCAACCTGGCACATTTATCTATCTGTCTGTGCAGATCTCTTATTGCCAACCTGGCACATTTATCTATCTGTCTGTGCAGATCTCTTATTGCCAACCTCGCACCTTTATCTGTCTGTGCAGATCTCCTATTGCCAACCTGGCACCTTTATCTGTCTGTGCAGATCTCTTATTGCCAACCTGGCACATATATCTGTCTGTGCAGATCTCTTATTGCCAACCTGGCACCTTATCTGTCTGCAGATCTCTTATTGCCAACCTGGCACATATATCTGTCTGTGCATATCTGTTGTTGCCAACCTGGCACATATATCTGTCTGTGCAGATCTCTTATTGCCAACCTGGCACCTTTATCTGTCTGTTCAGGTCTGTTATTGCCAACCTGGCACATTTATTGTCTGTCTGTGCAGATCTCTTATAGCCAACCTGGCACATTTATTGTCTGTCTGTGCAGATCTCTTATAGCCAACCTGGTCTGTCTGTGCAGATCTGTTATTGCCAACCTGGTACCTTTATCTGTCTGTGCAGATCTCTTATTGCCAACCTGGCACTTTTATCTGTCTGTTCAGGTCTGTTATTGCCAACCTGGCACATTTATTGTCTGTCTGTGCAGATCTCTTATAGCCAACCTGGTCTGTCTGTGCAGATCTGTTATTGCCAACCTGGTACCTTTATCTGTCTGTGCAGATCTCTTATTGCCAACCTGGTCTGTCTGTGCAGATCTCTTATTGCTAACCTGGTACCTTTATCTGTCTGTGCAGATCTCTTATAGCCAACCTGGCAGCAGCAAACTGTTTCACTGAGGAGCATCTAGACAATCCTGCCAACTGGAAGCTGGTGGAAAAAGCACAGTTCTATTACTCTGCGGTAAGATTTTACCTACTGTGAACGAGAATAAATTTCAGATGAGAAAATATTGTGAGCATGTGTACATGTACACAGTTGACTTACTTTGTAGTGGCTTAGTGCTGCTTTCTCTGTTGTACTCAGGGAGTACTCTGGGAATTTTCTACCACTTTAGAAGAGAGTTTGGAAAAAATGACAGTGTCAGAGTCAAACATGTGTGTGTGAATATATAAGGTAAGGTAAAGTAACGTTGCTTATAGCCCAGCCGACCACAAAGGGCCATGTCAGGGCTGTCACCGCATTAAAATCAACTGACAAATCATTCAGCTTGTGAATACATGAATTGAGGTTTGTATGTTTGTAAAATATGGTTCTTGAAAACGGTCACCTGTACACATGTGCTTCATTCACTTTGATAGCCTTGCCCTCTGTGCACGTGCGCGCGCACACACACACACACACACACACACACACACACACACACACACACACACACATGCACGCGTGCACCACACACACACACACACACACACACACACACACACACACACACACACACACACACACACACACATACACACAGCTGCAGATCTACTAGAATTAAACTAGAAGTCCAGGACAGAAGAGTTGTGTTCTTTGTCTCCAGTATGTGAGATAGTGGTTTGTTTTTATCAGGATCATGATGTTTGCTTACTTTCTGGTTCCTATGGGCAGTATTCTGCTAGTTGTTTATCTTCATAATTTATTCGGAGAAGCGTGATGGAAAATGGAAAGAAAAGTTATACGAACACCATTCTGATTGATAGAAGCTCTTTAGGGTGGAGGTATTGATGGAAGCTCTTTAGTGTGGAGGTTACACAAAGTTTTAAGAAGTGACTTCCGGTCAACCTATGGGTCTGCCATACTAACATGACACTTTGGAGAGAAATAAAAAAGAATGAGTACATGACCAAAAAAAAGAAAAAAGGAAACAAAGAAACTGGTTACATACAAATCAGTGAAAAACCAATGACAAAATAGCAGAAAATCAGAATGGCTGGACAAATTCCTTTGACAATAAAACTCCTGCAGCAGCAGACTGGAGTACTGGCTTTGAATCAGAAGATCAATGTTCCAACTGCATGTTATTGTGTTGAGTGCCATGGAGTCAAAACGTTGAAGTACAGCTCAGCAGGGACATGTTTGTCTCGGCCAAGATCCAGTACATTTGAAAGAATATGCAGCAGCCATGGACAGCATGAAGATAGAGTGGGCCGCTACCACAGCTTGTGCCAGTATGAAACATTGTGTGGTCTTAGTAAATCTGTCATTGAATTGTTCAGTTTGAGTTGTCACTTTATCTTTTTTTTTTTCAATATCACTGAATATTAAGAATGGGTTGAAAAGAAAATAACAAATTGACAGTTTCATTTTTGTTGTTTTAGCTGTCAATTGATTTAGACCTGTATGCACAAGGTATCGAGGGTTTTTCAAATGTCTTATGAAACCATAAAGAATATTAATAAGTTGAGTTATTTATCCACAATAAGGTGCCAGGAAAACATTCCAGGATTGCATCTCGTTTCGTAGTGATTTTACCAGCACCGCTAGGATGGTCAATTTCAGGATTGCTAGGATGTCACCAAGTCAGTTTCTGCCCTACTTGCACCCCTGAACACACAACACATGAACACACACACACACACACACACACACACACACACACACACACACACACACACACACACATATACATACATGCATGCATGCGCATACACACACACACACACACACACACACACACACACACACACACACACACACACACACACACACACACACACAGGTGCCCTAAATCTTTCTTCACTGAAATTCCCAGTCAGGGGTGTACAGTTTATCAGTTACCACAAACACTCTGGAGTGGAAAGCTCTGAATGAAGGCTAGCACGTCAACATTTACATGATGATACCAGCTAATAATAGTACCATTGAGTATTCCTCTGTCAAATGTGGGAAATCAGTGTTGCATTTGCTGCTCTGTGTGTGCGTGTGCAAGCTGTTTTCCAGCCAACAGGTTGTGTTTGACTCGAGTCCCAGATGGCGTCTGACCCAGGTCAGACATCGTCACAAAGCAGACAATTAAGGCATCAAAGGCAACCTCTCTCCACTCCATGTGTTACTGATCAGTTTTTAAAAATTTCATTTCACTACTTTGAACAGCCTCTATTATTTTTTCACCAACCCTTACAACTGGCCTGTGTGTGGGGAAAAGCAGGGGAGAAAACTGGCAGAACTGAGTGGGTTAAAAAGGTATCCACATGTGAAATGTGTCAAAGAAGAGCTTGAATTGCTACTGTCCAGTTTTGGAATGACACTATGTAAACATTTTCAGTTCCAGTTGTGTAATACAATATCATACTACCAAGTGACACTGTACCTCAACACTCACCTCAGATGTGTTAGACAGGGTGTTTGTGGCTGCTGGTTTTTTTTTTTTTTATTCACAATATTTCTCATGGAAAGGGTGGGGAGAGGGTCGGCACCCATCTCCATGCACCCTATTGCAGTATGATGACTTCTTATTTTGAATTCTGACATAAATCACTAGATGTTTGGTGTACATAATTATTCTTTCATGCGCATGTATGTCAAGGGGGCTGCAGACACTAGCAAACAGGGTTTTACAACACAGATGGGGATATGCCACATCTAGGAATTGGGGACGAGAAAAGAATGAAAGGTTATGAGGGCTAGTCCCTCTGTAGATAAACAGTCAGAGGTTATGAAAATATAGAGAATGCAGTAGAAAGAAACTCGTGGAGAGCGTGGCAGCAGAGAGTCCTCAGAAGAGAAGCCCCCTTCAAGCAAGTGTTTCGGCCCTTATCTCCTGACTCTCTAGGGGGGTTGGGCCACACCCGGTTCATGACTCCGGATGTCCCTCTGCTGCCCCTTTTTTTCCCATCTTGGGATGAGCCATGGCTGGGATTCGAACCCATGACCCTCTGGACATGCTCATTTTCCACTTAATGACTTGCACTCTAACCACTGAGCCACTGGGCACCTGATATTTGTTGGGAAATTTAAGCCTTATGAAGTTCACTTTTGTTCCTCTCTAACCAGATCCAACTTGCGCACCTCTCTGCCGCTTCTGCCATTGCTTTCAGGGCTCTGGTTTTTTCCCTCCCTGCAACTGAGAGCTGTTTCATGAGGCTGTATGCAGACGTTCCTACAACCCCCTAGCTCCAATTTCTGCAGTGAGGACTTTGACCTGATAGCCTTCTCTCCTCGGGCTGTTTGCCAGATCAGCATACTTTTCAGTCATGTAGATTTGAGCTGCCTCCATTCTGTTCTCATATGGCACTGTGAGCTCGATCATGATAATAATAATAATAATAATATATAGATTTTATATAGCGCAATTCTTGGAATCAACTCATTGCGCTCTACAATCAATACTCATTTACACAACGGGCTGCCTACCTGGGTAGTGCCGACTGAAGAGCTGCCAGCTGGCGTCATTCGGTCGTTTCCCGTGTCATCCAGTCGATATCGTTCAATATCGATCACTCATTTTCCTTACTTCCTTCGTTCTTTCCATTTCTCACGCAGGGTGCATGCTATGTGTAACGTGTCATCCATACCAACGGCCAAACTGGCCTTCTCTTCCGAAAGTTGGTGATGGGATTTTACGTGTGTGCAAGATGTTATGCGTGCGTTCACACACGGAACCTCGGTTTATAGTCTCATTCGAAGGACTGATCAGCTGCTTGGTTGACTGAGAGTGGACTACTATGTCTGGTCTCATGCCACTCTTGCTGATGATCTCTGGGTGACTCTTCTAGTTACATAACCTGATTTCAATCAAAGTGCTAATGTAGGAAAGAAACAAAATGTATATATATTTGCTTTCAATTTTGTCCAGAGATTCAAGTGAGAAGCACTTTGTTCAGTAAGTTCATTTTCCAACAAATCATAAAGGGTTTAACAACTGGCAATGTTGATTTGCACTTTCTGACACACTTTGTGCAAATTGTCATTGTAGCAGAGCACCATCTAGGAATTAGTACAGCTTTTTGATCAAGTGATACATTTGTCTTTAACAGTGAAATCCTGCACCCCAAAATCTCAGCCTGAGTTTTCAGTTTTGTTTGTTTATTTGTTTGTTTTGCGGGGAGGGTGTCTGAACACCATTTTATTTTGGGGAGGGATGGGACACATCCGATCAGGTCTGTTTATGTGGTGACTTAGAAGACTGGAACATTCCGGGGCCTTCCTTCACTGACTGGGCACTGCCAGGCTGAAAGCTACAACTTTCAGAGTGAAAGTCCTGCACATTGCATCCATCAGACAGCTTGTTATTCTTGAGTAAAATATTCATATATTCATTGGGAAAGACCTAATAATGATGTTCTGGTCACGGATGGGGTAGGTGCAAACGACAAGCCTGTGAATTGCCTCGGTTCACTTCCTTCAGTCAACATAGTACGCTGAATCCTGCCAGGTCTGGCATGTGCCACAGGAACACAGTGTGTCCTCCATGTTCTGTTTGGATCAGGAAACGACTTGAGCTGAGATGCATATTGTTTGAGGCTGACATGAAATAGATACCGTAACTGTGGACTGTGTGATCTCAGTCTTTTCATTTAAGCATGCAAACCTCTGGACTGCAAGCTGCTTTCTTATTCAAGTTCATACATTCTGGACTGTGTGATGTGTGTTTCCATTCAAGTTCATACATTCTGGACTGTATGATGTGTCTTTCCATTCAAGTTCATACATTCTGGACTGTATGATGTGTCTTTCCATTCAAGTTCATACATTCTGGACTGTATGATGTGTCTTTCCATTCAAGTTCATACATTCTGGACTGTATGATGTGTCTTTCCATTCAAGTTCATACATTCTGGACTGTATGATGTGTCTTTCCATTCAAGTTCATACATTCTGGACTGTGTGATGTGTCTTTCTATTCAACTATAAACACTGTTGACTGTGTGATGTGTCTTTCCATTCAAGTTCATACATTTTGGACTGTGTGATGGGTCTTTCTATTCAACTATAAACATTGTTGACTGTGTGATGTGTCTTTCCATTCAAAGTACATACATTCTGGACTGTGTGATGTGTCTTTCCATTCAAATACATACGTTCTGGACTGTGTGATGTGTCTTTTCATTTGAGAACATACGTTCAGGACTGTGTGACGTTTCTTTCCATTCAAGAACATACATTCTGGACTATGTGATGTGTCTTTCCATTCAAATACATATGTTCTGGACTGTGTGATGTGTCTTTCCATTCAAGAACATACATTCTGGACTATGTGATGTGTCTTTCCATTCAAATACATATGTTCTGGACTATGTGATGTGTCATTCCATTCAAGTACATACATTCTGGACTGTGTGATGTGTCATTCCATTCAAGTTCATACATTCTGGACTGTGTGATGTATCGTTCTATTCAAGTTCATACATTCTGGACAGTGTGATGTGTCTTTCCGTTCAAGAACATACATTGTGGACTGTCTTTCTAGTCAAGGACATACATTCTGAAAGGTGTGATTTGTCTTTCCATTCAAGAACATGAGTGAACTGTCTTTCCATATGACACGTTGGCTCTGAAGGGCATGATCTCGGCCTTCATGTGTAAACCCCCAGCACATAGACTGTTGGCTGTTCCCTGTCTTCCTTTTGAAGCCCATAGCACAATCGGTGCTAGGCAGGAACCAGCCAGGTCTGAAAAATCTCACAATGGTATGTGTGAGGAGTCGAAACACACAATGCCTCTTGTCCGCCCACCACACCTCCGAGGGCTGGTTTGAAGTGGACTTCATTTTGTTTTTGTGCATAAATGCGAAGGCATGAGAGGGGGACGCTTCATGTTTGTGTTCCAGGGCTTTCCACTGACAGTGAGCCACTCCAGTATGCTGCGTATTGCTCGCCATGCCAAAGACACTGGAAAGATGTACTGCATGAACCTCTCCGCTCCATTCCTGTGCAGTGTCTTCAAGGAGCCCATGACAAAAGTCCTCCCCTTTGTTGATTACCTCTTCTGCAACGATTCGGTGAGTTGAGGTTTTGGTGTAAATTTACCTTATGGAGGGGAGGGATGGGGGGGAGAGTGGGGATGGGGAGGGATATTAAGGCTGGGATGAAAAAAGGACTAAAGGGGGGGGGGGGGGAGATTTTAAATTTACAGGATCTTTATTGAGTGAAGAATTTACAGGATTTTTGTTGTTGTTTTCTTTGGCAAACTGACAACCTCCACTGACGTTAGATTAGAAAAAAGTATAACACGATGGCGAGTAAACCTTAAACACTATAGAAAAGAAAAATTGCAAGCTCAAAAAACCCCACAAACAAACGAAAAACAGATCACTGTGAACGTGCGATGAAATGCAAGCTATAAAAGACAACAGCAAAAAACCAGATTAATGTAAGCATACAACAAACACTGAAGAATATGCAGGCACTTCAGAAACTACAATGAAGACCAGAAAAAATGTAAACACAAATCACATAGCAATAGAATATGTAATAACTCTATCATGCACAACATTAGTTCCATTGCAGTTATGTTTATGTGGTTATTTTGTTTGTTTCTTTTTTATTATTGATTTTTTTTTTGTTGCTTTAAAGGTGAAGGTGGAAGGTTTCTGAAAAAAAAGATTGAAAAAGTGACGTTCCCTTTTTCCCCCCCTTTTGAAAGCGTGTATGTGATGCATGTATAAAAAGGAAAAAAAAAAAGAAGGGGGGGAGGGGGGCGGTCAAGGAGGTGATCCATCATCTGCATGCAATTGAGGTTGGTCAAGAAAAAAAAAAGAATATGAAAGATTTTTTTCAGTTATTTTGAAAGACCAAGATGTTGATGTCATGCAAGAAGTGCTATAAAGTGCAGTTTTTTCATGAATTTTCAAGAGTGGAAGAATGCCCAATGCCAAATGCAGTACAATGCTAAATGAACAGGATTCTATAGGTTCTAAGTAATGAGCTAGTGTTCAAGGTGTCGCCTTGTGCAGAGTGTATGAACCAATCCGCTTGCACAATGAGTGAAGCATTTCATTTTGTGATGGTTGTTCATGTGCTGTATTTCTTGATTCTTGCTTTGCCAGTTTCTTGACTTGCCATAAATGGAAGTCCTCTTTTCAATTTGTTACAGGAAGCTGATGAATTTGCGAAAGTCCATGAATATGGTGTAAGTTGCTTTCACTGTTTCTTTTATTTGTTAGAGTTTCCATGTTCTTTCTCTGTCTCTAAGTTTCTCTTGGTGCCTCAGCAGGTTATAGTAAGCAGATTTCTCATGTCATCCCAGTGAAATTGCATCAAGTATAGAATACCTAATTTGCAAGCTCAAAATTCAAGTGCTATTTTGTTATGCGCTGTTCTGGTTTTGCTGGTGTATGTGAGAAAGATCTGTCAGTTTCCCACCTGTCATATCACACCAATTTGATATATGCAATAAGTCATTTGGATCTGGAAAAGGAAGTCTTGCTTTTTTGTGATTGTGTCTTTTGAACATTGCATGCATACTGCGTGTGTTTCAGGACTTCATTGTATATTACAACATTTGGGAAGTTCATTTTTGGATAGCATTGGTATGTGTTTGGTTCCATGAAACAAGCCCAGTATTCCTAGGATTTTTTAAAACTTGCATTTCTTAATGATTTTTAACAAGGGGCTTCCTATATGTTTTGTAGGTGTGTGCTTTTTTAATTAGCTGGGATTCCTTTCTTTTTTGTGTGTGTGTTACTTTTGCCAACATTATGTTGTGACTGGCATTCATTTGTAATTAGTCAACAGGATAACGCAAAATCTACTGAACCTATTGTATACTGACTTCCATAAAAAACGCAAAAGCAAAACAAGCTGAAGGTTAGGGGCGAATTTTATTGGTCACAATTGTACAGAGTGGAAGGTTAGGGGCGAATTTTATTGGTCACAATTGTACAGAGTGAAGCGAGAATTCAACGTGATTTGATTCATTACACCGGTAATGTGTGAAAATGTCATCAGCAATATGTCTTTGTGTGGAAAATCCAAGGTCACGTGACAAACCAGCTTGAAGTCCTAATACCGTGTGTGGCCACCATTTGCATGGACAACTGCTTGA
This sequence comes from Conus ventricosus, assembly GCA_018398815.1. NCBI lineage: Eukaryota > Metazoa > Mollusca > Gastropoda > Neogastropoda > Conidae > Conus > Conus ventricosus. The sequence goes on along the minus strand of CM031596.1, from coordinate 28,629,159 downwards.
CACCTGCGGCTCATTGAGTGGACCAGGTGGTTGATGCGTCCCCTTGGCACACCAGCCCACACATGGACGATGGCCTGGTGAAGTTGAGCCGCTGTTGCTGGTCGTGCATGCAGGAGGTCCATCCGTCTGCCAAGTTCATCCCAAAAATGTTCTATTGGGTTTAAATCGGGACTGAGGGCTGGCCAGGGCAGCACATTGACGTTGTTATGCTGAAGAAATTGCTGGGTGGCCTGGCTGTGTGTGGTCTTGCATTGTCCTGTCGGAATGTCCAGTCCAGTTTGGGTGTTGCGCAAAAAAAAGGAACGACATGGGGTCTGAGCACCTGGTGGATGTAGCGCTGTGCATTGACACCCTGTCCGCAACCAGGACCAATGTTCTGAAAGATGACTGGTCCTATGGTGTGGTTAATGCCAATTGCACCCCATATCATAACGTTCGGGCCTCCCCAGGGGTTCCGCTCTACCACACAGGAGTCGGCATCGCGTTCACCAGGTCGACGCCATATTCTGACACGATCGTCAACCATGTCAATACAAAAACGGCTCTCATCTGAGAACAGTATGCGTCCCCACTGCTGCCTGCGCCAGCTGATTCGGGCTTGTGCCCACTGCAGCCTGTCCTGCCGGTGTCTTGGTGTCAGTACCGGACCTCTGTGAGGACGCCTACATGCCAGCCCGTTCTCCTGAAGACGCCGCCGCACAGTGTTGAGGCTGATTCGTTGCTGGAGATTCCCAGGCACCTGTCGAGCAGTGTTAGCGGCTGTTTGCCGCCTTTCCCGCAGATGGGTTCGAACAAAATGGCGATCCTCTCTTGGTGTGGTGACCCGAGGATGGCCTGGCCGGGGACGATCATCAGTGGTACCAGTGACTCGCATGCGGTGCTGCAGACGATAGATGGTTGAGATGTGGACGTTAAAGATGTTGGCGACCTGCCTGGCATCCACACCAGCCTCCAGATGGCCTAGGGCACGATTGCGTTCCTCTGCTCGTAGTCTTGGCATCTCTGTAGCGCTCAGACGGCAAGTCGTTACCTGAACCTTGTAGCGCGGCTTTATAAAGGCTGCATGCCTGCGTACTTGTCGCTGGTTAACTTTGCTCTGCATGGTGTGCACGTGCCTCACATGCAGCAACCAGTTTGCCATTTTTGTTGACCCTCCAATGCCGGGAATGATGTGTTGCTCACACAATTTTTTCACTGCACGTGAGTCTTGGACCCAAACAACTTGCCACAATGGTTCAATATTGTATATTCACCCCTTTTCACCCGAAAAATAGCCTTTCAATTTTTCGCGTTTTTTATGGAAGTCAGTATATATTCTAACCAAGATGTTGCTGGACAGACCTATTACATTTTGACGGAAATCTGTGGTGCAGATCCAATTGAAACGGTTGATCCATGAGCGATCAGCGAGATCATGACAAATTTTATTATGCACAGACTTACTGATATAAATGAAACTTAGGATTTTGTTGTCCCTCATGAACTGACCCAGAGGGGCAGATCCAAGATCTGTTCAACCATGGCGGAGGTGTGCACTCTCCAGGCTGCCTTTCATCAAGGTAACGTTTGGTGCTCATATTGCAGACAACAGATCGCAAGGAGATTGCCTTGAAAATGTCGAAATGGCCCAAGGAAAGTTCCAGTCGCCCTCGCACCGTGGTGGTCACGCAGGGTCCTGAACCCGTGCTGGTGGCTAAGGGTATGTCAAAAGATGAATGACCCTGTGAAATGAAATTAGAATTTTCTTTTATTTGGTTTGACTTGCACAGTCTTAATGTGTAAGTTTTGTAAAATTTTGGCCTGGATTTGCGTTGAAAACCCCTTTTGTTAATGATTTTTACAATTAACCTTTAGACTGTTGAATCTTTTTGAATGCAGATCTGTGCGTACAGATTTTAGAGTGAGTAGCCGTAGTATGTACAGACTCAAAATGATGTGATGTAAGTGGTGCTGTTGTGTATGTACTATTTCATGTAAAGCAAAGCAGGATTAAGCAGACAGTTGTACACGGTAATCTATAAACCTACTCCATCCCATCGCAAGGATGGCAAAGCCTCTCAGTGATGAGTACATCTTATGATAACAGTTAAGGGATGATACCAATACGTGTTCTGATTTTTTATACACCGTTTTGGTCTTATAAGGTAATGTGACTCGGTGTCAAGATTGCAGCGGTAGCTTAGTTCTGTTCTGTAAGATTTTAACAGAAATTATTCTTTTGGTTTTATCTTTGGGATCCTCTGTGTGCATGATTAATGATTATGTATTTGCTTTTAGAAGAGTTGGAGAGCTTTCTCTTGATTTACAGCATTAAACATTGAGAACTGATAATAGTAAATGTATGCACATATAACTCTGCATTGTATACTTTATTCATTATGTAATGGATTACATTATATTGGCACCACTTGTTCTTTCTCCTCTCCTCCCTTTCTGTATTTTAGATAGAAAAGAAAAAGACTTCTTCGGGGGGGGGGGGGGGGGGGGGGGTTATTCTGGACAGTACTGGTCACTGAGAGTTGTTGTATGTGCCTAAATGGCCGACAGCATCACCACTATGATTTCATAAGACCAGTAGTTATTAGCTTTGAGCAGCTGAATAGACATGTTCCGGTGAACATTGACTGGGGGACAAATAGACTGCTGTTTCTGATCTTGCATGCAAGACAACATCGCTCAAGCATGTGTACGTGTTTTAGGCTGGCTGTTTTAAGACTGTATTGGACCAAAGGATCTCATTTTGATTGGCACAGACTGAATCATAGTGCAGTGGTCTGTGCTTTTTGACATCTCTCATCCCCTATTTAAGGTTGGCAAACTCGGTGAGACTGTAACAAATGTGCCATGAAACACGAGCAATGTTCAGTTACATGGTAACAAATGTGCCATGAAACGCGATCAATGTTCGTTTGCATTGTTTGTGCAGTGTTATCTGTACTTTAAAGCAGTTTGTTTGTCCCCCTTCCACAGCTGTATCTAAACATTGTCAGTTAAACAACAACCTGGCAGTCTTCTTCCCCCATGCAGACCTGTTTTTGTGCCAAATGGTATTGGAGTCCTTTTCCACAGACATCTGCTTTTTTGTTGTTGTTGTTGTTTGATAGATATGCATATTCTTTCTGGTGAAAAAATCTTGTGCAAAAGCAGATGGTGTCAAATTCATAAAGCGCGAACATTTTTGCAACAGTGATTCTTTGATACCAGCTTTATTGGTACATTAGAGGGGAACCTGTGCCATCTGGCTGTTTTTTGTTGTGTTTTTTTTTTTTCATTTTGGGGCCTGTGGCACCACTATGGATTGTACATTTTGTTGTGCTGTTGAAGCAGATCGAACAAGACAGTGCGTGCACGAGTTAGTGACTGTCATCACTCACTAATCGAAGCGTTCAAATGGACACACGAAGATAACACTGTGGTTACACTCCTTAAGTGCGATTACTACTTAAGAACTTTGTGTCTTGATTTTTGTGTGTGTGTGTTTTTTTTGTACAGTCAGTGTGTTTTGCATATTTTCACAACATTTGAGTATAGAATATGCTGAAATCATAAACAGGTTTGCTTATAGCTGGGCATGTTATTCACTGTTCTGAAAGATCAGTTGATTATTGTTTCGATCTAACTTCTAAACAGTTTGGAATGACATTTTCCTTTTACTTTCCCTTCATCAGATGGTCAAGTGAAGGAGTTTCCTGTCAAACTCGTACCAGAAAGCGATATTGTTGACACCAATGGAGCAGGGGATGGCTTTGTTGCAGGTATGGTTATTTTTTAGGTGTTTTTTCTTTCCGTTAGTTTCTAACTTCAGTGTGTGTGTGTGTGTGTGTGCGCGCGCGCACGGGCAAAGTCTGTTATTAGCCAACTGACGTTAAAACGAAATGTACCAAAGTGGTTTTAGGAGTGTTCAGGGAGTGCAGAAACCCCTCCTACAGTCTATGCAGCTTCCTGAGCCATTGTTATCAATTTAGTGGTGCCTTTGGCACTAAATTGTCCACAACCCTATTGAACAGAGAGTGACCTATCACTGTTATTCATTGTCACTTTGAACATAAGCTGAAAAAAATGATACTTTAAAACTTTTTAAGAGTACTTTAAAACTTTTTAAGAGTACTTTAAAACTTTTTGAGAGTCAGCTGAAGCACTTGACAAATGGAGTTCACTTATGCTACAGCCTTTTCCTCAAACAGCGCATCTTAATGTTTGATGATTCCCAAGTAATCCATATGAAAATGAAATACAGGGTCACTGTCAACGGGGGGTATAAGGCAGGATGGCAGTTAACAGGAAAGCGGACCTGCAGTATAGGGCAGAACTGTTGTTGAAAGGTTAAATTCTTTCCCCTGCCTGCAACATCCATTGAGTTCCTCTTCAGAAACATCGACAGCCTGTTCATCTGGACAGCACATTAACTGTGGTGGATGTGCGAGGTCGAAAGCCTATACCATGGGTATTGAGGTTCAGAATAGTATGAACTCCATGCTTGTCAGTCAGTGTGTGAACTCCATGCTTGTCAGTCAGTGTGTGAACTCCATGCTTGTCAGTCAGTGTGTGAACTCCATGCTTGTCAGTCAGTGTGTGAACTCCTTGTCAGTCAGTGTGTGAACTCCATGCTTGTCAGTCAGTGTGTGAACTCCATGCTTGTCAGTCAGTGTGTGAACTCCATGCTTGTCAGTCAGTGTGTGAACTCCATGCTTGTCAGTCAGTGTGTGAACTCCATGCTTGTCAGTCAGTGTGTGAACTCCATGCTTGTCAGTCAGTGTGTGAACTCCATGCTTGTCAGTCAGTGTGTGAACTCCATGCTTGTCAGTCAGTTTGACTCGACACACAGCTAACACATGGCAGGCGGGTTTTTGTTTGGAATTCTCATGTTTGTTTACCTCAATATAATTCAAAGAATTGGATGGATCTGAGAACATTAATGGAAAATGGACAAAATGTTCTCGTAAAAAAAAGTTTACCAGCGATTAATACAAAATTTGAAAGGGGATTCATTAGGACAGGAACCAGCAAGCATACAGCATCTGCATCCCACTGTGGGATGACCTTTTCACTTCAGTATTCTTGGGGTCTGCATGCAGTATTAAATATTTGGATGAAGGTGAGTAACATACTGTGCATGGTTGTCGACAGGCTTTCTGGCTCAGCTGATCCAGGGCAAGCCCCTTGAGGACTGTGTGCGATGTGGGATCTACGTCGGCAACATCATCATCCGGCAGCCAGGCTTCACCCTGCCCGGCAAACCTAACTTCGTCTGAACTGTCTGTCCTTTAACCACACCACCACATGTAGACATGGGATTTTGTTTGTTATCGTCGTTTTTTTGTGTGAGGCAATAATGAACGTTTTGTAACATAATGCAGCTGTTTGGCGGGTGTTCTTTCTTTCCACATCAATATTGACTGGAATGAATGCAGTATTCTTTTTTTTTTTTTTAAATCAAGATCTCTGTTCTTATGATTTTCAACAGAAATAAACGGTGATGGTGAATGTCTGGAGGTCTGAAACGAATGGAAAACATGAGTTTGTATCTATGCAAAGAAAAAGTGTTTTTCAAAATGAGAGGTCTTTGTCTAGTGAAAAGGAATTGTACATCGAAATGGGGGTATGTCCGACATAACCAGCTTAGTTGACTGTAACAAATACCGTTTCATATCCAGCTGATTCTGTAACATGCATGATATTGTGGACTTTTCCAGCTACGGCATTTTCTTTGTGCTTGTAATAAGGTGATAGGAAAAAAAGATTTAATCTTTTACACGAAGTGATTGTAGTGACACAGCCAAAGCCTATTGAAAAGAGTCATACCTCTGTGTTAACAGCTTTCATTAGCGCTTGCCTTATCCTGGACCAGCATGCTTGCAGAACTGACGTTCATAGAGCCAACCCCTGTGATTTTCAGTGGTCGGCTTGGCTGAAATGTCTGCACATGTTCTGAATGCAACAACAGCAAGAAACGTTTAACTGAAAGTTCAACTCTGTAACAACATTCCAGATCAGGAATGTTTACCATCAGTTTTGTACAAATGTTCTAGATCAGGAATTTGGAAAGTTCTGAATTTTGGCGATCGTCTGTCAATATTTACATGAGGTTATATGCTGATAATACATCATCAACTTTTCCATCATCAGAGACAATCAGTCGGCGTGGATTTCTGTGCTGTGCTTGAGAGCACCGTTTGTGACCTGATTATAAGATCTTGTCAAAACTAAAGTCGCGGCCACATTCCACCTGTCTTCAAAAAAATTCACTTGAAAGATTAAAAATGTTGTTCTTTTTCACCAGCTTTAAGTTTTATTACTCATTTGACAAAATATTACCAAACTTGATTACATTTTTTTTTCTTGGGGGTATGTTTTTTTTTCTGATCTATGGGCTATCTGTGGTAATAACTAAAGAAGGTGACTGGCAATGCAGAATGAGTGACATACAGCACTAGTCATTATAGCAGTCAATAAAGATAAAGTAATTATGATGGGGCATGTAATAAAAGTTGATGTTGCCATGCAGAAAATATCAAAAACAAAAGTTCAGACAATCCTACCTGAAAAAATAAATGAGAAATAAAATGAAAAAAATAAATTTGAAAAAATCCAGCTTTCAGTAGCTTGCATCTCACCTCTGCCAGGGATTTTATATTTTCACGTGAGTCTTTCTGTGGGTTGGCTTGTCCACTAGCGATATCATGCAAAAACTACATAATCAGTTTGTACGAAACTTCGTGGAAAGAAGGAATGTTGCCAAGGAGGAACCTGTTAAATGTTGGCCCAGATTCAGATCAAAGGGCAGCTCAATCGATTTTTATCCGTCATTTGAACTACGAAATGAGGTCTTTTTCAACACTGGTAAATTTCTCAAGAAACAGTACCCAGATCTCTGTATGAAAAAAACAACACCACAAGCATGAGGCTGGTTAGAAATGAAAAAATGAGACGGGTCCCAAGTTTTGCTGTGTACAAACTTATAACGTGCAAATTCGGGTCGGACAGTGAGCTAAGAACTGCTTGACCTTTAAAGAGTTCTGTGCTCTCCCAAGTGCCCTTCAGATTTCTTTGATTTAGTTTTTCCATTTAGTTCACTGTTAAAACGTTTGCTCTTGTCTTCCAAAATGGGTGAATTCATGTGTGCATGTTCATTGTGGGCATCTGTTCCTTTATTTTTACCGTAATATACATGACATCCAGAAATCACATAAATTGTGCAGTCAAAAGAGAGGAAAAAAATCAGTGAATCTGTTCTTAGGGCTATTTTTCTATTAGTCCTTGTTGTCACATGTCATGATAGTTTTCCTGAATTCGTAGGATTTGATTTTGTTACAAAAGCAGCTTTGTTGAATTGTTTGTATTTCCTTAACTGGCTCCATGATAAGAAATGAACAACGGCAGAGACTAAAGGCCCTAAAATATTAGGAAAAAAAACAAAACGCGGTGAAAGGGCATGGTGAGAGAGCGTGAATTTGTGGCAAAGTATGCCGACAAACCAGGCATGACAGAAAATTGTGTTGCTCCACTGTGTGGCATGGGAAAACCAGTTACTCCCTCCCACTACTATACCCCTTCTTTTTAAAAAAATTGTCAACGCAATCGGAAAAATACTTACCCCGACACATGGAAAACATGTCAGTAGCAATTTTAGGGTAAACAGGTCGGCAGACCATGAGAATCCAGCAGATCGATAATATTAGAAGTGATGGAATCAGTTGGCAAGTCGCAGTTGTTGATTTTAAAGTCAATACTTGTGAGAGTGTTGCAATTAGATCAGTTAATTTTCGCCAGTAAGAATCATGAGGTGATTCCTGGATTTGGTGGGAGGATGATAAAACGGAGCAGGCTAAAAATTCCGGTAGGACGTGAAGGCAAGAAAAACCGGAAAACCGGGTTGTAGGGATGAAAGTTAAGAGCACTTGATGTACTCTTGCCCTTTTCAGCTGAGAAAAACCCATCGGATGGGAAAGCAGTGACAGCCCTGACAACACAATCATGGGTGTACGCAGGTAAAGGAACATGATGGGTTTTGAAAAGGGGTGAACAGGGCCAGGTGAAGGAAAATGTAAAATAAACAGTGCTCCAATTAAGGAAGAATGTTTACATGGTATACTGACCTTCGCAATCACGAGCCAAATTCAAATGCTAAATGGTGGCCAACAGAAGCCAGGTAAACGTACTTGTATAACAGCTGAACCCCTGTTTGGGTTTCATGAACATAACATGGTTAATCCACTGCAATAAGGAAAGAAAAAGATTAATTTTGTGAATTCTCTGCCCAGAACCCAGCACATAAAACACAGCGCAATTCATTTTCAGTTTTCTTTATTTAAATGACGGTATCAGAATGAAATAATAATGCCCACCTTGCCACTATCCTTCCAAACAGTGCATTGATGAACTGACTCGGTTTTTATACACAGGAAAGGCATACATTATATGTTCTATGAGAAAACTAAAGATATTCAGTTTCGACTGTTCACAATCACCGTTGCAATAAATGGTTGCAGTCCCAACTATAAATATTTCATTAAAAGCGTGCAAGACTGCTAGCAATATTGCTCCTCTGAAGACATACACCTGAAAACCAGCAAAGATGATGAAAGTTGATGATGCTTAAGCACTATAAATGCTTCTTTTTTGCTTTTTGGGTTTTTTTTGTCTTTTTCACTGCAACAGATTTGGAAGGATTTGACAATGCATGAATTCAGAAGTAATCTACGAGTCTTATATACATAATGTGATGGGTATAGGTAGAAAAAACATCCATTACACACAGAAATGCATTCAAATAAACTTCAGTGTACAAGTATGTTAAGTAAATGTACATCGATTTCCAACCCCTTCCCCTCAAAATCTAGATGCTGCGACATGAGCCATGTAAAACCAACCAACATAAAACATTCAATATTTATCCTCCTGATTTAAATGTTTCTACTGTTGTCCACTTTCTCACTGCATATTAAGATACCACCCCAACTACCACCCCAAGTTAAAACTGTTAACAGTTAATAAAGACCTGTCACTCTTCCCTTTGCTATCGTTTTCATGATCACCTTATTCCCAGATGATGTACATAGCTGCCTTTCTTCCCGTTTTTGTTTGCAGTTTCTTCATTTTAAAAGCACACCATTACCCGAGTCCCAAATCTGTGGGGGTGAAATCCTGAACTCAAATGTATCCCCAGAATGACTGGGACTTTGTGGCCTTTTGAGGGAAAGGCTGAATATGAAAAATGTCACCAAGCACAAGCCTCATCAAGCTGGGGCTACATAATCGCTCTTTCTGTTCTCTTGTGTTCAAGATTTCAGGTATTGAAGTAATGTCATTTAAAACAAACAAATCCCCACCCCAACCCGTACTTCTGAAGTTTGGAAGATTGGCAGCAATAGATTCTGTATCATTTTAAGGAGTCGGACAAAAGCTCAAACCCTTCAAGAAAATCACAATGGATATTGTTAAATGCAATGCCTGTGACATTCAAAGGACCCATGCATATAAAAATAATAATCAACTGCACAGTTATCAGATCCAACTTTGTGATAGATCTGCATCAGTAGCATGAAATTAATTACACTGACTGTGATGACAAAAGGAAACATTCATGTATGCACAAAACAAGCCCATTCTGTACAATTGTATTCTACGCATCACTTGTCGCAGAAGTCAACTCACAGACATAGGTAGATAAATGTTGACTACTGGGCTGCCAAGCGAACAGAACAAATTACACCACACCACCTCAACCAACTGGTCTTTTTGAGACAGGACCAGGGAGAGGAAGGGAGAGGTTTACTCGAATGCATGCTAACAGACTTCTGTCATTATTTAGCTAGGATTTAGAGAGGGGAGGACAGGAGTTGAGGGTTGGGTATATGGGATGAAAAAGAAGCACTGACATACACATATAAACACACACTGTAGATTTTCTCCCCATGGTGGTGAGAGTATTAAGATTTTTTTGCTACATTGGTAGTTGTGGATACCATGGACTAACAACAGAGATCTAATGATGAGTCTTGACCAGGAGATGGTCAGCTCAAGACAAGGGTAACAATGGTTCTGACCTCGAGACAGAACTCAGAAGTTCCCCACAAATGGTTACCAAGTACCACAAATTGAAGATCACTTCAGAGTTCATGCACCAAAAGGGGAAAAAAATCGTATAACTACACCCACTAAACTTAACCAAATAAAAAGAAAAATTATAGGCATTGAAGCAAATGGGAAATGTGTCTCTGGTGCAGATTACCTGCTCAGGATGAGTCCTTAAGTAAATGGGCAAAAGACATGCAAATGCCACGTGAAAAATCACTTAAATTCACGTAATAAAGCTGGAAAAGACCATGTACCGCATGCACAAGACCAGTGATCTCCCTTTGCCTGGATACAGAAAGGAACGAGAAATGAGAGAAATAGGAAGACAAGCATGTGACCCACTCACAGACTCTGTCGTCTGAAGACTACAAGCATACGATTTGTGTACTATTTGCTTTCCTTGTGGTGCATGGTATCTGAAGTACCTCTACTATTTTGTGTCATAAACATATACACTGAGACATCCTCTTTTTCATTCCATAGCCCCCCATCCCACCCCCATCTTCCCTTTCTGTGAATCCTGGCTAAATCATGTTCATAGTGGCTGAGAACATATTGGTCTGCATTTATTTTCCTTTACTACTTTACCTCAGTCAGAGCTTTTTTTTCTCTATTTTTTGTTCTTTCTTTCTTGTCTCCCCCCCCCCCCCCCCCCCCCCCCCCCCCCCTGCCCGAGTCGAGATTTTCACATTTGTATCATAATTTGTTTGTTCCTTTCATTTTTATTCATGTTTTATCTCCCACCTGCAGTCATTATACTTGCTAAACTGATAAAAACAATACAAACAGCTTGCAATGGTAGACTTCTTCACTATCATCCTCTTGCTTGTGATCCATTGTCTTGAAATTTAGTGGTGGACAAGTTACATGACTCTTCTTCATGTTTGCATGGGTGAAACTTTCTCTAAATGTAAGTCCATTCTGAACATTGCTTTAGTCGTAAGTGGTTGCAACATGACACTTGATTCAACATTCAGTTGCAATATAACAAATGATTCAATACCGAACATCATAATGGACTGGTTGTATTTTACTCTGTTGTGCACAACCAACAGCAGAGGCAGCTGTGGAGATCAATGACTGTTTCAGCATTGGACATGGCATCCCAGTCACTAGCAGTCCTTGGACAATGAAGGTAATGTCTGAGCTAAAACATCAACCAGACTGACAGGGTGCGGGCCACAGTGAAGAAACAGCATGTGCCAGAAGCTGATCCAATCCATCAAGCAGCTGCACTCGAAGGCCAGCAGCTTGCTGCTTTTCGTAACACACTTGGAGACTGGTTCTACATATCGGCTGGAGTCTTATCAGCTCAACGGTGAAGTCTGCAAAACCATTCAGTAGCATGCAAATTGTAATGAAGTCCTGCTTACCACAGTGAGCAAAAGAAAGCTAAAGTGATATGGACAGGGGCCAAGAGCAAATGAAATTGATTCACCATGACCATCCTCCAAGGAAAAGTGCTGGGGAAGAGGAGACGGCAGACAGAAAGACAACATGACTGAGTGGATTGAGAAGAGCTTTGCCGTAACCCAGGCACTTCGCCAATACCATCACTGCAATGCCCCTAGGCTCTGAGGGCTCAAACACCAGAAACCGTCACAGTCATGTGTCATATGGACCATGTCAGACTTTGAAAAAAAATGTATACTTCCACACCCCAGTCGTGAGTCATTTCTGCCCTATCATACTCAGAAACAAATGGTATTCCAAAGTCCTGAGAGTAATTTTAGCTCTATCAGACTTGGAAACAATTATCCTTCACTTTCATGAGTGTCATTTTGACCATCATGCTGTATTAGAGATAAATATAACTGAACAAGTGAAAACTATTATGGAAATTTGCTAACTGATGTATTGTTAAAAAGGAGAATCGCCCTTTTAAATATATTTCCCAGCAAACATGATAAAAGGGCTTAATTTCTGCAGCGGCTGTGTCCACTCCTGCCATAATAAAGCCTAATCTTAACACTGACAAACAAATCCAAAATTGTTAAGTTTTCACTAGCTTTATATACTACTTGGTGTTAAATTGTCTATGCAGGCAGACAGCTTGTCCTTTGTCCACCATTTTAAAGTTTGAATCACGTTGGAAGATAAATAACTTTTGGCACAGGATTCAAACAACAAATGTCATGGAAGGCATAGCTAAGAGTACTGCCACCAGCACATATGCAACCACCTAGTTTACTACCTGCCTCTCCAACTGCATGATCCACTACATGCAATGGGTCTCTGTATTATAAACTTTCCAGCTGAGAAAAGATAAAGAAAATTCTACGTCTTGTGTCATGAGGCTATGAAGTTCTGACCAAAATAAAGGTAAATATAGATACCGCTTGCTTCAAAAATCCTACACATTTAAAGCCCAATATTTACATTAAGATGTCATTTTGCGCTCTGATAACAAGTGTATTAAGTGTTGAAAATAGAATTAGCATTTTCACAAACACTCTACTGTAAGTGGAAAGTGTATCTCTAGTTTTATCTAACTACTAATCAAGTAAATACAGCTAACAAAAATAGTACACATGCGCACACATCAATTGTGTTTCTGACAGTTGAATAATATGGGTGCAATCAATTTTAAAAGAGCACACAATTGGCAAGGCATATTCAAATCAATGTTCAAATCAAACTTGCTTTTTTCAGAAAAAAAAAATCATCACACATCTGCATGCTACATAAAAATGAACACTTTAACAAAGCTAATAAAACATGACTATCATGAAAGCCTTGTATCCTTCCTTGTTGTGTGTGTGTGTGTGTGTGTGTGCGTGCTTCGTTTGTCCCTCCAAAGACTACTAATGCCCAGGATAATCATATACACAGCAGTTACTTGTACATCATATTTACAAATATTTACATATTAATAAACAGAATTTTTGCTGTCTAAAATACTGGATTCTTCATTTTCATACACACACACACACACACACACACTTCAATTAAAAATTAGCAGTTTCCAAAATTCAATGTAATTCTAAAACAAATGTAAGAAATCGATTTGCTGGATAGCAAACTTATAAATGCAAAGAGAGCAAAGCAACATATGACATCAATGACAGATATAACGCATTCACAGATTCTACCATGCACTTAGCTTCTGGTCCATGCCAACAATACATAGTCACTAACTCAATTCCACGGTTAGCAGATCCCAAGTAATCTAGCCATGAGTCAAAGAATCATCAATATTATAAAAAAAAAGAAAAAAAAAAGAGAAGCAGGGAAGGGTGAGAAGCATAATGACTAGTGTCAAGGTCAAATGACAAATTGGGGTCATAGAGGCAGTACACCACGATCAAAGGACACCTAACTCTGCTTAAAATGAATCACAGCTTTTTGCACCATGACCTGCGAGGCCAGCGTAGTTCATAGGGTTTTTTGTTTGGTTGTTTGTTTCTAATCATTATAGCCCAGTGTTTTTATTGTTAGAGCCCAGCCCACCACACAGGAACCCTCCACAACTGTCCAAATCGCGCAGGATAAAAAGTCATATCCTGAAAAAAAGGTCACATCCTGAACAAAAGTTACATCCTGAAATAAAACAACCCAAAATGAATGAAAAAAACCATGATACGGTTGCAAATGTATTGTGACATCCAAATGGCGTACAAGACAAAGTCATGCTGAGTGCACCAACCATTCCGCTTAATTTGTCACACTCTGAAAAAAAAAAACATAAAGAATTGATGAAAAATATTAAAATGTACAAACAAACAAAAAAACCCATAAAAATTCCGTAAGAACAGACATTGGTAGAATGGACAGATAGTGTCCATCTTGGACAGTGCATGCAGTTTTCACAACCTGATCACCAGATTACTACCAAAAAGCTGGCATGTCATAAACCTTACCATGAAAAAAGATGTGTAAGAGAATTTCAAGAACAATGGTAAATTGCCCATAAAGGAAGAAAAACAGCAGACAACAGTTTTGAAAAAAGACCAAACAAAACTAAAACAAAAACAAGAAAAGGGGGAGAAAAAAAAAAAAGAATAAAACAAGAAGACGATGAAAAGGCAGTCAAACAGTCACAGAAAAGGGTAGGTTACCAGCACAGAACTTCCCAAAGATAGGGGAACTAACTGTACTGAAACAGCCCCAAGCCACCTTACTGGGACACAACCACTGCAGTTTAAATTGCCATCATCTGATCATGATGACTTTCATTCAGTATGATCCTTTACGTTTACCATAATATTGGCCTGTGTTACCATGTCGGGGTCATTGAAATCCTGGGTCATTAGGAGTGGAATCAAGCAGGTATGGTATAACAATCTTTGGATCTAGCCATTGCTGGATCTAATATGCCCTTCTCAAATGCAGACGGCCACCCTCCATTCCAATGGCAGAAGAAACACAGGTTTGTGAAAAAGGTTTACAATGGATAATGCAGTGATATTGTGGTGTTGGGAGTGTGTTAAAGGGCTAAGCTGCCATCAAAACCTGAACATGGTACAGAAAAGTGACTGGCTTTATTTTTTTCTGGCATGATAAATAAAAGAAAATACCCCTAAAGTCTTGGGATACTAAAAAACCTATGCCCTACCTCTTTCTGAGCAAAAATGCCAGTACACCAAGCACCATGAAAAATTACGCAATTCTGCTTCCTCCATGGGTTTAGAGATCAAACATCACAACATGCACACTTTACAGCTTTAACAAAGAAAGTTAAGCCCCAGAGTAAGTGGTCTCATTAAGAAAACAGTAAATAATTATGTGAGTTAAGAAAACTGTCAAATTGATTATCACCTACGAACATTTTCAGTTACTGTTCATGATGTTGACCTCAAATTATGATTCAGGTGATAGATAATCTTAATTTTCTTCATGAAAAGATCAATATGACCATTTTCACATGAAAATCGTTAATGTTATTGCTTCAGGATTACCCGTTCTTGCTTCTCCTTCTGACACTAAATTTCAATGTGATCAGCATGAAAACTTAATTCTAACTAAGGAAAATGGGAAATAATTCTTCATGAAAACAGTTAACCAATGACTGGCACACACTGGTATCATTGCGTGCTGATGTGACTGATATGTAGCAATGAAAATGGGTAGCCATATTTCATGAAAACAGGTAACCAAGGTCTTGCATGCATATACACTACTATACTGCGCATTGATGTGACTAATATGCAGCAACGATTGTAGAGGATAGACAAACAATGCTGGTTGTGTAAAATAACTGTCATAGATGCTTGTTTTAATTGTTTTATGGAAAGGAATGGGGCCAGAGGCCAGGGGCTAGCAATACTCCGATGAGGTGCAGAGGTAATGGCTTGCTCAGGGGTTCTTTTGCTTTGGTTTCCCAGGAGACCATAACCACATGATCTGGACTCAAATAGGGTTAACTCCCCAAATTTCCAACGTTGATTGGATAACTGAAATGCCTCCTATCCCATTATGTGTTTCTTATGCACTTTTTCCACTGTGGTATGCGGGAAGTAGGGGAGTAAGGATGCCACTTTCAGGGTCATCATGGACCAGTCTACAACACACAGGGGCCTTAAGGAATTTTAGATGGGAACTGGTGCAGGTGAGTGCATAATGTTTGATATTAGTTATGAGCTGAATGACAACAAAATGTTAGCTGCCCAACAAATGACATTTCTCTGTACAGAAGGACAACTTCATTTCACTGTGACTAACAGAAAGCTTGTGTCTCACTGCATTTTGAATGGGATCAGATTCCCATCTGTAGCCATGATTTACTCTTCATGGATAAAAGATTCAACGACGTTATTTTGTGTGCACAGGTGAAAACGTAAACATGTTCTTTGTGCATGTATTGGATTTAACAACTGGTAAGCATGCAAGTCTGTTTGAGCCATTCCAATTCATTTAATTTCCCAGTTTCTTCAAGTTAGTGTTCAAGCAGCTGTGAACATGAAGCAGGTAAACTGTTCAAAGCCAGTGAATAAAATTACCACCAGTGCACCAGACACACCAACAATCAACACAGACAAGACTGTATTTAGAAAGTACCAGCTGACATATCATGTTGTGTACAATTACACACAGTCATGTAAAAACTATAATAAATGTGAGATTCCAGATTACATGCCACAGCTAACACACTTGATCAAGAGTCAAAATACATCAAATAACATACAATGAATTGACGAAATCTTTCAATGCTGGACATGAGGAGCATCAGCTATAATATGCATCTACATCAAAATCAAACAAACATGATACACATCTACATCAAAATACTAATATGCATGCACACACACCCATACACATCAAATTTATGCATTATGGCAGCTGCTTAATGAATCTTATACAAATTAAGAACATAACAATATGATAATTTGTGCAGTCTATGTATGAGAATCATAAGAGTTTGGGAAAAATTTCAAAACTGCCCATGTGTTAAACTATTATCAGCAGCAAATACATTTCATTGTAAGTAAACTTAATACCCGAAAGCTTAAAGGTTGAAGAAGGTGAGAGTCTCAACTTGAGTAACATGACATTGTTATTGAAAGCTGTGTCTGTCTATCTGTGTACGATGCCAAATATTCCTTAACAGTTAACATTACTTTAAAACATATATTGTCCTACTTATCATGAGACCCTTATTACTTGTAAAAAAAAAAAGGATAAATTTGACCTAAATATTTCATGAAAAGTCTGGCCAATCATGTGTGTGTGTGTGTGTGTGTGTGTGTGTGTGTGTGGTGTGTTGTGTGGAGAGAGAGCACCTGTGAGTGAAATCTGTGATCATATCATCAAACATTCATAGAGTTTGATCAGCCTCAGCGATATAATGTGGGAGTAGTGGGGCAGTGGAAAAGCCTTTTTTTTTCTTTAAAAAAAAAAAATTACAAGGGTCAAATAAGTCATAAACATATTCTACACACCTTTCACAAATACATTTCCTGTGAATGAAGGAGCATTAATGTTCTTGTCTCAATAACAACCTGTCGCTTACCTGATTCCAAGTAATTTTCAAATTGTGCATCAACATTTAAAACCACAATACATCACATTGCCCACAGAAGAAAAAAAAAAGAAAGAAAAAAAAAATTATGATGCAGCTAGTAATTATTCAAAACAAAGCAAAAACAAAATCCAAGAAATTCTGACATAATCTCTAACATTATGTCAAATTTTCTGTGAAACTACGACCAAATGGAATATCCATTTTCTTGAACGAATCATGTCCTCCACTTGCTTGGACCAATGACAAGAAGATCCAACTGTTGTAAAATTAAATCATCAAAACAGTTGACTGAAATAATTTGAGATTATCAAGAAATCTTTGACTGCTTCATCAAAATAACACCCGAGATATTCTTGAATTCCATAAGAGAATTTACCTTTGAAACAGAATTCATCTATTATCTGAGACCTCATTAAATTGCATTAAGCCATGACAATTTAGTTTTGTAACGGAAGTCATCTATGTGAAAAATGTTTCAGTAATGGTACATTTTTCAGGATGTCCTAAAAACCTTTCCAATGAAGTGATCACCTTGCGACTTTGGAGTTTATGGAGTCAGCATGCTTTTAAAATTCAACTAGCAAAGGAAATGATACCTTGCTGTGAAACAAATGTCCATTTGTTTGTTTCTGAATCATTCAAATCTTTTTGGACATTGATCAGTGTCATGTCAGACATCCAACAACAATAATGTTTAATCCAGCAAGGATGTCATTTTGCACTGACCTTCTGTGAAACACGGCAGAAAATATTGCTGATCTGTCAAAAATAATGGTCAGAGTGAAACAACATTTCCATTTTGTCAGCGTTACAATGGAATTTGCACAACGTTTGTAAACAAAGCAGATAATATCAGCTTCATACACATGCTTTTACTAGGCAACATTACATTTCAAATATCAACACAAAATATGGAGTAGATCTACTGTTTTGTCATGAGAGTCAAGTTGCTGACCTCCATGACAGTCAATGTTTCCAGAAGAAGAAAAAGATCAGTCAGCCATTTTCGGTTTTCCTGTACGAGAATGTTTCCTCAGTGTATTTGTGTGTGTGTGTGTGTGTGTGTGTGTGTGTGTGTGTGTGTGTGTGGTAGGATGGTGGGAAAAATGAGGAGGGTGTTTGGGGTTTTTTTTTCCCGCTTTTTTCCATTAAACAAAAGATGTTTCCTCCGTGTATTTTGTGGGTGAACAGTTGGTTTGTGTTTGTTGTGAAGTGGGGTGGGGAAGAGGTAGGGTGGGGGTGGGCAATGATTTCGTTTTGTGTTTGTTTTATGAATATCTCCAAACCTTGAGTACCAAAGTACACAGTTCTATTTTCAATGAACTTACGGCTGTTACATTGTTTGCATTAAAGTGCAGTGGAGAACAAAACCTAAAAAGTATGATTACCAATTCATAAAGGCTTTTGTTGTTGATGTTACTGGTTTTTTGTTGTTTTTTTTTCCTTGTGATGTCATTGTCTTCTAGCTCACTGGGTTATAGATTTTAATCTTGAAAAAATAAAAAAATGCTTGCATCTTGCGTGGGGCTAGTATTAAGTCATCCAAATATACTGTGCGTGTGTGTGTGGTGTTGTGTGTGTGTGGTGTGTGTGTGGTTGTGTGTATGCGCACGCATGTGTGTGTGTCTGTGTTTGACACGTTGTTTGTATGTGTCTGTGTGTCTTATGACACACACAAATACACACTTGATCTCCAGGCAAAGCATCCTCTCACATAAATACCACCAGGTCATATGAAAAGAGCCTTGAATAATTAGGATGAAATGAGTCTTGCATGATCTCTGATGAATGGAGGTTCTTTGACAGCCCACCCTCTGAAAACCTACAGCAGATTTCTAGCACACCTTGAAACCACATACTGACCAGAACAGAAATGTTACAATTACAGGTGTGACTGAGGCTGGCGCTGCATTAAAAAAACAATCAACAATCAAGTAGCACACATCACACACACACACACACACACACACACACACACACACACTCACTTAAAACGCACACACACAGAGGCAAAAACCAAACTTGTCATCACTTGTATAACTGATGATATAACTCTAGAAACCAACACGCACGTATTTGTCACTGAAGTGCAGGTAAGTTGCTTACAAAAAGTGGCTACAAGATACACTTTCTTTACTTCATAAGTTGTCTCTTCGGCAGCGTTTGAAGCAACTATTGACAGGTGGGAGCATGACATAATGGAAAAATGGGTTTGTTACTTTGACCAAATGACAGGTCCAAGTATAAACCATTTCTCTTCCTCCCCCACTTCCCGTCCTCCTAAAACATTCCCAAAATTTTTACTGGCTACTTTTCATAGTAAACGCTTAAAATACGCTCTTTACTTATGTCTTATCATGGATATTCACCGAATGTTTTTCATGTCAAATTGAGGCCAAATCAAATAAAAAAACAAAGTAAACTGTCAGGTAATTTTACTTAGAGCACAGCTGAAACCCTGGCAGGGGCCATATCAGGGCTCTCACCTTGATGAAGTCAACCACAGAATTAAACAAAAAACAACAAAAAAAAAATACACAACTAAAACCTGATTTTCTAAAAAACCCCACAGATTTCCCTTAAAATCTTTGCTTCATAAAATTTTAGATAAACAAAAAAAAATTTATTTTGCTCTTTTAGAAACTAAAAAAAAAACTATCAGATGGGCCCTATCTGAAAAAAGTTTGTCATAAAGTCTGCTGGTGAAGCCTTTATGTCTGACATTATTTCAGTCCCCAAACTCTTCAGAACAGTTGTATGTTGAGTAGTGCATCACATGGAGTGCACCATGGAGCTTCTTCACCTTTCAAAAGATACGAGTGGTTGTTAACGGAGTGGCCTCTATGAAAATGACACAAGACTGTTTCTTCTTTACAACTGCAAGTGCCACATGGTAAAGGCACTTTGATCTGGACCGATATGAAAGGTTTTATCTGTCTACAGCTTCCACTCCTCTTGCCAGAGGTCTTTGACATAAGCCTGAGTGTGAGGGATAGATAATTGCTCAACTTGTTGGCATTCTTGGCAAGCTGATCAACTATTTCATCGCCACGAATACAAACATGACTGGGATCCCCAACAGAAACTATTCCGTAAACCATCAAGATTTCAGCGAGGTGTACAGGTGGAGCTGTTTGAGGGAATGTTCTAAAACCTCTGAAGGGAGCTGTTGCACAATATTCTTTGAAAGTAAGGAAATTTAGAACAAAGTTCAACAAGAAATACCTTGTATGCATCCATAGACCTGTTGGAGTCTTTGTGATATAAGGCCAGATTAAATCTGATCTCCAAGGTAAGGAATGTGGAGAGTCATCATAAAATTTGGGCAAATCCAACATGACTTCAATGTCTATGTCTATTCAAATAGGGACGAATACAAATTCTAAGGTGGAATAGAACTCTAGAAATTGAAGAGCTTTGGGACAAAAACAATTTCTAAGCAGTGATTGGGGGTTCAGAGAAGAGGTTCAAACAATAGCTCAAAGGAAGTTTCAGCTGATGGTTGGAGACGGATGGTTGCCCTGCCTCAACACACAGATGGTATACAAGGGTGGCATGGAATGCACACAAACAAAGTGAGGCCTTTGAAGGTGGATGGGATCTAGAGTTTTCAGACAGGGAGATCTGGCGGAGCCATAGACAACACAACCTTAGTCCAGTTTGGAGCAGATCAGACTCCTGCAAAAATGGAGAGGAGTTTTTTCATTGGCATGTTAATCCATATGTGCCACTACTCTCAGAACATTCACTGCTTTCTAGTAAGTAGTTTACAAGTGCTGGATGTGACTTACAAAATTGAACTTTTTTATCAAGATAACTCCCAGAAATTTGGTCACCTTAACTGCTGGAATGGTGATTTTATCCAGATGAATTTCAGGGTAAGTTACGTACTGTCGAAAATTGTGAAAGTGGATACACTGAGTTCTGGTACCTGAAAAAATAAAATCCATTTCCTTGGCCAATTGTTGGGTCTCATCCACACGAAGTTGCAATGTTGTACACCAACACAGGTGGCTCCAATTGCGAAGAGCACAAGTCATCAAATAAACAAAAAGGACTCGAACCCTGGCTTAACAGAATTTAACAATCTGATCAATTCTGATGCTGAGAGAGAGCCAGAGAAAGGATGCTCCCCTGGGGTACACCAACTCCTGATTGTGGCTGTCAGATAGAGCGATGTCAACACAAACGTCGAACTCATGATCAGCAAGACAGTTTTTAATAAAAAGAGGGAGATGACCTTGAAAACCTAGACTATGAAAATCCATTAGAATTCCAATCAAAATTGGTGTTGTAAGCCTTCTGCTAAAAAAACAAAAATAGCAACCACACATTGCTTGTTAATGACAGAGTTGCGGATGGTTTCAAGATGAATGGTATTTGAGGAAACCACATTTGGGCCATCAGCTTCCAGTTTCCACATTAGTGGAGAGTTGACTATCTTTTCCATTAGTAAGTAAAGTGTAAAACTAATCCATATTTCATGTACAATGCAAAAAAAGACAACTACTTTTCAACAAATATGTCATCTTCAGACATTACAACCACCCAAAAAAATTTTTTTTTTTAAACAGTACTCCCTGACTGCAGTCAGAGTGTGCATTTTTGTTCACTCTTGTCATGTCTGAAGAAGACATTGTTGTCGAAAATTTACATGTCTCTTTCATGCTGTTAATCTCCTTTAATTCAAACTTTGTTATGTGTGGGACAGTTGGGTTTCACGTGAACTATCTGCCCTGGGAACTTTGCCTTTCACTGAACCAAGACTTTACCCAGGCATCACTATTTATCATACAGTAATGAGGGGGGGGGGGGGGGGTTGTAATGACGTAAAAAACACACATTATGTCAACTAGTTTTGACGCCGACTTCCATGGTTAGCTGAGGAAGTTTTACAAAAAACCGAAAGCGCTTCTTTAACAGCTTTGGGCGTTTGTTGTTTTTTTATTTGAATTTTGTTTATGTACGTTTATTTGTATTTTGGCCTGATTCTTGGTAATGCTGCAATCCGTTCACTTTTTAAAATGCCAAACCACAGTTTACTTCACTGTATTGTATCCCTACAATAACAATATCTGTCTCGTAAGTGTGCAATTTCACTATCTATGGATATTATGTGGGTTGTCATGCGAATGGATGTGTGTGCATCATGCACATGTGCAGCTCAGGCATGTGCTTACATGATGTTTACAAAACAATTTCATCTGCTTCAACCACAACACACACACACACCACACACACACACACACACACACCCACCCACATACACAAGTGTGACTTAGTTCTTGTCTGCATAAAGAGTTTTGAAAGTAAAATATCCGGAGAAGGAATTTTAATGAAAGCAAAAAATCTCTATGCCTATGACCATGGGACAAATTCCACAATTCAGTCCAATGGTTCATCTGATTGTGAGGAGATCATTTATACAAATATGCTTAACACTGACAACACAGTCTAATAAACAGCCACTACAAATTCACAAGTAAGAATCTTCATTTTAGTTTTCGCAACCGAGTGATATGGCCCTGATGGTAATACAAGCTCTTTTGTGCATCGTATCATTAATACTATACCAAAATTTACCAGTGTAATTGAGCACATGATTTCTTTTTTACAAAAGAAATTCCTTTAAGAAAAAAAGGGGGAGGGAGCCCTAACTATACTAAACTCTCCCTGCTTGGAGAAATATGTGTACCACAGTAAACACTATATAAGACTAGAGTTAGAAATAAATCCATCCGAATATGGTGCCCACAGAGTTATCCTTCTGGCAGTCTCATTGATACACATGAGAATGGGCGCTGGGAGAAGCGTCTGTGTTCAGATCTGCCTCTGTGAGAGAGAGGAGAGAGAGAGAGAGAGAGGAGAGGAGGGGGTTTGGGGAAGAGAGAGAGAGTGTGTGTGTGTGTGTGTGTGTGTGTGTGTGTGTGTGTGTGTGTGGTGTGTGTGTGTTTGAGAGAGAGAGCTGTGTGTGTGTGTGTGTGTGTGTGTGTGTGATGTGTGTGTGTGTGTGTGTGTGTGTGTGGTGTGTGTGTCGTGCGTGAGCACGAGTGTGTAAGTGTGTGTGTGTGTGTGTGTGAGCATGAGTGTGTAAGTGTGTGTGTGTGTGTGTGTGTGTGTGTGTGTGTGTGTGTGTGTGTTTTATATGCATGTTTCATACTCTTCTATATTGCTCATCCAGATGAAAAGAAAGAAAAGGGAGTTTGTTATGTGCTGACCTGGAAACATCTTGGTTGTGCATTTGTCCAATGGTAAGTGGTTTAAGTTTATCCCTACAGCGACTGGCAGCTAACACTATAGTGATCCTTCTTGTGAAATTGAAGTTGTTGCAATAATAATCGCTGTTTCTCTCTTCTCATTGGCATTTGCAACTTCGACATGATCTTCCAATGTTAAATTTCCTTTCCATGAGACACATGGTTATGCGACAATCTCAATCAGAACACAGTGACAAGACAGCAACTGTTTGCGATTCAAGCTGTCACGCTTGCACTTGATTACATCCTTGCTGTCATCATTATGTACTGATTTCAGTTCACAAAATGTAAATGCGCTAAAAAACTTATCAAATGTTACAGCCATATTCACACATAAAGAAAGATCAAATTCCCAGTACAACCACTTCTTACAAGAGTCAAACATAATATTTCCATTAAATAGAAGAAAAGTTCTTGTTTAAAAAAAAAAAAAAAAAAAAAGGCCGTAGTGACTTCAAGTTTGAAATCAAGGAGGTTTTAAGTAAGTTAAGAAAAAAAATGATGTTAACATCTATACTCAGACTCATAATTTTTGTTCAACAGTTTGGCAAAAATGTTGAAACAGACAATGAGTGGATCATGTGCTAGTCGGCACAAGGACGGATAATTGTACCAAGATGGACATCTCTATCACTGATGCACAAAAAGATCCACCCCAGAATTTCTGGTCACAGATAGGTACGAGTCCTTGTGCACAGAATCATTAACTGTGGTTCCACTTCATAACACAGTGTACACACTGGTGAAGAGGAGCCCAGGTTTCCAATTTGGTTCCCTCCCTACTACCTATGGGGAGGATGACAATGAAAATGGCCTCTGCCCAAAGTCTGGTCAATGGGGACAGACCATTTGCGCCTGGTGCCCTTCACATGGAAGCCAAAATTGACAGGATCAGATTGGAACAAGACCAAACCTCTTTGTCAAGTGGCAGGCAGCCCTGTGCAGACTTTCGACTTAACCTCCACAAGTTTGAAGCCTTGGATCAAGTTTCATGGTTGACGCTGAAGGCTTGATTTCACTTCCAACTCCAGAACTGGCACTGGGAACCCACTCAAGATGGAAAGTGACCTACTCTGTACTCTTCTTCTGTCTAAAGTGGAGGGACCTGGCCTACTAGGAGAGAGTGGCAGAAGCTGGGATGCATCCAGCCACATCATTTTGCCAGTGTTGGCTGAAATCAACCATGTCCTGACTGGCAAAGCATGAGTCTGTAAGTACACAGAGATCCTGTACAGGAATGGACTTCTCTAAGCCTTTCCCTTACAGCAAATCCAGGGCAATGCCCACAAAAGTGATGCTGGGTCACACACAGATTCAGTAGCCTTCTTCACCAGCAGGACAATTTCAGCACTTGCGACCTAGTCACATGGCGGGCATCGTACCAGTCCTGTTACAATTCCTCATTTTGACTGCACTCAAGCACAGGGATGCAATGTAAGACTGGACTCAACTCTCCGTTTCCACTAGTCCTAGCATCCCACTTGGTGTGGCAAGGCATGGCACATCAAGATGGAGGCACACGCAGTGGGTGGGGGGAAAGAGAGATGATATAAGAAAAGCAGGGGAAATAGATCAAATCAAGTGAAATAACACCCCAAGGTTGCAAGTACTAGTAGTACTAAAAAAAGCCATATAATATACAGATTCACAAAACAAATAAGCATTTCAAAACTAAAATATGAGAGACAAGACAGAGCGAAAAAAAAAAACAAACAAACAAACCTTGACGAACATCTTGTCAAAATTAGCTCACAGAGTAAAAAGACATTAAAAGAGCCATGCACAACAGACAAGGAAAAACATGGTTTAACTGGGAATCTGCATACTGTCGCAGCAGACCTGCTGACCCTATACTGCTTTTGGTGTACTTCTGCACAAGAAATAGGCGTATTTCAAACACGGATGTGAAAAGTTCTCCCAAATTTTTGGTGTAAAAAACAGGGTCAGGGAGAATCCTCCAAGTTTTGTTAAAGCGGGCATGGGAGGGGGCAGGATGGTGGGTGGCACTGCATAATGAAAGAATCACATTCCGATCTTGTGGTAACTACAGCAACATCAGGTTGTTCAATCTTGAGTAGCATTCATACCTGATTCACTGGCATACTTCAGGATAAATTCCTGCAATCCCGCCCTTTCCTGTTTGTTCTCTGTTTTTGTTGTTCCAATACCTTGTCAAAGAAACAGACTAAGCCACACGAGATTTTGTACGCAAGACTGCTCTTTGGTCTAAGCATCCAAACTGGCACATCGAGATGCCACGGTTACGCTTCCCAAGTGTGATTACTATACCAGAACTTTGTATACTGACTTTATTTTTGGACGCTTTTTTTTTTCTCAAGTTCACTGTATTTTCTCCAAACATGTGTCCAAATACTGTAAAAATATACAGGATGAATAACTCTGTGTTCCCCATAAAAATGTCGACACATACAACAAACTGATGATACCTTGCATAAGTCTGACATCTTTCAAAACATGACACAAGAAAATCCAAACCCTGTCTACTTCTAAATCTGCAAACAACAGTAAATATAAACTGCTCTTCTGGAAAGAATACTGGACAGAAGACATGGGTATAATATACAGTACATCAACTAGAACAAAAGAAAAACCCCCCAAAAATAAGTAAAACAAAAAAAAAGACACGCTGCTGAGCATTATAACAACATGTCTTCCACAATAAAGCTGTCGGCTCCTTGTGGTCAGCGACAGAGTGGCAATGTTGGCTTCAGACATGAGTTGAATGGTCACCACTTCTTCACTCTTTCAGCTTGGGTCACTTCCCGCGCTGAAGGCTACACACCGTGTCAGACACAGGTAAACTCTAACCGTGTTCATAAGTCTGGGTGCATCCTTGCTGCTGGTACACTGAATAGTCCATAGAGGATGTGTGAGCAGATGACTGGCTTTTGCTGATGAAACTGATGTGTCTATGGTGATGTTGATGTTTGTGGGAGTCTGTGGTTGTTAACAACGTAGGAGGGCACAACAGACAAGGCCTGGGAGGTCACGGCAGCTAATGACTCAGAATTCAAAGCATACATGTGTCCTTATGACGCATTTCCCCCGACTGACCTGGGTGGTTTGCGCTGATTTCTGCTTCAGGACAAAATCTCTACCACAGGAAAACTAGAGGTCTCCTCTCCTCCCCGTGACACTGGTCCATGATCAGAGGACTGAGAATGCTCTGGAAGGAAGGCATGTCTGTGGGTGGAGGAGGCTCAGTCTTGATGATTACCTGACCATTTCCCCCTGGCTGCACACAGATTTAAAAACGCAGGAGGTCTTAGAGTGAGTGAAGGCAGCTGGAGAGCCCCCCTTCCCTTGTAGCGAAAACAGTGAACCTGGGTAAATGTCACAGTCACTGTCTGAGCTCCCTCACCAGACACTGGCTGAGGCTGGAACCCAATATAGCCTGAGGCAGGCACAGTGTCACCTGGGGAACAGCACTGGTTTATGAAAGGAGCTGGCATTGTGGTTGAGTGAAACACACCGCAGCCGTGGTCAACATCTGTGAATGAGCACCAGGTTGTGTCACACCACTTGTTTGTAATCCGCTTGTGCCTTGAGCCTCGAGAGCACCAACAGATGGCACAGACACAGCAGAAAAACTATGGACTGCACTGGAACTTCCTGTTGTTTCCTGCTCCGTTTCCATGGGTTCTGGTTTAGCAGAACTTGGGACGAGTTCATCTGCTCAGCAGGCACACCATTGTTATCAACTTTATCCATGAGTTTCTCAGGCAGGGATTCTGTTCCCGGTTTCATGAGAAACTGGATGGTTCATGGGGTCCACAGCACTGGCTTCAGAGGATCCCATGACTTGGCTGGCAGAGTCATCGTGGATTTCTGTCTTAACCGCTTGCTGTTCACCTGGCTCTGACTCTCTCACTATCACTGGACTGGATTCCTTCGCTGTCGCTGGACTGGCCTGTACGACTCCTGCGGTGGTGACCTGGCCAAGAGAAAAGTTGACCTGTGGTGCAGGAGGGATGACGTGAGAGGCAGTGGCGTGTGATGGCAGTGGATGTGGTGGTAGTGATGGGCATGGTGGATACAGCCATAGATGGACCTGTCAGACGCAGGAGGTGTTTCAGCATGCTAGTCCCTTCTGGCTGAGAAACCAGTGAGGGCACTGGGAGGAGGTGAGAAACTGCCTTCTGACTTTGGTGGCGCAACAGTCACTTTCCCTTTCTTCTTACTAGGGACATTGTGGATTCGCAGCTGCTGAATGTTGTTTTGGATCTGTTGGTTTAAGCGCTGCTTTCTTCACCTCTGCCTTTGAGCTCACCACAGGAGCTAGAACCTGACCCGGGACCAAGGTCATGGGCACAGATGATGCTGGGATGGCCTGCAGTCCTAAAAACTTGTGGAACACACCCAGCGACATCTGAGGTGGCACAGGAGCAGGGGCACCTGTGGCCTGCACTGTCGCCAGAAGAGGAATGGTAGGGAAAGAAGCCCCTGTAGTTCTGGCAGCAATCATGGGGTGGGCTGCTAAAACAATGGGGGTGCCTGCATTAGGAACAATGAACTGAGAGGTAGGCACTGTCTTAGAAAGGATGATGGGGGATTTTTGTGATGATGGAGTGGAAGCCACTTTGGCGCGAGAAGCTCGTTTGGGGATGGCCCTCAATGGCGAGCTGGTGGGTGTGGTAGGTGGGGCGGAGGTCGAAGGACTCATGGCCTCGATCTGGTTAACAGCTTCCAACAACGCATCTAGCCCTTGAGCCTGCACTGGGCTTGATCTTCCACTGGATACTCCTTCTGCTTTGGTCTTCTCTTTGATTACTGGGCTCGTCGTCTTCTTCGCTCTTTTCACCTTCTTGTTCGCCAGGCTGCTCACTGGGCCACTTTTGGCTTTCTTGGCATTAGCAGCATTCTTACGCCCTGACAACAATGCCTTTAAGCTAACTTTTGTGGCTGATGAAGGATCACTAGATTTTTCACTGACTTTTTTGCCTTTCTTTGTTTGCTTGCTGTCTTTTTTCATTGTCACAGTTTTCTGGACGGCCTTGCCTTTGACCTTTTTAGCAGGACTGCTGCTAGAGGCAGGTTTCTTTCTGTTCCCTTTTCCTTTTTTCTGTGGAGATAACGACTTAGATGCTGGGGCCGCTCTCTTAGTGCCTGATGACTGCACCGCAGTTTGTGGTGGAGTCAGTCGGAACTCGATCTCATGAGCATCTTTCGATTTAATCAGGACATAGCCGCTGTTGTGCCTTGACAGGATCTCAGCACTTGTCTGCTCACCTGTGACAAGAAGAAATGACCATCATGCTATAAGACTGCAATCTGCATTTCATCATTCTTAAGTTCACAGAATCAGTGAACTGCACTAACACTCGGCTTACTTCAAACTTAATGAACAGTAACTGCAAAATAATCATGTTAACACTACAAAATGTTACACTCAAAGGTCATAAACTGCAAGTTAATTTTAGCACGACCCTTGAATACAAAACTAAAATTTCATGCACTGATCTGCATAACTAAACAAGAAGGTCCAAGAACACGGACATGCAGCCATTCAGCAAAGAAATTAGGTTGTAGCAACTCATCATCAAGTCATGTTGTTTATAGCCCAGCCAACCACAGTTTGTCAGTCTCTCACAGTATCTTTGGACTAAAATGGCAGCAGCCCTGAAGCAAGGCAAACAGGTCAAGTTAAGAAACTTTTCTGTACGTCTTCCTTTGTTCTCGGGAAAAAGTGAATAAGGGAGGAGGAAGAACAGGAGTGGAGTGGAGATGCAGACCAAGAACAATGATGGAAGAACCAGACAGGAAAACTCAGATAATACTGTATGTGGACTAGCTTAGAAAGATATTTTTGTGAAGGAATCAAGCACTGTCATATAAGATTAACCTTGTCATTGACTGGATGAATGAAACTGTGAAAAAGGGACATCAAATCTCAAGCACCTTGGAAAGCTATGTCAAATTTGTGGTATGATACAGGTATGTTATGCAGGAAACTATTGAATGTCAAGAGGCAATAAAATACTTTCATGACTTGATCAAGTCTGTTAAAAGCATCAATCAAGGCACTGAGATAAGTTATGTCTAAATTTTTTGTTATATGACTATTTTTTATGCAGAGGAAAACATATCAACAGTCCAAGAAGGATTCCAAACAGTCATTTTTCTCATGGAATTGAATCTTTAGAAAGCAACCTAACTAATTTACTAAACTAGTTATAAATAATATCTAAAAACATTTGACATGCAGGAAATCTCAAACTGCTTTTTGATACACATGCTTTCTTTGTTTAAGCTGAACTCAACAATCATTTATAAACAATGCAATTTTAAACATGAATCGAATCAAGTCCTATGTTTACAGCCCAAAAACCTGGAGGCTACATCTTGGCTGAATATAACTCAAAAGACAAAGCAATCAGCAAAAAATAAACCTAACTCACCTGGCGGTATTGCCCAGCGAATAGCTCATCATGTCACAGGGGAAAATGCCTGTATTTCCGCACGCGCTTTACATCCTGTGTCGAAACACACACCATGTCTTCTGTTTCCAACATCTGCATTACCATTACTGATCATTCTTAACTGGATTCTAAACACAACCATCTCTGTTCAACATGATTAAACATACGATCACTTCTTAACATTGATTCTGAAAACAACCACCAATTTTCTTGTTCCAACATCGCATTACAAATTACTGATCAGCTTCTCATCTGGTCTGAAACACACCCCATTCATTTGTTCCAACATCTGCATACAAATACTGATCACTCTCATCTGTGTTTGAACACCCACCATGTCTTTCTTTGGGTTCCAACATCTGCAATTCAACATTACGATCAGCTTCTTCATCTGTGTTCTGAAAACACACCACCATGTCTTTCTTGTTTTCCAACATCTGCATTACAACATTACTGATCAGCTTCTTCATCTGTGTTCTGAAACACACCACCCATGTCTTTCTTGTTTTCCAACATCTGCATTACAACATTACTGATCAGCTTCTTCATCTGTGTTCTGAAAACACACCACCATGTCTTTCTTGTTTTCCAACATCTGCATTACAACATTACTGATCAGCTTCTTCATCTGTGTTCTGAAAACACACCACCATGTCTTTCTTGTTTTCCAACATCTGCATTACAACATTACTGATCAGCTTCTTCATCTGTGTTCTGAAAACACACCACCATGTCTTTCTTGTTTTCCAACATCTGCATTACAACATTACTGATCAGCTTCTTCATCTGTGTTCTGAAAACACACCACCATGTCTTTCTTGTTTTCCAACATCTGCATTACAACATTACTGATCAGCTTCTTCATCTGTGTTCTGAAAACACACCACCATGTCTTTCTTGTTTTCCAACATCTGCATTACAACATTACTGATCAGCTTCTTCATCTGTGTTCTGAAAACACACCACCATGTCTTTCTTGTTTTCCAACATCTGCATTACAACATTACTGATCAGCTTCTTCATCTGTGTTCTGAAAACACACCACCATGTCTTTCTTGTTTTCCAACATCTGCATTACAACATTACTGATCAGCTTCTTCATCTGTGTTCTGAAAACACACCACCATGTCTTTCTTGTTTTCCAACATCTGCATTACAACATTTCTGATCATTACTCTCTGTCATTGCTTACCACGTGTTCTCCTTCCTGCTGTGTGAGCAACACAAACAAGATCTGCCTCAATCAGCCTCTGCCTCTAAGATCAGCGCACTTTAATCATCTGACCCAGTCACCAAAAAATCAGTAGTTATTCATAAAATGCCCAAGCATACCATGCATATTTGGTTATTCATTTCAAATTTGGTTTCAGTGTCCACCCTATTCTGTTTATTGTGAGACAGTCTGAAAATACATGAACATCTCAAATACTGTCTGCCACTTCCTGTGTTCATACAAGAAGAGAAGATGTCCATACATTTGTCTACCTGCCTGTGCACACAATTGCATTTGTGTATGTGTGTGTTATTGCCATAGAAAAAAAAGGTGACAAGAGGTTTCAGAGAAACAAAAAATAAATCCAAACAATATTTGTTGTAGGATAACATTTTGATATATTTTACATGCTCATCATAGTAACTTCCAACATGTAATCACCCTGCGGTGATTTTTTTTACTTCAATACTCTAATCTCTTCTTTTTTTGTCATATCAATGTATTGAAAACCTTTTTTTTATTTTCAAATTAATGTGAAACATTTCTATCTGGTTCATACACTTCTCCATTTCATAAGTTAATTTGCTCAAAAACATGTTTAACCTTTTGACTATAAACCAGCCAATATCTGCCACCATTCACTTAATTATCTATCTGCCAGAATCTGCCCATGGTGGGTGACTATACACTTAGTTCATATACAGGTTATCTGGGAACAGGGTTCATACAGATTTCCATACAAAAAAATTAAGGACTTTTGAAGCATCTTTTTTTTTAATTTAAGGACTTACTTCACGGATGATTTTAAGAAAAATAATAATGAAATTCAGACACAAATTAAATCATTTGCTGTTACTCTTCAATACTCACATCATGGATCCTCTGCAAGCGTAGATTTTAGGAATCTCAGCTGTTATTGTTAATATCAGTATAAATACAAATGTTTGTTACACTACAGCAGAGCAAAGTAGGATTCTCACTTCTTGTGATCAATTGACAAAAACGTTTGAAAATGTTCGTTGTACACAACAGATTCTCCAATCTTGCAGTTGACAAAAATGTGTATTTGCCTGACTTCCAATTTCAGTTCTTGACATACAGGTTTGTTTGAAGTCACTGAGGTAAAATGCCTCTATAACTAAAACTCTACACGTCACAACTCTGGGGGCATAAACATCAAAACACTGAGAGGATGCAAGTTTTTCTTTCTCCACACTGAAACTGTCTGGCAACTGCACAGTCCGAGAACATTCGCTGGAACAGATTTGAACTGCTTTCACACGAACGAAAGCTGTAATGACTTGTCACTACTTTTAAAATCCTCAGTATTTCAGATTTCATTGCCTCTGTTTCAATACGGCTCAGGCTGTTCACTGACATCTGAGATGAAGCAGTTCTGTTGGTTGATGAACTGCAGGATGGTGAACTGCTACAAGTGATGGGTTGGTCACTCGTTGTAGAATTAAAAAAACAAACTCGAAACACGAACTGCAGGATATGAAGCCTTCATCAGGTCGCAGTGATTTTTTCCTTTTCTATGGCTATTTACAGCCGATTCTCCCATTGTACTAATGTCTATGATCTTCTTGCAAATGCAGCAAAAGGCCTTGCTTCTGTCTCCACCTGGTTGTGCCTGCAGCCATTCTTTGTACTCGTCTTTTTCCAGCCAAACCATGATAAACAAACACCTAGCCGGCATGCTGACTTCTCAATTTCAAAATGGTGGAACATTCAGTCACATACACGCATGCGCTATGAAGGCCGGTAACTCTGTTTTGACCTATAGCAGACTACGTGTCAGTGAGATCTTCGATCTTAACTCCGACTTCTTTTTTTTTTCTTTTTATAACATTCAATTTCAAGCCTTTTTTTTTTTTTTTTTTTTCTTCTTTTTTTTTTAACAAACTCGAGATTTTACACAGACTTTATTCAAAATCATAGGCAGTGACAAAATTTAAGGACTTTTTAAAGACCTTTCAGCAAAAGCCTGATTTTTAAGGACTTTTAAGGCCTTAAAAAGTATTCCCTCAAAATGAAGGACTTTTAAGGACTGTACGAACCCTGTGGGAAGCTTTGAGTATTAAGACACAGCATTTGAAGCCCCCAAATTCTTATAGTTGACACGTGGTGAGTGTGACTATGCCTGACAGTGATAAGAGATTGTCCTTTTGAAATTTAGCATCCTAACTGTCTCTGAAACAATAATGACACCTCTGAAATGGATGCAGGCTCTAGAGTTGTATTTGTAATTAAGTCAAACTTTAGAGGCAAGGTGTCAGATGACATCCTCAGACAAGTTAAAAAAAAAAAAGAATTGCACAGTGTTTGGGGCGTTTAATTTTGAAACAATTCCAAGTTTCATCAGGTCACCAGGCACTCTGAAATATTCCTTTGATGATAATGTCAATGTTACATTAAAAAAAAATATTAAAAAGATAGTTTGGTTTTATTTCATTAATTCTGCATTAGCTAGCCAAAACCAAAGTTCTCATCAAAATAATCTAGCCCAATATTTCATGTTTTTGTATTATGATCAGTGTCAACCATGGTTTGGTTGAGAAAGTATCCTAAAAGGAGATGGGCTGCTAGCAAAAATCAACCTGCAAGACAGGATTTTACATTGAAGTGCTACAACTACAAGCCATGAAAAGTTTACCTAAAACTCATTTCTTTTTTTTTCTCTTTAGAGAGGCACTGGTATTTAATACGAAAACCAATCATATAAATATGCATACGTGTATGCTGGTGCGTGTCAAATTACAAACAAATATGACAGGCAGGGAGACAGATGGTTCAATATCCCTCGTCTGTAAGGTAAAAAAAAAAATGCAGACCCTGCAGAAAGAAGTTACCAACTTGTAAAGTAACAAGGAGACAGACAGTAAAATATGAAGCCACAACAAACTTTTCATTCATCATGACTGTTTGAAGAGTGCACGTCAATATTCATTCCACTTGGCGACATCTTAGCGACAGCTTGTCAGTGGAATGCGGAAAGTGTATTTTCAATCAGGTCATCTGTTGGAATGGATTCAAAGGCCTACTTGGTGGAAAGTTTAAAGCCAGAAACAGACAAGGGCATGAAATTCAAGTTTGAAGTCTTAAAGAAACAGTCTTATCCCAGACTTGTGTATCATAAGAACAATGTATGACAGAAAATGGCCAGTGTAGGGATGAACCATGATTATGTTCGACATGAACTTGAACCTTAAACAAGTTGAAAGAACCACAGTGTAAAATTTACAGAAAGGCCTCCTTCCTTTTGTCAACATGTGATTATGTTCTTTTGTTTGTATTTTGCTTTATCTTAAACAATCTTCACGTACTCGGAGCAATATGTTTGAAACAGTCAACGTTATGTTACTGGAAAAGGAAATGGTGCTGTTTAAAAAGGCACGGCTGGCAACAGTATCTCACCCTGTCATCAGAATCTGCCTGCTGGGAACCGCTGTCTTCACTTGCCTGGTTTTCATACACAGCATAGGCTGCAACATAAAACATGCCACCCAGTGTGGTAAGAAAGTTTGAATACTGTTCTCAAACATACCAATCTAACTGTACATACATGTAAGACATCTAATGTTTCCAGTCAGTATAAACCAAATACCATTACCAGAAAGTGACAGAAAATAATGTACACATTTAGTAACTTTTATAAACATTCCACAACATAACAATGTACAACTGTCAAAAAGTTCTTTATAATCAAACACTCAACACTGAAGACAATATCAGAATTTCATTTAAAGTGAAATATATATATATACACCTGTTTCCATGCACACAAAAGCCATGTCAGTCACATAAATTTACTAAGAAAGGAATTTAACACACACACAAAAGACCCCTCCCCCCAAAAAAAACCCTAGACTGATTAAAACAAACCATCATCAAACATCATTGCCATAACTTAATTAAGACAACACGCAAGAACACATACGAATCTGAATGTTGTAGCGTTGTTTGCGTTTCACTGGAGGCTGGACCTCACTTGGTCGAAGAAAGCGGTATGTTCGGCTGGCATTGCGTCCTTTCCTGTCTGTTGGTGAAGTCAGTTCCTTCACATCTGGAAGACTGTGCAGGGCACAACGGAAATTGGCTTTCCAACGCTTTGGTTCAGGCTCGTCCCCATCTTTGAATATCCCTGGAAAAGTATGTAACTGCATATTTGTAAAGATTATCATACTGATCATAAACCTGTATTTGGATTTGGCATGTATACCACTCCTACACCTTTCTAGTATGATTATTCTACGCAAACCAATAGCTTTCCGACTACCTTTACATTATGAACGCCTCTGCAATATACTCTATGAAATCATCTAAACTTCTGACATCCAGATGGGTGAATTGTAGAATCTGTTTGCGGTCAGATACGCTATAAACAATGAACTTAACTGACTCACTCAGTCACGACATACCTGTTACTTTTCCACAGTTTGCTTTGGTTTGTTCCGTTTATTTTCTTTTGTACCCTTAAATTGATCCTTCATCTACAGATGCACGAGTCTTTCTTTCCAGAGGGGTCATGTCATTAACAATTGTTTCAGATACAGATATGATACCCCAAAAATTTTCTATCAGGAAGAGACAGTGTAACAGAACTAAAATCTTCAAGAATTTTGTGGAACACACCACATACTTACAAATGTGAAGTTTTGCAGATGTGCATGTATACAGGCACACTCACACCATCATAGCCACCATGACTGATGGAGAATCACAGACTGCACACTTGCAGATTGATCCATTGTGCACAAACTATAAAGTTTTCCCGCTTCTGTCCTTGCTGTAAACATTGCTACTATTCATCATGTTATTTGCTGAAAAGTGTGGTGGCCTGGATTTCTTTTGCCCCCTTTTTTTATGCGTGTGTATCCATTTGTTTGTGTTGTTGAGAAGCTTCTTCCTCAGACTCACACATTCTGACATCCATGCCATAGTTAGCTATTTGTTCAGTGCTTTCTCTTAACTTCGACTCAGTTCGCTCCTCCCTTACAGGTTACGGACTAATGCGCATATGCAAAGTGTTTGAGTTACAAATTTTGTCTGCCATCAGGTTTGCCCACCAATGGAAAAAGCACTCGCATTTATTTCCAAGGCGAGATTTGTTGTTTTGTTAATTCACATTCCCAACCATAAAGCCGGGCTGGCCATTGATTTTTGCTTTTCTTTTTTAAAAACAATCTTGGCTATTCCAGGACAGCAGACATCATTACAGATAGAACAGTGGGCCAATCCATTGTAGATTTATCAGTGTTATGGAGCTAATCTATTATGGTACACTGACGGCATAACGCAAAACAAAATCAATGTGTCCAACTGATTATCATAGTTGCAGTTATGCACTCTGTTGTGAACACAACTTGTATGCGGAAACAAAATACGTTTTATTTACTCATCAAACAAGAAAGATTGCCCTCTCTTTCAAAGACATAAAACTGAATATTTTATAAGAAGGACTTTTCAACCAGTTCTAAATCTCTCTCTCTCTCTCTCGCACACACACGCACACACACACTGGGGTAGGGAGCAGATTACATCCCTTGCCTCTTTCAATCTTTCGATTTTAGTGTATGGGCTCATACAGACAGCGCTATCTTAAAGTTTAAATAAGGTTAGGAATTCCACAAAAATCAATTGTTCAAAACATATTACTTAAATAACAAATACATCTTTTTCTGGGGATATCAGAATGACAGAATTTAACAAAAGTGCATGTCCTTCAATACAATAAAATCCAATGTGTACCTGTGTGTCTTGCCCATCTTTCAAACACATCCCCGTCAGTCTCTAAGTTCCATCCGAGACGAGATGCATGGCGCCATGAAATCTGAAAGATTCCTTCTTCCCGCTGAACCCAATTCAAACCAAACACTGAGCCTGTGTTGAGGAGGTTCTTCAGCCAAGGCCGCATCTTCTGTCGGTCGATAGGACGCACAGGGCGCCGCATGTCGTAACTTTTGGCACTAACACGTTCCTTTGGTCGAATAAAGCTTGAATTCAGGGCCTCCAGGTTCATCAGGATCCATCTGAAAATGACACAAAGCTGTCTAAAACATATACACTGGCTATCTGGTGTACATACACACGAACCAAACCTGTTTGAAATACCAACAGTTTATGTTTCATATTTGTACTCATGTTTGTTTTCTTTCTGCTTACAAATGTGTTATCTATGTTTTAATATGAATCAAACAAAATCTCTAATCTTTCCCCCTTATATTCAATCCAATTGTCTAAAGAATACTTGCTATGGCTTTTTGACAAAGTCCTCAAATGTGAATACAGTACGCAACAAACAAATACAATGCATGCAACAAAATACATTGATCCTTTTTTTTCCTCTGACCATTAAATCTGGTTACTATTCTTAACCAGTTACTTTAAGATCCTTTATTAAAATAATTACAGGGTTTCTTCAGACGTGACTGGTGAGTTGATTTTAACGGTGACAGCCCTGATGTGGCCCTTTGCGGTCGGCTGGGCTATAAGCAACATTATCTTATCTTATCTTCTTCAGATGGCCAAGAACAAAATTCAAGGAGTTTTCAAGGGGTGTTCTTTTATTTCAAGCTACAATACTTGCGTAAAATTTGAAAAAAATAAATGGCAGTTTGATTTTCTGCGTTCTGGTTGATGAAAAAGTTTATTTAGAAACCAATTTTACAAACATTGTCGCGATCCTGGCTTGTCGACTGCTTTTAACCAAGGGAAATAATTTGCAACTTCACCAAAATTGATGAAGTTCCAAATTAACGCCCTTGGTTATATAGCAGACGACAACCCAGGATCGCGATGATGTTTGTAACAATTTGTTTTGAATAATTTTTCATTAACCTGAACACAGAAAAATCAAATTGCCATTTCTTTTGGCCACATTAAAAAAATTTTGAGCCGATGACTTGATTTTCAAAGGTTTTCAAGGAGGTTTGGTCAACAAAACCACATTTTATTGATTTTCAAAGGCTTTCAAGGCCTTGAAATTCGCTGTCAGAATTCAAGGAGTTTCAAGGAGCATATGAACCCTGTAACAGTAATGATGTTTTACTTTCAAGAAACTTTTTTATCTATGTACTTGCCAGTACAGATGATACAGTCAAAAAGCTATGAATATGATTAGCTGTATGTCACTCAACAATAACAACAACAAAATGAAATAACAAAATAAACTCGCTAGATTCAGTTCTTCTACATCAGTTTGCATTTAGATAGGACCAGTATGCTCTGGCTATCAATATATACCATTAATATGTGCTTGAACAAGTGACAGAAACTGTGTATGCTTATCTACGCATGCATGTGCTTGCATGCATGTGTCTGTGTAAGTTTCACCTTTCTTTTCTTCAAATTCCTGCGAAGATTAAATGGACTGCTGGTCGGTGGTGCAACTGGTGGTGGCGTTTCTGAAGCCTCCGATGTTAACTTGACCACTGTGTGCCTAGACATGTCTACAATGTGAGAGTCTTCCACTTGTGGAGAATTTCCCTTCTGGTTGGCATTATCCTTTGTCAAGGACTGCTGAACAAAATGTTCAGTGGCCAGTGATGCCAGCCATTGGGCATGTTGATGCTGACTGTTCTGTTCTGTCTCCATTTAACTGTCCATTTGCTCTCACGCTTCTGCGTAAATACCTGCAATGTTCGGAAAGATCATCAGTAAACAATAAAAACAAGTGTCAATCTGTATCTGTCTTGATGTGTCTTTGGTGTACTTCATGATTATATTGTATATACAGAGTTAAATCAATGTGTGTGTGCACACGTGTGTGTGTGTGTGTGTGTGTGTGTGTGTGTGTGTGTGTGTGTGTGTGTGTGTGAGCGACACTGAGAATGTGTGTGTCCAGTTTTCAGTTAAATAAAGAAATACAAATACAAACAGCAGCTACGATCATCATTATACGTTTGTCATGCATGTGTAGTATTTGCGTTTGTGTTCTGCACATGCATATGGAAGGATAGTAGTAGGAAAGAGGTAAGAGGATGAAGGATGGCAGGGGAGGTGTATGTGTCCAGTTTTGAGTTAACTGAAGCAACAAGCAATTTTATCAAAATAAATGCTTAGTGAGGAAGAGACATAAACAGCAAACCTTTCACAATGAAGGTAACTGCTATCCCCCCCCCCCCCCCCCCCCCCCACCCCCCTCGACCTACCTAGGCCTCAATGTACCCCTTGACATAGAACCCCAATTTTTAGAATAATTATAATGGATGCTGTCAGTATTATCAACATAACGGCATTCCAGTGAATGAACTCCTCACATTCTCATTTTCACTGACTTAACCAAGACAGGATTAATGGTTTTCTGACACATACCCTGTCTCAGCTGAATACAAATGCATATTCTTACAAAAAAGAAGTGAATCACCAGTGGTTTGATTTATATTTTGTGAATGTAATCCAATCTGTTATGTTCTGTGAATTTAACGAAATGTGTGAAAGTTTGTTTTTTTTTTTTTTTTTTTTAAATGACTGGTGAGTTGATTTTAACGTGGTGACAGCCCTGATGTGGCCCTCTGCGGTCGGCTGGGCTATAAGCAACATTATCTTATCTTATCTTATGTTCTGTGAATATCAAAGTGAGAAAAAAAAAAGTAAAGATACATACTTTAGTCAAAAAGTTGAAACCAAAATGAAGTAAAAATTGAAAACTTAACAAAAACACCAACCTACAAAGCTTTTGTTATGGTAATAGACACAAGCAGACATTACCTGGGATATAGACATTTTGTTAGATTTAGTCAGGTGTGTGTGTGTGTGTGTGTGTGTGTGTGTGTGTGTGTGTGTGTGTGTGTGTGTGTGTGTGTCCGTGTGAATATGAGTACTTCAACAGCTCAAAAGCGTTCAGGTTGATGAAAACAATTATTTAAAAACACATTTTTTGGTACAAAGGAAACAAATTATTAAAAAATATATATAATTTTTTTC
Organism: Conus ventricosus; assembly: GCA_018398815.1. Classification (NCBI taxonomy): domain Eukaryota; kingdom Metazoa; phylum Mollusca; class Gastropoda; order Neogastropoda; family Conidae; genus Conus; species Conus ventricosus. The sequence continues at coordinate 28,589,283 of CM031596.1, read as the reverse complement.
ATCAACCTGAACACAGAAAAATCAAACTGCCATTTCATTTTTCAATTTTTATCAGAGTGAATGTGCCAGTATGGCATCATGGGCCACAGGATTTGAGACCTAGTTATGTTCAATGAGGATGAGAAGATGAAAATGATGCCATAGACTCATGATAGAGATCTATCCTCATCTGTAACTACATGACAGCACTGTACTGGATGCTTCTTTTTATTATATATATATTCCAGCAAATAGAATCTCAAAGATACAGACACCCTGTTCTCTTTTAAAGATTCACTGACTTGATGAAAGAATGGTATTTATCACAGCTTGTGTTTCACTCATAGGCATTCATTCGAATTGCTTGTAGACAGATTCGACAGAAATGTAGCTTTTCTTTCACAATCATGCACTGCTTAGCTGCAAGAGATACTTCATTTCAGGATCAATCTGCTTAATGATAGTAGCCTGTGGTAATGTTGCTAAATTCAAATTGACAGACTTAGTTAACAGGCATGATACTACACCGCCTGTCTATTTCAAACCAAAGTCTATGTACTCTAGTTCCTCTTTCATGACCAAATGACATTAAACAAACATTTGTTATCTTTCAATGATATAATTTAAAGTATTAAAAAGTTATCCAAATTAAAGCAGTCGAGTCTTGAGAAAATATCAGCTTTTACTCTTATAAATAAATAATGCTTTTCTTGTTCTTAGCTCAAGGAAAATATGTTTACCATCCCTCCCACCTCTAAAAACAAAGGACACTGATACTAGTTCACTCTTGTTTTTTTATAACGACAATACAGAGTTATAAACCTGATTTTCTTTTCTAATGACACTATGCAAAAGTTGTGAACATTCTTAAATTTATCTTCAAATCATTGAATATTCACATAAATGACAGGGCATCTTCAAACATATGTATTCACCACAATTCAGTCTGAAAGCAACATACCTTTCAAAAAATCTATAGATTTTAAAATCAAAAATAGAAAAAAAACCTGTGGTAGAAAACTCCCTGGAGAGGGCGCGAATTTTGTTTTTTAATCTTTGACCCACACCATGCCTTGTGAAAGATTTCCAATCCATATCTGTTCTTTTAAAACCATAAATCATTACTGGAAAACCATACAAGCAAGCTGAAAGTAATACCAACATGGAACGGACGCCATTGTTGTACGTGGTTTCACTTTCCTTTTGTTTCTTTGCATTACTCCGTCTGCGATCTTCTGTATCACTGTACTAACCAGTTTTAAATGTACTAACGTCAAACAGATGGTGTAAACATTTAATAGACATTACGATTTAAATGCGAATGAGTTAATAAATGCTAGAACGAGCGCTCATTTTTCACGAACCTGGATCAACAAAACCCCACGCCATTACGACCTCGATTTGAGCCAACAAACATGTCTTCCACATTCCAGCAATTTTACGTTGGCACGATTAAAGGCTACATAAGCACGATCGGTGGTTTAAAATCATAAACAATTACATGCATAACAATAACTATCGCCAATGTTCTTACAATAAATTAAACAAACAAGTGCAAGTCGGCTGATCCGCTAAATTTGGTTCTGTGATACTTCAATCGTACCTCACACTCTCACTGTCAAGATTTTAAGAACCATCATCAGTTAGGTTAAAATCACCAAAGCAAAGAAAGTGAAACTACTGTTTACTCATTTAAAATCATCTTTAACTATTGGTAAAATGTTACGATCAGTAATATACGAATCTTTTCGGTCGTAACATGTTCAGCCAGTCTCCAAATTATAAGAAATACAGTGGCCACTAACCAGCTTCACCAATGGCCTCCTTTCAGTTTCGCCGGAAGTTGGTCTGTGCGTGTGCGGTTTCAAGGGAACTAACAAGTTGATACAAGTCTCCTCTTTGTTTAATGTTGCAACGATAGATTTTCAATCTGTAGCAACATTGTTCATTTAGAAAATTAAATATACATACACATAGCTCATTTTTTCTCATCTGAAGTAAATACTTTGAAGCTTTCCATACGCACCAATCATACGTGCTATTAGCGTCACGTGGTTACAATGAAAATATGTGCGCATGTGCATGAGATGACAAACAAACAATAATCGCATAATGGTAGTTTCGTTTTTACTGCAGTTGAGCAAATTTCTATAGTTTGTGTTTTAAATAGTTCCTTTCCCGCCTTGGCTTTAGGCTGTGTCGGGCCAATTGACAAAGGCTATAACACCAAGGCTACATCAAAATGTTGTTATGCATAGTTATGCGGGGATTGTCTTCAGTTGTGACAAGCTCCTAGCATAACATTATCAGTCTCCAAAATTCCCCATAGTAGGAGTGTGGCTGCCCACATGGCGGGGTAATCAAAAACGGTCACGCACGTAATGTTCTCATCCCAGCTGATGCATTTGTATCATAGAGTTAAAGTTCTTTGGCTGTTCGGGTGATCCCTGGAGTCTTTTAGCCAGGGTACGACAACAACAACAACAATAACTGTAGAACACGGTTCTACTTTCATCTGTTAATTCATCCCAGCCGACCTAGACTGTTAATTCATACAGCAAAAGGCTTTGGACAGGTACAGTTTCTCTGAATTCATCATCAGGTGTCCATCGATTAGCTCAAAGATCCATCCATTCAATTCATCCTCTGTGAAGTCACATCTTCTAACAGGAGCTTTGCACGGTTGAAGTCAGTCATCCAGAGGTCTAAGTCCCATCAGACATTTAATCGACTGACTCAGTTATCAGCAGGCTCAAACTATTCATGCGCTTTCTGTTGGATGGATTCAGGGTTGTTTGCGTCCTCTTCTCCCTCCAAGGCCCACGAATAGCATTTGTTTTAACAAATTTCATTACGTAATGTCACACAAATGTGGTTACATTGTCTTCACTGGCTGTTTTCTTTGCCATGGAGTACAATTTCAGACATTGTCCACAGAGTCTGCCAGGTTAATTACATTCCATCTTACAGCAAGGGTCCTAGGTCCCACCTAGGTTCTAGCTATAGTTCCAGCCTGGTCAAGCTAGAGCTAGCTAGAACCTAGGTGGGCCCTAGGACCCTTGCTGTCAAGAGCAAGGGTCCTAGGTCCCACCTAGGTTCTAGCTAGCTCCAGCCTGGTCAAGCTAGAGCTAGCTAGAACCTAGGTGGGCCCTAGGACCCTTGCTGTCAGGATTTGACTGCAGGCCAGTTCATTTTTATGCCATGAGGTTATCTACTGTGATGAGGATATCTGTAAGACTGCAGTTGTCCCATCAGGGTTTTGTTCTTCCTGTGCATGATGAGAATGCCATGTTATATGATATACGATCAGTGTATGCAGACAGTGGCAATCAAAAGCAATTATACTCCATAGTCCATGTCCTCACGATCAATTATACTCCATAGTCCATGTCCTCACGATCAATTATACTCCATAGTCCATGTCCTCACGATCAATTATACTCCATAGTCCATGTCCTCACGATCAATTATACTCCATAGTCCATGTCCTCACGATCAATTTCAGGCAAGATGTAAACAGTACAGGTGCTGCCAGAAGGATCTTGACTGAGCTTGAGAAAGTAAACGTTTTTACTGGCAGATCTAGAGGTCGTTCTCGTTAACCACCACTGCCACCATTGTGTGTGTTGTTTCTTCTTGGTGACGGCATCACACTTCAAACTACCAGAGGCTTATATGCTAATAACTGTTATTTATTGAATTTAACATGAGCTGGCACTTTTACAACACACAAAGCGTAAGCATTATAGGAAAGAAGAGGTACCCCGTCTGTGACTCTTCTTTTCCAGATTCTGTGCATGTGTAGCGCATGCGTGTGTTGCGGGAGAGAGAGAGAGAGAGAGGGGGGGGGGGGGCTGTATGCATTAACTGGTATCACTAAAGTTTTGTTTGTCAGCTGTTATGTTCGCTTCTGAGCATGGTTTGATTAACCTAGTCCACGCTGAAGACTGGCAGAAAATAGAAGCTTCGGGAGACAGGTTGGGACAACCTTTGGGTAACAGAGGAAATTATGCCTCAATATCGGGGAAATAACGGCCGACATACAGACACCAACAGGCAGGGATTTGGATCATCAGGGGAATAAAGCAAAAGGCAAAGAAAGACTTGAAAATGCCGGGAGTAAAGAAAGAAGATGATGCCACCAAAATCCGTGAGGCAGTCTAGCAAGGCTGGTAGGGGCAACTGAACCAAAAGGGAAAAGGCTCTCTAAAGAAGTTGGAATAAATATACTGGCTTCTCCCAGGATCACCTATGTTCATCCTCATATACAAATAATTATGTTCTGCCTCGAACTCTAACCTGATGAAATGATGTAAATCAGACCATGACACGGTGTGTCTGCAAGAGCAAACAAACAGTGGAGCACGCCCAGAGCTCATGCAAAAGAAAGGCAAACCAAAGAAAGATATATATCGAGGTATATCCACGTGCTTACAGAAATTGCACATGCAATAATTACCACAAGAGGGAAAAAATGCCTCCAGAATTTTCATGCACCAACAACACTCTACATGTAAGAAGCAACAAATCGTGGTCCGGAATACTGGTGCAAAGAAGTAGAATTTATTGAACGAGTTTTAAAAGGGAGTGTGGGGGGCGCATGCATGCATGGAGGCATATCAGACCTTCTTGACTGGGAAAAGAAAGAAAGAAGGCAAGAAATCTGCACTCAAGAGTCCTGAAACATTGTCCTCCACATACTTTCACCAAACATTATGCAGGCTTAACTCACTGCGCCTTATGAAATCAGAATGAACACAGCTGACATCTACAATACTGAGAAGTATTCCCGTATAGCCAGCTGACTGTGGGATTCTATTGTTCCCAAAGTCCTTACAATGAAGATTGGTGCAGAGAGGGTTGTGGGCACGTAGATATGAAAATACTCTCGTGAAATAACTCTGCGATTCTTGCCTGGCAAGAACGAAGAGGACCAGAGCTAATAACAGAGAAGCTGAGAAGACTTCTGGCCGAGGAGAAACAATGATAAACTACGTACACGTTTAATTTCCAAGCTTAAAGGGTAAGCATAAGGCGACTCGGCTTTGAGGCGCCCGACCATCTTAGAGATGTGGGTTCGAATTCAGGTAGGGGGTATCTCCTCTGCCGCTGATTGATTCTCCAGTGAGTTTGCTTTTTCTTTGTTTCCCACCTACTATCAGGCTCTGTATTCAATTTGTTTCCCACCTACTATCAGGCTCTGTATTCAATTTGTTTCCCACCTACTATCAGGCTCTGTATTCAATTTGTTTCCCACCTACTATCAGGCTCTGTATTCAATTTGTTTCCCACCTACGTCTTCATGTTCCACCTACTATCAGGCTCTGTATTCAATTTGTTTCCCACCTACTATCAGGCTCTGTATTCAATTTGTTTCCCACCTATCGCTCTGTATCAATTGTTTGACTCTTCAGGCTCTGTATTCAATTTGTTTCCCACCTACTATCAGGCTCTGTTCATTTGTTTCCACTATATCAGGCTCTGTATTCATTGTCCATACTTCTTGATTCATTGGTTGTTTGATTCAACGAAGGCGTTGGGCTATCAAGATCAATGATGAATAAGTCTGATGATTCTCTCTCCAATGTACAATTTTGTCTTAGATCAATGTTTTAGGACGGAATTACTGTTAATTTTTTGCCTTCATTTTTTAAAACTATAGTTTGTATGTAAATGTGGGTCTATTTTTAACTTGAATACAGCCCTAATGTGGCCCACCTGACATGACCGCAGCTTAATTGACTTAGCTTCAATAATAATAGAGCACCATATCTGCTATCAATCGCAAGAACTTTTACCTATTTGGTACATCAGTGGACCCCTACACGTATGTTCATAGCTGGCCTTATAATACAAATAATCAACATAGAGAGCTGGCGTTAAAAAAGATGTAGGAGAAAGTTTACACACCTGGATTTGGCTTTGCCTCTTCCTTTATAATCCACTTAATCTTTGAGGCAAAAACTAGTAACTTTGCCTTTGACTGAAGACTAGAAATCAGAAAACATTTAAAAACATATCGATGTTACTACCGATTTTTCCTCATGACACCGAATAAACAGTATTGACGTCCTCTGGTTCGAAGGGATCGATTTAGCTGTGGAGAATGATTTATTCTGACGTAACGGAGCTCGCTCCACAGATGAATATCGCCAACATTCTGGAACGGAGTGATGACAGACCTGTACTTGGAAGGGGAGGGGTCAGGAAGAGGCACAGATAATGATACGGTGATAACTATGGACAGGTACATGGTAGAAGGGATGAAGGAAGGAGGGCAGAAGTGGTGGGAGGCAGAAAGAAAATCAGGTTAACTTCATATTTTTGGTCCGAAGGTGAAATAAAGAAGTTGATCTTAACTTTGAAAGCTTTAAATAAAATCGTCAATAGGCTATCCATCGTGAAAACATTTAAGAAGGCTGTGGCTGATTCAAACTACAGTCAGCGGCCAATTAGATTGATTCCCATTGACAAGTAGTGTTGTTGAAGGATAGGACTGTGTCAGTCGGGATGCATTTCCGTGGAGTACAACGGCAGCCGACGAGGCGTGGTTGGAAATACAAAAATGCCCGTGACTTTTTTTTTTTTTTTTTTAAGATAGTGTTTTTCTCAGTTCTTTTTGCCGCAGGTACTGTACCTAGTAGGCCTTGTCAGCATAACTGAATCAAGATCAAGATCAATGTCAAGGTTAACTGCTAACCTCGCGAATGTTTCAGTGAGATCCAATGTAGTCGTCCAAACGTTTTTGCCCATTCTGAACGTTTGGATGTGTTAATCGATTCATGATCTGGCACTTGCACTTTCTCAATCCTGCTGATGTCTGTGGCACTGAAGGCCGCTGGAGTCTCAGCCAGGCAAAGCATACTCCTGTATGGGTCCCACTTGGGTTTTTCAGGCTGTCTCTTTGAAAGTTACGGCCCATTTTAAGAGTTCTTTGCAGAAAGCAATGTGCACAGTTGAGGTCTTGTTCAGTGAAGGTAAACAGACTGAATCCATGATAATTTACTTGAGCACTAGAAGTCTTTTGCTCTTTCAGCTGGTATTGCTGTAAGGCGCAGTGTTGATGCTATTGTCAGACTGGTCTGAATACATGTGGACGATGTGGTCGTGGCTTTTTAGGGGATGATTACTGTGTGAAAGTGAACTCTGGAGTTGCTGGACTTTTTTTATATCCATTTGGCGAGGAGAAGTGGTCATTTGTTTAGGCTGTTATGTAGCAAATGCGCGTGAATGCTGGTGTGTGGAAGAAAGGGATTCGCTGAGGGTGTGGAAATAGTGGTAAAGAGGCAACATGGATAAGGGCATGGCCCAAGGGATATTGTTAGTTTAAACCCCTATATAAACTGAACGAAGGAGGGAGAACGACTACAGAGAACAACACAACAGGTGAGAGAAAAATGAGCAGGACAGATCTGGGTTTAGGAGAATGTGGTCTGGGTGAATGAAATGGAAGCAAGATCTTTACTGCAGGAACAGCGTCACAGACAGACTAAGAAACGAAGACGAGGGTCCAAAAGCCGGGGTGGGGGTGGGGGTGGGGGGGGAGGAAAAAAAAGACATCTGCGTCAAAGAGTCCCAGAGATGACCATAGACAGACAACTGAAGTATCACCATCACCCGGTGCTGAGGCATTTTACAATAACTTGTTTTAGAACTGTGGTGTGGTGTGCAAGTATACGCATGTGTGACTTGAGGACTCAGTTGGGAGACAAGGTTATGAGATTAATCCAAACCAAATTGTTGACAGGCAGAAAATAGAAAGTTTGGCCAGGAGCCAGTGGCAAAGGAAAAACCACAAGACTAGTGAAAAAAAGAATGCACAAAAATCAGCAGGCAGAGAGTGGGAAAGCAAAGAGAAACATGACAATAAAGGAGTTGAAGAAAGAGAAAGAAACCAAGAAATTCAGAAGTGAGTCCAGCGAGAGGCAATGATTACATTGGGAAACGCACTTCAGAGAAGTCCCAGCAGAGATGACCTTTAGCATGTCCCCCCTACAAGGATCAGCTTCATCCTTTCATCTGTTAATGACCCCCTACCTTCGATGAACTGGAAGAAATCAGTTAAATCTGCGTGCCCACGATGTCATAGCAAACAAGTGGTGGAGGATGTCCTTTGTTCATGCACCACAGAACAAACCAAAGGAAAGTCACACGTGGGCTTAAGGAGATTGCTCATGTGGTTTGTAACATGCGGTTGGTACTGCCAAAGAAAACACAGGAGACATCCCTGTCAGGGCTCAGCTTATGGCGCTCAGCTCAGCATTCAGCATTATTATGGAAGAGTCAAACCTTTGATGCAGAGGGGCATCTGGGAGTCTTGATATGGATGTATCCCGGCCCCCTTAGAGTGGAGGAGTTCAGGGCTGAAACATTTGTATGAGGTGGGCTTCTTTCTGAAGACATGCTGTCAAGCCCTCCATATAGGGTTTTCCCGTGGTCCTATTAGTAGATGAAAAGAGGGTTTTCCCGTCGTCCTATTAGTAGATGAAAAGTATACGCGGTGGTTGCTAGTAGTCTGGTTTGCTCTTGCGATACTGGCAGGTGTGTGAATAGTGACATAAGATGTAGCAGCATTTTGTTGTGATAATGTGAAAACAAAATCTGAAAAGTTAATGGAGGTTTTGATTTTGTTTAAACAAATACCCACAACCAACATTAATTTGCAAAATGTTTTCTTCTTCTTCTTCCTTAAAAGCTGGTGCACTAAAAAAATGAGTAGGTCACCAGCGAGCATGTTAAAAAAAAAGAGAGAATGCGACTCAGCCTGTTGGCCCCTGGAGCAAAATAATGCAACAAGGGGTCGCACATGATATTTAAAAGGTTAAAAGGTTAAGGCCTAGGTAACCATAAAATATATGGGGAAGTTAAAATGGAAAAGTCAATCAATATGCAGATCTCAAGATTGTCTTATCAATTTGATTTTTAAAAGAGATTGCATTTGTGGCAATCTTGATGGCACCCGGCAGTGAGTTCCACAGCCTTACAGAACTAGGATAAAACGAATGTAAATGGCTGTCAATATTTGATGCAGGTATGGCATAAGATTGACCGCCGCTCCTGGTGCTACTTTTATTAAATAATAGTTGTTCCATTGGGATATCAATTAGTTTCGCTCTGCCTTGAGAAGGTATTAAGTTTAATAAAGCTCTTCTCTCTTCTAAGGGTTTCCATTCTAATTTCCTCATGTTCTCCCTAGTATTCCTTTCTCTCTGATATGGTTCCCTGTTATGAACCGTGCTGCTCTCTTCTGAATCTTTACGAGATTATCAATGTCCTTTAGATTGTAAGGATCCCAGACTGAGCAACCATATTTCAGTACTGGTCTAACCAGTGTTTTATAGCAATCGTCCTTAACCTTTTGGGGGCAGTCGTTGATGTTACTATATAAGAAAACTAAGATGTTGTTTGCTTTCTTACATACTAAATTGTAATGTTCTTTCCATTTGAGATGACTATCTATAATCACACCTAAATATTTTGCAGCATTGGTTTCTTTAAGAATAGTATTGTGAATAGAGTATTCTGATCTAGTTGGTGAGCGTTTATTACATATACGCAACACTTGGCACTTCTGGGGATGAAATTTTATTTTCCAAGTTCTTTCCCTCTCTTGTAAAGCGTTTAGATCTTCTTGTAGAATGCATGTATCATTCTTGCTTCTGATTGTTCTATATACTAAGCTGTCATCTGCAAAAAGCCTAATAGTAGTTCCAGGCGAGAGATTTCTACTTATGTCATTTATATAAATTTAAAAAACAAACAAAAAAAAAAACAAGTGCCCCAGAACAGTTCCCTGTGGTACACCTGACAAGACTGACTTACAATGGGATGATGACCCTTCCACAATAACGTTCTGCGTTCTCCCAAAGAGGAATGATCTAGACCATTTTAGCAAAGAACCGCCAATGCCAATGTGTTCCAATTTAAGTAGCAGGCCCTCATGGTCACCTTATCATCAAAGGCTTTAGAAAAGTCTGATGACATTGCATCTATTTGCTGTCTGTTGTTAAGACAGTTATTATTAAAATCATTGAGAGGGTTATTGTTGGGAATGATCTTATAAATTTACATACAATTGCGGGGGAGTTGTCCCCCTTACGTTCTTCACTGCTAGATATATAAAAAAATAAAATAACGCCCCCTTTTCGCCAAGTACGGTGTGTCGGTCTGCTGGAAGGCGGGTTTAATCTAACCGAAAGTATTAGTTTAATCCCCCCTCTGAACAACCAAGGGGTTTGGGGCCAGTGCCTTCGGTAGATATCAAGATTTTTTTTCGAGGGGACAAAGAAATACGAGCAAGGGGAAGAAAAATTTCTGGGGTTAATGCCCACAGAAATTACGCGACACGATTTTAACGGCTAACGACGAGAATTGATGATGACAAGAATGTAAAGCTTTTTGGATTTGATTCAATTTTTAGATGACAAGATTTTGTCATTGATAATGCGGATGCAGTTGTGGGGAAGACAATTTAAAAAATTTCGTGCACTTATGCAACCCCAATCCCCAGAATAATTTTTTTTTACAGAACTTACTCATATAAAAAACTTTCAGACGAGACAGTGATGATTTATAAGGGGCGAAACAACGCAAGCTTAAAGAATGTAGGAAAAAACAGGCGCATTTTATTGATCCCCATGGTTGAAAGGTTTCCCAAAAAACATATCAATCTTTTGTCCGCCTTGTCCTCAAAGGAAAAAGAAACAAACTTTTTGAGTTCAAAACTCATTACGTTTTTGAAGAAATGAAGGTCAAGGTCTCACAAGTGAAGATAAATTTTGAAGTCAGTGCGGGGTCGGACTCCTTCATTTTTCCCCATCTGGTAAAGCACAAAAGGGTCCATTTGCTACAACTGTCAAGGGTTGGGCCATTGAAAGGCTGCAAAAGCCAAAAAAGAAACTGGGGTGTAGCTTTTTCGCAAAAAAACAACCCCCACCGACAAACTTGTCGACCAACAAAAGATCTTCAGAAAAGGGTAATGAATTGAGTTTCCCTGCTGTGAAAATGGTGAACATTCTTTGCATTTCGAGCAAGCACACCGTGGAAGATTTTGGGGAAGGGGGAAGCACATTGCGGGTGGATTGTGGGCAACCACGAATCTCAACGATGAAACAAATTTCAGCAAATTTGACGCCAGTTTTAACCTGAAAAACTTTTCTTTAAACTGGCAAACGGAGAGAAAATATAAATTGCACGAAAAGGAAATAAATTTTTAGATTATGGACATATGGCCGATGTGTTAAAGCATGTTTAAAAAAATGCATTATTTGCCCTACATTTCCACAAACTTTTTCTCGTCAGGCGAACTGAAAGGGGGGGTTTTAATTTAAACCCAACAGTGCAGACTTGTGTAAAAAAGATGGTCCAAAATTTTAAACATAGAAAAGCAGGGAAAAACTGAATATTACATCGTGTGCCTGGACAATATTTCAAACAAAATGACATGTGAATTATGTAAGTGATTGAAAGGCGGGCATGAGATTTTGGTCATTGTAATTATGATGTTTAAATGAAGTTGAGAGAGGGGTTGATGGCATAAAATTTGTTGGTAAAAACAAAAGAACCCGTTGATTGTGATGTTTGCTTGGGGGCAAAAGCCCAATGACAGAAGAAAAAAAAGCCCGGATAAACGGTTTTCCCTTAGAACTATTATCTGACTTACGGGGCCCCATCACCCCAGCTAGTACAAAGGGGTTAAAAATAGCTTTCTTTTACTGAGATACTCAGGAGTTGTTTTTCTATTTTCTAAGAACAAAAGGACATGTTGTGCTACAAAAAGTTCTTTGCTTTTTGCCCCTTTTTGGTAAGGTTAAAGCAAACTGAAAAAGGGTACATTTCCTCTGAAGATTCCGATCCCCCTTGAGAAAGAACCAAAAAAGGGCCATGATATGTCGGCCTTTTTCCACATCAAAATGGCACGTGAACGGTACTGGAGAACTCTTTTCGAGAGGGGAAGTTTTCCCTTTGAAGCAAAGGCCTAAAGAACTAGGCCATATGCAGTCATGAGCTACTACACCCGTAACAGATTTTACAGCGACCGACTGAAGAACACATCTTTGCTCTCAGTGGCAAAAAGCCAAACCTCTTCCATGAAACATTTGGAGTGATGCAGCTTCCCCCCAAAAAAAAAAAAAGTTGACCAAATGCGTAAAGGGGATTTTTGTTGGATATGATAGAAATAGTCCACATATCTTTTTTACCCCCAAAAAACGGGCAAAGTTACAGAAAAAGAGTTTGAATTGGGGTTAAACTTTAAAAAATGGGGTGTGATGTGCTGAGCCTGTAAATGGGGGAATTTTTTTGACATGTGATTTAATGACAAAAAGCGAAAGGGGCCCAAAAGGTTCCAAAGATGAGAAGAAAGTAGAAAATACTCAGGGGAGGTCAGAATAATGTCTGAAAAAAAAAGGGCCCTTCTGTTGAACAAAGATATCCTACAAGGGGCAAAGGCCCCCGTTTTTGGTAGATTACATAAAAATTTGGATATCAAGTATGAAAACTTTTAAATTTACTGCTAAAAATTGAACATTTCCACAATCATAAGTGATCTATGAAACCCCCTATTCTTTTCTCTGAAAAAACTAGGGAAGAAAAAAATGAAATCTTTAAATGAAAAGAGAATTTCATTTGACCCCTTCCAAAGGGTAAAACACAGGGGGGGGGGAAAGGGGTATCCGGGTAAAAGAAAAAGGGATGGTTAAAACCCTTCAAAGCCGGGTTGGAAAAGGGGGGTATACCCAAGTTAATGTTGATTTCACGTTTTTTACCAACGGCAAATTAACTTCAGTTGTGCTGTGAGCAGCTTGCAGCACGCATGATTGGGTTTTTCACCAAATGGACTGAAATGGTATCTTAACGCCCAATTGACTGTAGATTTTCTTGGAACGGCTGAGGTTTTGAAGTTCGTCCAAAAAAGGGTGAAAAGTTGTCTACAAACTAAAAAAACTTTGTACGGTCTGAAAAAAGTTGGGGGAAATTGGAACAAATGTTCACAATCACTTTGGGGGGAAAAAAACTTTGTCCCAAAACCCCAAATGACAACTGGTTTACACAAAAACAGAAGGGGGGCAAAATGGTGTTTGTTGTGGGGTAGATGATTTTTATTGTGGGTGCGAAGGATTCAGAATCTTGGGTGAAAAACAAAAATTTTGAAAGACAATTTTAAAATGAAGGGTTTTGGAAAAACTGTCATACCCTAGGGATTGACTTTGAAAGGGGGGTGGTTTTTCTCAAAATGAAACCAAAAAAAGGTACTCAAAAGGTGCTAAGCAAATTGGAATGACAGACTGTAAACCCAGGTGATCCTTCGAACGAAACTTGAAACTTTTTTCTGATGTGATCCTTTTACTCTAGGAAATTCGGGAGCTGTGGGAAGCTTGTTTACTATGATGTGCACTGGCCTGATATTTGGTTTGGGTCATTACCAAATCCCGCATTTTTCCAAACCTTTAATCTCATGGGGAGCGTGAAGCAGGTGTTGGGGGTACTTTAAGGTAGTATCGACAAAGAACTGGGCTACACTAATTGATGAGGCTGTGTTAGTTGGCTACAGTGTGCTGATGGGCTCTCTTTGATGACAGACGAACATTAGGCTACGCTTAGTCTGACCAAATCTGGGCCCTTGATTTTTGGAAATCAAGGGAAAAAAGCCTTTCGTGGTTTTAGTTCTTGTGAAGGAATATGTTGCTTTGGCATCTCTGTTCAAGAGGTCGTTTCAGGCAACTGATGAAAGACATTACAGAAAAGGCACTATGTTTGTTTGATCTTTTAAGACAAAACCCGGGACAATTGTTTGGCAAAAAAATCCGGAAAAGAAGAGATCAAAACAAAATTTATATCAAATATCATTTATCCGCTCGAAATACATGGGGCAGAGTTTCTCTTGAATACGCCCCCGCGAGATGCGGGTATTCATGACAAAAAACCCCCACCAAATTCCAACTTTAGAAATTTAAAATTTAAAATTTTGGGAATAAATGCACATAGTCCCGCATATTCATGTTCATACGTAGATTGTAAATTACCCGTGATAAAAAAGACCAAAAGTCAAGTTTAAGATTCCAAAGACATTAATTTACAGTTTACTTGTGCCAAATGTGTGTTGGATGTTAACGTTATGGAACTTATCTCAAATTTTTTTTAAAAGGCTGGATGATTTTTTTAAAGTTGCAGTTTTATTCAGAACTTTTTTGGATTTAATGCATTGTTATTTGAAAAGATTGTGCACTTTGTTTCTAAAAATTTATTAAATCAGTGGGGGTTTGGAAGATCTTATAAAAATTTTCTACAATTGCGGAGAGTTGTCTCCCTTTTTAGTTCTTCCGGGTATGAGTATAATAATTTAAAAAAAATTAAAAGTTTTCCCTCGCCAAATCGCTTGTGTTGTGTCTGCGGAAAGGTGGTTTAACGTAAGAATGTTATTAGTTATAACCCACGAACAACTCAAAGTTATAATTTGATCCACAACCCTTGGGTGTCTAAAACCATGTGGGCGTTTTTAAGAAGTCATATTGTCAAAAGGTCCATTATGCTCATGTTTATATGTTCAAAATAATTTGCTGATTGGTGCAAAAGATACGGTCGTAGTTCTCTGCTTTTGTTTTGTCACCCTTTTTTTTTAATAAAGGGCAAGCTAGCATTCTCACTCATCATGCAGGATCCTCCCGGTCCAGTAAATTGGAAAAATAGTTGGGATACCTCAGTCAAATTTATTGGCCCTAAATTTTTAAGACTTGCCCGGGAAAGCCCTCAGGACCAGTAGCTTTATTTTTTATTGATGTTTTGGTCATAACCTAATACTTGCTTTTTCTTACTTTTTGATATTTTGATTTCAGGGGTTTTTCATTCCTTTAGTCTAACATTAATTAGAGGTTAGGGGGTTTGAAAACCCCAACAAAAATGATTGTTTTTTAAAATTTGCCCCTTTCCCTTTAGGGTCCCGTATTAGGTTATTTTTTATTTCTCAGGGCTGGAATCCCCAAAATTTCCTGTTCTTACTCCTTTAAGACCCTAATTTCTTTTTTTGATATCACCTCGAAAACAGGGGAGGGGGGGTTGGGTCTGTGGGGTGTGTCGGGAGTTGGGGGGGGTGTTTTTCGGCGGGGGCTCTGCAGTCATGAAATACGGGCTTGACACCATGGGGGTGCTCTTTAAGGGTGTTATGAGCTGCACCCGTCGTCTAATTTTCCTTTTTCAGGGGCATTATGTCCCTTGATTCTTAAGGAGTGTCCTGCGCGTGCCTGTACCCCTCGTCCCCAAACGCAGGCCCCCAAGGGGGGTCAGGGGTGCTCTAAAGGGGGGTAAGACGGGGCTTCTCTGGTCCCCCAGCACCTTGGGTGTTTCTTTTTCTTCTTTTCTTAACAGGCGACCGGGGAAAGGCCATCGGGGAGGAAAAACCCCCTGACCACAGGGGAAAATTTTTGACAGTGGGGGAAAAACACAACTTTGGATCTCTCTTGAGGGCACATAACGTTTTTTGGGGAAAACTGGCTGTGTTAGTGGCACCGTCTTATTGTCCGGGACAGGGGTGTTGGGTCTGTTTGGGGGGTGCCGGAGCTGGGGGGGGGTGTTTTTCGCCGGGGGGCTCTGCAGTCATGAAATACGGGCTGGTACACCCATGGGGATGCTACTTTAAGGCTGTTATGAGCTGCATCTGTAGTCTAATTTACCTCTGTTCAGGAGCAGTTATGTCCCTTGATATCTTAATGGAGTGTCCTGCGCGTGCCTGTACCCATCGTCAACACAGCGCAGGCCTCCAAGGGTGGTACAGGACTGCTCTAAAGGCGGGTGAAGACGGTGCTTCTCTGGGTCCTCCCAGCACCTTCGGGTGTTTCTTTTTCTTCTTAATTAGAGGCTTAGGATTTGAGAAAACCGAACAAAACTGATTGTTTAGTAAGTTTGCCTTTCCTTCAGGGTCCTGTATTAGGTTATTCTGTTTATTTCTCAGGTCTGGAATCCCAATATTATCCTGTCTCTTACTCCTTATGTAAGACCATAATTTCTTGTTTTGATGATCACCTTCTGAAATCATCGAATTAACATAACTGGGGTGGGCAAGCCTACATTCCCTCTGACATCTTCTTTTAATATGTAAATACCTAATCAGTAATCTTTCGTAATTAGGGTTGTAGTTTCAATTTCTTAAAGAACCATGTGTTTCCTTCTCAACAAACGATTCGTTTTTGTAGTAATCCATGTTTGTTCTGTTGTCGTTTTGTTCTGTTCCTTGAGAAAATTTTCATGCTATCATTTAGAATAAGAAGGAAGCGTAAGAAAGGGCAGAGCTGCATGCTTTTCTTGGGAGGAACCGACAGATGCCTTAGGGTACAATTGACTTGGTAACATTCTTTACTTGAGACACCGGTCAGTCTTTCTCTCCCTGAATGCACTCTTTTTCTTGCATAAGGAAATATTTGGGACTAGTCTGTTTCCGAAAGCAGAGGAGTTACTCCGAAAAGGAGCTGTGAGAAGTTGTCTTTACTCAGTGCAACTATGGCTATGCAGATAGCCGTTTAATCAATCGAATTGTCGCAGATGGGAATTCAGCAAGCAGCAGTGACAGTGAAGATGAAGGGAGGGTAGAATACAAAGAGGTCAGAAATTTTAAGACTTATCACACCGATTAGGTGTTCTAAGTATTCTAGTCACTGATAAACTCGATAGTGAAACTTCTAGGTCATAGGCATAAACGTTGAAGTTACTATCACTGGCAGTATGAATAAGTGCTTGTCTTCTGGCCTATAACTTCCCATCTATATTACCAGTGGTTCTGTTTGCTTTTGTTCACGTTGTGTTTGTAGCAGACCGTTCAGTAGCCTACACTTGTAAACAAAGTGAGCCGACTAACAGACGAGAATATCAGGATCATGAGAATAATCAAATTAATGATGTGAATGTCTACTCACTATGTAAAGTTTAAGTCTCTTGAGTGAAATAAAAGTTAAAAGTATTTTGAGGACCACCTGATTTTAATCTGACTTGAAATGATAGAAATTTATAGAAGTTGAATGTGAATGTCCAAGAACACGTCAGTGCATTCGAAAGTACAACTGGGTGGGTGTGAGATAGATATGTTTACATCAAAGCATGACACAAGGCCGAACAAAGGAGGGTAAAATAGAAGTTTAGTGTTAGACAAGAGCTGAGTATAATTGAAATTCAAAGCCCATTCTGATACTCATGGAGTTTAGGGGCCTCCAAGTCAGTATTCTGCTTGACAACTGTGGTCACATTATACAGGAAGAGGAAGTGGATAATTTCTATTTGAAAACTATTTTCCCATCAAAATTTGCTGCCAAAGTGGTCCAGATGTGACAGTTTGTGTGTTTTTATAATTTTCATGGAACAGGTAGCATATTTTCCAAATAACTCACTCAAGGCTTTTAGTCATGAACTGATAGGGAGGCAAGTAGTCTGGTAGAGTTGTTTGCCTGCAGAGATGATGTTTGTGTTTTTGAAACACTTGATAGAGTCATTTTGTTGTTTTTATTCATTCTTTCCTCGTTTTGAAAACCTCTCTGTCCACCCATGGGGGATGATAAAGGTGGCATAGGAAAGAACTGGCCTGCCTTCTACTATGCTGTGTCTCAGACACGCGTGGATCTCTGACAGTCACTGCTTACTGTGGCCATTAGGCTATAATGGGATTTAAACCTTACCTCAACCGTGTCTTTGACAAAAGGATTTCTGCTTGCAAACAACTTTACGTTGTCAAAAAACCAGTCCAATGTAACCGGTTGTTGGGTGGCTGAGCCAAGCAACAAATTATAACCTTCACGTGTCAAACTTTGAGGTCTTTCAACTCCAGAAATGGCTAAGTTTTCCTTATACTTTAGTGTTCAGGACAGTATTGCTCCTCTGTTCATGGCACATATGAGTTTTTTTTAGAAAAAAAAGACAGGTTTTCACTCTAACCCATGTTAAATTTTAATCCATATATTATAATAAGATGGAAAAACATTTCAGTTTGGTAAATCGTTGATCATGCGTACACAGGAAGGCAGGGAACATTAAACGTAAAGAAACAGACAAGCTAGCTATTCTTGCTCCCACAGTGGACATATTACAGGCATGGGACTCCAAAACCAAACACTGCTTATGCCTAGGTGAGAACTGCCAAGACAAGAGCACAAAGAACAGAGTGTTATGGTATTATCTGAACAGTTAAGTATTTGGGGAATACAAGTGCAGGTTATCCAATTCTTCCATCATTATAGTAATAACTTGGCAAAGATTGAAATTAAAAAAAGGGGGTTGAAGATTTTATATATTTATTAAAAAAAAAAAAAAAAAAAAAAAAAAAAAAAAAAATATATATATTTATAAATATATATTTATATATATATATTTATATATATTATGATCTATAGAATGCTGAACAATTAATTAAGTAGTGGTGGAAAACAAGTGCAGGTTAACAATTCTTCAGTCGTTATAAGTAACGACTTGGCAAAGATTTGAACTTATAAAAAAAAAAAAAATCAACAACTGAAGATTAGATAAGATAATGTTGCTTATAGCCCACGACCGCAACAAAGGGCCACATCAGGGCTGTAACAACTGCAGATGAGGAAAATGGGGTAATATATTATAAAATATAAGAAGCCTTCACTAGCTGCAGAGGAACCATCGTAATCGTCCTGAAAGCACATTTACCCTTATTGCTGCCTCTAGCCTTTCGGTCCCGCTGGATTGATCAGACTCATCGGGGAGGGACACGGCTTTAATATATTTATAATCTGTGTTCTGATAGAGATGTGCTTTTAAACACAGCAGTGATGTCAGTTTGCTCCCTTATATTTTCCAACAGATGGCCTGTCTGTAATACATTGTGATGGTAAAAAAAGAAATAACAAACAACAACAAAACACAAACAAACAAAGTTACAAATATGTCAGGAAATTTCATTTCAAAAACGATTTTGAGGTTAGCTAAGCACTGGAATTGAACTTACTTGACCTTATTCCCGTTGGTCCTAGTGGAGCATAGGTCATCCACGAGCCTTTTCCATCTCTGCCTTGTCCCGGGCGGCGACTGTCCAGCTGGCCCCAGGATTAGCCCAGTCGAGTTGTCTCAGCTACGTTGATCTTCTCCAGGTGGTGCGTGGGTCCGGCCTTCTTGCGTCTTCCCTGTGGGGTTCTATCTGCAAGGCATGGCGACAACGGCTGGATTGTGGTTTTCTGAGGGTATTGGCAAGCCAGCCCCACTTCCTGTGATTAATTTGATCTTCAATGGGTCTTGTCTGGCTCTTCTCCACAAGGCTTCATTTTGTAACCATGTCTGCCACCTGATGCGATTGATGTACCTCAAGCATCTGTTTTCACAAAGGTCTGCAGGCGGTGTTGTCGATGAATTGGTGGTTGCGCCAAGTTTCACAGGCATAGAGAAGACAGACATCCACATTTGTGTTGAAGATGCGGATCTTGGTTTTTGCAGAGATGGTGTGTGAGGTCACAGGTAAGGTGGAGCATCTTGAAAAGCTGCGGACTGCCTTGCCTATTTTTGTTTGATGTCTTTTGTCTGTGCCCCCGTCCTTGCTGTCAATGCCATTGCCGAGGTATGTGTGAAGCTGTCGACGTTCTCTAGGTCTTCTCTGTTGAGTTACATATTGTTGTCGTTGGCCTCATTGTTCTCATCACCATGGTTTTTGCCTTACTGATCTTCAGTCTGTTCGTGTTGTTTTTTCCGCAGAGTACTGTCCAGGGACATGGTTTTCTCACTGCATGTGGTGTTGACGGTGGGACAGGAGGGCAACATCATCGGCAAAGGTCAATGTCTTCCAGTGGGAGGGTCAGGCGTTTCACTGGTTGCCTCGATGATGGTCTTGGATCGTTCTTTCCATGATCCAGTCTCGATGCAACAGGAACAGGAACGGTGAGAGTAGGCAGCCCCTGGCGGAACGCCGCTCAGATGTAGATGTGGTTCCGTCAGGGGATCCACCGTGTTACCACTTGGCATGTTGATGGTTCATATGATGCTCAAATGAGTTTTGAACTTCTCTGGTACGCCATGGTGGGAAAGAAGCTTCCAGAGGGTTGGTCTGTCGATGCTATCAAAGCCTTCTCGAAGTCGTCGAAGATGACATACAGCGGGCGAGTTCCATTCAGTGACTGCTCGATGATGATACGGTGAGCAGCTATCTGGTCTGTTGCAGGATCTTTCATGCGGAATCCAGCCTGTTCTTTTTCTCAGCCCTCTTGTCGATGTTGTCTTCAGCCGCTAGAGGATGATTCTGTTGAAGCCCTTCCGGGTTTGCTGAGCAGTGTTAATGCCTCTTTCAGTTCTTGCTACTCCTTTAGGTTTCCTTTCTTAGGAGCTTAATAAGGTATCAGTGCTGTCCAGTCTTGGGGTAGTCTACGGTCTCCAAACTTTACTTGAAAGAGTTCATGAAGCTATTGATGGTTGCTTCGCTGCCAGTCTTTTGATTGCTTCTGGTGGGTATTGTCGGGGCTGGTTGCTTTGTTGTTTCTTGAGGTGTCGGATGGCCTTCCGGGATCTCTTACCTTGGTAGGGGGGTTGGTTGTTTGATGTCTAGTGGTGTCTCGAGAGGGTGGTATTATTCTGGTGGATCTGGTGGTGTGGCCGGTTGAGGAGCTCCTGGAAGTGTTCTTTCCAGCGGTGCAACTGGGCATCCTGGGTTGGTGAGTGTGTTCCGTCCTTGTCCTTCACATGTGCCTCTGTCACTCGTCGATCCCTGCTAACTCCGTGTTATGTCATACAGCTCCATCATGTCTCTTCTGTCACGGGCTGCTTTTCTGCTTCTTCTGCCAGGTTCCTCTGCATAGTTTCTCTTGTTCTGTCTTATGATTCTCTTCACTTCTTTGTGTGCTTCTGTGTGCAGTTTCTGTGCCCATCTGCATTACTTCAGCCCTGTTGTGGCCTTTTTGCGGTCGGCGCTGGGCGAATAAGAACATTATTTATCTTATTTCTGCCGTACTTTGCTCTGGTCTTGTTATGTTGACTGTTGCTTTCCTTTCTTTTCTCTCTATTCACTTTCTCAGTGTCTTCTGTTGACATCCAGGGATTGTGGAAGTCTTGTCTTCTTTACCTGAATCTTCTCACTTGTTTCACTAAAAAAACATGCCTTTGAATTGTTCCAGAGCTGTTCTTTACTGATGACCTCTCATCGACAAGGGATGCTCATGTGTCAAATCTGTTGGAAAGTTCACATTGAAGCTGTCTTTTGTTGCGGTCTTTTAGCATGTCCACGTTGAATTATGTTCCCTGGCTTGTTGGTCTTTCCTGGCATGTCTTTCAGCTTGAACTTGAACTTACCCCACAACAAGGTGATGGTCCGATCCAAATATGCCCCTCTCATTGCTTGACATCCAGTTAGTGACCTCCTAAGCTGTTGCTGATCAAATGTGGTCAATCCTGGTTTTCTGTGTGGCTGTCCGGTGAAACCCAGGTAGCTTTGTGGATGGGTCTTTTGTGAGGAACAAACTACCGACCAACTGTCAATCCATTGAAGGGAACAGAAGTCACAGAACAGCTCTCCGTTTTCATTCTGTCTCCAAGCCTTCCTTTCCATCGTGATTTGTTCCCCTCTATAACTATTGTATTTCCGATCTGGCATTGATGTCACCATAGATCAGTAGATTCCTTTCTTCTTCTGGTTGATGGTGGATTGTAGTTTCTCGTAGAAGTTTCTTTCAACTGCCTTGTCTGCATCATTGGTGGTGCGTAAGCATTGCACATGAGTGTTTTTCCGCACTTGGTGTAGAATCTTGCGGTGATGATACGTGGTGACACAGCGGTCCACTCCATCAGTGCTTGGCCGCAGCCTGTCTGGAGAAGCCATAAGCCCGACCCCTGGGTGGGTGGAGAATCTCTCTTCTCATGCCCGAGTAGATCAAGGTCTCCGGTGCCAAGCCGCATCAATCCTGATTGGGTCCAAGTCTGGTCTCACACAAGCCTAACCACAGCAAGGTTGTACTGCTTGCATTCTGCTGCAACCTGGTGCAGTTTTCAAGCCTCGTACATGGTCCGAACGTTCCATGTGCCAATCCGGGTAGTTGTCTTGGGTGACCGACAAGATGTCCTCGGCGAAGCAGCTTCCTTTCGGCTTTCACTGCGACGCTTTCATACGCAAATCTGGGCTTGATTGTCTCCTATCCAGGACAGGCAAAGTAGACAAGTTTTTCGTGGGGGGGGTGGGGGGGGGGGAACGTTTTTTTCTGTAACTAGCTTTTTTTACAAGGCGGGTGTCGCAGTTTGGAATAACCCTTGCGACAAACTATATATCCTCTAGGAGAGTGGTCCAAATTTACGTCTGGTTCTCCCCTTGACCTGTCCGGTATGGTTGCACTATCTGGAATTAGCTTTCGGGAATCGAAAAAGCAACAAGCCCCTACCACTACGACAAGGTATAAGGAACATGGTGAAGAAGCACTGAATTAGATGTGTGGAGAAAATTTCATTCCTATTCTAATCTTTGAGAGACTGGGTTAGATGCCATGATTGCAAATGCACTGATACAAATCTGTAATCCATAAGAATTCCCTTAAGGTACTAACCGTGAGGCTCAGGAGAAAGCCCCCAGAAAGGATTAAAACCCAGAATGTCATTGAGAAATGAGCAGTCATTCCAAAAGGTCAGAAGTTCCAAAACTCTGTTTGGGGCGTTTAATGTGAAAAAAACTGTTTCTAACTGAATGGCTCCATCCAGGAACCTTTCTGGGAAGAGTGAAAGCAAACATGTTGTGTGTCTTGTATTCATTCTTCTTCTTTTCAATATGAAGTGTGTAAAAATGTGGTGGAAAGAATAATAAGGAAACTAGCACATGAAGGGAATTGTGACCATGCGTCCCCCACTGATTTTGAATTATTTTCTTGTACATTGAAACCATCTGTGAAGTTAGAATGATGTTTCTGTCAGCTAATGATTCAAATGTAACTTTTGAAAAAAGCAAATGAACACTTAATGAAGCGGAAATTATCTATTGTTCATCAGTTGTGAATTTCAGCTATGCCAAATTCAACAAAGATACAGGAGTATTCAAGGACCCCCCTGTTCATTGCGAACAGCTGGCATCTTTACTGTCTTTTTTACTTTTCCCCATGCCCCATATCCTCTGACTCTCTCAGATTTTTTCTTTCGTATGTTTTTTTATTTTTTTTTAGTAAAATTGCATTCAGCATCATATATTCATATTGCTGACTTTTCCACCCAAATCGTCAATCACCTTGTGGTCATGGTTCTCCTACAACTACAAGCCATTGGTCCATATAAATCACATTTGTGAAGTTTGGTTTTGATAAAATGATTTTTCAACACGGCAAGTGTGAGTCTGTAAACTGTTGCAGTATTCTTCTCAGTTCACTGTCCCGTGAGATGGACCATTATAATTGCTATGGTTGAATAGCTTCCAGTGAACTGAGGGAGCTAGAACTACCCACAGGATGTTTCTAGGTGTAGCCATGTATGAGTTGCAAGCAGCTGAGAGAAAATTATCAGTATCGCCGCCTGCGATTTCTGTATAGAAGAAAGGATAGAAAGAATGTGTGTTACTACAAGTATACACGGCATCTTAAAATGTTAATACATGTGGCTGTCTAGTGCTGCTTGAAATGAAACCGCAATGCTTTCCGTCATGGCAAGGCATGATAATAGTTTTAGTGATGGGCTTGAAGGCCAAGAAAGGGAGAGGACAGTCAGGCGGGAGGAAATGTAGGGTAAAATTGTTTCTTTTGAAAAAATCAGTCTTTTGAAAAATCAGTTTGCATTTGCACTAAATCATTGACTTAATGGTATTACGAGCCTGATGGCTATTAATTCTAGCATTTGCCTTTTCAATTTTGTTTTTGGTTTCGTTTGTATTTGTTGTTGAGTCAGTCTTTCATGTTTGTCTGAGTGTGATTTCTAGTTTCAGTAGAGGATACAGCCGAGTGCATGTGATGTGAAACCTTCAAGAGAGAGCGTACACATATATTTGTTTCGTCACAATTTGATGTTTAAATACTTGTATCTTTCGCAAGTTTTAAACCTGTGTTGATAGATTGATTGAGGCATGGAGAATTTTCAAATTTCATTGGACAATTGTACAGAGAGAAGAAAGGCTTCAAGATCCTAGCACAAATGTTGGTGAACGAACAGTACATCTATAAGCATGAGTATTGCTCACTCTCGGATGCATTGGCTGAGAGAGAGCTTGGTCCTTCTTAGTATTTGTTATGCCATGAGAATGTGAGTGATCAGCTGCAATACACAAAATTTAACATGAAATTCTGCCCTCCAGTCCATCGAGGCTATGCTCATCTTTTTTCCCCTGTGTATCACTTTGATGTACATTTATATGGCACATATATTTTTTAAAGATATGTTTTCAGTTTCAGATGCTGTAAAACATCTGTAGTAATCCAGCCAAAGTTCAGTATTAACACACAAAAAGCAAGAATGTAAACCAGTAATGCGTATTAGAAAGTTACACAAGATGAAAGAAGTGAATTTTGACATATGTCTTTTTTGGAATTACAAATGAGAAAACATAAACTGATAAAGCATGCACAAGTACAGAACTGTCCCTGATGGCCTTCAAATAGAGCAATGGCAATGTGAAAAAGTAGTCATTTCTACAAGAGCAGGAAATACAATTGTGATCCCACTCTCTTGCTACCTCTTCTCATCCTTCCATCTCTCTACATTCCCTTCCCCACCCCCCTCATTTTTTTCCTCATCCCACCACACCCCACCCCTTCTTTTTAATTGTCCAGTTGGATTGTTGAATGATAATGGCGATATTTGTAGATCTTGACATTAATGGCCATTGAGTCTGCGTTTACTTGCAATTGATTGGTTGTTGCTTTGTTTTTTGTTCAGTGCTTGTTGAGAAGTGAAATGATTCTTTCCGTTTTGGTTCTCCCCTCCTCTTTCCTCATCTCCCCCCCCCCCCCCCTCCATCCTCCTTCCCCTTTGCCTCCTTCCCCCCTTTCCTGCCCCTTCTCCACCTCTTCCCCACCCTTAAACATCAGCTTTGAGATCTTTTTTTTATCTTTATTCTCTCTTTCATTCTTCTCTTTCACTTCTTCTTCTTGTTATCACTGATTTCCAAACATCCTTTTTTTTGTTTTTTACTCACAATGCAAAGTATATTGTAATCAGTATCTGTGTGTTTTGTGTCTGTATCAAGGCAGATGGCACATATGTCTGTATGTGTGATTGTTATTAACTGTTGTGACTGTTCCTTTCAATTTGTGTTTGTGTCATTGCGATGGATGACGGCCTTCTCGGACACGGAAATGGAAGGCAAGGATTCAGTTGTAGTTTTCCATTCATGATATATTTTTGGACATGATGCAGAGTATTGAAGACAGTGTTTTTAGTTGTTGTTGTTTGTTTTTTTCAAATCTAGTTGCCTGTTGACAAGATTTTTAGAGAGGGACATGATTATGAGAAATGGTCATTAATAAGAGAAGGTTTGATTGCATCAGGGTTCAATGGACTGGAGTGCTTTATTTTGTAATTATTATAGACTCCCAATGGTTTTAGATTCATACAGTGTCTGGGTGGTATTAGTAGTAACCAGGTGGAGAGAAAAGAATTTACATTCACTGCATGGATGAACTTCGATTTATATGAATCGTCAGATGCTGTATAATGTATTGATTTACTCTCTTGTGTAAGTTTACATTGTAGTAGAGCCGGCAGTTAAGCTGAACTCAAAGAAGCAGAGAAAGAGAGAGAGTGGAGAGAGGAGAGAGAGAGAGAGAGTCGTGAGCTGAGTGTGTTGTAATGCTGGCAGTTGGTGGCTTCAAATACATATTTTGATTTTCAATCATTCTGTCCTGTTTTCTGTTGGTCCTGTATAGAGTGATGTGATTGAAGTGTTCTGAGTGACTATAATCATAATGCTCATTATGCACTGTGCAAACCATAACCTGCTATCTTTGTCAGCTTGGTGAATGCAACAGATTTGCAGATTTGTTTGAGCATCTGTTGAAATTAATGTCCAGAGTTTGTCAGTGATGGTGGTGCTCAGATATATGAAGAACTTTGTAACAAAAACAGACACTTTTCAGGTCGGTGGTTATTGATTATCATAGAGGGATGTTCACCTAAGTCTTGTACCATCATTTTCCTAACAATAGGCCTCTGTCCAAAAGCGCAAGGGACATTTTTGTGATGTGTGAAGTGGGTTTCATACAGCTTGAGTTTTGTAACACCTCTTCAAGACATTGAATCCCTTTGCATATTGAAAAAAAAAAAGTCATCTTTGAGGAAATTTCCTCGAATAATTATTGTTGGAAAGCAGCTATATCCAGTAAAGACTCAACTTGAGGCATTATTATTTTTAATTGAGGATGTTATGGATTTTTTTTTCCTTTGGAGGTATGATGCACACACAGTTGTGGCTGAATGACAGTCACTCAACCAAATCTCCCTTGCTCCTTCCTCTGTACCTGTCTCTCTCGCTCTCTGTCTTTCTGTTTCAGGTATTTCTGTAGTTTTTCAATGTCTGCTGTGGTATTTCAGTTGTCCTGTCTGTCTGTTCTTGAAATCTCAAAAAATACCATGAGATATTCTTGAAGGTACCCGGGGTTTTTTCAGTCGAGGTCTGTGCCAACTTGAGAAGGTTAAGTTTGTGTGTTTAAGGAGGAAGGGTGATTGTGGGTAAGGGAAGGGGTGAGGTGGGGGAAGAGGAATGTTTTTAATTTACAGTGAATGCATAGTAGCTTTTTGTGTGTTTTATAGAGTAGGTGTATGTATGCCTAATTGTGCATGGTTGTGTGTGTGCGTACACATGTGCGTGTGTGTGTGCGTGCTTGTGTGTGTGTATACGTGCATGCATGTGCGTGTGTGTGAGTACATGTGTATGTGTGTGGTTGTACATGCTTGTATGTATGTGTCTGTATCTGTGTGTGTGTTTTCAGGAGACAAAGATGGGAATGGCACAATAGACATTCACTCTTTGTTCAGCGATCCTACTTCTTCCGAACAGTAGCTGCAAAAATAAAGTATGGGAAATGTTCCGTGTAAAGCAGAAAATATTGCTTCTAATTTTCAGTCATT
>CM031596.1:28523970-28561298 GCA_018398815.1 Conus ventricosus | reverse complement strand
AAATTTGTTAGAAAGAATAAGGGGGCAAGAAAAAAGTAAAATCTGGGTTTAGGAGAATGTGGTCTGGGTGAATGAATGGAAGCAAGATCTTTACTGCAGGAACAGGCGTCACAGACAGACTAAGAAACGAAGACAGGTCCAAAAGCCGGGGTGTGGGTGGGGGGGGGGGGGAGAAAAAAAAAGACATCTGCGTCAAAGAGTCCCAGAGATGACCATAGACCAGACAACTGAAGTATCACCATCACCCGGTGCTGAGGCATTTTACAATAACTTGTTTTAGAACTGTGGTGTGGTGTGCAAGTATACGCATGTGTGACTTGAGGACTCAGTTGGGAGACAAGGTTATGAGATTAATCCAAACCAAATTGTTGACAGGCAGAAAATAGAAAGTTTGGCCAGGAGCCAGTGGCAAAGGAAAAACCACAAACTAGTGAAAAAAAGAATGCACAAAAATCAGCAGGCAGAGAGTGGGAAAGCAAAGAGAAACATGACAATAAAGGAGTTGAAGAAAGAGAAAGAAACCAAGAAAATTCAGAAGTGAGTCCAGCGAGAGGCAATGATTACATTGGGAAACGCACTTCAGAGAAGTCCCAGCAGAGATGACCTTTAGCATGTCCCCCCTACAAGGATCAGCTTCATCCTTTCATCTGTTAATGACCCCCTACCTTCGATGAACTGGAAGAAATCAGTTAAATCTGCGTGCCCACGATGTCATAGCAAACAAGTGGTGGAGGATGTCCTGTGTTCATGCACCACAGAACAAACCAAAGGAAAGTACACGTGGAGGCTTAAGGAGATTGCTCATGTGGTTTGTAACATGCGGTTGGTACTGCCAAAGAAAACACAGGAGACATCCCTGTCAGGGCTCAGCCTTATGGCGCTCAGCTCAGCATTCAGCATTATTATGGAAGAGTCAAAAAACCTTTGATGCAGAGGGGCATCTGGGAGTCTTGATATGGATGTATCCCGGCCCCCTTAGAGTGGAGGAGTTCAGGGCTGAAACATTTGTATGAGGTGGGCTTCTTTTCTGAAGACATGCTGTCAAGCCCTCCATATAGGGTTTTCCCGTGGTCCTATTAGTAGATGAAAAGAGGGTTTTCCCGTCGTCCTATTAGTAGATGAAAAGTATACGCGGTGGTTGCTAGTAGTCTGGTTTGCTCTTGCCGATACTGGCAGGTGTGTGAATAGTGACATAAGATGTAGCAGCATTTGTTGTGATAATGTGAAAACAAAATCTGAAAAGTTAATGGAGGTTTTGATTTTGTTTAAACAAATACCCACAACCAACATTAATTTGCAAAATGTTTTCTTTTCTTTTTCCCTTAAAATGGTGCACTAAAAAAATATAGGTTCCCCACGAGCATTTTAAAAAAAAAGGAAATGCGACTCAGCCTTTTTGGCCCCTCAAATAATGCAACAAGGGTCGCACTGATATTTAAAAGGTTAAAGGTTAAGGCAGGTAACCTAAAATATAGGGGGAATTTTTAAAATGGAAAAAAAGTCAATAAATACGTCTCAAATGTCTTATCAATTTTTTTTTAAAAGAATTGTTTTTGGGGCCTTGATCCCCGGGGCGTATTTTTCCACACCCTTACAGAAAGGAAAAAAACGAATGAAAGGCGTCAAATTTGATGGGTATGGCATAAGATTGCCGCCGCCCTGGTGCTATTTTATAAAATTGTTTTTTTTCCATTGGGATATCAATTGTTTCGCCTGTTTTTGAAGGGGTATAATTTTTTAAAAAAGGGTCTTCTCTCTTCTAAGGTTTCCTTTAATTTCCTCATGTTCCCCTAGTATTTTTCCCTTTTCCTCTATAGGGTTCCCGTTATAAACCCGTGCGCTCTCTTCTGAATTTTCGAATTATCAATGTCCTTTAATTGAAGGACCCAGACGGGAAAAAACCATATTTCAGTACGGGTCTAACCATGTTTATAGCAACGCCCTTTAAACCTTTTGGGGCAGTCGTTGAGTTCCTATATAAGAAAACTAAGATGTTTTTGCTTTCTTACATAAAAAATTGAAATGTTCTTCCCATTTGGAAAATATCTTAAAATCACACCTAAATATTTTTTCAGCTTTGGGTTTTCTTTAAGAATAAAATTGTGAATAGAGTATTTATCTAGTTGGTGAGGTTTATTACATTACCACCTTTGGGCATTCGGGATAAAATTTTTTTTTCCAAGTTCTTTCCCCTCTTTTAAAAGCGTTTAGACTTCTTGTGAATGCATGATCATTTTTGTTTGTTGTTCTATTACTAAGCTGTCATCGCAAAAACCTAATGGGTTTTCCGGGCGAAGATTTCATTTTGTCTTTATAAAATTTAAAAAAAAAACAAAAAAAAAAAAAGTGCCCAAAAACCAGTTCCCTTGTACCCCGACAGACTGACTTACAATGGGATGATCCCTTTTCCACAAAAACGCTGCTTCTCCCAAAGAAAATGATCAAAACCATTTTAGCAAAAACCCCCAATCCCAAATGGTTCCAAATTTTTTTAATAGCAGCCCTCAGGGTTCAACCTATCATCAAAGGTTTTTAGAAAAGCGATGACATTGCATCTTTTTGCTGTCTTTGTTAAGACAGTTTTTTTAAAAATCATTGAGAGGGTTATTTTTGGGAATGATCTTAAAAATTACTACAATTGGGGAGAGTTTCTCCCTTACTTTTTTCATGCAAGAGTAAAAATAAAAAAAAAAATAAGTTCCCGTCCCCAAGTAGCTGTGTTTTCGTGTCTGCGGGAAGGGGTTAATCTTTACCGAATGTATTAGTTAAAATCCTCCATCATGAACAACCAACGTTAGGGGCCCATGCCCCAGAGTAGAACCAAGATTGATTTCGATGGAGACGAAAAAAATACGAGAAAGGGGGAATAAAATTTTTCTCTTTTACTCCCCCTACAGAAATTACGCGCCCATTTTAACGGCAAAACGACGATAAATTTAAATTGACAAGAATCTGAGTTTTTGCGGGTTGATTAAATTTTAGATGACAAAGTTTGTCTTGATAATGCGAGAGCGTTGATGTGGAAGACAGTTTTAAAAATTCTTCGTGCACAAAATGAAACCCCAAGTACTCCAAAATAATTTTTGTTACAAAAACTTAATCACTAGTCAAACTTTCAGACAGAAAAAACTAAAATTATATGATACGGGCCCTGAAACAACTCAGCCGCTTTGAGTTTGTAGGAGAAACAGGGAAATGACCATTTATTGTTGGGCCTTTTCTTGAAAGGGGTTTACCAAACAGCTTCAACCCTTTTTCGCCGTTGTCCCCAAAAAGTGAAAGAAAAATTTTTGGTTGAGTTCCTTTTTTATTTTTTGAAAAACTGACGGAAAGGCACTACAAGTGAAAAACCAAATTTTGAATGTGGGGGGCAACCCCTTTTCCCCCCCACCGTAAAACAGCAAAATTTCCCTTTTCACAACTTTCAATTTGGCCAAAGAAGGGAAAAGAAAAGCCAAAAAAGAAATTTTTTTGCCTTTGTGCAAGAAACCCAGAAAGATTTTCCCAAAAAAAAATTTCCCAAAAAGGAAAATGAAGTGTGATTCCCGGAAAAGGGAACCTTTTCATTTGGACAAAACCCCTAAAGCGGGGGAAAAGCCATTCTGTGGTTTTTGGGGGCCCCCCTTTCCCAAACGATGAAAAAAGAGAATTTAGATTTTTAAAAAAATTTCTTGAAGGCCCGGGAAGGAAAATTTTGGCCTGAAAAAGGAGAATTAATTTTTGTTTTGAAAGTGGGATGGTTAAAATGTTTAAAAAAAGCTTTTTTAATTTCCACAAAAACCAGACAGAGCAAAAAAGGGGGGGGAAATGTTTTTCCCCTTTGGAACTTTTCAAAAAGGGGGCCCTTTTAACCCCAAAAACTCCACTAGGTAACGGGAATTCAAACTGCTGTTTTTAAAAAATGAAACTCAGAGTTTTTTTGTTTTAAATTTAAAGGGGAAAAAGGGTTGACTGTTGGGTAAAAAAGTTTTTGTGATTTTTCTTGAGGAAAAGAAAATCGAAAAAAAAGGGACAAAGTTTCCCCCCTCTGAAGCTTTTTCCCCACACTCCAGAGACTGGGGGTTTAAATTCTTGCTTTTCTAAACATCAACTGGATTTTCTGAAAAAAAAAAAAGGGGGACCTTTGTGGGTAAAGAAAATTTCTTTGGACTGCCCTTTTAAAAATTGCAATCGATGACGGGTAATTTACTCGAAGATTCCGACCCGGAAAACCAAAAAACTTTTTGCCCCTTTTTTCCCAAAACAAAACCTCAAACTCGAGAACCTTTTTGGATGGAAGTGTTTTCTTAAAAAACCCAAAAAACAAAACGTAACCCAAATCAGTAAAGATTTTGGGATAAGAAAAATAGTCCGGGGAAAAAAAGAAACCTTCCCCAGGAAAACTTTAAAAGGGTCACAACCCCCAAAAAAAAAAATTGCCCAATTAAAAAGGGTTTTTGGGTAGGGTGAAATAGAATATTTGTTTATAAAATGAAACAAAAGACAAAGGGAAAGTTTTCCCAAATTTAAAAAAGGGGGGGATCAGAGGTCGAAAAAATTTTTTAATAAAAAAAAAAAAAAAATGGGGCCCCCCCCCAAAAAAAAAAAACCCGAAAAAAAAACAAAGACCCTTTCTGTTGAACAAAGATACCTACAAGGAGGAAGGCCCCATTCTTTTGGGGAATTACATAACCAAATTTGTGAGATAAATGGATGAATTTGATTACGCTAAAAACTTGCCTTTTCCAAAATCAAATAGGAGCTAGAAATCCCCTGATTCGTTTTTGGAAAAAGCATGGAAGAAGAAATGAACTTTGAATGAAAATGAGACATTCTTCTGACCACCTTCCCAAAGGGGGTAAAAGCGGGGGGGGGAAATGGGATACACGTAAAAAAAAAAAGGTGGGGTTCAAACCTTACAAAGCCGGGTTCGTGGAAAAGGGGTAACCAAGTTGAGGTGTGATTTCACGAAACATTTGCACCAGGGGAAATTTAATTTCAGTTCGTGCTGTGATGCAGCTTGCAGCAACATATCGGTTTTTTTGCCCAAAGGGACGGAAGAGGCTATCTTAACCCCCAAATTGACTGGAGATTTTTTGGGAACGGTGAAGGTTTTGAATTTCACCCAAAAAGGGTAAAAAGTTTTGTCTACAACTAAAGAAATCTTTGTACGGCCTAAAACGTTGGGAGAAATTGGAAAAATTGCTTCAAAATCACTTGGGGGAAAAACAACTTTCCCCAAAGCCCAACTGACAACGTGTTTACACAAAACATGAAGGGGGCAAAATGGTTTTTCTTGTTGTGTGGGTAGAGATTTTTTTGTGGGGGCGAAGGACAGAAAAAAATTTGGGGAAAAAAAGCAAAATTTGAAAACAAGTTCAAATGAAGGATTTGGAAAACTGCAATACCTAGGGGTTACTTTGAAAAGGGAGAGGTTATCTCAAAATAACCAAAAAAAATACATCAAGAAAGGGCTAAGCAAATTTTTAATGACAGACGTAAAACCCAGGGTTTCCTTCTAAAAGAACTTGAAACTTTTTTGATGATATCCGTTTACCAGGAAAAATCGGGGAAACTGGGAAGCTTTATTTACTCTGATGTGCACTAGGGCCCGATATTTGGGATCATACCAAGCAAAACCCAGCATTTGTCCCCAAAAACCCTTCAAACTCCTGGGGAGCCTTAAGCAGGTGTTAGGACTTTAAGGGATTCGACAAAGAAAGGGCTACACTAAGTCTGATGAGGGCTGAGTTAGTTGGCTACAGGATGCGACTGGCCATCTGTTGGGGCAAGCAGCACTCAGGCACTGCTTTAGTCTACCCAAATCTGGACCCTTATTTCTTGGAATCAAGAAAAAAGCCCACTTGGCATTTTCTTTGAAGCGAATATGTTTTTTTTTGGGATCTGTTGCAAGAAAACTTTCTCAGGGAATGAGAAAAAAAATTGACAGAAAAGGTCACTAGATTGTGTTGTTTTGAAGACAACCAGGGCACAATTTGCTTTGGCAAACAATCCAGTGAACAACGAGATCAAACATATTGATATCAAATATCATTTCCCGCTCGAAGTACATAGGGGGAGATTTTTTCTTGAAAACGTCCCACTGCAGAGACTCTGTCTATGACAAAACCTCCACCAAATTCCAACTTTTAGAAATTCAAATTGAAGTCTTTGGGAAAAAATCACATGTCCTGCTATTCAGCTTCGATACTTTAGATTGTAAATTACCCTGATAAATAAACCAAAATCAAATTTAAATTACCAAAAACATTAATTTACAGTTTACATATGTGCCAAAAGTGTGTTGGTTGTTAAATGTTATTGGAATTATCTCAATTTTGTCTTAAATGGGTGGGTGATTTTTAATTGGGGTTTTATTTAAACTTTATTGGATTTAAAAGCATTGTTATTTTAAATGATTGTGCACTTTGTTGCTAAAAAAATTTTTTAAGATCAAGGGGTGTTTGGGAAAGATCTTTAAAAATTTTCTACAATTGCGGAGAGTTTTTCTCCCTTCAAATTCTTCACTGCATGTATATAATAAAAAAAATAACCCCCGTCCCAAATCCTGTGTGTTCGTGGCGGAAGGCGGGTTTAAACGTAACCGAAAATGTATTTGTTTAATCCCCATCATGAACAAATTTTAAAATTTTTAAAAAGAGTCTACAATCCTTGGGTTTTTTAAAAATGCTGGCTTTTTAAAGTCTATTGTCAAGATGCCCCTTTGTACTTGTATTAATGTTCAAGAAAAATTTTTTGATATGGATGCAAGAGAACAGGTCGTGTTCTCTGCTTTTGTTTTGTCCCCTTTTTTTTAAATAAAGGGACAAGCAGCCTCTCCCTCATCATGATAACTCCCTGGGCCATGAAGCTTGGAAAAGTTTTTGGTAACCTCAGTCAATTTATTGGCACATAATTTTTAAAAGTTGCCAGGAAAAGCCATCGGACCAGTACTTTTTTTTTCATTGATGTTGGTCAGTAACCAAATACTCCTGCTTTGCTTACTTTTATATTTTGCATTTTAGGGGGTTTATCATCTCCCTTTTGTCAAATTAAATTTTGAGGCTTAGGATTTTAAAAACCCAAAAAAAACTGTTTTTTATAAGTTTGCCTTTTCCCTTTAGGGTCCTGTTTTAGGGGATCTGTTTTTTCTCAGGTCGGAATCCCAAAATTTTCCTGTCCTTACTCCTTATGTAAGACCCAAATTTCTTGTTTGATGATCACCTTCTGAAATCATGGGCAGGGGGGGGGGTCTGTGGGGGGGGGCCGGCACTGAGGGGGGGGTTTTTTTGGGGTGGGGCCCGCGCTGAAATACGGGGTTGTCACCCTTTGGGGGGGGGACTTTAAGGGTTTTGAGCTGCACCTGTGCTAATTTCCTTGTTCAGACTTATGTCCCTTAATCTTAAGGAGTGTCCTGCGCGGCCTGTACCCCTCGTCAACCAGCGCAGCCTCCAAGGTTTGGGAAGGAGCTCTAAGGCGGTGAAGCGGTGCTTTCTCTGGGGCCTCCCAGCACCCTTGGTGTTTCTTTTTTCTTTTTCCTTTAAATAGGGTGACCCTGGGGAAAGGGCCAGTGACGGTGAGGAAAGACCCCTACCACAGGAAAGCCTTTGACAGGGGAAACTAAACTTTGGATTCTCCTTTGGGGGACATAAGACCGTTTTGGGGAAAGCTTTCTGTTCTGGATGGCACCGTCTTTTTCCGTCCGTGGGCAGGGGGGGGTTGGGGCTTGGGGGGTGCCGGGGCTGGATGGGGTTTTTTTGCCGGGGGGCTCTGCAGTCATGAAATACGGGGTGGTACAAACCCGGGGTGCTACTTTAAGGCTGTTATGACCATCCTGTAGTCAATTTACCTTGTTTAGAGCAGTTATGCCCTTGATATCTTAAGGGTGTCTGGCGTGCCTTACCCATGGGCAACCAGCGCAGGCCCCCCAAGGGTAACAGGGCTGCTCTAAAGGCGGTGGAAAAACGGGCTTTTCTGGGTCCTCCCGCACCTTTGGGTGTTTCTTTTTTTTTCTAATTAGGGCTTAGGATTTGGAAAAAACCCAACAAACTGATTGTTTGTAAGTTTCCTTTCCCTTTAGGGGCCGTATTAGGGTTTTTCTGTTTTTTTCCAGGTCTGGAATCCCAAAATTTCCTTCCCCCTTTTTCATTTTGTAAGACCATAATTTCTTGTTTTTATGATCACCTTCTGAAATCATCGAATTAACAAACGGGGGGGCAAGCCTACATTCCCCCCGACAACTTTTTTAAAATGAAAAAACCCCAAACTAATCTTTCGTAATTTTTTTTTGGGGTTTGTTCAAATTTTTTAAAGAACCATGTTTCCTTCTCAAAAAACGATTCGTTTTTGAGAAAACCAGTTTGTTTTGTTGTCGTTTTGTTCTGTTCCTTGAAAAATTTTCAGCTACTTTTGAATAAGAAAAAGCGTAAAAAAGGGCAGAGCTGCATCTTTTTTTGGGGGGACAACGCAGATGCCCTTTGGGGACAATTGACTTTGGGAACTTCTTTTCTTTAGGGCACCCGGCAGTCTTTTCTCCCCTGAATCACTCTTTTTTTGCATAAAGGAAAAATTTTTTGGGGTATCTGTTTCCCAAAACAGAGATTCTCCGAAAAAGGGGCTGTGAGAAGTTTTTTTACTCAGTGCAAATTGGGGTACAGAAGCCGTTTAATCAAACGAATTGCGCGTGGGGGTTCAGCAAGCACAGTGACAGGAAGATGAAGGAGGGGGGAATACAAAGAAGGGCAGAAATTTTAAGACTTATCACACCGATTTGGTGTTCTAAATTCTACACGATAACTCATAGTGAAACTTCTAGGTCATAGGGATAAACGTTTAAGTTACTATCACTGGCAGTATGAATAAGCTGCTTGTCTTCTGGCCTATAACTTCCCATCTATATTACCAGTGGTTCTGTTTGCTTTTGTTCACGTTGTGTTTGTAGCAGACCGTTCAGTAGCCTACACTTGTAAACAAAGTGAGCCGACTAACAGACGAGAATATCAGGATCATGAGAATAATCAAATTAATGATGTGAATGTCTACTCACTATGTAAAGTTTAAGTCTCTTGAGTGAAATAAAAGTTAAAAGTATTTTGAGGACCACCTGATTTTAATCTGACTTGAAATGATAGAAATTTATAGAAGTTGAATGTGAATGTCCAAGAACACGTCAGTGCATTCGAAAGTACAACTGGGTGGGTGTGAGATAGATATGTTTACATCAAAGCATGACACAAGGCCGAACAAAGGAGGGTAAAATAGAAGTTTAGTGTTAGACAAGAGCTGAGTATAATTGAAATTCAAAGCCCATTCTGATACTCATGGAGTTTAGGGGCCTCCAAGTCAGTATTCTGCTTGACAACTGTGGTCACATTATACAGGAAGAGGAAGTGGATAATTTCTATTTGAAAACTATTTTCCCATCAAAATTTGCTGCCAAAGTGGTCCAGATGTGACAGTTTGTGTGTTTTTATAATTTTCATGGAACAGGTAGCATATTTTCCAAATAACTCACTCAAGGCTTAGTCATAGACTGATAGGGAGGCAAGTAGTCATGGTAGAGTGTTTGCCTGCAGAGCTGATGTCTTGTGTTTGAAACACTTGTAGAGTCATTTTGTTGTTTTTATTCATTCTTTTCTGTTTGAAAACCCTCTCTGTCCACCCATGGGGGATGATTAAAGGTGGCATAAGGAAAAGAACTGGCCTGCCTTCTATCATGCTGTGTCTCAGACACGGTGAATCTCTGACAGTTCACTGCTACTGTGGCCATTAGCTATAGATGGGATTTAAACCTTACCTCAACCTTGTCTTTGACAAAAGGAATTCTTGCTTGCAAAAACTTTACGATTGTCAAAACCAGTCCAAATGTAACCGGTGTGGTTGGCTGAGCCATGCAACAATATAACTTCAGTGTCAAACTTTGAGAGTCTTTCAACTCCAGAAATGCTAAGTTTTCCTATACTTTAGTTGTTCCAGTGACAGTATTGCTCTCTGGTTCATGCACATATGAGTTTTTTTTAGAAAAAAGACAGGTTTTCACTCTAACCCATGTTAAATTTTAATCCATATATTATATAAGATGAAAAACATTTCAGATTGGTAAAATCCTTGATCTGCGTTACACAAGGAGGCAGGGAACAATAAACAGTAAAGAACAGACAAGTAGCATAATTCTGCTCCCACAGTGACATAATTACAGGCCATGACTCCAAACAAACACTGCTTATGCCTGGGAGAACTGACAAGACAAGAGCACACAGAACAGAGTGTTATGTGTATAATCTGAACAGTTAAGTAGTTGGGGAAAACAAGTGCAGGTTAACAATTCTTCCATCATTATAGTAATAAAAAAAAAGGGGGTTGAAGATATATATATTTATATAAAAAAAAAAAATAATATATATATAATATATATATATATATATATATATATAGAGAGAGAGAGAGAGAGAGAGAGAATGCTGAACAATTAAGTTAAGTAGTGGGGAAAACAAGTGCAGGTTAACAATTCTTAAGTCGTTATAGTAACGACTTGGCAAAGATTTGAACTTTAAAAAAAAAAAAACAACAACTGAAGATAAGATAAGATAATGTTGCTTATAGCCCAGCCGACCGCAAAGGGCCACATCAGGGCTGTAACAACTGCAGATGAAGAAAATGGGGGTAATATATTATAAATATAAGAAGCCCTTCACTAGCTGCCTGAGGAAACCATCGTAATCCGTCCTGAAAGCACATTTATTTGTATTGCCTGCTCCTAGGCCTTTCGTCCGCTGGATCAGACTCATCAGGGAGACACGGCTATATATATATTTATAATCTGTTGTCTGATAGAGAGTGATATTTAACACAATCAGTGATGTCAGTTTGCTCCCTTATATTTTGCACAGATGGCCTGTCTGTATACATGTGATGGTTAAAAAGAAAAACAACAACAACAACAACAACAAACAAAGTTACAAAATGTCAGGAAATTACATTTTCAAAACGATTTGCAGGTTAGCTAAGCACTGAATTGACTTACTTGACTTATTCCCGTTGGCTCCTAGTGGAGCATAGGTCATCCACGAGCCTTTTCCATCTCTGCCTGTCCCGGGCGGCGACTTCCAGCTGGCCCCAGGAATAGCCCAGTCGAGTTGTCTCCGCCTCCGTTGATCTTCTCCAGGTGGTGCGTGGTCGGCCTCTCTTGCGTCTTCCCTGTGGGTTCTATCGCAAGGCATGGCGGACAACGCTGGATGCTGGTTTTCTGAGGGTATGGCCAAGCCAGCCCCACTTCCTGTGCTTAATTTGATCTTCAATGGGCTCTTGTCTGGCTCTTCTCCACAAGTCTTCATTTGTAACCATGTCCTGCCACCTGATGCGATAGATGTACCTCAAGCATCTGTTCACAAAGGTCTGCAGGCGGTGTGTCGATGACTTGGTGGTGCGCCACGTTTCACAGGCATAGAGAAGCACAGACTTCACATTTGTGTTGAAGATGCGGATCTTGGTTTTTGCAGAGATGGTGTGTGAGGTCCAGACAGGTCGGAGCATCTTGAAAGCTGCGGATGCCTTGCCTATTCTTGTTTGGATGTCTTTGTCTGTGCCCCCGTCCTTGCTGACAATGCTGCCGAGGTATGTGAAGCTGTCGACGTTCTCTAGGTCTTCTCTGTTGAGTACAATATTGTTGTCGTTGGCCTCATTGATCCTCATCACCCTGGTTTTTGCCTTACTGATCTTCAGTCCTGTTCGTGCGGCAGTACTGTCCAGGGCAGCGGTTTTCTCCTGCATGTGGCTGTGACGGTGGGACAGGAGGGCAACATCATCGGCAAAGTCAATGTCTTCCAGCTGGGAGGTGAGGGTCCACTGGATGCCTCGTTGATGGTCTTGTATCGTTCTTTCCATGATCCAGTCGATGGCAACAGGAACAGGAACGGTGAGAGTAGGCAGCCCTGGCGAACGCCGCTCAAGATGTCAAATGGTTCCGTCAGGGATCCACCGTGTACCACTTGGCATGTTGATGGTTCATATGCTGCTCAAATGAGGTTTATGAACTTCTCTGGTACGCCATGGTGGGAAAGAAGCTTCCAGAGGGTTGGTCTGTCGATGTTATCAAAGGCCTTCTCGAAGTCGACGAAGGTGACATACAGGGGCGAGTTCCATTCCAGTGACTGCTCGATGATGATACGGAGAGCAGCTATTGGTCTGTGCATGATCTTTCACTGCGGAATCCAGCCTGTTCTTTTCTCAGCCTCTTGTCGATGTTGTCCTTCAGCCGCTCGAGGATGATTCTGTTGAAGACCTTCCCGGGTATGCTGAGCAGTGTAATGCCTCTTCAGTTCTTGCACTCCTTTAGGTTTCCTTTCTTAGGGAGCTTAATAAGGTATCCGTGCTTCCAGTCTTGGGGTAGTTCTTCGGTTCCCAAACTTTCTTGAAGAGTTCATGAAGCATATTGATGGTTGCTTCGCTGCCAGTTTTGATTGCTTCTGGTGGGATATTGTCGGGGCCTGGTGCTTTGTTGTTCTTGAGGTGTCGGATGGCCTTCCGGATCTCTTCCTTGGTAGGGGGGTTGGTGTTGATGTCTAGTGGTGTCTCGGAGGGTGGTATGTCTGGTGGATCTGGTGGTGCTGGCCGGTTGAGGAGCTCCTGGAAGTGTTCTTTCCAGCGGTGCAACTGGGCATCTGGGTTGGTGAGTGTGTTCCCGTCCTTGTCCTTCACAGGTGCCTCTGTCACTCGTCGACTCCCTGCTAACTTCCGTGTTATGTCATACAGCTCCTTCATGTTCTTCTGTCCGGCTGCTTTTTCTGCTTCTTCTGCCAGGTTCTCTGCATAGTTTCTCTTGTCCTGTCTTATGCTTCTCTTCACTTCTTTGTGTGCTTCTGTGTGCAGTTTCTGTGCCTCTGCCTTACTTACAGCCCTGATGTGGCCCTTTGCGGTCGGCTGGGCTATAAGCAACATTATCTTATCTTATCTGCCTTACTTGCTCTGGTCTTGCTTATGTTGACTGTTGCTTTCCTATCTTTTCTCTCTTTCACTTTCCTCAGTGTCTCTGCTGACATCCAGGGCTTGTGGACTCTTGTCTTCTTTCCCAGAATCTTCTCACATGTTTCACTAAACACTGCCTTTGATTGTTCCCAGAGCTGTTCTACTGATGACTCTTCATCGACAAGGGATGCTAATGTGTCAAATCTGTTGGAAAGTTCCACATTGATGCTGTCTTTTGTCTGCAGGTCTTTTAGCATGTCCACGTTGAATCTGTTCCCTGGCTTGTTGGTCTTCCTGGCATGTCTCTTCAGCTTGAACTTGAACTTCCCCACAACAAGGTGATGGTCCGATCCAACATCTGCCCCTCTCATTGCTCTGACATCCAGTAGTGACCTCCTAAAGCTGTTGCTGATACAAATGTGGTCAATCTGGTTTTCTGTGTGGCTGTCCGTTGAAACCCAGGTAGCTTGTGGATGGTCTTGTGAGGGAACAAACTACCGCCAACTGTCAATCCATTGAAGACACAGAAGTCACAGAACAGCTCTCCGTTTTCATTCATGTCTCCAAGCCCTTCCTTTCCCATCATGCTTTGTTCCCTATCACTATTGTCATTTCCGATCTTGGCATTGATGTCACCCATCAAGATCAGTAGATCTCCTTTCTTCTTCTGGTTGATGGTGGATTGTAGTTTCTCGTAGAAGTCTTCTTTCAACTGCTTGTCTGCATCATTGGTGGGTGCGTAGCATTGCACAATGAGTGTTTTCCGCACTTTGGTGTAGAATCTTGCGGTGATGATACGTGGTGACACAGCGGTCCACTCCATCAGTGCTGCCGCAGCCTGTCTGGAGAGCATAAGCCCGACCCCTGGGTGTGTGGAGCTCTCTCTTCTTCATGCCCCGAGTAGATCAAGGTCTCCCAGTGCCAAGCCGCATCAATCCTGATTGGGTCCATCTGGTCTCACACAAGCCTAACACAGCAAGGTTGTACTGCTGCATCTCTGCTGCAACCTGTGCAGTTTTCCCAGCCTCGTACATGGTCCGAACGTTCCATGTGCCAAATCCGGGTAGTTGTCTTGGGTGACAGAAGAGTCCTCGGCGAAGCAGCTTCCTTTCGGCTTTCACTGCGACGCTTCATACGCAATCTGGCTAGATTGTCTTCCTCTCCCAGGACATGCAAAGTAGACAAGTTTATCGTGGACGTTTCTGTAACTAGCTTTTTTTACAGGCCGGGCAGTTAACCCTGCGCAAACCTATTATCCTCTAGGAGAGTGGTCCAAATTTCGTCTGGCTTCTCCCCCTTGACCTGTCCAGTATGGTTGCACCTATCTGGCATAGCTCTCGGGATCGTAAAAGCACACAAGCCCCACCACTACGACAAGGTAAAGGACCATGGTGAAGAAGCACTGAATTAGATGGGGAGAAAATTCTCATTTCCTATTCTAATTCTTTGAGAGACTGGGTTAGATGCCATGATTGAAATGCACTGAACACATCTGTTAATCACTAAGAAATCCCTAACTACCCGTGAGCACAGGAGAAAGGTTAGAACCCAGAATGTCATTGGGGAAATGAGCAGTCATTCCAAAAGGTCAGAAGTTCCAAAACCTCTGTTTGGGGCGTTTAATGTGAAACTGTTTCTAACTGAATGGCTCCAACCAGGAACCTTTTCTGGAAAGAGTGAAAGCAAACATGTTTGTGTCCTTGTATTCATTCTTCTACTTTTCAATATGAAGTGTGTAAAAATGTGGTGGAAGAATAATAAGGAACTAGCACATGAAGGGAAATTGTGACCATGCGACCCACTTGATTTTAATTATTTTCATGTACATTGAAACCATCTGTGAAGGTAGAATGATGTTCTGTCAGCTAATGATTCAAAATTAACTTTTGAAAACAGCAATTGAACATTAATGAAGCGAAATTATCTAATGTTCATCAGTTTTGAATTTCAGTATGCCAAATTCAACAAGACTACGGGTATTCAAGGCCTTACATTGCGAACAGCTGGCATCTTTACTGTCTTTTTACTTTTCCATGCCCCATATCCTCTGCTCTCTCAGATTTTTCTTTTTATGTTTTTTATTTTTTTATAGTAAAATTGCCTTCCGCATCAATATCATATTGCCTGACTTTTTCCCCCCCAAATCGTCAACACCTGTGGTCATGGTTCTCCTACAACTACAAGCCATAGGTCCATATAAATCACATTTGTGAAGATGGTTTAGATCAAATGATTTTCAACACTGCCAAAGTGAGTCTGTAACAGTGCAGTTTCTTCTCAGTTCACTGTCCCGTGGATGGACCCATTATAATCTGATCAGGTTGATAGCTTCCAGTGAACTGATGGAGCTAGAACTACCACAGGATGTTTCTAGGTGTAGCCATGTATGAGTTGCAAGCAGCTGAGTGAAAATTATCAGTATCGCCGCTGCGATTCTGTTATAGAAGAAAGGATAGAAAGAAATGTGTTACTACAAGTATGCACGCATCTTAAAATGTTAATACATGTGGCAGTCTAGTGCCTGCATGACATGAACCGCATTACTTTCCGTCATGGGCAATGCTGATAACTAGTTTTAGTGATGGGCTTGAAGGCCAAGGAAAGGGAGAGGACAGACAGGCAGGGAGGAAAAGTAGGTAAAATTGTTTCTTTTGAAAAATCAGTCTTTTGAAAAATCAGTTTGCCTTTTCACTAAATCATTGACTTAATGGTATTTACGAGCTGATCGCTATAATTCTAGCATTTGCCTTTTCAATTTTGTTTTGTTTTGTTTGTATTTGTTGATTGGTCAGTCATTTCCATGTTTGTCAGAGTGTGATTTCTAGTTTCAGTAGAGGATACAGCCCGATTGCATGTGATGTGAAACCTTCAAGAGAGAGCGTACACATATATTTGTTTGTCAAATTTGATGGTAAAAACTTGTATCTTTCGCAAAGTTTTACTCCTGTGTTGATAGATTCATATGATGCGAGAATTTTCAAATACAATGACAATGTACAAGAGAGAAAGAAAGGCTTCACAGATCAAGCACAAATGTTGGTGAAGAACAGTACATCTATAAGCATGAGTGTTGCTCACTCTCTGTGCATTGGACTGAGAGCTTGGTCCTTTCTTAGTATTTGTATGCCATGAGCAAGTGAGTGATCAGCTGCAATACACAAAATTAACATGAACTTCTGCTCAGTCCTGAGGCTATGCTCATCTTTTTTCCCCCCTGTGTATCACTTTGATGTACATTTATTATGGCACATATATTTTTTAAAGATATGTTTTCAGTTTCAGATGCTGTAAACATCTGTAGAAATCAGCCAAAGTTCAGATTAACACACAAAAAAGCAAGCAATGTAAACCAGTAATGCTTATTCAGTACACAATATGAAAGAAGTGAATTTTTGACAAATGTCTTTTTTGGATATTACAAATGAGAAACATAAACTGATAAAGCATGCACAAAGTACAGGACTGTCCCTGATGGCCTTCAAATAGAGAATGGCAATGTGAAAAAGTAGTCACTTTCTACAAGAGCAAGAAAACACAATTGTGATCCCACTCTCTGCTACCTCTTCTCATCCTTCCATCTCTCTACATTCCCTCCCCCCCCCCTCATTTTTTTTCATCACCCACCACACCCCACCCCTTCTTTTTTAATTGTCCAGATGGATTGTTGAATTGATAATGGCGATATTGTAGATCTTGACATTCATGGTCCATTGAGTCTGCGTTTACTTGCAATTGATTTGTTGTTGCTTTGTTTTTTTGTTCAGTGCTTGTGAGAAGTGAAAAGATTCTTTCCGTTTTGGTTCTCCCCTCCTCCTTTCCTCATCTCCCCCCCCCCCCTCCACTCCTCCCCTTCCCCTTCTGCCTCCTTCCCCCTTCCTGCCCCTTCTCCACCTCTTCCCCACCCTAAACATCAGCTTTGAGATCTTTTTTCTATCTTTATTCTCCTCTTTCATTCTTCCTCTTTCCCCTCCGGGGGTTGCAACCTTGCCGTGGTCGGAGGGCTTGCGTGGTCCTGTGATCTTTAGGCTTTGCTGACGGGGGCATCAAAACTCGGCTAGATGGTTAGTTGTGAACACTGCTAGGCCTGTATAGCCAAGTTGCTGACTGGCCAAGCATTACGTGGTAGGAATTGATGCCCCTGTAGGGTCTCCCATGTCAGAAAGGTTAGGAGTGAGGGCCCAGACAAATAGTAACCCCCCTTTTTCCTATTCTGTCTTCTGCCTTTCTTAACGGATCTTTTTCTTTCCTCGTCTCCCCTTCAAGCCTTCTGTTCCACACTCCTTTTCTCTCTGTGGTCTTCTTGAGGCCCACCGTGTTTGCCGTGCGGTGCGTCCTGTGATGGGGGAGAATAGGATCCTGGAGGTTGAGACCGCTGATGTGACTGCGGTTCATCAAGTCAACACACCTCTTTGGCCTGGACTTCCTCTAGACAGGTGGTTGAAGTGGCCCACTTCGATCAAGCGGCTGGTCGCGTGCATTGCCCTAGCTCAGGCTAGAAGGGGGCGGCTGGGTCAAAGGGTTTGGGAGCTTCTGTGGCAGGGACGCTTTCAGCCCTGTGTATATCTCTTTTGAAATCCTGGTGCC
The DNA here is from genome assembly GCA_018398815.1 of Conus ventricosus. Lineage (NCBI taxonomy): Eukaryota > Metazoa > Mollusca > Gastropoda > Neogastropoda > Conidae > Conus > Conus ventricosus. Next base: position 28,543,772 of record CM031596.1, on the reverse strand, counting down.
CTGAAAATACTGGGATTCCGTATAAAATGGGCATCCCCCTTGTTGGGGGACTCGGTGGTGGGTGGGAATCAAGGGAGACGAATTTTAATGAATACAACATTGGCAACTAAAACAAAAAAAGAAAACAGGCGAAAATTCGGAAACGGACACAGAAACGGACTCTGAACGTGAGAAAAAGAAACCTTTCAGGCTTCTGGCCCAGTTGGCTGATTGTTGAGGGAGCAGATTAAGATAGACCTCTATCGGGCCTGAGCCCTTTTTGCGATCGCAAAAGGAATCAATGGTCTCAGCGGCAAACCAAAGAGTGTCAAAAGACATGAGAACGGGTCACTTCGGTTGAGTGCCCTTCCAAGATGCACTCTGAAAAGCTTCTTAAGTCGACGACGTTGTTTTGATCGACCGATCAGGGTGTCTCCGCACAAAACTTTGAACTCTTCCAGGGGAGTAATCCGGTGGCAGAGATCTGAGAGGAGTGTCGGAGGCAGAAATCAAGTCTGAAACTGGCACGCAAGGAGTGACCCACGTTCATGTGGCTTGTACGCAAAGGCAATGACAGAGTCCCAACTGACACCCTCTTCTTGACCTTTTGCTCTACCTCTCTACCGGAGTCGATCACGGTGGGCTACCTGAGAGCCCTCAGTGTCGCTCTACATCCCGTCCCCTCTACCTGCTTCAGTGCCAGAGGTTCGGCCATGTGGGGGAACAGATGCACGAAGAAGAAGGTGTGGTACCTGGCTGCCAGCCAGTCCACCAGGGTGTGTGTGACAGTCCACCACTCTGTGCCAACTGTGGAGGCAAGCACCCACCCGTATCAAAGACCTGCCCAAACTGGTTAAAGGGAAAAAGGGAAATTCAGAGAATAAAGACGAACAGAGAATCCCGTTTTTTGAGGCGAAAAAGATTGTAATAAAAAAGTGAACCGACTGCGGCTCTCGTTTGCAGCCGCAGTACGGAAGCCAACGACGTCAGCATCGGCGTGCAGACGGCGAATCCTCGTTTGCTGAGAGAGAGCCAGGAACCAGTCCTGAAAGCCTCGGGCAGAAATACTGCACCCCGACGAGCTCCAGCAGCCATCCCTTCAGATACGACTCGGTCTTAAAAAACCTACTCCTGCCCCCAAACCATTAGGGGGCAAAAGATTAACAGGCCCTTCAGGGCGGCAGAGTAGAAGTTATTGAAATACAAGACAAGCCCACCCCCCCAAATCCTCCAAAGGGCACCCTGCAGCGTCAAAAAGGGGAGCTGGGGGTGTTGGGGATTTTAAGACAAAATCGCCCGCCTAAAAGAAAGCACCCAATATTTTAAACAGATCGAGAGAAAAAAGCGGGAGAGAAACAACCAACAAATTTGCAGCCTCTCGATCTAGGAGATTTGAAAATGAATGAAGGAACTGTGGTGAAAGTTACAAGATTTTATTCGTCCCTGCCCATGGATAGTAAAAATAATTCCATTTGGAATATCCGTGGCCTAAATTCAAATTTTGAGGAGCTGCAGCTTCTGTGTCAAGCTAGGAAACCTTCCGTCGTGGTCTTCAGGAAACACAAATTCAATGCCAGAAGACCTTCACTTTTTCTGGCTTTAATGTTCTATCCAAACCTGCTCAACCATCCACATTGGGACTGTTCTGGTGGTGTTGCCCTTCTTTTACATAAAAACTTGTGCTGTTTAGTCCTGTCGCTACTGACTTACCTCCCTTCAGGCTGTAGCTGCGAGAGTCACCTCCACAAGCTGTCACAATCTGCTCACTGTATCTGCCACCTTCTGTCCCGGTTTGTCGTCAGGACCTTGTCAGTCTGATGGGGAGAACTTCCTCGACCTTTTTTGCTGTTGGGTGACTTTAACGGTCACAATCCTCTTTGGGGTAGTGTCTTTCATCATCCAGAGGTCTGCTTCTTGAGGATTCCTTTCTGAATTTGATTTGTGTTGTCTGAACGATGGAGCTCCCAAATTACCCCACTTCCACAGGTTCACTTTCGTGTTTAGATTTGTCGTTTTGTGACCCCTCGCTGGTCCTGGACTATGAGTGGTCTGTCCATGACAATCTGCCGGAAGTGACCATTTCCCGGTCCTTCACAACCCGTAATAACTGAACACGTATCTGTCTCCTCAACATCTCAATTATAAGAAAGCAAACTGGGATCTATTTCAACCACTATTTCAAAAGAATTCCAAGCCCACTGATTTTCTTCAGAGTCCAGACCCAGCGAATCTCTGACTAACACTGTGATCAACAGTGCTAAAACCGAAATTCCAGTGTCTTCCGACAAACTCCAAATGCCAAAAACACCCTGGTTCAATTCAGACTGCCAACAAATTTCAAAAGTTCGCAAACGGGCTCAGCGTCGGGTATACCAACGACCTTTGGGTCCCAACGCAGAGCCCATCAGAAACTCCGTGCGAAATCGAGACACACTTTCAAAATCAGTAAACGTCGGTCCCTGGGAAAAACTTCTGCTCCAGGCTGACATCTTAAAACTTCCAAGAAAAAAGTTGGAACATCATTAAAAAATCAAAGGGAAGAACAAACCCAACCCCCCATTCACACTTGAAACTTGCTGATGCTCTGATCACTGACAAACAAGCTGTTGCCAATCTGTTGGCCTCCACCAACCAACAGAACTCCTCATCTTCAAATAAAAACTGCAGTCTTTTTTAGAAACAAAGAGATTTTTTAAGGGGAAATCTTCATACAATTTCACATCAGACAACTCGAAACCTATAATCTTCCTTTTTTCAATCGTTGAACTAAAATTAGCTTTACAAACCTGCACTGATTCTGCCCTGTCTGGATGACATTCATTATCAGGTTGTGAAACATTTCCAGAAAGCTGTCTCCAGACTCTTCTCCAAGTCTATAACCATATCTGGACCCAGGGTCCTTTCCGCCCTCCTGGCGGAAACCCTGATCATTCCCATTCCAAAGCCTGGAAAGGACCTTACCCAAACCCTTCCAACTACCACCCAAACGCTCTGACCCGCTGCCTCTGAAGCTGATGGAAAAGATGGTCAACTCCCGTTGATGTGGAAAACTGGAAACCGATGGGCTTTGGCCAGTGAACAGTGCGGTTTCCGGAAGCACCACTCGACGGTTGACCATTTAATCCGTCTGGAAACCACCATCCGCAATGCCTTTCTTAACAAGCAACATGTGGTCCCCTATCTTTTCGACCTCAAAAAGGCGTTACGACACTACGTGGAAAACAGGAGTCCTCATGGACCTGCACAGACTGGTTTTCCGGGTCACCTCCTCTGTTCATTCAAAACTTTTAGCCGATCGACAGTTCCCGGTGCGTGTTGGCACCCACTCCTGACATTCAAGGGCAGGAGTTGGGTGTTCCTCAGGGGAAACTCCTTTTCTCCCCCTTTTCAGCATTAAAATAATGACATTGTCCAATCGGTAAGACTGGGCACTGAGTCTTTTCTCTTTGTTGATGACTTTGCGCTGTAAACAGTTGGAGCTTCTTACTACAGTGTAACGCGTCGACTCCAACTTTGCGTCAACAGAATCCAACAGTGGGCCGAGGAAAACGGGTTTTACCTTCTCCCGCACCAAGACTCAGTCAATTCATTTCCCCAATTTTCGTCGATTTTTGATGATCCTGAAATTCGTCTAGACAAGTCCACCATTCCAGTTGTAAAAGAAGGCAAATTCCTGGGAGTTATTTTGACCAAAAACTCAACTTTCTCAGCCACATCAAAAACCTCAAAACTTCTTGCCAGAAAGCTCTGAATATTTGGGGTCGTTTGCACACACCGACTGGGGCGTGATAAGAAAACTTTGCTGCACCTCTACGAGCCTTGGGCCGTTCCAAATTGGGATTATGGGTTTTGCTGTGTACGGCTCTGCAAGACCCTCTTACCTCAAACTTTTGGACCCTATCCCCATCCCTGGGCTTCGTCTCTGTCTTGGAGCATTCCGCACCACCCCTGTGTACAGCCTGTACGCAGAGCAGGTGAACCCTCACTGTCCAACCGCAGGCTGAAAATGTCTCAAATTATTATATCAGACTGTTTCAGAACCGCAGAATCCTGCCTATGACTGTGTCTTTGACCCTCAGTTTTTAAAACAAAAATTTGAAACCCACCCTTTAAATGTATTCCGCCGTTTGGTCTTGTATGCAGCCTCCGTGCGGAATGCAGGTCTAGCCTAGGAGTTGTGTCGGATTTTTCTAAGTTTCCGGATCAACCTCCGTGGACCTTCTTCACGCCAGAGATTCATTTCGATCTTGGGAGCTTTTCGCAAAGAAAATCTACCAGCTCTCTGGCGTACAAGGCTTTGTATGCTGAGCTCTGTTCCAAATTCCCATCCTATCAAAAGTTTTCACTGACAGTTCCAAGTCTGAAGAGGGAGTGCCTGTGCAGCCTACTGCCCTGGGGCTCCTTCTCAGATACTGTTGAAACATATTTATTCAGATGCTTCGTATATTCTGCTGAACCCAACTGCTTGGTTTTGGCTTTGAAGAAATAACCAATCTTCGAAGAGGGACTTTCTGGGTTTTTGTCGGATTCGCTGTCAGCTTTGGAGGCTATAAGCTGGCCCGCAACCTTCAGCATCCAGAACTTTTACTTTTTTTTGAACTTTTTAGCAACTTGAAGGCGGACGGTTACAACATTACTCTTGCTTTGGGTTCCTGGTCATGTTGGCATCGGCGGGAACGAAATGGTTGATCGTTAGCCAGAACGCCACAAGAGAGAAAAATGTCCAACATTTATATCCCCTGTTCAGATGTGCAACCCAAAATTAACGATTATGTGAGAGACCTCTGGCAGGAGGATTGGAACACACAGACGAGTAACAAACTCTTTCAGATCCGTCCAAACCTTAAGGACTTCCTCCCATCCACGTCGGGAGGTCGCCAAAGAGGAAACGGTTCTGTGCCGGCTGCACACCGGCCATTCGTATTTTACCCATGCTTACCTTTTAAAGAGTGAAGAAGCTCCGTGTGCATTCCATGTCATTGCGCCCCCTCACAATGAAAAAATGTTCTTTTAGAGTGTTGGGGGCTTGCACGATGTGAGACACAAACATTTTACAGCGGGAAGTCCATGAAGATCCCGTTCAGGGGTGTCCCGCCTATGTGATCCTTGAGTTTTTGAGAGAGATTAAAAATTTTTCATCTGATTTAAGATTTTACGGAAGAAAGATTTTTAACAAAAGTTTCTGGTGCGTTTGTAGGACGAGTCATTTTAAAGAGATGTATGAAAGTGGTTTTTTTTTTTTTTTTTTTTTTTTTTTTTTTTTTTTTTTATGACTTTGGGGAGTTGATTTTAACGTGGTGACAGCCCTGATGTGGCCCTTTGCGGTCGGCTGGGCTATAAGCAACATTATCTTATCTTATCTCTTCCTCTTTCACTTCTTCTTCTTGTTATCACTGATTTCCAACCATCTTTTTTTGTTTTGTTACTCACAATGCAAATATATATTGGTAATCAGATATCTGTGTGTTTGTGTCTGTATCAATGCAGATGGCACATTATGTCTGTATGTGTGATTGTTATTAACTGTGACTGTCCTTTCAATTTGTGTTTGTGTCATTGCAGATGGATGACGGTTCTCGGACACGGAAATGGAAGGCAAGGATCTCAGTTGTATTTGTTTCCATCATGATATATTTTTGTACATGATGCAGAGTATTGAAGCGTGTTTTTAGTTGTTGTTGTTGTTTTTTTTCCAAATCTAGTTGCCTGTTGACAAGGATTTTTAGAGAGGACATGATATGAGAAATGTCCTTAATAAGAGAAGTTTGATAGCATCAGGGTCAAATGGACAGAGTGCTTTAGTTTGTAATTATTATGACATCCCATGGTTTTAGAATTCATACAGTGTCTGGTGGTATTTAGTAGTAACCAGGTGGGAGAAAAGAATTACAATTCACTGCATGGATGAACTTCGATTTATATGAATTTCAGATGCTGTAATGTATTGATTTACTCTCTTGTGTAATTTTACATTGTAGTAGAGCAGGCAGTTAAGCTGAACACAAAGAAGCAGAGAAAGAGAGAGAGAGAGAGAGAGAGAGAGAGAGAGAGTCGTGAGCTGAGTGTGTTGTAAATGCTGGCAGTTGGTGGCTTCAATACATATTTTGATTTTCAATCATTCTGTCCTGTTTTCTGTTGGTCCTGTATAGAGTGATGTGATTGAAGTGTTTCTGAGTGACTATAATCATAAGCCATTATGCACTGTGCAAACCATAAACTGCTATCTTGTCAGGCTTGGTGAATGCAACAGATTTGCAGATTTGTTTGAGCATCTGTTGAAATTAATGTCCAGAGTTTGTCATGATGTGGTGCTCAGATATATGAAGAACTTTGTAACAAAAACAGACACTTTTCAGGTCGGTGGTTATTGATTATCATAGAGGGATGTTCACCTAAGTCTTGTACCATCTTTTCCAACAATGGGCCTCTGTCCAAAAGCGCAAACTTTTTTGGTGAGTTTTAAGGGGGTTTTTCATACAGTTTAAAGTTTTTGTAAACCCCTTTTCAAGACTTAAAACCCTTTGCATATTAAAAAAAAAAAAGTCATTTTTGGGGAAATCCCTCGAATAATATTTTTGGAAAGCAGCTAAACCCCCAGTAAAAAACCTCAACTTAAAGGCACTTTTTAAATTTTAATTGAGGAGGGTTAGGGAAATTTTTTTTTCCTTTGGAGGAAGATGCACACACTTGGGCTGAAACAGCACTAAACCCAAATCTCCCTTGCTCCTTCCCTTCAACCTTTCTCCTTTTTTTTTTCTTTTCGGGAATTTCTTAGTTTTTCAATGCCCGCGTGGTATTTCAGTTGTCCCTGTCGTCGTTCTTGAAACCCTAAAAAAATACCCATGAATATTTTTAAAGGGTCCCCGGGGTTTTTTCAGTCGAGGTCTGGGGCCAACTTAAAGAAGGTTAAGGGGGGAAGAGAAGGGTATTGGGAAAATAAAGGGGGTAAAGGGGGGGAAAGGAATTTTTTAATTTCCCTGAATGCATAGTACGGGGTGTTTTTATAGAGTGGGTTGTATGTATGCCTAATTGTGGGGGGCCTGGGGGTGTGTGTGCTACACATGTGTGTGTTTTGTCGTGTTTGGTGTGAAAAACTGCATGAAAGTCGGTTGTAGTCATTTGAAAGGGTTTTTTTGGGGTACATGCCGTATGTAGTGTCGTATCTTTGGGTTTTTCAGGAACAAAGAGGGGAAATGGCCCCAATAGACTTTCACTCTTTGTTCACCGATCCTACTTCCTCCAACAGTGGCTAAAAAATAAAGAAGGGAAATTTTCCTAAAAAGCAAAAATTTTTTTGTTTTCAAAATTTTGTTTCATCTTTTTAAAATCATGGCATAAATAGTTGGACATTTTGAAACCATTTTCTCTATGTTTAGTTACAAAAAAAATTTTTTTTTTTAAAAAAAATTTGTACCCATACGTTTTAAACAGTGTTAAAGCATATCGGCATCCCAAGTCTTTAAAATTTTCATGCTTTCTCTTTTTTTTAATGATAATTTTTTTGTTGGGTCAACCAATATTAAAATTTTTGTCGAGGGGCAACATTTTTTGGAAAGCATTTTTTTGTAAACTACAGTGAGTTTCAAGCCGTCTATTGCATGGTAAGGAGTTACCAAAAAAAAAAATTGTTAAGAAAGAAATGTGAAAAAAAGGGATGGTAAATGTTGGGTTTTTTGTGTTTTTTTTAAAGGATTTAAAAAGACAATTCTTTGGGACGTCTTCTAGTTTTGGAATTTTTGCCCTGAAACATGGGTTTTTGGGGCCCTTTAACAATTCCTATAGCAAAGGACGATGGAGAAATTTTGAAATTTTAACCCAACACCTTTTTCCTTTCAGTATTCAAAGCGGGGGTAATTTGAGTAACTTTACCAACCCATTACAAAGGGAAATGTTTTGCTTTAATTTTGAACTCGACGCTTTTGGGCATCGCCCTGAAATTCTTTTCCCTTTTTTAAATAAATTGAATTTAATTTTTTGGGTTTTGGACCCAAATAGCTGGCAACCATGAAACCCAATTTTTATCCATTCTTTGTTAGTAGATCATGGGGTCAGTGATGTTTTTTAAAATGTTTAGTAGTATGTGACTGTTTTGGGGTTATTTTAAAAATTTTTTCCCATTTTTGAATTTCAAATTTAAATTTGAATTTTTAATCACAAAGATCAACCCCAAAATTTGCCCAAAGCATCTTGGATTTTTGATTTACTTAAATTGTTGCCCCCCAAAACAACTGTATATTTGTTAACAGAGTTGCGGGAAAAATTTTCTTAAATTAATATTTTAAAACTCCCCGGTTTAAAATTAGGGTTGATGCCCTTTTTGAACAAAGGGGGGGTTCCTAAGAAAAATTTTTCCCCTAGGAAAACCACTGGAAACACTGAACATTCTGACGATAGATCCAAAAAAATTGATGAAAAGTTATAAAGGAGATAAAAGGGAAAATGTGATCGTTAAGTATAGAAAATTTTTCAGCCTTTTGGGCCTGCATTCAACCGGGAAAATTTGGTCCATACATCAAGAAACGCAATAAAAGACAGATATATTTATTGGTCATTGAATTTCTAAAAAACTGTAAAAGGGCAAAAAAAGTAAAGATATCCACTGCTAAAAAAAAGATGAAGAAAAAAAATTTTATTGAAGGAAAACAAAAAATGAAAATAAAAAATTTGTTATTGTATCCTTTGAAAAAAAACCATGGTGAAAAAAATTAGGTGCCAGTAAAGAGCTTTGCCCATCAGGAGCGATTCCTGAGAAGGCCATTCACCAACACCACAGTTTAAATTAAAAAACCGGGCTTGGGCCCCCGAAAGGGAACGTCAAAAAAAAGGTAAGCCCCGTTTTTTTTTTTCCCAAACAAAACCACTGTCTGAATATTTTCCCATTTTCTGTTTAGATTTTTTCTCCCTTTAAAAAAGCAAAAAAATGGAACCAGAAAAAAAAAGTTCCCAGGGGCTAGCTTGAAGAGAAGCAAACTTTTCCCACATTTTTTTTTGTTGAGTTTGTGTGGGGTGTGGGTTGGGGGGTACATCAATTTTATGAAATTCTTTTATTTACATCATTGGGGGGCCATCCAAATAGCCAGTAGAAGAGAAAAAAAAGGAAATACAGGGGCTTCTGTATTTTCATTTCTTTGTTAAATTTTTTTAAGTTATTCGTTAACCCCTTGGCTAGTGGGCTCAGTTTGACTTATTTAAAAACAAAAAGGTGTGGGGTAAATATAAAAGTAAATAAAAAGTGTTTAAAAGGGTTTTGTTGTAAAATAGGTACATTTTGTGGATGTTGGCATGCAACCATTGAATTTGGTTTTGAATTTATGAATCGGGGGAAAAAAATTCAAGATAAAAAACTTTTTGCATGTTTTTGAAAATTTTTTTTGCAAAATGTTATAGTTAACCCTTTCATGAAGTGAGTAAAACGGGCCCAAACCAAATTCCTATTGGTATTTTGATGCAGTGGGAATCCTTTTTTCCTGCTGCAGGACCCTGTACGCGGGCCCCCATTTTTTCAGAAGGAAAAAAGGCCAAGGGTGTCCAAGGGGAAGCCATAAAGGGTGATTTCCCCCTTAAAAGCCCCTTTTCAGGTTTATCATGTTTTTCAAGCTTCTTTGGCAAAACCCGCCAAAAACTTTTCTTTTTCAAAAGGAAGAGTGTCACGCCCCGACCCCTGGGGGTCTGCCCTGACAGGTTCGGTCAAATTTTGGGAGGGGAAGGGGATGACTGACCTCACACCCTCGCAGAGCCCCCACACAAAAACCGTTTACGATACAACACCCCTTTTAAATTCACATCAAAACCCCGCGATCACAAATAAAAAATTCAACGCACGCACCATGCCCCAACCCAAAAACAACCCTTTCCAAAAACCACAACAGGCACAATCACAATCAAGCATCTCAATACCCACATACAAAACATAATCATAAAAAAAAATAATTCCCCACCCACCCCCTTTCCCCTGTCATGTAGTCCCTCACACTCCTGCCTCTCCAAAGTCTACTGGGAGCCCCCTGCGCACGGGGCCCCCCCAAAAACCGGGGTGGGTTCTTGAAGAAATTGTGCAAGGCCGACACCCTTAAACACGCAAAAAAACCCGGTGGAAACGCGTCTCGAGGGAGGGGGCGTTGTTGCCGGAGGTCCTAGAGGGGGAAACAGGACCGCCACCCAAGTCCCGGGTTTTTCCCACCAGTACGTGGCCTCAACCCAGTGCGGGGCCCCAAAACCGTGCTCGTTACGAACCAGTGCGGGGGTCCCAACCAGCTGCTTTAAACCAAAACCAAAGGGGGAAAGCCCCAACCAGTGCGGGGGCCCCAACCAGGGGGCTGCCCCGGGGGTGAAGTCTCAGGGGGGGGAAAAAAAATTTAACTGGGGAAAGTAAAAAGCCCGGGCACGGAACCCCGCATTTCCATTTCTGTCTGACACATGCGTTAAACCTTAACCCCCCTTTTCGCATAAAGGGGCGGGGGGTCTACTAAATACCCCCACAAAAACAGTTTCAACACAGACCTGAGCATAACGGGGGCCCAAACCAACCAAATCGGGAAAATTGTTCGTTAAGTCTTCTAATATGAACGGGTAAGAACTGCATTAAAAAAACCCGGCTATAAAAAAAATAAAATTTATCTTCACCCTTCTCTTTTCTCACTTTTAACATTTTCCTTTTTTTGGGAAAGGGAAACTAATAAAGCAACCATGGCTTTACACTGCCACCACTTTTTTGCAAATAATAAAAAAAAGGAAACAATTACCCCCCATTTTTGGCAACTTTTCAAAATAACAAAAATTTTCCCCCACCACCTTTCCAAACGACTAATCATGCGTACGCAGCTCCGCGAACAAAAAACTCTTTTCCCCTTTGGGGCACACACAAACAAAACGGTGGCCGAAGAATGTGAGACCGCAATTTTTTGACAGGGGGGGACGACGAAAACCAAAGAAAATACCAACCCTGAATCACCAGGTTCCCCCATCCCCCCCGACTACCGCCCCCAAAAGCATAAAAAGGAAAAGATTTTTTAGATATTTTTTTACTGCCAGGTTAAAATTAAAATTAAACCAGAAAAAGTGGTCTAAAACCATATTTTTTTTATAATTTTTGAAAAAAACCAAAAAAAAAATTGCGCAAAAGAAAGAATTAGCCGGCTAACATAAAAAAAAACACAACAAAAAAATAAACCCCAAAACCTGAGTTTACCACAACCCGTGGGCCCAAAAAAGAGGCGGGTAAAAACGACTCTCTCTGCCCTCTGCCCCAGCCCGAGAGGACAGCACCCCAAAAGGGGGAAAAAAGATGAAGTATTTCCTCTCTCCTACGGGCCAAACTGGGGAAGTGAAGGTACCGACTGCCCTTTCCCGATAAGGTAAAACCGGGACCGGAGCAGGCCCCAGAGACACCCTTCCCTCGAGTGAAGAGAAAATTTGCCAAACCCGATGGGGGCCAAACCATGCCCGCTACGCCAACGGGGAAATACCCAACCAAGAGAACCTCACTGCGGCAGGTGGAAAACAGGTGAGAGGCCGATAGAGACACCCCTACAAAAAAAAGATACCCCACCCTTTAACCTGCAGGATGAATTGCACGGGCAAATGGGAAATTTTTAGAGAGTAGAGAAAAAGTAAACCAAACCTGGCTAAAATACACCCAAAAGGGGCAACCACCCCACAACCCCATTTTAAAGGGGCGGATATCACAACAAAAACGACAAAAAATAAATGAAAAATTTTTTTTTTTACTAGCCAGGGTGGGCCCCCTCCCTCATAGGGCCCCGAAAAAAACTTTGTGACAAAGAGAAAAAAGTTTTAAGCCAATTTAAAAAGGGATTTTTCCCTAACACAATTTTTTAAAAATTTCAGAAGGGTGCCAAAGCTACTGCTGCTGATCACTTTTGAAGAATTTTACAAAAATTTTAAAATGCCAATGTAGGGGGATAATGTAGGAACAAAATTCCCCCCAAGGGTTTAAATGGAATGGATTTGGGTTTTGGCACAGTAAACCTTTGGTTTTTTAGTCACTGCAGTTAAGCAAAGTTGGAAAAAAAATAACGACTTTGGGGTAAACAAAATTTCTTATACTTACATTCCAACAAATTGGGCCCAATATCTACAAGGGATGGGAAAACGCTTACATCCGGGAAACTAAAAAAAGAAAATCGAAATGGAGACAGGGAGCTAACCTGCCCATACCAATAGGAATACAGGAGTGGGGCCCCCCAAAGAAAACATATTTAACCCTATAACCGGAGTTTGAGACTTCATTGGGAACAAAATTACACACTGTTTAAAAGAAACCCTTTAAGAAGGGTATGATGAATTTTTGGGTTTCCCGTTGTTTTGAGCTTGCTTTCTGCTGACATTTCATGTGCCTTTTTACAGGATAAACAATTCATGTGATTTTGATTTTTGCATTTTTTTCCAGCATAGCGCTGACACAGTGTTGTGGGGGTCCCCCTTTAACCCGGCTTTTAGCCATTTGACACAGATGGAAAAAAAAACGGCGGGGGGGGACAATGCTGGATGCAGTTTACACCTATACAGGCCCCCCAAAACCCTGGAGAGCTGGGCAAGAAAATCCGCCTGCTGCAGGCCTCTCCCTCCTGCCAGGATTTGTTTTTGTGTAAAACCGGGGACCCCAACCCCCATTCTCAGCGGGGGAAAAAAATACCAAAAGGGATGAGTTTTGGGAAAAAAAAACATTTCTTCTTTTTTTTTTTTTCTTTTGTTGGCCACTCTGTCTTCTGCAAAAATATAAAGCCAAATTCTTTACTCGGATATGGGAACTTATGAAGGGAGAGGCCAGGGAAAAAGTTTTGGGTTTTCAGTCTTTTTTCTGAGTCCCCGTGGAAAAGTTCCCTTTTTTTTTGTTTTTTTTTTTTTTTAATGTCCCCCCCTCCTCATCCCTCCACTCAACATTCCCCTTTATTTTTTGCACATTCTCCCCCAACATAAATCTTTGCAAAGTATTTACTTTAAAAAAAATTAAAAACAAAATTCCCTGTATTACAAAAATATAAGTTTTTTTTTAATAATATTTTAATTTAAAAAATCCATAATTTGGGCCTTGATTTTTTTTGTTTTTTAAAGGAATGAATGGGGGAATTAGTTTGGGACAGCTGACAACTGTAATTTAAAGTTGGAATTATATAATAATCCAGGAAATATTAGCGAAGAGGTTTTTTTTCCCAAATTTTTTTTAGTTTTTAAAAAAACAAGCACACACGAAAAAAAAAGGACTTTTTTTCATAATAATTTGGTTTAAGAACATGGAAAAACCCCCCACATTGGGGGGGGGGGAACAAACACAAAAAGTACAAACCCCCCCCAAAAAAAAAAAAAAAAAAAACCCAAAAAACAAAACACAAAAAAGTAACCCCCAAACAAAACCCCCCCCCACCCACCCCCCCCAACAGACAAATTTCCCCCCCCTTTCCCCCCCCCCCCCCCAAACCCCCCCCCCCCAAAAAAAAAAAAAAAGATGGGAAACACCCCCAAAAATCAAGGGTTTGTTTAAAAATTGGAATTAAAAATACCAAAAAACCCCCCCTTCTCCCCATGTTAACCCCAAAAAAAGGAAAATACCAAGGGGGGGACAAGGCTAAAAGGGAAAAAAAAAAAAAAAGAAGGGGAAAACGCACAAAATAAAGGGTAGGAAATGTTGGAAAAAAATAAAACCCGTTTTGTCAAATTGGGGAAATGAATATGTTTCAGAAACAAAAAAACCCAAAAAAAATCCAAAAAAGCAAGGTTAAGGAAAAAAAACCGGGTTTTTAAATTATTTTGGTAAGTTTCCAAATTTAAACATAAAATTTTAAAAAACAAGCGGGGGAATTTTTTTTAAGATTTGTTCATTTCCACAAAAAAATTTTTGGTTTTTTTTCACTCCCAAAAAGAACTAACCTTTTTTCAAGAACCAATTACGCCGTGCGACATTTAACCATTAAAAGGGTTTTTAAGATTTTTCCAAAAACCCTTTTTCAATATTGCCCTCGAAAAGCAAAAGGGTAAATCTTTTGTTTTATGATCACAAAAGTTACATAAAGGTGAATCAACAAATTTTCATTGAAAAAAAGGGAAATTCTTGGGGTTGGGAGCAATCTATGAAAAAATCGACATTGGGAAACCCTCTAAGCTGGACGCAGTAGAAACTTAAACCCTGAAGGGAAAATTGTTTTTCCCAAAAAACAAAAAGATTATTCCAAATTTAACAATAGCCCAGGGGAAAACATTTTTTTCATTTAAAATTTTTTGGGACATATTTGTTGCCTCTTTTAAAACCAAACCAGGCTTTTTTGGGCCCAAAGTTTATATTGGTTTGTTATGAAATATTAAGTTTTTGGCAAAAGTTGCAATGGCATTTATTATGCCCTTTATATAAGAAAAATTTGTTCTTTTACCTGGGTAAAATTTTTTTAAAATTCAAGGGAAAGGCCCTCCAAGCCCCTTTTCATTTAACAAGTTTTAATGAAGAAAATCCATAATTACACCTTCCTTTAAGGGAAAAAAACTTTTTTTTTCCCCTTAAAAATTTTTTAAAATTGTAATGAAAAAACTCCCGACATAATTTATGTAAATGTAGTCCCGGGAAAGGCACTTTGCGCACCTTTTTTTTTTGTTTTCAAACACATCATTCCAGAAAGGGTTTTTTGACACTTGCAAAATAACCCTTAGAAAAAATTTAGCACCAAAGTTTTTTTTTAAATTTTCCCAAATTAAAGGGGAAAAAATTTTAAGGTAAATTCCCGCCAACCCACTCAACCTTAACTTCTCAGCCAACTTATCTTCATGAAAAATAAAATTTTTTTCATTTAACCCTTTTTTAAACCACCTTTACATACGCTTTTGGGCAACAGATTTTTTTTTTTTTACTTTTTTTTTTCCATTTCCCTAAAAACTATGCAATTCTTTTTCTAAAACCCAAAAATAAAATTTCCTCTGGGGTCCCGGTAGGGTTTAAACAAAAAATGCAATTTTAAAAAAACCCAAAATTTAATAAAAATTTTTTTTTTCCAAAACGAGTTTTTATTTCTTTTTTTCCCCAAAAACTAGGACTTTTTTTTATTTCAAAAAGTTTATCTTCAAAATTTAAATTTTTACCCAATTTCTATTTGTGTTAGTGGAAATTTTATACCAAGAATTTTTAAAGTACCTGGATCCCAAACCCAAAATTTTTTTTCCCTCATAAATCAAAATTTCCCCAAATTTTTTCTGCTCCCCAACCAAACTACTGGACTTTAAAAAATTTATTTTTAAACCTGAAAATTTTTAAAAAATTTTTGTTAAAGGGCGGAAACCGCCTCATAAAAGAACCTTTCTGAACCATCTAGACATAAACAGTGCATCAGCAAATTGTGACAGTAAGTTTCCTTGTTAACAACTTAATTCCTTTAATATGCCCCATTTGAGCGAAACATTTAAAGACAGAACCTCAGCACAAATTTTTTGGGATAAATAAGGGGGTGATGGGGCCCCCGTCCCCCACCCCTCTCTCAAAACGGAAACCATTTGGGGGACGGGCCCTTTTTTAAAATAAAGTAGAAATTTTTTTGGGAAAAAAATGTTCTTAACCCCCAATTTAAATTTAAACCGGCCAAACTTTAAAAATTTTAAGGGAGTTATGTAAAATGACCATGAGACGCATCGAAAAGCCTTCTTAAAAGTCAACTAAAAAAGCATCCCTAATTTTCCCTTTTCAGTGTACAATTTAAAATGTCAAACATCAACCTTTTATTTTCTCCAATAAAACGCCCTTCAAAAAACCTCTTTGACTCCAGTAAAAATGTTTGGAAGAACACTTTTCCCAAACGATTGCAACCCCCAAACAGAAGCTACTTTTATGTGGTGTTCAACCAAAAAAAATGGGGCCCCTTTTTTTTCAAAACTTTTCGGCCCTTTCCCTTCCTGGGGATTTCCTAATTTTGGTTTTCCCCGTCGCCCGGTAAAATGGATAATTGGCCTTTAAAAAAAAACCTTCATTAATTTAACGTACAAGGAAAGTTCCAATAAACGCAAAGAAAAAAATTATAAAATTCAACGGTAAACCCCCCCGGGCCCCCGGGGCCTTTTAAAAAAAAATTTACTGTTTTTAGAGCAATTTTCTTTCCCCCTTCTAGTGTAATTTAACCCCTCTAAAAGGAGCTCTTTCCCCCTCGGGTAATACTTTGGGGCATCGGGGAAACTTTTTCAGAAATAAACAAATCTTAAAATCTCAAAAACGTATAATTGTTCAAAAAATTTTTATCTCAAAGGAAAGGGTAGTTTTTTGTTCAAAATGACGAAACCCTCCTCTTTTTTTTTCCAAAAAAAGGGAAAAGATTAAACAAGAAAAATTCCCATTTTCAAGATTGAAAAAATATTTATTCACTTTTTTCCCCCCTTTACTTAGCCAGCAACTCCGACCATTGCCAATACCTTCAAGTCTGGTTTATGCTGATTCTTTCAGTTCTGTTTTTTTAAATTTTTTCCCAAAAGAGGAAAATTTTTTCTTGTAAATTTTGTGCGATGGGTTTTTTTTTTTGTTTCTAGGTCAGTTCCTTTTAGTATCCCCTTTTTTTCTTATAATGCTATGAAAAATTTTTTTTGCCTCTTATTTCAAACATTTAAAGCTCAAAAAAGACGATCTGCCAAATTTTAAAAGAGAGGTTTTCATTTCAAAATTTTATGCCTATTATCTAAGTTGGTTTTCCCGGTAATGCCTACTTTTTTTTTGAAACGCAATCACTCACTAAATTTTTGAAACCCAAATTGGGTTATCTCTTTAAAAAACCCATTTTTCGTGGAAGATTCTTTTACACTTTGATGCTGGGCCTCCAAATAACTTTCCCTTTATAAAATCTGTTTTTAAATTTTTTTTAACTGTTAATTTTGTTTTCTTTTTAAAAAAGGTATTTATTTTTATTTACACCACTCCATGGGGAAGTGGTTTAAACGGGGCGGACTCCCGACTGGGGGGTCGTGGGGTTTTGAAAACCCATCCCAAATCAGGGGGTTTTTTTTTTTTTTTTTTTTTTTTTTTTTTCTTTTTTTTCCCCAACCTCTGCCCCCCCTAGAGGCGTTTCCCCCCCACCCCTCATTTTTGACACCCCCCCTCCACAACCACAGACCCGGTCCCGGCCCCACCGCAGGGGCCCCGGGACCAGCAATCCCAGGGGGCACCAATGGCAAGGGCCGTCCCCAAAAGGCAACCCACCGGAGGGGAAAACTGCACTGCTGCCGAGTCACTTAGGTGGTGTTCATTTGGGGCCTGTTCTGATCTAACAAACCCCCAGGAAAACCACCTACTAAACCCCCCCCTGCACAAAAATTTCTTTGGGCGCGGAGCCCGGGGTGAGTGACTCACCCCCGGAGGGCGCCACCCCCTCCGTTCCACCGAAAGCCCCATGGGCCCCGCCGAACCGGGGACCCCCCCACGGAACCCCAAAACCAAAGCCAGAGAAAGTGGAAAAGGGCATCGAAATTGAAAGGGCACCATGAGAGCCCCCGGGATTTAAGGGGCCCCAGAATTTTTAGACACTTTTTTTAAACTGATCAAAGAGAAAAGAGGAAGATTAAGATTATGTTACGGAGGAATTCGAAACTGAGGTCACCATGAGAGCAGGGCATGAAGGGCCACAGAATTTGAGACATTTTTTTTATAATGCTGATCGATGAGAATGAGGATGATTAAGATGATGCTACGGATTTCCATTTCGGTCTGAGACTACATGACAGGGCTGTACTCTACGCTTCCTTTCATAATATATCCCGGCGTCAACCAGGCCCGAGAGATACAGGCACCTGCAGTGTTGGTCAGGAAATTTGAGCAACACTCTCAAAACGCATCCATTTAAGTGGATGAAACTCGACTGTGTGGTCCCAGTCTTCCCAACTGAGTCCGCAGCAAAACTCAACTCTGGGTAGGAGCCTGTTGTGGTCCCAGTCTTCCCAACTGAGTCCGCAGCAAACTCAACTCTGGTAGGAGCCGGTCGGGCAGAAAAACCCACATGACTTCTGATGGGATTCGAACCGACGATCTCCCACAGTATCCGCGACGCTTAACCACTTCGCCACGGCGCATGTGTTTTTTCTGCCCCGACCGGCTCCTACCCAGAGTTTGAGTTTGTACGGGCTCAGTTGGGAAGACTGGACCACAACAGTCGAGTTTCATCCACTTAATGGATGATTTTCTGAGAGTGTTGCTCAAATTCCTGACCAACACTGCAGGTGCCTGTATCTCTCGGGCCTGGTTGACGCCGAGATATATTATGAAAGGAAGCGTAGAGTACAGCCCTGTCATGTAGTCCTCAGACCGAAATGGAAATCCGTAGCATCATCTTAATCATCTCATTCTCATCGATCAGCATTAAAAAAAAATGTCTCAAATTCTGGGCCCTTCATGCCCTGCTCTCAGGTGACTCAGTTTCGAATTCCTCCCACGTCTGTGGTCTTAGTTTGTTCCGTCAGGGTCACTGGTATCGGCGAGTCCATGGGGGCTGTCGTTGGACGGACGTGTGGCGCCCTCCGGAGGAGAGCTCACTCACGCCGGGCTCCCACGACAAAGCAATTATTGTTGTCAGTAGGGGCTTAGTAGGTGGTGTCCTGCGTATGTTAGATCAGAACAGGCGCCACGAACACCACCGAAGTACTTGGCAGCAGTGCAGTGTCTCCTCCGGTGGGTTGCCTCTTGACGACTTGACTTTGACTGCTCCCTGTGGATTGCCGTGCCGGGGCTGCGGCGGGGCCGACCGGGCTGTGGCTTGGACGGGGGGAATGAGCGGTGTGGTGCACTGCCTCTGAGGGGCGCAGAGGCTGGGACAGCAAAAAAAAAAAAAAAAAAAAAAATTCTTATTTACATTTGTGGTAATTAAGGTTCAGTTATCAAAGAGTTTTGGCATGTTCTGTGCTAGTTGTCAGTCTCCAGGCTCCGAAAGGGAGTTTGTTTCAACTAAAAGTTTTCTCATTCTTTTGATTACATTTCAGCGGACATAACGTGATGAAATTAAGGAAAGAGCTAGTTCTAATCTCTCATTAAAAGGGGAGGAAAGTCTGACTCTGGCAACAGGAAGAAAGTCTTTTTCTCTCAGCAGGAAATGTGATAGTCTCAGTGTTCACTTCATGTATCATCTTAAGACTTGACTTTCACCTTCATCGAAACAAAGTGCGAATCCTGAAGGTGTATCATCACCCTGTCTTTGTTAAATTTTTCACTTTGCATGTCTTTTCCACTCTAAATAAATGTCTGTGGCTTTCAAAGAGGTTTTGCTTTAAAGTGCAGGTTAAAACTAGGATGTTTGTCATGTACAGTACTTTCTACGGAACAGAGCAGAAGACCAGCACCTTACCTTTCCTCACCTGAACGGATTCAACAACACCTGCAGCATGAGGCTGTCAGTGCTCCGCAATGTCTTCAGTACCTGAAAGATGCTGGTGAGCTGTCTGTGGTGTATGGCACTTTAGGTGCAGCTGGCTGTCATTGTTTCTTGGTGTCCCCCATCCTGGAAAGACTTCCTGTGATTCTTACTAGATTTATGGGGGGTAATTGGAGGGTAGGTGGAGTAGTCATGGAGATGTTTGGGTGGAGGGGAGGAAGGGTAAAGGGGATGAGGTGTGCTGTGGTGAGGTTGTGGAAGAATGAGATGACAGCAGATATGGTAGTCGTACACTTTGTTGTCTATCATTTTTTTTTTTCTGTGGCAAAGAAAGATTTTCAGTTTTTAACATTTTGTTTATGGGACACAGTGGATTCCCACAAATGCTTATTCAGTTTTGCTCTTGTTTCTGAAGAAGAAGCAACCGTTTCTTCAGCTTCTGATGGGAATTTTGGAATTTCCTACAATTAATGTTCATTGCCGCTTGGT
>CM031596.1:28482844-28516820 GCA_018398815.1 Conus ventricosus | reverse complement strand
AGTTGCTTTCTTTCCATCCCTTAGCAACAGCTTTCTAGGTTCAGACAGTCTGCACCTTCAATCTTCTTTTGGGTGTCTCTTAGTCTTTTCTCAGTTTCACATGTTGGACTCTATTTTGTCCATTCTGGCAGACATTTTTGCTTACATTAAACACCTAGATTATCTGCAGCACAAGTGCTACGACTACCTGGTAGTGCTTCAGGGCCCTCTCAGTCATTGAAAGAATGCTGCTGTTGCTGGGCTTGCTAAACCTGGAAAAGTCAAACAGAACTCCTTAGGGTTTTGTGCATTTGGGGATGTCAATCCAGTGGAGCCTGTACAAGATAATGCTTCCTGTCCCTCAAGTGAAAAGATACTGGAGTGATTTTATCACTGTGAGATTCCTGAGCCTTACCTTTTATACATAATTAGAAAGAGAGGGTGTTTAGTTACTGCCAATGACATTGACAAACAAAGCACATGACAAGACACAATGCATTTGGACCTCTTGGGTCTTCTTCAGGCAAAAAAAATAGATCACATTTAACATTTAGGACAGTACAACAAGAACGAGAGAAGAACATAAGCATATCTGGCAGTCCTAAAGCACAGATCGAATGGTATCTTAGCTGACACTGCTGACTGATTTTGTAGAAGTGTTTGACTTTCGAATGGGCTTTATCTCCAAGACCACAGAGACCTGCGAAAAGCCAATACCAACTCACGCCATAAGAGTCACAGCTCTATCATTCAGTTAAAAAAATATTTACCTATTTAACAAATTATTTATGGTGTATTTTCTATTGATCTGTGTGTGTGTGTGTGTGTGTGTGTGTGTGTGTGGTGTGTGTGTGTTTCAGGAGTGCGGGTGTGTAGCAGGGAAACCAGACAACCCAGTCGCCTACATTTACCTTCGATGATGACTGGTCGTAAACCTCAGTGTCCACTGATTTCACCAGTGGTCAACACTGTTTTGCATGTGTCATGTTACATGAATCTCCGCCACCAAATAATGAAATTTCACAAACGTTTTGATTGTAAACATTTGTTTATTTGCTTTCGCTTTTAAATGAATACTTTAACATGTGTATATCAAAGGTTAGTGATTGTGTGACATCAGACAGGAACCTTGGCTGTATTTTAATTGGAGAGATGTCTGGCTAGTCATGTTTTGTCAGTCACCTGTGGTCTAATGAAACCATGCATGCAAGTGTTGGTGCCAAGAAGATGTGTTGTTTAGTCCTTCCTGTCTATGTGTTTCAGTGATGAGATTGACGTTCCTGTCAGCTGGTACCCCACTGCTCAGTGAGAGAGATTCATGTCATCATGATGTTTGTCACAGTTGTGCTCACTGAAAGTATGACTGTATAGGCATCCATGGAAAATTCCAGTCTTGTTTCCTTTGGAGAAAAAGCAAGGTGAAAAGTAGTACTATCGACAATTTTGTGAATGTATATTCCAAAATGCAGATCTGCACAACCCTTCCGTTTTGGCTGAATTCATGAATTCATCCTGCTGGCGTTCATTTATTCCATTTACCCCCCCCCCCCCCCCCCCCTCAATTCTGTTGGCACTGGGGACTTACAAATTTTTTTTGTTATGATTCACTCTGTTTACTCAGCGAAACAGTTGCTATTTGTGTATAGCCAATTCTCAATTTCAACCGAAGTTCCTATCAGCAACTTTCATTTACTTCATTACTGCCACAGTCGTGCTGAAGTGTAGATCATGATTTGTGTTACCATGAGCCAAAGAAAAAAAAATTCAGTAGAAGTTTTGTTCAGACTACACAGAAAATAAGTGTGTGTGTTTGATTCCAGTGTCGGTATACATCATATTCGATGTACAGTCTGCCCTTGGACTTGAAATTTCTCTGGAGATTATGTAGATCAGTAGATGACCACACAAACTCAGTGTAAACCAGACTGATTTTTGGTCTTCCGTGGGCCAAAGCACCACAGAAGCATTGATGAAGTATGAAGGAGGCCATGCTGTAAAATTGAAATAAGATAAGATAAGATAATGTTGCTTATAGCCCAGCCGACCGCAAAGGGCCACATCAGGGCTGTCACCATGTTAAAAATCAACTCACAAGTCAAATTAAAATGAGTGACAGATAAACACAGGAGTGTTAAAAACTTAGTTCAGCGTCTCTTAAGAGTATTTTACAGTTTGGAGAGCGTTTTTACCACAGACATAGTCATTGTGGGGGTTTGTAGATTGGTAAAAGCCAGACATAGAATGAATGGGAAAAATTTGTAGTTGCACTAAAAGTTAAGTTTTCGTTTAAGTAAAAAGAAAACGAAGAATAAAATTTGAAGTGTTTGGGAATTGCAAATGGGTTTGCCCCAGTTTGGGTTGTGATGCGGCTTATAGATCCTCTCTGCCATCACATATTTCTGTCTGTAGTTGGGGAATGTTCCTCTCAGATCTGTAGGATAAAAATTAAAAGGAACCATGTACTTCTTTTGAACATGTTTCTGACATATTTTTGTAAGCATGGCACATATGTGAAATGAAAGTAGTGTAACAGGGATTGATTATTCATAGTCGAGTGTTTCCCTTCCCCTCTACTCCCCCCCCCCCCCCCCCCCCCCCCCCCCCCCCCCCATCTTTTTATAAAAATCAGTGAAAGGGTCAGTTTATGTTTCATTAGTGTCATTATTGTGGGCTTGTTACTTATCATTTTCAGGTGTGTTTTGATGCTCTCTCCTGGCCTCCACCATTTTTCACATCAGTTTTCTGATATTTCCCGAATTGTATGAGATACAGAAAAAAAACCCTCAAGAAGTCGGGTTAAAAATGAACTATTTGTTAATTGATGTTGTACATTTGTGAAGATATCATTGGTTTGGATCAGAAATGCTAAAAACCCACACTTTAAAATAACGTTGCTTCATTACACATGGAAAACCAGAATATTTTAAAAAAGTTTTTTCCACTTGTTTGACAAAGTAGTGTTTTCCTATTCCTCATCTTTTTTCCCCAAAAGAAAAAGAATAGAAAAAAAAACCTCCTTATGTTGTGGTATTTATAGGCATTAGCGATTGTTTCATTTAAAAGGATGATATTGCTTTGATGAGTGCTTGAATCATTAGTTTTTTATTTGAAGTGGTTTCAGACACCAGCAAAGGGGAATATGGACTTAATTTCTGTCCGGGGTCAGACCCATCAGTCTGGGCAAATTTTTTTGATGGCTTTTGAAAAGGCTGATCGAATTGGGGACTTCTTGAAGGTACATCATCACTGTTGTGATAGCCTTCTTTGCCACAACTTACCCAATTTTTTTGCGAATAGGGGTTTTGGGAAGTCCATGATTTAAATTGAAGGTCTTGTAGGGAAAACTTTAAAGAAATGATATTTGGTTTTACCTCTCAAGCAAGCGTCACTCAGTATTTTGTCTTTATACAACTAGATGGAAGGCTGTCATCATTGGTTGATAAATCTTTGACCCTTCCTAAGAAAAAGAAGAGGAAACTAAAAGAAATAAGTCCTCATTTGCACTGCTGGATCAAAGTTAACAGCTAGTTTAAAATCCTTGAATGTGAACAGTGTGTGTAGTCAAACGCTTGAGAAAGTTCATAGACAGGACCCTTGAAAAAACATATTTACGGACTTCCTTTACGGCAGATGAAAAATGTGTTCTTAGCCTTTACTGTTTATTTCTTTACGCATTCTCCCTTTTTACATTTGTTGAATGTGATAGCAGTGTGTGATATTCTGCTGTTTGTATCTTGCTTTGTTTATGCCTGCTGTGCAGAAAGTCTGATACAAGGCAGACCATTATCGTGATTATTTTCTGTGGGCAGTTCATCCTGGTGAGTTCCTGGAGCCCAAAGGGAGGAGAGTTTCCTGAAACGGGCATTGTGGGAGTGAAGTTCTTTGGCTTGTCAAACAGCAGGTGTTTCCAGAAAATGACAGCAAAGGGGAGAAAATCATTATTTCATTTCTTTCCACCGCTTCAGGGTACTTGCTGTCTGATGTTATTTTATTTTGTGGAGAAAGTTTCAAACTTTAACCATTGTGTTAGTTCAAAATTTTTTGTCTCTTTGTCACTGATTTTGGTTTGGGAAAATCTTACGACAGTGTTGTGGTTGGTTCGGCCTTTTGCAGCATGACGCCATCAGTTTTGTTAGAATTGAAAGATCTGGAGTGAAAACCGAAAACTTTGATTTCAAGTTTTCTGCTTGGGAATGTGTGCCAGAAGATTTTGTTGTGGTGTACCAACTCTCTTCGGTTTTTCATGTCGTTTGTGCACATCTTAATTGCCCTTGAGATCATGTGCAAGTAAAGAGTCCAAAAATTTTTGTTAGAATTTGTATGTTTGAGGCTATTATGAATTAAGTGATTGGAAGGTTAGGGTAGTCCGAGTGAAGTAAGAAATGGACAGTCTGTAAAGAACTGTTCAGTTTTTGTTATTGAAAAAACAAAACATTGAGCCTAACTTACTGTCGGTGATATAGTATTTGTGAGGAGCGCCCATTCTGGGTACAGTGTGTGTTAAATGTGTGCATCTGTGTACACGTTTGTGGCTGCCTTCTCATCCAGATTGCTTGTCACTGTTTAGTTTACATGTGCACATCATGTGCATATGTTTTGACTGATAGATACAGGCTCTCCCCCTGCTGCCATCTCATTTACTCAAAGTCGGGGACCAGTGGGGGTAGCTTCAGAGTAAGTGGATACAGGTCAGTTTAACGCATATTTTGTGTTGGTGAACTTTTAAAATCTAAGACTATAACTAAGTGCATGCATTCATTTTTAACTCACAGTCTCAAGCAGTTGCATACTTTTTTCATCATTCTTGAACTCGTCTGTTAATTTCTTTTATTATCATATGATAAATTAAAAAAAAAAACCCACACAATCCAGGACATTATTTTAACCACTGTGAAAACAACACATTAAAGAATAAATTTTCCCGGCAATACGCTGATTTTCCTAAACAATCTTCAGAAGTAAAGATACTGTAGTCATTTAAATGAACTGCCATTTTTAGCCATTTTCTGCCCAAACCTCGCATGGCAGCAGTCTGGACTTTGCGAATTTTTCTTCAGGAAGTTAAGTGTTGAGGGAGCAAATTCTGCCTGCCTGTTGTGTAGTCCGTAATGAATGAATCCTGACCTTTCTGTCATCCTCTCCTTTCCATTTAGCTTGTTATTTTTTCCCCCCTTTTTTTCCTTTTTTCATGGAGACAATGGGTGAGTGGTGAGTTGTGCTGTGTTTCAGAGAGCTAGTGATGTCCGTGCCCAGCAACAGACGACTTGCAGCAGTGTGGAGATGGTGCAGAAGATCATCACCTTCCTCACTGACCTCTCCATGGACCAGGTAGTTCTCATTGTGTCTGTCTGTCTGTCTTCTATGGTGGGGAAGGGTGGGAGATTTAGAGAGTGGAGTGGGATAGGATGGCAAGAGGGATGGAATTGACTTGTTTCTGAACGTTTTTAGGGAGCTTTACCTTTGTGTGTGTGTGTGTGTGTGTGTGTGTGTGTGTGTGTGTGTGTTTTAATGTTTTTTTTCTCTTTTTCTGCATGCATGCATCTTGTTTATCTCAGGGTAAGAAGAAAGGCAAAGTTTACCAGGCAGGACTTTGGACTACACTGGTTTGGAACTGGATGCCTTGTGTAAACTGTACATCAGCTTCTACGAAAGGTAAGGGAAAGTTCCTTTTAACCCTTTCTTTTCAGGGGAAGGGGGATGTTAGATAACGTACTGTTGCTTGATTCCCAGCTAAAGATCAGAGTTCACCCGGTATATTATTCACCACACAAACATGTCAAGTCGCTGAAGCATTTCAGAGGATGAGAGGTGATCTCTCGCATTTACAGTCACATTCTGTTTGGTGGGGGGCGGGAAGGGAGGGGGGGGGGGGGGGGGGGGGAATTTAACTCCTTTACCTCTTATCTCTTCTGTAGGAGATTGAAGACTATTCGAATGGGACTGTTGGGATGGGAGTTAATGGACTTACAGCAATCTTCTAAGAACATCGCATCATATGATAGTGTGTAGTCTGCCCTGTATGTTGTGATGAGGCTTCATTGCCCTGCTTATCAGGAGAAAAGTGATGAAACTACAGTATCAACCATGGCCTGTAGGTTGTTGATGTTTTTGCAGTGAAGGCAAGAAGTGTGTTTTACACCTTTCATTACTGACATTTTATACAGTTAAGAAGAAAAGAGGTGTTTTTGATAAACTGACAGTATGTTGATTTGTTTCTAGTTTGGACAGGTGTATCAACAATATGTACTGCACAAAGTAGTAGCTTGAGAATATGGAATGCTTCCAGGTAGCACAAAACTGATGGCAGTATGATGCAGGTCACAACCATGCTGGATTTGTTCCACAAGCTTTTGGTCTCCTCTGGAGATTCTTGGTCACGTGAAGTCTTTTTGAGAGAGACAAGTCTCCTACTCCTGGCCGCTTTGGCCTATGGCCATATGGTTGAAGATTTTGTCAGTAGATTGGAGGAAGTTTGTGTCCAAACATCTGTATTATGTTTTTTTTTTTTTTTTTTTTTTTTTTTTTTTTGGGGGGGGGGGGGGGGTTTGGAGGTTCATGATGATACGGTTATGTTCATGTAATGGGGGGGGAAGGATTTTTTTGGGAGGTATGTTTACGTACAACTGTTCAGTAGTAAAATCCTGTTGTTTGTAGTGTTTCTTTCTTTGTGGGTAAGGACCCTGGGTTTGTCTCTCACTGTGATTTGACTTCTGGCGTTTCGCTTTCTTTTTTTGCGCTTGTCCCTGTATGTGTATATACTGCAAATGTTTATATCTTTGTTTTTGGATGACACCGTGATCTGATTACTAAGTAACTGAGGAGTTCTAGCTTTGACTCTGTGCTGAGTTGGGTCAGTCAGGTTGGTTCGGGATGGGTGTGTAGTCTTTATTTTGCTTTACTTGAAGGCTGGAGGTACGAACCCCTGCTAAAGGAAATGACAAAAAGCTGTTTGATAGGATGTTGTGGTTTGAACGTTTGTGGAGGGGGTTGATCTGCATCTGCTGGAACTTCTTCATCGGCTGTTCCCTCTGTCCGCAGAACCGAGAAAGGTGAGGGGCTTTTGGGATTTAAATTCTTTTGTAGAAGTTAGTGTTTGGTCTGAATTACCTGCTACTTTCTTTGGTGATGCGTTTTAAGATGAATTCAGTTGTTTTTGCTTCAGACTCATGAAGAAAAATATATTTTGAATTTTGTTTTCTGCAAAAATTGTGGCCTTGCTGGTCCAGCATTTATTTTCCCATGAAAAGGCAGTGCTGTTTCATTTTCGCTGTAATGTGTGGATGAAAAATAGAATGCAGGTATTTCTCATTTACACACCACACAAATTGCACATTTTCACTCGCTAACACACACTACATGACATTGCACACACACACACACAAAAGGGCACGCCAGCATGCAAAATGCAGCACAAATAGAAGAAAGTTGTTTGTAACATTTTTCATGTGTTATTTTAAGGACACATTTTGTGTTTGCTGTTGTTAGTAACTGTATTCCTATTTGTGGTGATATTGTGTGTGGTGTAATTGGCCATCCAGTTTAGGGTGATATTGTATGTGCAAATTCCATAAATTACGTGGGGGTAAATTATATTTGGCCCAAATTACCTACTGGGAAGGAAATAGTATTATGATTTTAATCCCCATCCGCACTTTGTAAAAAAATGTTTGTTCTTGTTGTATATTCAAGAGATAGTAGGGGTTTGCTTGGTTTATGCCGTGTTTCAGATTGAAAAAAATTTTTATGTTGAGTATTGTTTTGCCTGTAGGAGACTTTATGTATTGTTCCAGCATTGTGTTTGTAACGTGCTTTCAAAGTTCGTACTGAAATGATAAAAGAACGAATTGGTGGTGTTTTAGAATAAACGTTTGGTGTATTCACCTTCGGGGAGTGAAGAGGTGTTCCAGCGCACTGGCATTATGCCATTTGTTGAAGTCTTGAAGCTTTGGGTTTGCCTCGGAGACAGCGAGGATGTTGTTCCAGCAACCTGTGTCGTCAGATTGACGACCCGCCATTGACCACAAGAGAAAGGGCCCTACAAGCTGGCTGAGCAGCCATTGGGATGGTATGGGTGGTGTGTTGAGTTGTGTAAAAATTTGATTTATTTAATAACGGCAGGTGGTTTATGTTTGAGCTGAAAGCTGATTGTTCACTTGATGGTGATGAAAGAGAAGGCACGTGCAAATGCTGCAGGCTGACCAGCAGGATCATTTGCAAAACTGTATAGTTCTACTTCATTTTTGTGATTTTTCTCCCATGAAAGTTAGATATTAAAGCATGAAGTTGGTTGGTTTGTGAGTTAGGTGAACGTTGGAATGTGCCTAAAGGATGAGCATTTTTATGTGATGTGGATCTTGCGAAGTGCATAAGTTTCTCTAATCTCTTTAAAATTGTAGTGGGGTTTTTTCAAAATTTCATAAACATATCAGAAATTTTGATCTGTCTCAGTGCGGGGAAAAATCGGGTTATGATTATCTATGAATTTTAAGATTTTTTCCTCAGTGAGCACAATGAGGTAAGAAGGTATTGAGGATGGGGAGATGGGGATATTATTCAGCACTGCACAGTTTCAAATTAAATCTAGAAAACTTGCAACTTTTCCCCTTTTTTTTTTTGGAACACCCCCTGTTATATGAAAGCTTCTTTCTAAAGGTGAATGATGTGGCCAAAACAATTGAAGAAGAAGAAGACTGTAGTAGGCCCATGAGGATTCTGTACTGCAGTCTTGGATGTAATATGATAATGATGAGTTATATCAAGTGTTAAGGATGGATTGGGAGGGTTGGATTTAAGGGAAGATGACTTTGCAAGAATCTGCATTTCCCTAATTGACCTTCTAGTTTCATCAATTTTATCAAATTGACAAACTTGGCAAAAAAAAATTAAATTTGGTAGGGAGTGGAAAAGTCATACCCTTTTCATCTTTCTCACTCACCCCGCAGAACAATACACGACCACAAGATTGACAGTAAGAACGTTGGAGCCATCCCCACAGTATTGTGCTATGTCTCTTAGAGTAATCAGTGTCTTAAGCTTCTTTCTGCTTTTGCAGGGCGTCCCGTTTTCCCTGCAAAGATTCCAAAACGTAGCGTCTGTTCTCCATGATTAACAACGTGGATGAAAGTGGGATTACTTCTCTCTGCACTTGTAAGCCTCTGAGGTGCAAGTGAGAGTTGGAGCAAGTTGAAAATCTAGATGTGTGTGTGTTTTGTTTTGTGTGTGCGTGCGTGCGTGCGTGCGTGCGTGCGTTGTGTGGTGTGTGTGCGTTTGTGTGCGGGGCGTGTGCGTGTGTGTGTGTGAAAAAGGGTTATTTTCTCGTTGATGAATGAGTTCATTTTACAGATCAGTAGTTTGGGGAGAAAAGTTAGTTTGTAGTTTAAAAAAGATGTTGGTGTTCAGAAAGCTAAACTTTCAGAGATGCCATATTTGATAAGAAATGTGATGTGTGTGTAGGGAAAATTGAGTATGATTGGAATTTTGTCATTTCTTCCATGATGATTTTTATAATCAGATTTTTTTGGAGATGTTGGAGTAAGGGGACACATACTTTCAGTGCGGAACATTTTGAAGTCTGCTGGTTTTGTTAAGTGCTTTGTACTTACAAAAGAAGCTTATGTAGTGTGTAGAGAGTAGGTATGGAAAGAAGTGAGCTGTATTTTTAAGATTTACGTGTATGCAGAAAAAAGGTGAGATTGGGTGCCATGAGTGGAGAGTTTTTTGTTTGAATGGGAAAGTGTTGACTTGCTGCTTGAAAGGAGAGAGACAAAACACAATGTTTGTGGCATGAGGTTTGAGCTTCACATGCTTGAAGATAGCAAGGAGGAAGGGAGAGTGCAAAAGGGAAGATGACGGAGTTTGTTTTGTGTAAAAACTACCCACGCATGTAGTGAGTAAAGAAGAAGATGGACTGGTGTAGGTTTTTATGTGTAGAACTTCCACGGCACATCAGTGACGTGGTCTTCCAGTCCTGTGCAAGTTACTTCAGCTTGTGGATAACATGGCTGGATGGACCTGCCGAAAGTCCACACTGAGGTGTGTGTGTGTGTGTGTGTGTAAGTATGAGTGTGTTTTGTGTGGGGATTGCGTTTGTTTTTATATATTTATATATTTTATATATATTTTTTATTTATGTGTGTGTGTGTGTGTGTGTGTGTGTGGTGTGTGTGTGTGTGTTTTGCTTGTGCTACAACATTACGTGGATGTTTTGTCACTATTGGATGTAAAAGTTTGTTGGGGTATGATGATTGTCCAACAATTGAGCAGGAAAAAGTAGTGGTGATGGTGATGATTAAGAGATTGCGGTGATGACGGTGATAGTGATGATGATATTAGATTTGATGGTTGCGGTGAATGAGATGATGATGATATGATTGCGGTGATGTCGGTAAGTGATGATGATATTAGAGTTGATGGTTGCGGTGAACGAGATGATGATGATAATGTAAACGAAGATGAATGTGATGTCTGACAGTCTTTGATTCGGAACGAGTGCTGGAAGTGATGAGGACGCTTGTGGTGGTGGCGGGCAAAGGTGGCAGTGGCCATGGCCAGAGTGGGACAGCATCCAGATCACCCACCTCATCCCCTCATCAGTGCGCTGCAGACCTCCCTCCTGGTTGGTGCTGGCAGCAGCTCTCCGACCAGGACCCCACAGAGCAGCTCGAGCCACTGCCTGCCAAATGCTGGTCACTTGTGAGTCATTCGCTGGATGGGCGTTGTTGGGGGGTTTGTATGGGAGGGGTCACATTTGTCATTGATTCAGCAAAGCCAGCTTGTTTCTTGTCTTCAGATTGAAGGAGGAAATCGGTTGATTTGTGATGATTAAGCTGATTTTGAGAGACATTTTGTCTTTTCCTTTTCTGCGTTCAGCTGGTATTCTCGTGGTTGAGCCGGGGAATGATTTTAGAGTTGTCTTGTGTCGGTTATAAATGGGTGCAACAGTTTGTATAAAGGAGGAAGGTGTAAAAAGGGAAGGGAGTAGGGTGGGGTAGGCAGTGTACATGGACAGATTTGAAGTCTGTTCTAATGAAGTGAACTTTTGATGCTAGAACTACTCTTGTGGTTTGATCCATTCTTCTCAATGTGATAGGTTTGAGGATGTGATGCCTGCCTTTTGTGGAGGAGTTTTTTTAGGCATTACCCTCAGAGTGCTCGGTTCTCTTCGGAAATGACCAGGAAAGACCAAAGTAGTCGGAACTTTTCCTCTTTCTTACTCTCGGTCGATTTTCATTATAAGGGGCCTGCCAAGACCTTATGCTCTTATTCTCTGTGAGATTTGTTCGCTGTCACTGGAGGGTCTGACTCGGATGTAACTTACACTTGTTCGGAGTCCAGGAACTTTGCCACAGACTGTGTGGAATGACAGAGAGCTCTTGCTTGATTATTTTTCTTTTGAGAAAATTTCATGGGATGGGAAAGACCAAAGTGTTTTCAGGTGGAAATTTAGCTGATCGCCTGTTACACATGTTTTTTTGTCCTGCACATTTTCAGATGCCTTCTTTTATCGTCAAGGCAGTGGAAGCATGCCAGCTGCTGAAAGAAGGGACGAGCAAACTGGAGGACTATGTGAGGAACCTCAGCCCTGCCTTTCTCTCCTCCATCTCAGACAGCTGGTGAATTTGCTGGTTCTTTTTTTCTTGGGCGTGTAACAGACTGTGACTATTGAAAAACATTGTAAACAACAACATGCTTGACTGTTGTTTGCCAACATTATTATGAATGTGCTATTTTTTGTTTAAAAAAAGAGAAAGATTTAGACATGAATATCAAAGGTCTGCCATACTGGCAGCTTTTAAATGCAGAAGACTTAACTTTCTAAGGCACAATGGGAAGAGGTGGGCAATTTGGTTAACATATTCTAAGGCACAATGGAAAAGATGGGCGTTTGGTTAAATTTTTCTAAGCACAATGGGAAAAGATGGGCACCACAAATTGCCACTGGCTCTGAATGCCTTGTGACCATTCAGACATCAAAGCAATGTCCTTTCATGAGGTTTTTGACTTGTTTTGACCTTTAACCATCAGAGCGACTCTGGAAATTGTACGATAATACAGGTGCACCCCCTGACTATCCAGCGAATTTTTTCTACTTGTGTGGGAAAAAAACAATCACCACACATACCTTGCACATTGCGCCCGGCCAAACACACAAAACACACACACACACACACCCCACACACACACACACGCACACACACATGTACATGGGCCGGTCACACACACATACACACACGCAACATACAACACACACACACACACAAACCACCACCACACACACACACTCTCATCATCACACTCTTCAACTCACTCACTCCTCACTCACTCACTCACAAACACACACACACACACGCCACACACACACACACCACACACACACACCACACACACACACACACACCACACACACACTCACCACCAACACCCCACACTCGCATGCACAATGGCCTCGTCAGTCCCGATGGGGATGCTACTCTTCCCGCTGTCGGATTCATTCTACAGTTCTTTTCTCACATGTCTTGAAGTAAACGAAATGAAATCATCAGTGTCTGTTGAGTCGTGACCTTTTTGGAAACAGATAAGAAGGTGTGGTGGAAGTCAGAGGGCACATGTCTATAAAATGGGGTAACAGTACATGTCTTCTGTTTTGCAAATCTGCCTTCATGAACTGCAAAAAAACAAAATACTGGAATGCAGTGAAAGGGGACACCCATTTGTTTTCCCGTGGTATTAAAGGATGAATTGTACATCGTAGAATTTGACCCAAGTGTCTACATTGAATTATGATGATGTTTTTCTGTGTGTTTGTGTGTGCGGCGTGGTAATGTGTGCGGGATGTGATGTGTGTATGTGTGTGCTGCATTTGTGTGTGTGTTGGGTGTGTGTGTGTGTGTGTTTTGTTTCTCAGGTGTATCCATGATGTCATGGTGGACAGTCTTGTTCCAACAAGGGGTCACCTTTGTCAAGTTTCTACGCCTTTATGGAATTGACTTTTGGAGAGAAACTGCCCCCTCCTTTTTCTGAGTACTTACGCGAGGTACCTGACCTCTATTTGAGATTCATTTGAAATGGGCGTAGCTTGGGTGGAGGGGAGGTGGGGGGTGGGTGAGGGGCCCAAAGACAGCCAGGACTGACTCTGGATGACTTGGGGAAAAAAAGACGGGATGGGGGGGAGGGGGGGGGGGGGGTGGAGAAGCTTGTTGTTTATTTGCGGGAAAGTGAATGTCAGAGATGAATTTTTTAAACCTTTTCTGTTATATTTTGGTTATGAAATGAAATTTGTAGGTATTTTGATATTTTGGGGAGAAACGATGAGAAAAACTGTAGCGCATAAAAGTGTGTGTGTGTGGGGTGTGGTGTGTGTGTGTGTGTGTGTGTGTGGCATTTTGTGTGGAGTGGTGTCAGTTTAAGATTGTGTGTATGTTTTTTTCGGTGTCCAAGTTAATTGGGGTGCTTTGCTGTAGGTTTGCTTTGTTGTTTTTGTTTGTCCCCAAATAAAGGAGTGTCTGGTATTTAAATATTAGTTTTGTAGTAACGGGGTGCCTAGCAGAGGGTTAGAACTTTGTCCTTGTTAAAGAGGGTGTCGTTGAGGCTGGCGGGCTAGCAGTTCAGTTGTGGAACAGGATTTTTCTGATTTTGGGATGTACATGCAGACCTTTCTAATTGTTGAACTTCTTTCCATCCATCTTCTGCTGTGTGTGTTCACATGAAGAATAGTAAATATGAAAGTGGGCTGTCAGTGCATTGCTGTAATCCTTACAGGCCTTTGGGATATTGGAAGTGTGAAACACCCAGCATGTATTAGTATTTCTTGAAGATTGGGGGTAGATGTGTTTAAAAATTCCTCATTGTCCACTGAAATATGAACAAGCAACAATTTCGTCTGTAGTCTATGTGTTTGCCATGGACACTGAGGTCCCATTAGTGATGGTTATGATATGATGATGTGGTTTTTTTCTGTTTGTGTGCCTACTTTACAAGCGCAGCTGGTTGCATGAAGAATGAGGCTTGTGCTGAGGACGTGGGATGTGGAGTTCCCCACATTGACAACAACCCTCTATCAACAGGTCAGGGGTTTTGAGTATTGGTGGGTTTCTTAGTTTGGTCTGAGTATTATTGTTCAGTGTTTGACTTTAGATAAATGCTAAATGATCTGATGATTTTTTTTTTCTTCTTCTGAAACAGTGTAAAAGTGGATTTCACAAAGATGTGGGAGAGCTCTCTTTTGTACAGAAGGTTCAATGAGTGGTTTTTGATAAAAGATCTTCAGTTTTGTGCGTTTTTTAAGTTTGAGAAATACAGATTTCTTGTTAGATAAAGTTTAGATAATGTTCCACGGATTGACAAAATGATCAGTTCTTTATTCGGAAGACATTTACGGTTTTGTTGATTCAGACCTTGCCATAGCTGCCAGCTGAACTCTTGAGTACACCCGTGATGCAGTAAATTTTGATAAGCTTAAAGCTTGTATGGTGCCACACCAACACAAAAAAACAGGATTTAGGTGTTTGAATAATCCGAGCAACAGCAAACATAACATTGTGGAACACCATCCTTAAGAGAAATCGCCAGAATAGGCTAGCTGGCCCACAGTCACAAAGCCGACACTTGTTCAGTAGAAAGTGATTCATCATGGCAAAGATTAAACAACAACAAAATTTGATACAAGAATAATGACAAAAAAGTAAGAAGCTGTCAGATTTTTTGACAGGAGGAAAACAATAAATGGTGATTAGGAAGACAGTTGCACAGGATTTACCTGTTTCAAAGGACATGCAAACTTTAACCAGTATAGGCCCGTGAGAAAAAAATGAAAGCAAAAAAACGCAGGAACTGACAATTGACCATAATTTTAGACATCTTGGACATGATAGTAAAATCATGTCAAGACAAAAATCACTGTGATTACTGAAAAGTCGTACCTAACCCGCAATGGAAGGGGGGGGGGGGGGGGGGGGGGGGGGCAGTAGGGAGCCAAAGAAAGGAAGTTACGAATCGACGGGTGTTTTTCAGGTGTTCTGTTGTCTGGGGGCCCAATTATCTTGACTTTGATCAGTGTGAACGGAGGAGGTGGGGTACGCTCGCTTTCTGGTGTTTTTTTTCTTTTTCTTTTTTTTCAATTGTATAATTCTTTGAATTTCGGTGTTAAAACATGCGTGGGATTTTTTTTCCTTTGTAGTTTGGAGGGGGGATGTTTAAGTGGAGGAGGGATTTTGAAAACTGATTGCACCATTAAGGATTAGAATGTTTTTTGTATTCTTTTCTGGGTTGGAAATTTAGACTGATTAGATTAATTCATGTATGTGTTTTGCACTGTGGTTTTTTGTTTTACGTTTTTCTTTCTCAAGATCAAATAATTGGTGTGTGTGTGTGTGTTGTGTGTGTGTTTGTGTGTGTTTTGTGTTGTGTGTGTGGTGTGTGTGTGTGTGTGTTGCATGTCTTTAGTTGTGCAAGTAGTAGCTTTTGAACAAGTACAGAATTGTCTGGTTTTAATTCTATGTTGAATGTAAATGCCCCTAGTAATGTATTCTGTGTTTTTTGAATTTCTCCTTTCAGTTTATAAACTTGATTGTTGGCAGGTACGGGCTACTGGGGTTTACTGTCGCCATGGAGTTGGAAAATTCGCTTGACCAGAAGTGGCACCAACAATGGCCAAAACCAGGTGCACTTTGTGGCTCACCTGACTTCATCTTCCGATCAGACAGCAGCACACCGAATGGGGGTACAAGTTCAAAGGTAGGGGGTTAGTTCTTGCTGTGCTCTTTGTTTGTATTGTGGGTAAATGTGAATTCTTCAATTTCTTTTCAGCTGGACATTTTATGTTCAAAGTACACGACACTCAGGAAGGCACAATTTTTTTATCATGTGTCTGCGGGTCTGGATTGTTTCTTTTAAACCAGTTTGTGTGACAGTCCAACCAAATGTACTGATTTTTGCTGGGCCAGATTCAGTCTTCCTGAAACCTTTTTTTGAATGGGTGGGAAAGTTTTTTGCAAAGTAGCTGAAATGTCCCAGTTCAGTCTTTTTTCTGAATCCCTCTCCAAATTTATCAGTTGTCTGTGTAATTCATTTTTCTTCTAATTTTTGTTAAAATTGGTTCAGTTGTTTGTGCCCGATCTCCTTGCGAAGTCAGCAAAGAAATCAACAGAAAAAATAAACCCGAACCCATGGTGGAGGTTAAAAAAAAAGAAAAAATACACTGAAGTGCCCAAAGGGACCCAAAAAGTACTGTTTCAACTGCCAAACCAAACAGCCAGGGAAAAATCCTGCACCACCCCTTGGAAGCCTGCGCTGTGTTCACATAGGGGCAGGCATGCACAGGGCATGCCATTAGGGGATCAGGGACTAACTGCTCGGGTTGTAAATGCTATGGTGTGACCACCAGATGCAACACAACAGTATTTCCGTGGAAGCACCCCATGGGGACACTTTGGTGAAAATGTTATCCCCAGCGGTGGAAGTTATAAAAGTAGCTAGCAGTTTTTTTATAAATTTGCCAGGATAGTCTCCTGTTTACATTGATTCTGTTGTTTTTGTGGCATTTGTATTGACTTTCTTTAATGAGCTAATGAAGATTCATAATCATTTTAAATAGTCTTCATATAGATTTTCTTCCATAGCATACAGAAAGCAATGCCATAAACTATATGGTAGGATTTTATTTGAAATTATATGATTAAAAAAATTTTTTTTTTACTCTCTCTGCAATGCTTTGACAGTGATGGTATGACATTGTTGGCTGTGATGGATTTATTTACTGTCTTCTAATTTCATCTTTAGTGTTATAATCATTTTTTCTTATATAGTTTCAATGGGGCTTGGGTAAAAAAAAAAGGGGGGGGGGGGATTAATTTGGTGTGATTCAGGCTTATATGAAATTGATTGTGACAAAGAAGAAAAAGATACACCTGAAGGCACGAGTGGCTGTGTCTTTTTCTTCTTCATCATAATCAGCATCACACCAAATTAATCAAAACCCACTTCTTTTTTTTTAACCCAAGTTTCATTGAAACTTTCATGAATTAACATTCTGTGATGAACTACTGACTGACATACAGGTGACAGCCAAAGGCAGCCCAGATGTTCCATTGTCCTGGGCCTACGACTTGCAGTTGGGGCTGACGAGACTGTTTGGGTGTCTGTGTGGAGCCACCCTGGCTGCCAATCCAGGTATGTGTGGAAGGGAAACATAAACATATCTTCATAGAAGGCACTTCAAGTTTTGGCTTAGGAACATCACTTTTGCTATTACTTTTTGTCCGTGCTTTACTTATGGTTTTTTTTTTTTAATTTTTTATTATGCTTTATATTCTGTATTCATATTCTAAAGGAGATCTTTTGATCCCAAGTAGATTTTATTTTGCTCGGGAC
Organism: Conus ventricosus; assembly: GCA_018398815.1. Classification (NCBI taxonomy): domain Eukaryota; kingdom Metazoa; phylum Mollusca; class Gastropoda; order Neogastropoda; family Conidae; genus Conus; species Conus ventricosus. The sequence goes on along the minus strand of CM031596.1, from coordinate 28,499,474 downwards.
ACACTAGGTCTGATTAACATTGATTTTATATTTTGTTGTTGTTGTCAAGTTCAGAATATTGTTTTCCTGACATTCAGATGTGTTACACTGGATTCAGTACAGGCAGTTTTAAGTGTCTGGTATAAACAAATTAATTTTTTCTCAGTCTCAATATTTAGACAGAATTTATGTTGTTTAATCTCATCTGTATTGACTTATGGATCTTTAGGATCATAGCAGAAACAGCAATTTGTCCACACTGGGCAACACTTTCAGAACCCACCAGCTGCTGTGATATTGCTGTCTCAGCTATGTGTATGCATATGACTATTTGTTTGAAAGCTTTTTTGAATTCATATTACAAAATAATCTCAGTTTACACCAATGAGGATAGTGATGACACTGTGTGTTTCAGTGATGTGATGAGGATGGAGATGACTTTCATGTTGGTGTTGCAGTGATGCCCGGTGACAGCCTCCATTTGCTGGACGACACGGCAGAGCAGGACGTGCTGCGCAGCGAGCTGTGGACCACACTGTTCCGCGGGGGATACATGATGGGGAAGCTGCAGCGATCCCTCTCTGGAAAGTTTGTGAGTGCTCTGCACAGGTCACTTGTGTGCATTGATTGGATGACGGTAGTGATAGAAGCAGTTTTTTGGTCAGTGGTTGGCTCTCTGCTTACATTGGAAAGGTGATGTGTTTGATTCCAGAGTGCCTTTGTCATGTTCTGGTGGTGGAATAAGTGTGTTCTGTGAGGTGTCTCTCTACCTCATGTCTCTGGTTATCTCCATCAGCTGTATCACGAACAAAAGAGAACAGTATGCCACAGAAGAGTGTAATGCACACAGCGCGTGCAATGCCATGCAATGCCATGCAATGTAATGTATGTAACTTTGAAAGTCAAGTTTGGAAATTAGAGTATGTCGTTGAAGTGTTTGTTCACATCAAGTGTAAATTAGCTTTACTTTTTGACTGGTCCATGTGAATGAACTAATGGGCAAGATATGTAGGTGAATGTGGGCACTTATCATACTGTTATTACTCTTACCAGTCCATCTCAGGGACCAGCATTCTTGTCAGGAGCAGGAAAAGGGTTAACAATACTGCTGCTGCTCATTTTCTCGTTAAGTGATTTCTTTGTATTGAAAGAAAGAAAACAGAAATGTAAGGAACAAGTACAAATTTCTACTTCTTCTTGATCCTTTGGTTTTTATTTTCAGGGGTCCCGTTGGGGTCTCTATAACCCATTGTCATGGTCAGTGCAATGGGATAGAGGTAGTGCAAGCAGTCAGTTAGTCTTGTATGTTGTCCATTCAGATGAACTTGCAGTGTTTGATGCCGGTGAAGACAGTATCTTGTTTACCACCATTTGTATTAAACTTAGCTAAATAACAATGCTCTCAAAGTGGAGGAATATGAAAATGAAACACACAAAGATTGTGTTGTATCAGGAAAAGACTAGGATATGAGAGGAAGCTGTTGGGAGAGGCGAAGGAAAAAAACAAGTAGGGGAGTGAGTTGAGGAGAGGTCACAGATATGTCAGATTGCATTTTTCAGACTGAGGACAGATTGCATTTAGGTTGAATCTCTGAGTACGCTAGACTGAAGTGGGGTGTTGTTCACGTTGTTTGGCTGTGCAGCAGTGTTTATGTTGTTGGTCCCTCATTTCCACACCTTTTAGCTTCCACAACTGTCACCTGTTCAGCCAGCTGACCAAGCTGTGACAATGTGTGCAGGTGACAGATGAATGCACAGCGGCACTGCTCTTGCTGAACGAGTGATCAGCGGACCTGACGCTGAGAGTGACCAAAGCATTAAGGCCACAGCCCAAAAACTGAAAGACAAGTGAGCTGTCGACCTATACTGCATTTTGACTAGTGAAAAGATCCATCATTAGTTTGGGCATTTGAATGTGTGTACTTCCATGTATGATAATCTAAGACTTGTGTTTATCATTAGAAACAAATTTCTGCCATATTTTCTTCGGTGCTCTTGCCATAGCATTACTTTGCTTTTCTCAACTTCGTGTGTGCAGCACATGTTTTTACTGTGAAGAAAACAGTGTAGGAGTTCAGTATATGCAGCTACTATCTTCTGATGATCAACGAAGAACGCGGTGTAGGAGTTCAGTATATGCAGCTACTATCTTCTGATGATAAAACGAAGAACGCGGTGTAGGAGTTCAGTATATGCAGCTACTATCTTTTGATGATCAACGAAGAACGCGGTGTAGGAGTTCAGTATATGCAGCTACTATCTTCTGATGATCAACGAAGAACGCGGTGTAGGAGTTCAGTATATGCAGCTACTATCTTTGATGATCAACGAAGAACGTGGTGTTGGAGTTCAGTATATGCAGCTACTATCTTCTGATGATCAACGAAGAACGCGGTGTAGGAGTTCAGTATATGCAGCTACTATCTTCTGATGATCAACGAAGAACGCGGTGTGGAGTTCAGTATATGCAGCTACTATCTTCTGATGACCAACGAAGAACGCGGTGTAGGAGTTCATGTATATGCAGCTACTATCTTCTGATGATCAACAAAGAACGCGGTGTAGGAGTTCAGTATATGCAGCTACTATCTTCTGATGATCAACGAAGAACGCGGTGTAGGAGTTCAGTATATGCAGCTACTATCTTCTGATGATCAACGAAGAACGCGGTGTAGGAGTTCTAAAGATACTACATGAAGAACGACGCAGACAGAAGTATAGCATCATATATTGTCCACTTCACACTAATAGTGCTGAATAACATCTTCTTTCTTCAGTTTCTAAGATCAATGCTGATGAAGCACAACTTGTCAGGGTTTTTTTTTTGCCAGTCTTGAAGCACCTCTGAGTGCATGGCAAGGATATCCATATGTTTCTGTATGATGGCAGGAAGAATGATTCCAGAAGAAGTGAATTTCTTGGTTAATGCTGAATGTCCATTTCTTCCAAAACATGGAGCAAGCAGAGGTGCATCTGTCCGGTGCCAGGAAGGGAGCAGACTGGGATGAAAGTACACACTTAGAAGTGAAAGTTGATAGGGCATGAACACTGGGATGAAAGTACACACTTAGAAGTGAAAGTTGATAGGGCATGAACACTGGGATGAAAGTACACACTTAGAAGTGAAAGTTGATAGGGCATGAACACTGGGATGAAAGTACACTTGGAAGTGAAAGTTGATAGGGCATGAACACTCAGAGGGATTGAGGGAGTGCTTGAAGTGGCACAAAGAGGCTGGATTTTAGCTCAGGTTTCCTAATCGGCAAAGGCACGTTGAGGCAAAATGGTATAATAGCACTTAGACTGTCAGTCAGTCAGTCATTCCCTTGACCGCTGGGGTCGTTTGGGGGACGTGATGAGGCAGCCGCCGTTTCTCTCCAGGCTCTTCTGTTGGTGGGTGTCTTGCGGAGATCTGGCATGGTCATTTTGGTCCAGTCCTTTATGTTGTCGGACCAGCTCTTTCTCTGCCGTCCTCGTCTGCGCCCTCCTTCAACGGTACCTTGGAAGGATGGTTTTGGAGAGGGTGTTGTGACGAATGACATGGCTAAACCATGCCATCTTCGTCGTTTGACGGTTGCTAGAAGTGGTTCGTGGGGCCCAACTAGGTTAGTGACCAGGTTCCGCACATAAACATTGGTCTTGTGTTCGTTGTTTCTAAATTTTGTCATGGGAATATCCCTTTTTTGTCAACTGATAATGCTCAAAACAAAACATATTATCATTCTGGAGTCACACATCTTTGCCCAATCTGCACCTTTTGTCTGTCTGCCCTCTTCACATGCTTCCCTCTTCATGCGCTTCCTTTGGTGCATGGTCGTCTGTCTGTCCAAAATCTTGACCTTTTCAGCCATTGAACGCATTGCAGTTCAGCTCCCTTGAGACGGACAAACGTCAGTAAGACTCGGGAAGAATGTATTGAATTTTTGTGTGTGTGTGAAAAATGCTTCTACTTTTATTTGAGAGTCAAAAATGGTGATTTAAATGTAATCGAAGAAATGCATATTAAGAAATTGTGTGTCATATTATTTTCATTCAGTGTTTTCTCATGAATGTTATTTTAGACTAGGATGTGTGTGTGTGTGTGTGTGTGTGTGCGTGTGTGTGTGTGTGTGTGTGTGTGTGTGTGTGTGTGTGTGTGTGTGTGTGTGTGTGTGCGACTCTCACAGGTGCCAGGAACACAAACCAAAGGGGGCGGTGGGTGGTTGAGGATGTGGATGCTGCATCTGGGCAGTTTTCTCGCCCTTGTCTGGCACACACAGCACTACGTCAGGACATGGATAAATTCAGTGAGAGTTTGTATGTGTGTGTGTGTGTGAAGCTGGCAAATATAGCAGCTCCTATTTCAACTCAGGAATAAACTAAATCGGAGATTTTCCCTTTTCTACTAGACTGAGTGTTAGAGGATCTGTGCAACCACCTAATTTGGTTTTCCACATTGAGTACATGTGAGAATAAAAGAAATCCCACAGCCTTATGGGTATGGGATGGAAGAGCTAAGGTTCATGGTGTCTTGGGTGAATCATAGTGGAATGCGGTGCCAAACTCTTTCTTTTCACTTTTTTTTTACCTTCCCTGAGATGCGTAAGGTACTATGCACTTCTGCATAGAGAGAGAGGGATTCTAGTCACTGTCTAGCTCTGTTGCCAAATGCAATCACATTTATGGTTTTTACACAGTGCTGGGAGTCTGATGAACATGCCCAGATTTAAGTTCAGGGTTTTGTTTGGTTGAATTATAACTGCATGCATGTGTACGTTAGTGGTGTATGTGTGTGTTGTGTCTGTCTGTGTCTCTGTGCCCACGCTTGCATGCAGGAGTGCATGTGGAAACAAATTGTAATGCCCACTCAGCCTGAAATCAATAAATCATCTACAACTGGAAATAAAATAGACCACAGCCATTACACAGCTCGTCATATTTTTCTGAATTCTGCAATTCAGGGGGTGAATAGGGAGAGGGGTGGTGTGTTCTGAGGGTTCCAGCATCTTATGTATTTTCTTCATGTACAATAGAGAGCATGCTAACTTATTCAGAATGATATGGAAATGTGATAATAAGAACAACAATACAAAAAAAAAAAATAATCATGATCTCAGTCGTAATCAAAGACCCCCCCCCACCCACCCCGAAGACGCCATTCAAAAAAGAAAATCAGAAAGAGCATGGAAGCACATCATAGAATTTTTTTTTAAAAAAAGAAGAAAAGAAAAGAAAGCCTCACAGTATGATTGCAAAAATGTCATCATTCTTGTGGTAGATACTGCCAAATTTTTGCTCACTGGGAAAGGGTTTTTTTTTTTTTTTTTTACTGTTACCTTCTCATGGTCCATTCCACATTTATCAACTTCTTGATGAAGTAAGAATAGCCAGTTCTTTCTCCTCTTTTTAGGTGTGTACTTCCGTCTAGTAGCAATGTATCTGTTAAAAAAAGTAAAAGAAATTGCAAGCACACTCAGACACACACACACACACACACACACACACACACACACACACACACACACACACACACACACACACATTCTCTCTCTCTCTCTCTCTCTCTCTCTCTCTCTCTCTCTCGTGCATTTTTGCCTCTTCCATCCTGGACAAAGTAATCCAACCCTTCAAAGTATTGCATGCAGTTTAATCTGCATTTAGGTTGATCCTAATCAGAATTGGGATGTATATCTTTTATGAATTCTGTCAGTATTCTGTCTTTTGTCTTTTATATCTATTGGCAATTTTGTCACAGGCATCTTTACTTCTCATAGAAAGTGTAATGCATATAAACCTCAAGTATTGTTATTGGGAGGTACTGATGGGGGAATGAACTTCTAATGCAGCCAAGAACCCAGAGACGAGTGCTGTGACAGAAGGTCTTCTGCAGGCCTACACAACAGCAGAATCTCTTCGCTTGGCACTGGTGAGTTGTCTGTCACTGATGTGTGTGTGTGTGTGTGTGTGTGTGTGTGTGTGTCTTGACTTTCTGTGCATGTGAAAGAAAGAGACATGAACAGAGAGAGACAGGACCTGTGTCCTTGCATGGTGTGTTGTGTGTGGTACCAGGCCAGTCAGCGACAGAAACTGGCTGCCCATGAAGAACTGACAGCAGAGAATAACCCGGTGCTGGCCTGCAAAGAGAAAGCCATCTACCTGCTCAAGTTTGGCGGCCTCACCGGGTGCAGCTCAAGAATGAGGTGATCTTTCTTTTGTTGTGTTGCTCTGTGTTGTGTTATAGTCTTGTTGTGGCCTGCAGAAGAGACAGCTGTCTCTCTCCTTGTGTTAGCGCATGCGAGTGCAGGTTGGGGAATGAGGTGACTTTTTGTTTGTGTTTTGATGTATTACACTGTGCTTCATTGGTGTGTTATTTTGGCGTGATATATGGTTTTCTAAGAGCTGCCATCTGTCTGCTTCTCAGCTGATTTTGAAATGGGCAAATGCGAGGGGGAGGGAATGGGGGAGCGATTGGGGTGGGAGTACCCTCGCAGATTTCTGCTGAAAAGAAATTATCTTCCACCTCTAACATGTGATTAATAAGTAATTTTTGGGACCCCTTTCACCAACCCTATAATCAGTTTTCTGTTGATGTGTTAGGTGTGTGTGTGTGTGTGTGTGTGCGCGCGCGCGTGTGTTTGTTCTCTCATCTTTTGTGCCAGCTTTGTGGCCTTGCACCCACACCACTCATCCCAGCTCCACGTACACACCCACAGCCTGGCTTGTCCTGCCTCAACCCTGGCACCAGCAATCGATAGGGAACAGTCGGTGTCAAGTTGTCATAGTATACCCAACAGAGGAGACACTGCACTGCTGCAGAGTCACTTCTGTGTTATTCAGGGGTATCTGTTCTGATCCAACATTTGCAGGACACCGCCTACTAAGCCCCCTAAAGATGACAGTAGTTGCTCAGTTGTGGAACCCGCATGAGTGATGTATTCCCTCCAGAGGTGCCACTGTGTCAATCCAAAAGTCCCAATGAACTTGCTAATACTGGTGACCCAATCAGAATCTCACCAAGGGTATAGACATGGAGAGGAAGTCAGAACGGAGTTCACCATGAGAGCAGGACAGTGAAGGGCCACAGAACTTGAGGCATTTTCTTTTTCTCTTTCCTTTTGTTTTGTTATTGCTGATGAGGATGATGAAGATGATTATTATAGATTTTCCCAAAGATGGAGTATGGCTACCTTAATGGCGGGGATAAAAATGGGGAGTTTGTATTATACTCCCTGTTTGGCTAGTATACTTACCATGTCAGACAATAGCATTCACGGCAGTTAGTCTGCTCTGCCAGGCCGAAGTTTTTGTGTGGCTAATGCAGTGATAAGACAGTCACGTGGTGCCCAACCCACTTCCGCCGTAGGGAGAAGCCAGTGTAAGTCTCCCATACGTCATTCATCGAGGCCTGCGCGCAAGGTAACCCCAGAACCTTGGCGCTAAGCGGGGAAGGTAGGGCGGGCATTAGAGTCTGACATGGTAAGTATACTAGCCAAACAGGGTATAATACAAACTCCCCATTTTGGCGTCATATACTGTTACCATGTCAGACAATAGCAGAATTCATAGTAAAAGGAGGAGGGCGAGTGCCCTAGTGGTTCCTGGGGTTACCCGATATGGATGCATTAGCCGCCACAAAGGATATCCCATTAGAACCATCAGCCCTGGTCATGCGGATGTTCCTCAAATAAAATTTTATGAAGGGATTCTCCGAACGCCAGAAGGCTGCCTCCAGGAGGTGGCGATGGGAACAGAGTGCTGGAATGCTGCCGAAGTGGCCAGCGCTCTGACCTCATGGGCCCGGGGGGAAGAGACGGGGAGATCTCGGATGCCTGGGAATAGGCAGTTCTGACCGTCTTGGAGAGCCACTAGAGACAGTGCCAGCTGAGATGTCTTTCGTGTTACTGGGGTTGATGGAAATAAGAGGACGTCTTTGTGAAACGCGCCTGGGCGGCGAGCGTTCCCAGTAGTGTGTTAGACATCGAGAAGGGCAAAGGGCTATGTCCGAAGAGGTGTCGCCCCCTAGTGTATCCGCCAGCGGGCGGATGATGAGGTAAGGGGAGGGACTGCCGGGTTCCTGGTTCTTGGCTAGGAACTCGGGAAGGAACTTAAGAGAGACGGAGCCGTCTCTGTGGAAGGCAATGTCTCTGGGGTCCCCGCTAAGGGCATGGATCTCGCCTCGCCGTCTCGCGGAAGCGAGGGCGAGGAGGAAGGTAGTCTTCATAGACAGAAGGTCGAAAGGAATGGAGGACAAAGGCTCAAAGGGGGGTTTATTGAGGACGTCAAGAACAGTGAAGAGGTCCCAAAGGGGAACACGTCTAGGGGATTGGGCCTCACGAAGAGAAGCCCCTCTGGAGATCTCTCTGAGAAGGAAATCATTCTCAAAGGAAGGTCGGCCATTTGGAGGATGGTCGTGCAGATGGCCGACCTGTAGCCCCTGATGGAGCTAGCAGAGAGGTTAAGTTGGGACAGGAAATTTCCTATTTGGATGTTGGTTGGGGCGAATGTGAGGGACAGAATTGGCTTTGCACCATGAGACCCATTTCCTCCATCTGCAATCGTAAAGGGACTCTGTGCTAGCTCTGCGAGAGGACATGGCTAGGTCTCGGAGTTCCTGAGAGGCCCCGGCGATGGAGAGGGTATGAGGACGGAACGGGACCTGTCCGTTCGAGAGGGGGATTTGGATGTTCGCAGCGGGCTGACACAGAAGCCAGGCGTGGAGGTGAAGAACCTGGGGATTGGCGTGAGGGAGGCCCGAACGGGGTTGCCTGAGCATGTCCCACCTGGTGTTCAACTGGAGAGGGGGTTCGTGAGTGAGGGACTTGAGGTCCGGGAACCAGGACTGAGTGGGCCACCATGGGGCTATGAGAATGAGCCTGGGTCTCTCGAGTCTCGCCTTCCTGATCACCTTGTGGAGGATCGGGAAGGGAGGGAAGGCGTAAGCTATGAGGCCGGACCAGGGAAGGGACAGGGCGTCGATGGCGTAAGCCTGGGGGTCCGGGACCGGGGACACATACACTGGCAGACGATGGTTGAACCGTGTGGCAAAGAGGTCGATCATTGGTCTGAACCAATGTTCCCACACGGTTGAAAGGGTAGGCCGGCTGAGGGTCCATTCCGTGTGGAGGACAGACTTGGATCGGCTGAGAGAGTCTGCCAGGATGTTGTGAGTCCCTGCTATGTGTCTCGCGCGAAGGGTGACCCCTGCGTGTGACACCAGCGGAGGAGGGCCTCTGTACGGAGGGAGAGGCGATGGAGTGTGCCCCCCCCCCTTTGTTGATGTAACAAGCTACCGAAGTGTTGTCCGTGAAAAGGAGAACAAATCGGTGGGCGACTATGGACTGGAACTGGAGGAGGGCGAGCCTGGCCGCCTCCAGTTCCAAGATGTTGATGTGAGACGAGCAGTCAGAGGATCCCAAACCCCGAGGCGTGACTGCTCTCCAGATGGGCCCCCCAGCCCGAGTTGGAGGCGTCTGTGAAAAGTTCCAGGGCCTGGGATGGGAGGGAGATGGGAACTCCGGGGGCCAGGGTGGATGGGCTGAGCCACTCCTCCGTGGCCCAAACGAACCAAGGCCCTAGGGGGACGGGCTGGTTCCAGCTGTCGTTGGTCTGGGACCAACGACGGCGGAACTCCCTCTGAAGCTGTCGCTTTGGAACTCTGCCTAGGGGAATGAGAGGAGACAGGGACTCCATCATCCCAGGAGGGAGGAAAGTGTCCTTGCCGAAGTGAGGGGGGAGAGGCGAAGGTGGGAAATGAGATCCACTAGGCGAGCGGACCTCTCCGGGGTCGGGGAGACTACCATGGAGGTGGTGTCGAAGCTCATGCTCAGGAAGGTGAATTGCTGACTGGGCGAGAGCTCGCATTTTGAGGGGTTGGTGACGAACCCCAGAGAGGAGCAAAGATGAAGTAGCTTGGTGGTGTGGGATTGGGCTAGGGCCTGAGAGGGGGCCAGGACGAGCCAGTCGTCGAGGTAGACAAGGAGGCGAATGTCCTCCTGTCTGGCAAGGGAGGCCATCTCCTTGACTACCTTCGTGAGAGGAAGGGAGCCAGGGAGAGTCCGAGTGGGAGGGCCTTGAATTGAAACACCCGGCCCCGCCAGACGAAACGAAGGTATCGTTTGTGGGACGGGTGGATGAGGATCTGGAAGTAAGCATCTTTCAGATCTATCGAGGTGGCCCAGTCCAGATGGTGGATGGAGTCCCTGATCTGGGCCGGGTCTCCATCTTGAATCTGGTTGTCCTGAGGAATCTGTTGAGAGGGGAAAGGTCGAGGATGGGCCTCCAGCCGCCCGAGGCCTTTGGGACTACAAAGAGACGAGAGTAAAACCCGGGGTTGGGGTGTGGTACCTCGGTGATGGCGCCCTTCCGGAGAGAAGCTCCTCGATTTCCAGGCGAAGGGCCTCCGCCTGGGCGGGAGGTGGATCGCCGGTGGAAGGAGGAGGGGAGGACAGAAGGGGAGGGCGTTCGTGTGCCCAGGGTAGACGGAACCCTCCTGCAGAACAGAAACCACCAGGGGTTGAGACCCATGCGCCGCCACTGGTGGGCATGCCGGGACAGACTGCCTGCCAGGGGGGCAGAGGGGCCGAGGTGTGTCTGGAAGAACTGACATTTCCCGCCCCTCGGAAGGTGGGTCCGCTAGTCACCTCCGGGGCCGGGCCTGTTGGCCGAACCGAAAATTCTGTTGGGGTTTTTTCGGTTTGGGCGTAGGGTGTTTGGCGGGCCTCGAGGGGACGCTGCTTGGGGTAGGGCTGGGGTCTGGCTGTGGGTAGGGCCTGACGAAAGAATGGTCTAGAAGGGCGGTGCTGACGAGGGTTTGTGGTCGCAAAAGAAGCGGCCTGTTTGCGCTCCTCGACGGCATGGGAAATGACCGCAGAGGGAATAGTCGCCGAAAAAGCGACTGCTCCTGACCCGGAATGCAGGTAAGGCCGCCTTGAGCGCTGGGGAGAGATGGGCCTGTGATAGCAGGGCGTCTCTCACTGCCAGAAGGCAGTTAGACTCCTGGATGCGCTGTCCGCCGCAGCCCCAAGGTGGTGCGCTATCTTGTTGACAAGAAAACGCATAAGGGGGTCATCAAACAGGCTGGGGCCTGCCTCAGTGTCGTCCGGGTCTGAAGACGCTGAGACAATGCCTCCCTCATTTGGCAGAGTTCCTCCGCTCGCTGTAGGAACATGTCAATGAAGGCATGCCCCGCGGTGGTGTGCAGAATGCCAGCCCTGGCGATTCTGTCCCACTCTATCAGGGTTTTGATAGAAAGAGAGGTGGATGTGGGAGGGGGCGGTTGGGAGTGAGCCTGAGGTCAGCCGGGGAAATGGCAATCTCCCTGGTGGCCGGATTGGCAGAAAAGAGAGAAAAGACATGAGGGGCCTGACGCGAGTCCTTGAGGAATACTCCTACTGGGGCCGCGTTGGGGGCTGATAAGAAGTCAGTCCCCGGTGGGGGAACAGCATGTGCACCCTGGCGAGCGAGGCCGATCTGTCCAACAACGGAGTGATGGTCTGGGGGGCGGCTATCCTTGGCCGTGATCGCTGGGTAGGGGGTGACCCAGTGAAACGGGGAAAGGGCGAAGATGTTGTTAGAGGGAGGGGATTCCCTAACAACAAGATCAGGGCGCCAGCTCTCCAAAATGGAAAGGTCCCCAGACTGGGGGAGGAAATCCTCAAACCCCTCTCCAATTGTGGGTCAGTCTGTTCGTGAAGGGGAAGTTCAGGTCCACCTTCGGAAGGCCATGTCAGGGGTGCGTGGGAGTCGTGAACTCGTTGGGAAGAGGGTGAAAACGAGGACGACTCCCCGGTGGTTCCGTAATCGGCGTGAAAACTAGGGGACTGCCGATCGGACAGCGCCCGAGAGGAATGGGGGGCCCAGGTCGATCCAGCTCTGGGAGGCCGGATGCCACATGAGGCCAAAGATGGAGTCAGGGGGAGAAGAGGTCAGAGCTAAGCCACTGATTTCCTCTCGGGGGAATAGAACCACGGTCCCGGGGAGAAAGGAGGGCTGTGGCGGCCCAGAGGCAGAGTCTCCTCGGGGACCCGGGTAACCTTGCGCACCCCGGGAGAGCACTGCCTCCTGCATCTCCCAGGTGGGGTCCGCGCCGGCCCCTTGTGTGGCAGAGGGGTCGGTGAGTGTTACGATCGCCGAGCCTCCTGGCCGTGTGGTAGCGGACGGGGATGGCTGAGACGACGCGTAAGACTCAAGGGACGAAAGGTTTACCCCTGGCCCCGCTGGTCGATCCTCCCCCCTGAGGAAGGGACCGCGGACGTTGCCCAATAGGGGAGCGGAAGAAGTCGGCTCCCCAACGTCCTGTACCCCTAGGGGAGATTGAGACGATCGATCGGGGTGGTTCGACCGTCGGGGGTGAGGTCGCAGATCCGAGCTACTCGATGCCTGCGTACCTGACCCGGGATTGTGGTCAGTGGGGGGGTTCCACCGAAGACTGGCCACATTCCCTCCACCGGAGTGTTGACGCTCCTCGTGTCCGGGTCGTGGCTGAACCCGGACACGGTTGGGGAGAGCGTGCTGAGACTGTGTGACGTTAGTGGGGGAGGTGCTAGCGTCACGAGTCTCAATAGATGGGTGACGTGCGGGTGATTCCGTCCGCGAGTCGCCACCCGTGCCGGTCCGGGTATCGGCAAGGGTCCCCTGGGGCCGATGATCGCCGGACGCGGCATGATGGGAGAGGGTTTCTCTTACGCGGTCGAAGTCGAACAGGCGAACCAGTCAGGGAACGGGAAGATTTAGAACGGGAAGGTCCTTTCATGGGAGCCTTGCCCTTGGATTTGGGCTTAGGGAAGAAGCAAAAGAAAAACAGTCGGCAATGACTGCCGATTGTTCATCCGACTGGGACTGACTGTTGGACTTCGATCGCGACGATCGTGTATCCGCGGTCGGGTAGAGGGGGAATCGGAATGATGGTCGCGCGTCCCTGCACGGAACCCTCCTCTACACCGACTGTACGCTCATCGTGTGCGTGAGCGGTTTGTCCCGTGGAATCGACACGCGGCCCCTCCGGGGTAGAGAGCGACTGCCGAAAAGTGGAGCGCCTCGAGCCGTTAAGTGTCCTTCACCATGTTGGGCACTGGTGGTGGGGAACAAACACGGAACGCACGATCGCAAAGGGGAGACAAAGAGGTGGATTGAGGGATATAAAGGGCTCAACCAACCTCGGGAGAGACACTGAATTGTATTAAATGCAACGAGATCTCAGTGAGAGATCGAGGCAGGTCGATCGTAAGTGACGCGGTTTTGGCACGTCGAAAACAAAATGGCGGAACGACGGCGAAGAAATGGAAGCCGAGTGGACGACGTGAAAGTTAGGCGAATCGGGAGTCCAAATGGAAGGAGAAGGGACCGAGATTCGTTGAACAAGGGGCCGTAAAAGCCAAACTGGGGAGAAAGGGCGAAACCGGCGATGGAGTTCCGACTTTCGAAGATCGAAAAGAGCGGAATGCGAAGTCGCGAGTGCCGAGACAAAAGCACAAAGGCGAGGATGGCGTGGTTAAACAAATGAATAAAGCACACCAAACAAAAGCCCACCGGTTCAAGAATGAAAGGTGTGAAGCGCGCAAACCACAACAAATAAGCAAAGAAGCAAAACACAAGGCTATCTTAACACAACGGCAAAAGAGAAGGCGAGACAGAGCACAAGACTTATCTTGCTTGGACGGCAGGCCGAGAGAGAATGACGTATGGGAGACTTACACTGGCTTCTCCCTACGGCGGAAGTGGGTTGGGCACCACGTGACTGTCTTATCACTGCATTAGCCACACAAAAACTTCGGCCTGGCAGAGCAGACTAACTGCCGTGAATGCTATTGTCTGACATGGTACAGTATATGACGCCAAAAACAGTCTGCACACAAAGCTCCACTCCCTTTGTTGGACAGATGGGATTAATACTTGCCTGTATATATAGGAAGTGTCTGCAGGAGTATCAGCCTGCGTATGCAGAAGAAGAAGAATATTATAGATTTTCATTCTGCTCGAGACTGCATGAAAAGGCTGTACACTACACGTCCTTTCATAATGTATCCTGGTGTCAACCAGGCCTAAGAGATACAAACACCTGCAGTATTTGTCAGGAAATTTGAACAACGCTGTCAGAGACACATCCACTCAGTGGATGAAACCTGGCTATGTGGTCCCAGTCTTCCCAGTTGAACCATAGCACACTCAAAGGGCATTAGGTTCAGTGAAAGAGATGGTTAGAGCATAAAAATATTACAAATACAAGGCTTCGATGGGAATCGAACCAAAGACCTCTTACCTGGGAAATTGCTGTGCTAATCACTTCGCCATGGCGGCTGGTGTTAGGTGTTGATGTTATATTTGTCAGATTTTTCTACTTTTGTCTCTCTCTCTCCTGTTTGGTATGTTGCCCTCTGTTGTTTCGTGTTGTATAAAGAAGCATTAGGAATAGTGAACTTCCTGAGCCTGAAGAATGAGATGGATCTGAAGCAACATCAGTGCTGGTTTTGACAATGTTCCTTGCACAAATGAATAAGTATTCTTTTTCATTGTCTGTGTTTTATATGCACAGGATGGCAATAATGTGCATTGAGATATGCATGCAGAGATACTCACAAACAGAAGTATATACTTGTGCGTACATAATACTCGGGCGCACATCCGCACAAACACACGTGCATGCACACTTACGCATGCACATGAATGTATGAGCTTGCATGTATACACAGACACACAAGCGCAAAATGCACACACATACGCATACACACACACACACACACACACACGCACACACACACACACACACACACACATTATTTTCGTATGATATGGCTTCAAGCCACCTTTGCTTTTTACTCTTATGTTCACTCATCTATAAAGTAGAACCTGAAAGAAAATACTAACACTCACATGATACAAGATCTATGATTCATTGTGGATGTGGTTTCATGTTAACCAGCTCCGTGCCAAGACCAACAAGTTATCCCTGAAGAAGGCAGGCACAAAAAGTTTGAAAAAACAAGCAGTGAGGGTAAGCAGCAGGAAGGATTTTTACTCAGAAGTATCTTTATCAGTTATATTATAGTCAGTAATTTTGGGTGGTTTTTTTTTTTTCTTTTGTTTTTTTCTTCTTCTCACAAAAAAAACTTGTCAGCTGAATGGTTGTGTTGACCTGGCCACAGAAGATATTGGATGAACTTGTCTTTGTAAACTAGTGGCTCACAGCATTCTTCAATGTGTGTCGCCCCGCCTTTTCTGTTTCATAACATCACATACCAAGGTAGATACTGTTGATGCATCGCTTATGACTTCCTGACAATCTCTATCCTTTTCTCCTGCAAAATAGTCAGGAAGTCATCAGTGTTCACTGGGTCTCAAAAGACATACAGTGGGCTTGTTTTGCATGATCTTATTTCTGCTGAGTATTTTCTGAGTTTGAAAGATTTGAAGAGAACTTGCCTCTGTAACCTTGCCTTTCCTATATACTATCTTTTTAGAGTATTCAGTATGGCCTGTAAGACCAAGTGGATGTGGTATGTATAAGTATCTGTTGTCAACAAACAAGATGTGAAGGTTTCTGACTGCTGAAAGTTAAGTGTAAGATTATCTTCCTCTTGGAATTAAAGTTGCGTCATTTTGTATGCTGGAAAAAACCAATGTATTAGATGTCATGTTTTGTTTGAATACTGATTTTTGTTTCATTATGCTGAAACTTAGGCCATGAATAACTGAATAGTTTTGGAGAAGGTAAACAGGTCTGTAATGATGGACTGTCAGATGTTAAAAAAATGTTACTGATGCTAATGGTTTCCATTCAGTAGTTTTGTATTTCATATATTTGTTAAAAAATGTAGTTAAAAAAATCCCACCAGCAATACAAATTAATTCTACTGTCATTAGTATCATTTATAAATTCAAAATGGCCATGTCATTTGGAAGCACTTAGGCTTAATGGATTTCATTAAATAACATCCTTTGTGTTTCAGAGTTTTAATTTAAAAAAAAAAAAATTCACTTTGCAGATGGACCTAGCTGAGAAGTTTCCATCATTTCGGTTAGTCATGGAGTTTGTCCAGGATCCAGCCTGGACCACAGACAGGTCAGCAGTTTCTGTACTTTTGGACATTTTATGTTTGTTTCTTACAGAGTGTGTGTGTGTGTGTGTATGTTTGTGTGTGTGTGTGTGTGGTGTGTGTGTGTGTGTGTGTGTGTGTGTGTGTGTGAAGATAAATTTGTGTGCAAGCATGATTGAGTGTAAGCATTACAAAAGTGTGTTTTTGTGCTGGCTTGTATACATGTACAATAAATAAAGTTGATTTATCTACAAGGTATGCATCATAACAGCGTGAAAAAAAACAAACATAAAGAAATAATTTATAACCAGCTTTTTGCATGTTTATGTTTCACCAGGTTTTGGCTAAAGTGACACTTGTCAAGACAGTGCCAGAACATTATAATAGTACAAATTAATAGGGAAGAGAGGTTGCTGGCTGCCAGAATATATGTATGATTATTACTTGAAGCTGACATATTTGTGTTGTCAGTATTAGTTCTAGATGTGTTTTTTGCTGGGGTTATTATGTGATACCAGTGTCAGGAATTGAGAGCAAAACAAATCCTGAAAAAACCCTTTTATCCTTTTTTCCCCCCTTGTCAGATTCACCAAAAGCGCAGGAACGCTCAAATTCCCCACGTCCCTGTTTGGGGGGAAAAG
>CM031596.1:28471909-28481844 GCA_018398815.1 Conus ventricosus | reverse complement strand
TCCTGCTGAAAGGTTTAGTTCTCCACGCATGTCATGTGGTAGAGGTGTGTGTCCAGTATCTTAGGCTTTTTGCACACGGACCACTCTTTTCACCGCTGGCATCTTTTTAAAGTTGAAGAAGCTCCATGCGCATCATGTGATGTACCTCACTCTATAAAACATGTTCTCATAGTGTTGGGAATGACATGATGCCAGATGTGAACGCTTTACAGTAGACTCCATGAAAACTCTATTTGAGATGTCCAACCTGATGTGATTTTTGGAGTTTCTGAAAGAGAGCAACATTTTTCATCCGATGTAAGATTTTATGGGGAAAAAAGATTTTAATGAAATTCCATTTTGTTTTTTTAAAGAGAAAAATCTCTTTTAATGAGTTGTGTATGTATGTATGTGAGTGTGTGTGTGTGTGTGTGTGTGTGTGTGTGTGTGTGTGTGTGTGTGTGTGTTCAATGAAGTGACAGCCCTGATATGGCCATATGCGGATGGGTAGGCTACATGGAACATGAATTTAATTGAATTTCCACACAATGAGATCTAAATAGAATAATCTCCCATTACCACAAGAAAAGGAGACTCTTGAGTCATTAACAGATATAGTCCTCACTGTCCCTCACATAAACATTGCATCAATAAAAACATGACAATAAACGGATACAAAACACAGTTCTGTAGTTAATCTCTTTTCTTTTTTTTTCGGGGGTGGGGGGGGGGGGGGGGGGGGAGGTTCTAGTGTGTGCTCAGAAAAGAAAAGTGCCAAAAAAATGTGAGACTGGAGAAAAGGTTTGTTATTCTGTTGTTCTTCCTAATAATTGGTAATCCTGGACCTGTTTGTTGCTTTCTTTCCCATCCCTATAGCAAACATTGCTCTTCCTAGGGTTTCAAGACAGTCTGCACCTTCAAAACTCTTCTTTTTGGGGTGTCTCTTAGTCTTTTTCTCAGTTTTCACATGTCTTGGACTCTAAATTAATGTCCATTCTCTGGCAGACATTTTTGCTTACATTAAACAACCTAGATTATCTGCAGCACAAGTGCTACGACTACCTGGTAGTGCTTCAGGGCCTCTCAGTCATTTGAAAGAATGCTGCTGTTGCTGGGCTTGCTAAACCTGGAAAAGTCAAACAGAACTCCTTAGGGTTTTGTGCATTTGGGGATGTCAATCCAGTGGAGCCTGTACAAGATAATGCTTCCTGTCCCTCAAGTGAAAAGATACTGGAGTGATTTTATCACTGTGAGATTCCTGAGCCTTACCTTTTATACATAATTTAGAAAGAGAGGGTGTTAGTTACTGCCAATGACATTGACAAACAAAGCACATGACAAGACACAATGCATTTGGACCTCTTGGGTCTTCTTCAGGCAAAAAAAATAGATCACATTTAACATTTAGGACAGTACAAACAAAGAACGAAGAGAAGAACATAAGCATTCTGGCAGTCCTAAAGCACAGATCGAATGGTATCTTAGCTGACACTGCTGACTGATTTTGTAGAAGTGTTTGACTTTCGAATGGGCTTTATCTCCAAGACCACAGAGACCTGCGAAAAGCCAATACCAACTCACGCCATAAGAGTCACAGCTCTATCATTCAGTTAAAAAAATATTTACCTATTTAACAAATTATTTATGGTGTATTTTCTATTGATCTGTGTGTGTGTGTGTGTGTGTGTGTGTGTGTGTGTGTGTGTGTGTTTCAGGAGTGCGGGTGTAGCAGGGAAACCAGACAACCCAGTCGCCTACTTTACCTTCGATGATGAC
Organism: Conus ventricosus; assembly: GCA_018398815.1. Taxonomy (NCBI): domain Eukaryota; kingdom Metazoa; phylum Mollusca; class Gastropoda; order Neogastropoda; family Conidae; genus Conus; species Conus ventricosus. Next base: position 28,480,089 of record CM031596.1, on the reverse strand, counting down.
TGGTCAGTAACCTCAGTGTCCACTGATTTCCACCAGTGGTCAACACTGTTTTGCATGTGTCATGTTACATGATCTCCGCATCCCAAATAATGAAATTTCACAAACGTTTTGATTGTAAACATTTGTTTATTTGCTTTCGCTTTTAAATGAATACTTTAACATGTGTATATCAAAAGGTTATGATTAGTGTGACATCAGACAGGTACCTTGGCTGTAATTTTAATTGGAGAGATGTCTGGCTAGTCATGTTTTGTCAGTCACCTGTGGTCTAATGAAACCATGCATGCAAGTGTTGGTGCCAAGAAGAATGTGTTGTTAGTCCTTCCTGTCTATGTGTTTCAGTGATGAGATTGACGTTCCTGTCAGCTGGTACCCCACTGCTCAGGTGAGAGAGATTCATGATCATCATGAAGTTTGTCACAGTTGTGCTCACTGAAAGTATGACTGTATAGGCATCCCATGGAAAATTCCAGTCTTGTTTCCTTTGGAGAAAAAAGCAAGGTGAAAAGTAGTACTATCGACAAATTTGTGAATGTATATTCCAAAATGCAGATCTGCCAACCCTTCCGTTTTTGGCTGAATTCATGAATTCATCCTGCTGGCGTTCACTTTATTCCATTTAACCCCCCCCCCCCCACCCCCCTCAATTCTGTTGGCACTGGGGACTTACAAAATTTTTTTTGTTATGATCACTCGTTTACTCAGCGAAACAGTTGCTATTTGTATAGCCAATTCTAAATTTTCAACCGAAGTTCCTATCAGCAACTTTCATTTACTTCATTACTGCCACAGTCGTGCTGAAGTGTAGATCTGATTTGTGTTACCATGAGCCAAAGAAAAAAAAATTCAGTAGAAGTTTTGTTCAGACTACACAGAAAAATAAGTGTGTGTTGTTTGATCCAGTGTCGGTATACATCATATTCGATGTACAGTCTGCCCCTTGGACTTGAAAATTTCTCCTGGAGATTATGTAGATCAGTAGATGACCACACAAACTCAGTGTAAACCAGACTGATTTTTGGTCTTCCGTGGGCCAAAGCACCACAGAAGCATTGATGAAGTATGAAGAGAGGCCATGCTGTAAAATTGAAATAAGATAAGATAAGATAATGTTGCTTATAGCCCAGCCGACCGCAAAGGGCCACATCAGGGCTGTCACCATGTTAAAATCAACTCACAAGTCAAAATTGAAATGAGTGACAGATAAACACAGGAGTGTTAAAAACTTAGTTCAGCGTCTCTTAAGAGTATGTACAGTTTGGAGAGCCGATGTTACCACAGACATAGTCATTGTGAGTGGTGTAGAATGGTAGAGCCAGACATAGAATGAATGGGAAAAATTGTAGTTGACACTAAAAAGTTAAGTTTTCGTTTAAGTAAAAAAGAAAACGAAGAATAGAATGAAGTGATTGGAATTGCAAATGGGTTTGCACAGTTTGGGTTGTGATGCGGCTTATAGATTCCTCTCTGCCATCACATATTTCTGTCTGTAGTTGGGAAATGTTCCTCTCAGATCTGTAGGATCAAATTAAAAGGAACCATGTACTTCTTTTGAACATGTTTCTGACATATTTTTGTAAGCATGGCACAATATGTGAAAGAAAGTAGTGTAACAGGGATTGATTTATTCATAGTCGAGTGTTTCCCTTGCCCTCTACTCCCCCCCCCCCCCCTCCCCATCTTTTTATAAAAATCAGTGTAAGGTCAGTTTATGTTTCATTAGTGTCATTATTGTGGGCTTGTTACTTATCACTTCAGGTGTGTTTTGATGCTCTCTCCTGGCCTCCACCATCTTCACATCAGTTTTCTGATACTTCCGAATTGTATGAGATACAGAAATAAAACCTCAAGAAGTCGGGTTCAAAATGAACTATTTGTTAATTGATGTTGTACATTTGTGAAGATATCATTGGTTGGATCAGAAATGCTAGAAGCCACACTTTAAAATAACGTTGCTTCATTACACAAGTGGAATACCAGAATATTTTAATAATGTTTTCCACTTGCTTTGAACAAAGATAAGTGTCCCTACTTCCTCATCTTTTTCCCTAAAAGAAAAAAAGAATAGAAAAAAAAACCCTCCTTCATGTTGTTGGTATTTATAGTGCATTAGCGATTTGTTTCATTTAAAAAGGATGATATTGCTTTGATGAGTGCTTGGAATCATGTAGATTCTTAATGTTGAAGCTGGTTACAGACACCAGCCAAAGGAGAAATATGGACTTAATTTGCTGTCTCGGTGATCATGACCCATCAGTCTGTTCAAATTTCTTGATGGCTTTTGAAAAGGCATGATCGAATTGAAGACTCCTTGAAGGTACATCTTCACTGTTGTGATAGCCTCTTCTGCCACAACTTACCCTAATATTTTTTGCGAAAGGGGCATTGTGGAAGATCCATGATTCAAATTGAAGGTCTTGCTAGTAAAACATCAAAGAAATGATATTTGGTTTCACCTCTCAAGCAAGCGTCACTCAGTATTTTGTCTTTATACAAACTAGATGTAAGGCTGTCACTCATTGGTTGATAAATCTATGACCCCTTCTAAGAAAGAGAAGAGGAAGCTAAAAAGAAATAAGTCCTCATTTGCACTGCCTGGATCAAAGTTAACAGCTAGTTTAACATCCTTGAATGTGAACAGTGTGTGTAGTCAAACGCTTGAGAAAGTTCATAGACAGGACCCTTGAAAACAACATATATACTGACATCCTTTACGGCAGATGAAAAATGTGTTCTTAGCCTTTACTGTTTATTTCTTTACGCATTCTCCCTTTTTACATTTGTTAGAATGTGATAGCAGTGTGTGATATTCTGCTGTTTGTATCTTGCTTTGATTTATGCCTGCTGTGCAGAATGTCTGATAACAAGGCAGACCATTATCGTGATATTTTCTGTGGGCAGTACATCCTGGTGAAGTTCCTGGAGCCAAGGCAGGAGAGTTTCCTGAAACTGGGCATTGTGGGAGTGAAGTTCTTTGGCTTTGTCAAACAGCAGGTGTTTCCAGAAGATGACAGCAAGGTGAGAACTCATTATACCATACTTCCACCGCTTCAGGCTACTTGCTGTCTGATGTTATTTTATTTTGTGGAGAATGTTTCAAACTTTAACCATTGTGTTAGTTCAATATGTTTGTCTCTTTGTCACTGATATGGTTTGAAAGTCTTACGACAGTGTTGTGGTTGGTTCGGCCTTTTGCAGCATGACGACCATCAGTTTTGTTAGAATAGAAAGATCTGGAGTGAAACCAGAACAACTTTGATTCAAGTTTTCTGCTTGGGAATGTGTGCCAGAAGATTTTGCTGTGGTGTACCAACTCTCTTCGGTTGTTTCATGTCGTTTGTGCACAATCTTAATTGCCACTTGAGATCATGTGCAAGTAAAGAGTCCAAAATTTTAGTTAGAATTTTGTATGATTTGAGGCTATTATGAATTAAGTGATTGGAAGGTTAGGGTAGTCCGAGTGAAGTAAGAAATGGACAGTCTGTAAAGACTGTTCAGTTTTTGTTATTGAAAAAAACAAACATTGAGCCTAAACTTACTGTCGGTGACTATAGTATTTGTGAGGAGCGCCCATTCTGGGTACAGTGTGTGTTAAATGTGTGCATCTGTGTACACGTTTGTGGCTGCCTTCTCATCCAGATTGCTTGTCACTGTTTAGTTTACATGTGCACATCATGTACATATGTTTTGACTGATAGATACAGGCTCTGCCCCTGCTGCCATCTTATTTACTCAAAGTCGGGACCAGTAGGGGTAGCTTCAGAGTAAGTGGATACAGGTCACTTTAACCATATTTTGTGTTGGTGAACTTTTAAAAATCTAAGACTATAACTAAGTGCATGCATTCTTTTTAACTCACAGTCTCAAGCAGTTGCATACTTTTTTCATCATTCTTGAACTCGTCTGTAATTTCTTTTATTATCATATGATAAATTAAAAAAAAAAAGCCCACACAATCCAGGACATTATTTTAACCACTGTGAAAACAACACATTAAAGAATAAATTTTGCCGGCAATACTGCTGATTTTCCTAAACAATCTTCGAAGTAAAGATACTGTAGTCATTTAAATGAACTGCCCATTTTTAGCCATTTTCTGCCCCAACCTCGCATGGCAGCAGTCTGGACTTTGCGAATTTTTCTTCAGGAAGTTAAGTGTTGAGGGAGCAAATTCCTGCCTGCCTGTTGTGTAGTCCGTAATGAATGAATCCTGACCTTTCTGTCATCCTCTCCTTTCCCATTTAGCTTGTATATTTTTCCCCCTTTCTTTCCTTTTTTCATGGAGACAATGGGTGAGTGGTGAGATGTGCTGTGTTTCAGAGAGCAGTGATGTCCGTGCCCAGCAACAGACGACTTGCAGCAGTGTGGAGATGGTGCAGAAGATCATCACCTTCCTCACTGACCTCTCCATGGACCAGGTAGTTCTCACTTGTGTCTGTCTGTCTGTCTTCTATGGTGGGGAAGGGTGGGAGATTTAGAGAGTGGAGTGGGATAGGATGGCAAGGAGGGATGGAATGACTTGTTTCTGAACGTTTTTAGGGAGCTTTACCTTTGTGTGTGTGTGTGTGTGTGTGTGTGTGTGTGTGTGTGTGTGTGTTTAATGTTTTTTTCTCTTTTTCTGCATGCATGCATCTTGTTTATCTCAGGGTAAGAAGAAAGGCAAGTTTACCAGGCAGGACTTTCTGGACTACACTGGTTTGGAACTGGATGCCTTGTGTAAACTGTACATCAGCTTCTACGAAAGGTAAGGGAAAGTTCCTTTTAACCCTTTCTTTTCAGGGGAAGGGGGATGTTAGATAACAGTACTGTTGCTTGATTCCCCAGCTAAAGATCAGAGTTCACCCGGTATATTATTCACCCACACAAACATGTCAAGTCGCTGAAAGCATTTCAGAGGATGAGAGGTGATCTCTCGCATTTACAGTCACATTCTGTTTGGTGGGGGGGGGGCGGGAAGGGGGGGGGGGGGGGGGGGGGGGGAATTTAACTCCTTTACCTCTTATCTCTTCTGTAGGAGATTGAAGACTATTCGAATGGACTGTTGGGATGGGAGTTAATGGCTTACAGCAATCTTCTAAGAACATCGCATCATATGATAGTGTGTAGTCTGCCCTGTATGTTGTGATGAGGCTTCATTGCCCTGCTTATCAGGAGAAAAGTGATGAAACTACAGTATCAACCATGGCCAGTAGGTTGTTGATGTTTTTGCAGTGAAGGCAAGAAGTGTGTTTTACACCTTTCATTACTGACATTTTATACAGTTAAGAAGAAAAGAGGTGTTTTTGATAAACTGACAGTATGTTGATTTGTTTCTAGTTTGGACAGGTGTATCAACAATATGTATGCACAAAGTAGTAGCTTGAGAATATGGAATGCTTCCAGGTAGCACAAAGCTGATGGCAGTATGATGCAGGTCACAACCCTGCTGGATTTGTTCCACAAGCTTTTGGTCTCCTCTGGAGATCTTGGTCACGTGAAGTCTTTTTGAGAGAGACAAGTCTCCTACTCCTGGCCGCTTTGGCCTATGGCCATATGGTTGAAGATTTTGTCAGTAGATTGGAGGAAGTTTGTGTCCAACATCTGTATTATGGTTTTTTTTTTGTTTTTTGTTTTTTTTTTGGGAGGGGGGGGGGGGATGAGAGGAGTCATGATGATACGGTTTGTTCCATGTAAAGTGGGGAGAAGGCATTTGTTTGGAGAGGTATGTATTACGTACAACTGCATTCAGTAGCAAAATTCCTGTATGTTTGTAGTGTTTCTCCTGTCTTTGTGGAGTAAGGACCATGTGGTTTGTTCTCTCACTGTGATTTTGATCATTCTGGCAGTTTCTTCTCCATACTTTTTGTTGCGCTTGTCCCATATTATGTAGTGTACTACTGCAAAATGTTTATCATCTTTGATTTTGGTTTGGGATGGACCACCTGTGATCTGACTTACTAATGTAACTGAGGTAGATTCTAGCTTTGACTCTGTGCTGAGCTCCTAGTCAGTCAGGCTCTGGGTGTAAGGGATGAGCTGTGGTAGGACTTTCTGTTTTGCTTAAATCCTGATGAAGGACTGAGGAGGTAACTGAAACCTGCTAAAGAGAAAAAAAGCCAGATTGTAAGTAACCTGTTTGTGATTAAGTGATAGTTGATGTGTTTGAACAGTTCTGATGAGAAGTGGAGGACTTGCAATCTGCATCTGCTGGAACTTCTTCATCGGCTGATTCCCCATCTATCCCTGCAGAACACCACAAGCAAGGTGAGAGGGGACTTTTGAGGATTTAAAACTTTCTTTTGTATGCACATGGTCTATATGTATGTGGTCTTGAATCTCACCTGACATACTTTCATTTATGTGTGAATGACAGTTTTTAAGAATGAAATTCCAGTCGGTATTTTAGCTTCAGACACATGAAGAAAAGAACATATTTTGAAATTTTGTTTCTCAGCAAAACATTGTGGCCTTGCTGGTCCAGCATTTACGTTCATGAAAAATGGCAGCTGCTGGTTCATTTACCGCTGTAATGTTGTGAGATGAAAAAATAGAATGCAGGCATGCTCACATTCACACACACACACACACACACACACACACACACACACACACACACACACACACACATACACACACACGCACACACTCGCTAACACACACGCACACACACACACGCACGCACGCACGCACGCACACTCAAGAAGAAGAAAAGTTGATGTAACATTTTCACGTGTTATTCATAAGGACACATTTTGTGATTGCTGTTTGTCAGTAACTGTCGTTCCTATTTGTGGTGAAATTGTGATGTGTGTGTAAATTGCCATCCCAGTTTAGGGTGATATTGTAATGTGCAATCTACCATCATTACGTGGGGGTGAAATTATCATTTGTGGTCCATCATCCATACTTGGGAAGAAATAGCAATATGTTTATAATACATCATCTGCACTTTGTAAAAGAAATGCATGTTCTTGTTGTATATTCAAGAGATAGTAGAGGTGCTGTGTTTATGCCTGTGTTACAGATAATGAAAAGAAATAAATGTTGAAGTATTGTTTACCTGTTGGAGACAATTATGATATTGTTCCCAGCGTCTGTGTTTGTAACATGCATACAAAGTTTCGTACTGAAGACCTGATAAAAGAACGAATGGTGAAGTGTTGTAGAAATAAATGCTGGTGTTATTCACCTATCGGAGAGAGTGAAGAGAATGTTCCAGCAGCACTGGCATATGTCATGTGTTGAGTCTTGAAGCGTTGTTTGCCTTCAGGAGACAGCGGAGATGTTGTTCCAGCACCTGTGTCGTCAGATTGACGACCCCGCCATTGACCACAGAGCAAGGCCTACAAGCTGGCTGAGCAGCTCATTGTGGATGGTATGTTGGTGTGCTGGTGATTGGTGGTAACAATTGTGTGTTTAATTGATGAACTGTTTATTCAATAAACGGCAGGTGAGTTTGAATGAATGAGCTGAAAGACTGATTGATCACTTGATGGATGATGAAAGAGATTGGCCACATGACAAATGGCTGCGGGCTGACCAGACAGATCATTGCAGACTGTATAGTTTGGTACTTCATTTTTGTGGTTACTTCCACCAGGAAAGTTAGTTATTCAGCCATGAAGGTTGGTTGGTTTGTGAGTTAGGTGAACAGATGGAATGTGCCTCAAGGATGAAGCCATTTTAATGTGATGTGGATCTTGCGAAAGTGCATCAAGTTTCTCTCAACTTTCTTTTAACATTGTGAGACTGGGAATTTTTCAACAATTTCATGATTATATCAAAAATTTTGCATGCATCTCAGTGCAGGGAAAATCAGGGTAATGAGTGTTATCTGGGAATTTATAAGATCTTGTACCTCCAGTGAGCGCAATAACATAAGAGATATTGAAGGATGGGGAGAGGGGGATTTTATTCAGTCACTGCACAGTTTCAAATTGATCTAGAAACCTGCAACTTTTTTCCTTTTTTTTTTTTTTTTTTGAACACCCCCCAGTTATATGCAGCATTCTTTCATAAAGTGAATTATGCTGGTCACAAGCATTGAAGAAGAAGAAGACTGTAGCTGAGGCCATGAGGATTCTGTTAACTGCAGTCTTGATGTAACTATGATAATCATGAGGTATATCAAGAGATAAAGGATGGGCGTGGGAAAGGTTGGATTTAAGTGAGAAGACTGACTTTGGCAAGAATCTGCATTC
>CM031596.1:28314409-28466909 GCA_018398815.1 Conus ventricosus | reverse complement strand
GTGCAGTGTGTGTGTGTGTGTGATGTGAGTTGTGTCGGTGAAAGCATGTGTGTATGTTAATTCGGTGTCCAAGTATAATTTTGCTGCATTTGCTGTAGGTTTGCTTTGTTGTTGTGTTTGTCCCCTAAATAAAGGAGTGTCTGGTATGAACATATTAGTTTGTAGTAACGTGGGTGCCATAGGCAGAAGGTTAGAACTCTTGTCCTTGTAAATGAGGGTGTCAGTGAGTCTGGCAGGGCCTAGCAGTTCAGTTGTGGAACAGGATTTTTCTAATTGGCATGTACATGCAGACCTGCTAATTGTTGAACTTCTTTATCATCCATCTTCTGCTGTGTGTGTTCACATGAAGAATAGTAAATATGCATGTGGGCTGTCAGTGCATTGCTGTATTCCTTTACAGGCCTTGGCGGATCATGGAAGTGTGAAAACACCCAGCATGTATTAGTATACTTGAAGATTGGGGATAGATGCTGTCAAACATTCCTCATAGTCCACTGAAATATGAACACGCAACAATTACGTCTGTAGTCTATATGTTTGCCATGGCACACTGAGGTCCTATTAGTGATGGTATGATATGATTCTTTCTTTCTTTCTGCGTACGCAGGCTGATACTCCTGCGGACACTCCCTGTATAGCCAGGCAGTGGAGTTTTGTGTGTATGACCCTTTTTATCCCGCCATTAAGGCACCATACTCCATCTTCGGGAAGTATGATATGATGATGATGATGGATCTTTCTGGTATATGTGTGCCTACAGATGACAAGCGACAGCTGGTTTGACATGAAGAATGAGGACATAGTGCTGAGACGTGGATGTGGAGTCTCCCCACAACTATGACAACAACTCCTCTATCACACAGGTCAGGGGTCTTTTGAGTATTGGTGAATTACTTCAGTTTTGCTGATATTATTGTTTCAAGTGATTGTACTTTTAGATAAATGCTAAGTGATCTGATGATTTTTTTTTTCTTCTTCTGAACAGTGTAAAGTGGATTTCACAAAGATGATGGGAGAGCTCCTCTGTGTACCAGAAGGTTCAGAAGAGAGGGTTATTGATAAAAGATCTTCCAGCTTTTGTGCGATCATTAAGTTTGAGAAATACAGATTCTTGTTAGATAAAAGCATTTAGATAATGTTCCACAGGATGACAAATGATCAGTTCTTTATTCGGAAGACATTAACGGTTTTGTTGATTCAGACCATTGCACATAGCATGCTCAGCTGAAGCTCTTGATGTACACCAGTGATGACAGTAATTATGATAATGCTTAAAGCTTGTATGGTGCCACACCAACACAAAAAAACAGGATTGAGGTGTTGACATAATCCGAGCAACAGCAACATAACATTGTGGAAACACCACCTTAAGAGAAATCGCCAGAATAGGCTAGCTGGCCCACAGTCACATGCCGACACTCTGTTCAGTAGAAAGTGATTCATCATGGCAAAGATTAAACAACAACAAAAATTTGATACAAGAATAATGACAAAAAAGTAGAAAGCTGTCAAGACTTTCTTGACAGAGAGAAATCAATAAATGGTGATTAGGGAAGACAGTGCACAGGATATTACCTGTTTCAAAGGGCACATGCAAAACTTAACCAGTATAGGCCAGTGAGAAAACATGAAAGCAAAAGACTGCAGGAACTGACAATGACCATAATATAGACATCTTGGACATGATAGTAAACTCATGTCAAGACAAAAATCACTGTGATATACTGAAAAGTCGTACCTACCTGCAATGGAAAGGGGGGGGGGGGGGGGGGGGGGGGCAGCTAGAGGAGGCACAAAGAAAAAGGAAGTTAAGAATCAGATGGGTTTTTTTTCAGGTGTTCTGTTGTCCTGGAGCCACCAAATTCATCATTGACTTTGATCCAAGATGTGAAACAGAGAGGAGGTGTGTACAGCATCAGCTTTCATGGTGTTTTTTTAATCCTTTTTCACTTTTTTTTTTCAAATTGATATGCATTCCTTTGAATTCTCTTAGTGTTAAAAACAATTGCGTGTGGATTTTTTTTCCAATTGTACTGTTATGGATGGATCAGGAATGTTTAAAGTGGAGAGATGGATTTTGAAAACTGAATTGCACCAATATAAGGACTAGAATCTGTTATTCAGATATCCTTTTCTGGGTTTAGACATTTAGACTCGGATTTAGATTACATTCATGTATGTGTTTTGCACTGTGGTTTTTTGTTATCTGTTTCTCTTTCTCAAGATCAAATACATTGTGTGTGTGTGTGTGTGTGTGTGTGTGTGTGTGTGTGTGTGTGTGTGTGTGTGTGTGCATGTCTTTAGTTGTGCAAGTAGTAGCTTTTGAAACGAAGTACAGAATTGTCTGAGTTATTCCTTCATGATGAATGTAAAATGCCACTAGTAAATGTATTCTTTGTTGTTGAATTTCTCCATCAGTTGATAACTTGATTGCTTGGCCAGGTACGACTACCTGGAGTTTACTGATGCCAAAGGAGTGAAAGTTCGCTATGACCAGAAAGTAGGCACCAACAAGTGGCCAAAACAGGTGCACTTTGCTGGCCCTCACCTGCACTTCATCTTCCGATCAGACAGCAGCAACACCGAATGGGGGTACAAGTTCAAGGTAAGGGGGTTATGTTCTTGCTGCTGCTCTGTGTTTGTATGTGTGTGTAAATGCTGAATTCTTCAATTTCTTTTCAGACATGGACATTTTATGTTCAAAGTACAACGACACTCAGGAGAGCACAATCTTTTATCATGGTCAGACGGGTTCTGGATGTTTCCTTTAAACCAGATTTGTGTGACAGATCCGCACCAAATGTATGAGTTTGTGCTGGGCCCAGATTCAGTCTTTCCATGAACCTTTTGTTGAAATTGGTGAAGCAGTTTTTAGCATAGCTAGCTGAACTGTCCCCAGTATCCATCTTTTTATCTGAATCCACTCCAAAACTTTAATCAGTTGTCTGTGCTACATTCCATTTTTCTTCTAATTTTTGTTAAAATTGGTTCAGTAGTTTGTGCAGAATCTCCTTTGCAGACAGTCAGACAAAGAAATCAACAGAAAAACCACCAGACCCATGGTGGAGGTTAAAAAAGAAAAGAAAAACATACACCTGAAGGTGCCAATGGGACCCAGAAAAGTACTGTTCTCAACTGCCAAACCAAACAGCCAGGAACAATCCTGCACCACCCTTGGAAGCCTGCGCTGTGTTCACATAGGGTGCAGGCATGCACAGGGCATGCCATTAGGGTATCAAGGGACATAACTGCTCTGTTGTAAATGCTATGGTGTGACCACCAGATGCAACACAACAGTATTTCCGTGGAAGCACCCCCATGGGGACACTTTGGTGAAAATGTTATCCCCAGCGGTGGAAGTTATAAAAGTAGCTAGCAGTTTTGTATAAATTTGCCAGGATAGTCTCCTGTTTACATTGATTCTGTTGTTTTTGTGGCATTTGTATTGCACTTTCTTTAATGAGCTAATGAAGATTCATAATCATTTTAAATAGTCTTCATATAGATTTTCTTCCATAGCATACAGAAAGCAATGCCATAAACTATATGATAGGATTTTATTTGAAATTATACGATTAAAAAAATTTAATTTTTACTCTCTCTGCAATGCTTTGACAGTGATGGTATGACATTTTTGGCTGTGATGGATTTATTTACTGTCTTCTAATTTCATCTTTGTGTTATAATCATTTTTTCTTATATAGTTTCAATGGGGCTTGGGTAAAAAAAAAAGGGGGGGGGGGGGGGGATTAATTTGGTGTGATTCAGGCTTATATGAAATTGATTGTGACAAAGAAGAAAAAGATACACCTGAAGGCACGAGTGGCTGTGTCTTTTTCTTCTTCATCATAATCAGCATCACACCAAATTAATCAAAACCCACTTTTTTTTTTTAACCCAAGTTTCATTGAAACTTTCATGAATTAACATTCTGTGATGAACTACTGAGCTGACATACAGGTGACAGCCAAAGGCAGCCCAGATGTTCCATTGTCCTGGGCCTACGACTTGCAGTTGGGGCTGACGAGACTGTTTGGGTGTCTGTGTGGAGCCACCTGGCTGCCAATCCAGGTATGTGTGGAAGGGAAACATAAACATATCTTCATAGAAGGCACTTCAAGTTTTGGCTTAGGAACATCACTTTTGCTATTACTTTTTGTCCGTGCTTTACTTATGGTTTTTATTTTTTATTTTTTATTATGCTTTATATTCTGTATTCATATTCTAAAGGAGATCTTTTGATCCCAAGTGATTTTATTTTGCTCGGGACACACTAGGTCTGATTAACATTGATTTTAGATTTTGTTGTTGTTGTCAAGTTCAGAATATTGTTTTCCTGACATTCAGATGTGTTACACTGGATTCAGTACAGGCAGTTTTAAGTGTCTGGTATAAACAAATTAATTTTTTCTCAGTCTCAATATTTAGACAGAATTTATGTTGTTTAATCTCATTGTATTGACTTATGGATCTTTAGGATCATAGCAGAAACAGCATTTGTCCACACTGGGCAACACTTTCAGAACCACCAGCTGCTGTATATTGCTGTCTCAGCTATGTGTATGCATATGACTATTCGTTTGAAAGCTTTTTGAATTGTATTACAATATATCTCAGTTTACACCAATGAGGATAGTGATGACAACTGTGTTTAGTGATGTGATGAGGTAGTGATGACACTGTGTGTTTCAGTGATGTGATGAGGATAGTGATGACATGTGTTTCAGTGATGTGATGAGGATAGTGATGACACTGTGTGTTTCATTGATGTGATGAGGATAGTGATGACACTGTGTGTTTCAGTGATGTGATGAGGATAGTGATGACACTGTGTGTTGCAGTGATGTGATGAGGATGGAGTGACACTGTGTGTTTCCAGTTGTGATGAGGATAGTGATGACACTGTGTGTTTCAGTGATGTGATGAGGATGGAGATGACTTTCATGTTGGTGTTGCAGTGATGCCCGGTGACAGCCTCCATTTGCTGGACGACACGGCAGAGCAGGACGTGCTGCGCAGCGAGCTGTGGACCACACTGTTCCGCGGGGGATACATGGATGGGGAAGCTGCAGCGATCCCTCTCTGGAAAGTTTGTGAGTGCTCTGCACAGGATAGGTCACTTGTGTGCATTGATTGGGATGACGGTAGTGATAGAAGCAGTTTTTTGGTCAGCTGGTTGAGCTCTCTGCTTACATTGGAAAGGTGATGTGTTTGATTCCAGAGTGCCCTTTGTCATGTTCTGGTGGTGGAATAAGTGTGTTCTGTGAGGTGTCCTCTTACCTCATGTCTCTGGTTATCTCCATCAGCTGTATCACGAAACAAAAGAGAACAGTATGCCACAGTACAGTGTGTAATGCACACAGCACCATGCAATGCCATGCAATTTCAATGTATGTATACTTTGAAAGTCAAGTTTGGAAATTAGAGTATGTCGTTGAAGTGTTTGTTCACATCAAAGTGTAAATTAGCTTTACTTTTTGACTGGTCCATGTGAATGAACTAATGGGCAAGATATGTAGGTGAATGTGGGCACTTATCATACTGTTATTACTCTTACCAGTCCCATCTCAGGGACCAGCATTCTTGTCAGGAGCAGGAAAAGGGGTTAACAATACTGCTGCTGCTCATTTCTCGTTAAGTGATTTATTTGTATTGAAAGAAAGAAAACAGAAATGTAAGGAACAAGTACAAATTTCTACTTCTTCTTGATCCTTTGGTTTTATTTTTTAGGGGTCCCATTGAGGTCTCTATAACCCATTGTCATGGTCAGTGCAATGGGATAGAGGTAGTGCAAGCAGTCAGTTAGTCTTGTATGTTGTCCATTCAGATGAACTTGCAGTGTTTGATGCCAGTGAAGACAGTATCTTGTTTCCACCATTTGTATTAAACTTAGCTAAATAACAATGCTCTCAAAGTGGAGGAATAGAAAATGAAACACACAAAGATTGTGTGGTATCAGGAAAAGACTAGGATATGAGAGGAAGCTGTTGGGAGAGGCGAAGGAAAAGACCAGATATGAGAGGAAGCTGTTGGGAGAGGCGAGGAAAAGACCAGGATATGAGAGGAAGCTGTTGGGGAGAGGCGAAGGAAAAGACCAGGATATGAGAGGAACGTTGGGAGAGGCCGAAGGAAAAGACCAGGATATGAGAGGAAGCTGTTGGAGAGGCGAAGGAAAAGACCAGGATATGAGAGGAAGCTGTGGGAGAGGCGAAGGAAAAAGACTAGGGATATGAGAGGAAGTGTTGGGAGAGGCGAAGGAAAAAGACTAGGATATGAGAGGAAGCTGTTGGGAGAGGCGAAGGAAAAAGACTAGATATGAGAGGAAGCTGTTGGGAGGCGAAGAAAAAGACTAGGAATGAGAGGAAGCTGTTGGAGAGGCGAAGAAAAGCAGTAGGGGAGTGAGTTTGAGGAGAGGTCACAGATATGTCAGATTGCATTTTTCAGACTGAGGACAGATTGCATTTAGGTTGAATCTCTGAGTAACGCTAGATGAAGTGGGGTGTGTTCACGTTGTTTGGCTGTGCAGCATGTTTATGTTGTTGGTCCTCGTTTCCACACCTTTTAGCTTCCACATCTGTCATCTGTTCAGCCAGCTGACCAAGCTGTGACAATGTGTGCAGTGACAGATGAATGCACAGCGGCACTGCTCTTGCGAACGAGTTGATCAGCGGACCTGACGCGAGAGTGACCAAAGCATTAAGGCCACAGCCCAAAAACTGAAAGACAAGTGAGCTGTCGATCCATACTGCATTTGACTAGTGAAAAGATCCATCATTAGTTTGGTGCATTTGAATGTGTGTACTTCCATGTATGATAATCTAAGACTTGTGTTTATCATTAGAAACAAATTCTGCCATATTTTCTATCGGTGCTCTTGCCATAGCATTACTTTGCTTTTCAACTTCAGTGTGTGCAGCACATGTTTTTACCTGTGAAGAAAACGGTGTAGGAGTCAGTATATGCAGACTATCTTCTGATGTCTGATGATCAACAAGAACGCGGTGTAGGAGTTCAGTATATGCAGCTACTATCTTCTGATGAATCAACGAAGAACGCGGTGTAGGAGTTCAGTATTTGCAGCTACTATCTTCTGATGACAACGAAGAACGCGGTGTAGGAGTTCAGCATATGCAGCTACTATCTTCTGATGATCAACGAGAACGCGGTGTAGGAGTTCAGTATATGCAGCTACTATCTTCTGATGATCAACGAAGAAACGCGGTGTAGGAGTTCTGTAATGCAGCTACTATCTTCTGATGATCAACGAAGAACGCGGTGTAGGAGTTCTCGAAATGCAGCTACTATCTTCTGATGATCAATGAAGAACGCGGTGTAGGAGTTCAGTATAGCAGCTACTATCTTCTGTGATCAACAAGAACCGGTGTAGGAGTTCAGTATATGCAGCTACTATCTTCTGATGATCAACAAAGAACGCGTTGTAGAGTTCTGTATATGCAGCTACTATCTTCTGATGATCAACTAAGAACGCGGTGTAGAGTTTCTGTATATGCAGCTACTATCTTCTGATGATCAACAAAGAACGCGTGTAGGTGTTCAGTATAATGCAGCTACAATCTTCTGATGATCAACAAAGAACGCGGTGTAGGAGTTCTGTATTGCAAGCTACTATCTTCTGATGATCACAAGAATGCGGTGTAGGAGTTCTGTATATGCAGCTACTAATCTTCCTGATGATCAACAAAGAACGCGGTAGAGTTCTGTATATGCAGCTACTATTCTTCTGATGATCAACAAAGAACGCGGTGTAGGAGTTCTGTATAGCAGCTACTATCTTCTGATGATCAACGAAGAACGCGGTGTAGGAGTTCTGTATATGCAGCTACTATCTTCTGATGATCAACGAAGAACGCGGTGTAGGAGTTCTGTATATGCAGCTACTACTTCTGATGATCAACAAAGAACGCGACGGTGAGGAGTTTGTATATGCAGCTACTATCTTCTGATGATCAACAAAGAACGCGTGTGTAGGAGTTCAGTATATGCAGCTACTATCTTCTGATGATCAACAAGAATGCGGTGTAGGATTCTGTATATGCAGCACTATCTTCTGATGATCAACAAAGAACGCGGTGTAGGAGTTCTAAAGATGCCACATGAAAAAGACGCAAACAGAAGTATAGCATCATAATTGTCCACTTCAACACTAATGCAAGCAACAAGCAGTTTGTTAGCTCCAATTTTAGTGCTGAATAACACTCTCTTTCTTCGTTTCTAAGATCAAATGTTGATGAAGCACCACTTGTCAGGGTTTTGTTTTTTTTTGCCGGTCTTGAAGCACCTCTAGAGTGGATGGCAAGGATATCCATATGTTTCTGTATGATGGCAGGAAGAATGATTCCAGAAGAAGATGAATTCTTGGTTAATGCTGAATGTCCATTTCTCCAAAACATGGAGCAAGCAGAGGTGCATCTGTCCGGTGCCAGGAAAGGGAGCAGACTGGGATGAAAGTACACACTTGGAAGTGAAAGTTGATAGGCCATGAACACTCAGAGGGATTGAGGGAGTGCTTGAAGTGGCACAAAGAGGCTGATTTTAAGCTCAGTTTCCTAATCGCAAAGGCACGTTGAGGCAAAATGGTATAATAGCAACTTAGACTAGTCAGTCAGTCAGTCATTCCCTTGACCGCTGGGGTCGTTTTGGGGACGTGATGGAGCAGCCGCCGTTTCTCTCCGGGCTCTTCTGTTGGTGGCGGTTGCGGAGATCTGGCATGGTCTTTTGGTCCAGTCTGTTATGTTGTCGAGACCAGCTCTTTCTCTGCCGTCCTCGTCTGCGCCCTCCTTCAACGGTACCTTGAAGGATGATTTTGGAGAGGGTGTTGTGACGAATGACATGGCAAAACCATGCCATCTTCCATCGTTTGACGGTTGCTAGAAGTGGTTCGTGGGCCCAACTAGGTTAGTGACCAGGTTCCGCACATAAACATTGGTCTTGTGTTCGTTGTTTCTAAAATTTTTCATGGGAATTACCCATTTTTTGTCAACTGATAATGCTCAAAACAAAACATAATTATCATTCTGGAGTCACCACATCTTTGACCCAATCTGCACCTTTTGTCTGTCTGCCCTCTTCACATGCTTCCTCTTCATGCGCTTCCTTTGGTGCATGGTCGTCTGTCTGTCCAAAATCTTGACCTTTTCAGCCATTGAACGCATTGCAGTTCAGCTCCCCTTGAGACGGACAAACGTCAGTAAGACTCGGGAAGAATGTATTGAATTTTTGTGTGTGTGTGAAAAATGCTTCTACTTTTATTTGAGAGTCAAAAATGGTGATTTAAATGTAATCGAAGAAATGCATATTAAGAAATTGTGTGTCATATTATTTTCATTCAGTGTTTTCTCATGAATGTTATTTTAGACTAGGATGTGTGTGGTGTGTGTGTGTGTGTGTGCGTGTGTGTGTGTGTGTGTGTGTGTGTGTGTGTGTGTGTGTGTGTGTGTGTGTGTGTGTGTGCGACTCTCACCAGGTGCCAGGAACACAAACCAAAGGGGCGGTGGGTGGTGAGGATGTGGATGCTGCCATCTGGGCAGTTTTCTCCGCCCTTGTCTGGCACACACAGCAACTACGTCAGGACATGGATAAATTCAGTGAGAGTTTGTATGTGTGTGTGTGTGTGTGAAGCTGGCAAATATAGCAGCTCCTATTTCAACTCAGGAATAAACTAAATCGGAGATTTTCCCCTTTTCTACTAGACTGAGTGTTAAGAGGATCTGTGCAACCACCTAATTTGGTTTTCCACATTGAGTACATGTGAGAATAAAAGAAATCCCACAGCCGTATGGGATGGAAGAGCTAAGGTTCATGGTGTCTTGGGTGAATCATAGTGGAATGCGGTGCCAAACTCTTTCTTTTCACTTTTTTTTACCTTCCCTGAGATGCGTAAGGTACCTATGCACTTCTGCATAGAGAGAGAGGGATTCTAGTCACTGTCAGCTCTGTTGCCAAATGCAATCACATTTATGGTTTTTACACAGTGCTGGGAGTCTGATGAACATGCCCAAGATTTAAGTTCAGGTTTTGTTTGGTTGAATTATAACTGCATGCATGTGTACGTTAGTGGTGTATGTGTGTGTTGTGTCTGTCTGTGTCTCTGTGCCCACGCTTGCATGCAGGAGTGCATGTGGAAACAAATTGTAATGCCCACTCAGCCTGAAATCAATAAATCATCTACAACTGGAAATAAAATAGACCCACAGCCATTACACAGCTCGTCATATTTTTCTGAATTCTGCAATTCAGGGGGTGAATAGGGAGAGGGGTGGTGTGTTTCTGAGGGTTCCAGCATCTTATGTATTTTCTTCATGTACAATAGAGAGCATGCTAACTTATTCAGAATGATATGGAAATGTGATAATAAGAACAACAATACTAAAAAAAAAATAATCATGATCTCAGTCGTAATCAAAGACCCCCCCCACCCCACCCCGAAGACGCCATTCAAAAAAGAAAATCAGAAAGAGCATGAAGCACATCATAGAATTTTTTTTAAAAAAAGAAGAAAAGAAAAGAAAGCCTCACAGTATGATTGCAAAAATGTCGTCATTCTTGGGGTAGATACTGCCAAATTTTTGCTCACTGGAAAGGGTTTTTTTTTTTTTTTTTACTGTTACCTTCTCATGGTCCATTCCACATTTATCAACTTCTTGATGAAGTAAGAATAGCCATTCTTTCTCCTCTTTTTAGGTGTGTACTTCCGTCTAGTAGCAATGTATCTGTTAAAAAAAGTAAAAGAAAATTGCAAGCACACTCAGACACACACACACACCACACACACACACACCACACAACACACACACACACACACACACACATCCTCTCTCTCTCTCTCTCTCTCTCTCTCTCTCCTCTCTCTCTCTCTCTCGTGCATTTTTGCCTCTTCCATCCTGGACAAAGTAATCCAACCCTTCAAAGTAATGCATGCAGTTTAATCTGCATTTAGGTTGATCCTAATCAGAATTGGGGTGTATATCTTTTATGAATTCTGTCAGTATTCTGTCTTTTGTCTTTTATATCTATTGGCAATTTTGTCACAGGCATCTTTACTTCTCATAGAAAGTGTAATGCATATAAACCTCAAGTATTGTTATTGGGAGGTACTGATGGGGGAATGAACTTCTAATGCAGCCAAGAACCCAGAGACGAGTGCTGTGACAGAAGGTCTTCTGCAGGCCTACACAACAGCAGAATCTCTTCGCTTGGCACTGGTGAGTTGTCTGTCACTGATTGTGTGTGTGTGTGGTGTGTGTGTGTGTGTGTCTTGACTTTCTGGCATGTGAAAGAAAGAGACATGAACAGAGAGAGACAGGACCTGTGTCCTTGCATGGTGTGTTGTGTGTGGTACCAGGCCAGTCAGCGACAGAAACTGGCTGCCCATGAAGAACTGACAGCAGAGAATAACCCGGTGCTGGCCTGCAAAGAGAAAGCCATCTACCTGCTCAAGTTTGGCGGCCTCACCCGGGTGCAGCTCAAGAATGAGGTGATCTTTCTTTTGTTGTGTTGCTCTGTGTTGTGTTATAGTCTTGTTGTGGCCTGCAGAAGAGACAGCTGTCTCTCTCCTTGTGTTAGCGCATGCGAGTGCAGTTGGGGAATGAGGTGACTTTTTGTTTGTGTTTTGATGTATTACACTGTGCTTCATTGGTGTGTTATTTTGGCGTGATATATGGTTTTCTAAGAGCTGCCATCTGTCTGCTTCTCAGCTGATTTTGAAATGGGCAAATGCGAGGGGGAGGGATGGGGGAGCGATTGGGGTGGGAGTTCCCTCGCAATTTCTGCTGAAAAGAAATTATCTTCCACCTCTAACATGTGATTAATAAGTAATTTTTGGGACCCCTTTCACCAACCCTATAATCAGTTTTCTGTTGATGTGTTAGGTTTTGTGTGTGTGTGTGTGTGTGCGCGCGCGGTGTGTTTGTTCTCTCATCTTTTGTGCCAGCTTTGTGGCCTTGCACCACACCGCTCATCCCAGCTCCACGTACACCCACAGCCTGGCTGTCCTGCCTCAACCCTGGCACCAGCAATCGATAGGGAACAGTCGGTGTCAAGTTGTCATAGTATACCCAACAGAGGAGACACTGCACTGCTGCAGAGTCACTTCTGTGTTATTCAGGGGTATCTGTTCTGATCCAACATTTGCAGGACACGCCTACTAAGCCCCTAAAGATGACAGTAGTTGCTCAGTTGTGGAACCCGCATGAGTGATGTATCCCCCCAGAGGGTGCCACTGTGTCAATCCAAAAGTCCCAATGAACTTGCTAATACTGGTGACCCAATCAGAATCTCACCAAGGGTATAGACATGGAGAGGAAGTCAGAACGGAGTTCACCATGAGAGCAGGACAGTGAAGGGCCACAGAACTTGAGGCATTTTCTTTTTCTCTTTCCTTTTGTTTTGTTATGCTGATGAGGATGATGAAGATTGATATTATAGATTTTCCCCAAAGATGGAGTATGGCTACCTTAATGGCGGGATAAAAATGGGGAGTTTGTATTATACTCCCTGTTTGGCTAGTATACTTACCATGTCAGACAATAGCATTCACGGCAGTTAGTCTGCTCTGCCAGGCCGAAGTTTTTGTGTGGCTAATGCAGTGATAAGACAGTCACGTGGTGCCCAACCCACTTCCGCCGTAGGGAGAAGCCAGTGTAAGTCTCCCATACGTCATTCATCGAGGCCTGCGCGCAAGGTAACCCAGAACCTTGGCGTAGCGGGAAGGTGGGCGGGCTTAGAGTTGACATGGTAAGTTACTAGCCAAACAGGAGTATAATCAAACTCCCCATTTTGGCGTCATACTGTACCACCAGGATGCAACACACAGTTTTCGTGGAAGCACCCCCATGGGGTCACTTTGGTGAAAATGTTATCCCCTGCGGTGGAAGTTATAAAAGTTGCTAGAGTTTTGTATAAATTTGCCAGGATTGTTCCGGTTTACATTGTTCTGTTGGTTTTTGTGGCATTTGTATTCACTTTCTTTTAATGAGCTAATGAAGATTATAAATCATTTTAAATTAGTCTTCATATAGATTTTCTTCCATAGCATTACACGAAAGCAATCGCCATTTATATATGATAGGATTTTTTTTGAAACTATACGATTTAAAAAAAATTTTTACTCTACTCTGCAATGCGTTTGACAGTGATGGTATGACATTTTTGGCTGTGATGGATTTATTTACTGTCTTTAATTTCATCTTTCGTGTTATAATCATTTTTTTTTTCTGATATAGTTTATTTGGGGCTTGGGTAAAAAAAAAAGGCTGCGGGGGGCGGGGGGGATTAATTTGGTGTGATCAGGCTTTTATGAAATTGATGTGACAATGAAGAAAAAGATACACCTGAAGGGCACGAGTGGCTGTGTCTTTTTCTTCTTAATTCATAATCAGAATCACACCAAATTAATCAAAAACCCACTTTTTTTTTTAACCCAAGCTTCATTGAAACTTTCTTGAATTAACATTCTGTGATGAACTACTGAGCTGACATACAGGTGACTGCCAAAGGCAGCCCCTGACTGTTCCATTGTTCCTGGCGCTTCGACTTGCAGTGGGATGACGAGAACTGTTGGGTGTCTGTTTTGGCGCCACTGGCTTGCAATCAGGTATGTGTGAAGGGAAAACATAAACATATCTCATAGGAAGGCTCTTCAAGTTTTGGCTTAGGAACTTACTTTTGCTATTACTTTTTGTCCGGTTGCTTTACTTTGGTTTTATTTTTTTATTTTTTTTTATGCTTTATATTCTGTATTCTTATTTAAAGGAGATCTTTGATCCAAGGTGGATTTTATTTTCTCGGGACACACTAGGTCTGTATTAAACATTGATTTTAGATTTTGTTGTTGTTGTCAAGTTCAGAATATTGTTTTCCTGACATTCAGATGTGTTCACTGGATCAGTACAGGCAGTTTTAAGTGTTGGTATAAACAAATTAATTTTTTCTGTCTCATATTTAGACAGAATTTATGTTGTTTAATCTCTTCTGTATTGACTTATGGATCTTAGGATCATTCGCAGAAACAGCCAATTTGTCCACTGGGCAACACTTTCAGAACCCACCAGCTGCTGTGATATTGCTTGTCTCAGCTATGTGTAGCATATGCTTTCGTTGAAAGCTTTTTTTGAATTGATTATTTACAAAATAAATCTCATTTACACCAATGAGGATAGTGATGTCACTGTGTTTCAAGTGATGTGATGAGGATAGTATGACTCTGTGTGTTTCTGTGATGTGATGAGATAGTGATGACACTCTGTGTTTAGTGTTGTGACTGGATAGTGATGACACTGTGTGTTTCATTGTTGTGATGTGGATAGTGATGACACTGTGTGTTTCAGTGATGTGATGAGGATAGTGATGACATGTGTGTTTCAGTGATGTGATGAGGATGGAGATGAACTGTGTGTTTCAGTGATGTGATGAGGATAGGTGATGACACTGTGTTTCAGTGATGTGTGAGGATGGAGATGACTTTCCTTTCATGTTGGGTGTTGCAGTGAGCCCGGTCACGTGACTGCCTCCATTGCTGGACGTCACCGGCAGAGCAGGACGTGCTGCGCAGCGAGCTGTGGACCACACTGTTCCGCGGTGGATACATGCATGGGAAGCTGCAGGATCCCTCTCTGGAAAGTTTGTGAGTGCTCTGCACAGGATAGGTCACTTGTGTGCATTGAATGGGATGGACGGTGTGATAGAAGCATGTTTTTTGAGTCAGCTGGTTGAGCCTCTCTCTTACATTGGAAAGGTGATGTGTTTGATTCCCCGAGTGCTTGTAATGTTATGGTGGTGGAATAAGTGTGTTCTGTGGGTGTCTATTACTCTTGTCGCTGGTATCCCATCAGCTGTATCACGAAACAAAGAGAACAGTTTGCACAGTACAAGTGTAATGCCACACAGGCACCATGCAATGACATGCAATTTAATGTATGTAACTTTGAAAGTCACGTTTGGAAATTAGAGTTATGTCGTTTGAAGGGTTTGTTAAATCAAGTGTAATTAGCTTTACTTTTTGACTGGTCCATGTGAATCGAACTAATGGGCAAGTTTTGTAGGTGCATGTGGGCACTTATCTTAATGTTTATTTATCTTCACAGTCCCATCTCAGGGACCAGCATTCTTGTCAGGAGCAGGAAAAGGGTTAACAACTACTGCTGCTGCTCTTTTCTGTTAAGTGATGTATTTGTATTGAATAAGAAGAAAACAGAAATGTAGAACAAGTACCAAATTTCTACTTCTTCTTGATCCTTTGGTTTTTATTTATAGGGGTCCCATGTACGGTCTATATAACCCTTGTCATGGTCAGTTGCAATCAAGGATAGAGGTAGTGCAAGCAGTCAGTTAGTCTTGTATGTTGTCCATTCAGATGAACTTGCAGTGTTTGATTCCAGTGAAGACAGGATCTTGTTTACATCATTTGTATTTAAATTAGCTAAAAAACAATGCTCTCAAAAGGAGGAATATGAAAATGAAATCCACACAATGATTGTGTGGTATCAGGAAAAGTCTAGGATATGAGAGGAAGCTGTTGGGAAGAGGCGAAGGAAGTAGACCAGGATATGTGAGGAAGCTGTTGGAGAGTGGCGAAGGAAAAGACAGGATATGGAGAGGAAGCTGTGGGAGAGGCGAAGGAAACAAGACCAGGGATATGAGAGAAGCTGTTGGGAGAGGCGAAACCCCCGAAAAGACCAGGATATGAGTGGATGATGTTGGGAGGGCGAAGGAAAAAAAAGACAGGAATGAGAGGAAGCTGTTGGGAGAGGCTGAAGGAAAAGACTGGATTTGAGAGGAAGTGTTGGAGAGAGGGCGAAGGAAAAAGACTAGGATTTGAGAGGGAAGCTGTTGGGAGAGGCGAAGGAAAAAGGACTCGATATGAGAGGAAGCTGTTGGGAGAGGCGGAAGCGAAAAAGACTTGGATATGAGAGGAAGCTGTTGGGAGAGGCGAAGGAAAAAGCAAGTAGAGGGAGTGAGTTTGAGGAGGGTCACAGATATGTCAGATTGCATTTTTCAGATGAGGTCAGAATGCCATTTAGGTTGAAATCTCTGAGTAACGCTAGACTGATGTGGGTGTTGTTCACGTTGTTTGGTCCCTGTTGCAGCAGTGTGTATGTGTTGGTCCATCGTTTCTCCATTCCTTTTAAGCTTCCACATCTGTCATCGTTCAGCCAGCTGACCAAGCTGTGGACAATGTTGTGCAGGTGTCAGATGATGCACAGCGGCAACTGCTCTTGCTGAAACGAGTTGATCAGCGGACCTGACGCTGAGAGTGACCAAAGCATTAAGGCACAGCCCAATAACTGAAAGGACAAGGTGAGCTTCGATCCATATGCATTTTGACTTGTGAAAAGATCCTTCATTAGTTTGGTTGCATTTGAAGGTGTGTACTTCCATGTATGATAAACTAAGACTTGTGTTTATCATTAGAAACAAATTTCTGCCATATTTTCTTCGGTGCTCTTGCAATAGCATTACTTTGCTTTTCTCTCAACTTCAGTGTGTGCTGCCACATTGTTTTTTACCTGTGAAGAAAACGGATTGTAGGAGTTCAGTATATGCAGCTACTTTCTTCTGATGTCTGATGATCAACGAAGAACGCGGTGTAGGTGTTCGTATATGACTGCTAATTTCTTCTGATGATCAACGAAGAACGGGGAGGTGTAGGAGTTCGTATTTGTAGCTACTTATCTTATGTTGATCAACGAAAGAACGCGGTGGTAGGAGTTCAGCATATGACAGCTACTATCTTCTGATGATCAAAGAAGAAGCGGGTTTACGGAGTTCAGTATATGCAGCTTACTATCTTATGTTGTTCATCGAAAGTACGCGAGGTGTAGGAGTTCTGTATATTGCAGCTACTATCTTATGATGATCTACGAAGATCGCGGTGTAGGAGTTCTGTATATGGCAGCTGCTATCTTTGATGATCAAATGAGAACGACGCGGTGTAGGAGTTCAGTATATGCAGTATATCTTCTGATGATCAACTTAGAACGCGGTGAAGGAGGTCAGTATATGCAGCTACTATCTTTGATGATCAACAATGAACGCGGTGTTTTGTAGGAGTTCTGTATATGCAGCTACTATCTCTGATGATCAACGAGAACGCGGTGTAGGAGTTCTGTTATATGGAGCTACTATCTTCTGTTGATAAACAAAGAACGAGGTTGTAGGTGGGCAGTTATATCCAGCTACTATCTTCTGATGATCAACAAGAAGCGGTGTAGGAGTTCTGTTATGCAGCTACTATCGTCTGTTGCATCAACTAAGAATGCGGTTGTGGAGTTATGTATATTGCAGCTACTATCTTCTGATGTAACAAAGAAACGCGGTGTTAGAGTTCTGTATATGCAGCTTACTATCTTCTGATGATCAACAAAGAACGCGGTGTAGGAGATCTGTATTATGCAAGCTACTATCTTGATGATCAACGAAGAACGCGGTGTAGGAGTTCTGATATGCAGCTACTATCTTCTGATGGGAAATTTTTCCCAACGAAGAACGCGGTTGTAGTAGAGTTCTGTATATTGCAGCTACTATATTCTGATGATCAACAAAGGAAACGCGTCGGTGTAGGAGTTCTGTTTTGCAGTTACTATATTTGATGATCAACAAAGAACGGCAGGTTCGTTAGGAGTTTCAGTATTTGCAGCTACTATCTTCTGATGATCAACAAAGAATGCGGTGTAGGATTGTTCTGTTTATGCAGCTACTATCTTCTGATGATCAACAAAGAACGCGGTGTAGGAGTTCTAAAGATGCACTGAAGAAAGAGCAAACAGAAGTATGCATTCAATATATGTCACATTCACTCTAATGCAAGCAACAAGCAGTTTGTTAGCTCCAGATTTTTTAGTGCTGAATAACTCTTCTTTCTTACAGTTTACTAAGATCAATTGTTGTTGAAGCTCAACTTGTCAGGTTTTGTTTTTTTGCCGGTCATTGAAGCACTCTAGAGTGAGTGGCATGGTTATCCATAGGTTTCTTATGATGGCAGGAAGAATGATTCCAGAAGAAGATGAATTTCTTGGTTATTGCTGTAATGTCCATTTTCTTCCAAAAACATGGAGCAATGCAGAGTGCATCTGTCAGGTGCCAGGAAAGGGCGCAGACTGGGATGAAAGTACACACTTGGAAGTGAAAGTGATAGGGCGATGAACCACTCAGAGGGGATTTAGGGAGTGATTGAAGTGGCACAAAGAGGATGGTTTTTTGCTCAGGTTTCCTAATCGGCAAAGGCATAGTTGAGGCAAAATGGTATAATAGCACTTAGATAGTCAGTCAGTCAGTCATTCCCTGACCGCTGGGGTGTTTGGGGGACGTGAGGATGGCAGCCGCCGTTTTTCTCTCCAGGATCTTCAGTTGGTGGCTTGTCTGGCGGTGTTCTGGCATGGTCATTTTGGATCCAGTCCTTTATGTTGTCGGAACAGCCTCTTTCTCTGCCGTCTCGTCTGCGCCCCTCCTTCAACGGTACTTGAAGGTGATTTTGAGAGGGTGTAATGGTGACGAATGACATGGTCAAAACCATGCCATCTTCCTTGTTTGACGGTTGCTAGAAGTGGTTCGGGGGCCCAACTAGGTTAGTGTCAGGTTCCGCACATAAAACATGGTCTTGTTGTGTTTCGTTGTTTCTAATATTTTGTCTGGGAATTACCATTTTTTTGTCAACTGATTAATGCTCAAAACAAAACATAATTATCATTCTGGAGTCACCAATCTTTGACCCAATCTGCACCTTTTGTCTGTCTGCCCTCTTACATGTTATTACATCTTCATGCGCTTCCTTTGGTTGCATGGTCGTCTGTCTGTCAAAATCTTGACCTTTTCAGCCCATTGGAACGCATTGCAGTTCAGCTCCCCTTGAGACGGACAAACGTCAGTAAGACTCGGGAAGAATGTATGATTTTTGTGTGTGTGTGAAAATGCTTCTACTTTTATTTGAGAGTCAAAAAAAAATGGTGTTTTAATTGTAATCGAAGAAATGCATATTAGTAATTGTGTGTTCATATTTTTTTTTTTTTCATTCAGTGTTTTTCTCATGAATGTTATTTTTAGACTTGGATGTGTGTGGTGTGTGTGTGTGTGTGTGTGCGTGTGTGTGTGTGTGAGTTGTGTGTGTGCTGTGTGTGTGTGTGTGTGTGTGTGTGTGTGTGCGATCTCACCAGGTGCCTAAGGAAACACAAACCAAAGGGGGCGGTGGGTGGTGTGGGATGGGATGCTGCCATCTGGGCAAGTTTTCTCCGCCCTGTCTGGCACACACAGCAAACTACTCAGGGACTTGGATAAATTCAGTGAGAGTTTGTATGTGTGGTGTCGTGTGTTGAAGTGAGCATATATTGCCTGCCTCACTATTTCAACCAGGATAAACTAAATCGCGAGATTTTCCACCTTTTTACTAGACTGAGTGTTAAGAGGATCTGTGCAACCACTAATTTGGTTTTTCCACATTGAGTAGTACATGTGAGAATAAAAGAGATCACACTGCACGTATGGATGGATGAGCTATGGTTATGGTGTCTTGGGTGAATCATAGTGATGCGGAGCAAACTCTTTTTTCTTTTCTCTTTTTTTTACCTTCCCTGAGTATGCGTATGGTACCTATGCACTTCTGATAGAGAGGAGGGATTCTAGTCACTGTCAGCTCTGTTGCCAAATGCATCACATTTATGGTTTTTACACAATAAAACTGCTGGAGAGTCTGATGAACATGCCCAATGATTTAAGTTCAGGGTTTTGTTTGGTTTGAATTATTACTGATTGCATGTGTACGTTAGTGGTGTATGTGTGTGTTGTGTCTCGTCTGTGTCTCTGTGCCAAGCTTGCATGCAGGAGTGCATGTGAAACAAATTTGCTAATGACACTCAGCTGAAATCAAATATCCATCTTCTTACAACTGGAAATAAAAATAGACCCAAGCCCCATTACACAAGTCGTCATATTTTTTCTGTTATTTGCATTCAGGGGGTGAATGGAGGGGGGGTGGTGTGTTCTGAGGGTTCCAGCAACTTATGTATTTTCTTCATGTACAATAGAGTGCATGCTAACTTATTCAGAATGTATGGAATGTGATAATTAGAACAACAATACTAAAAAAAAAATAATCATGAATCTCAGTCGATAATCAAAGACCCCACCCACCCCACCCGAAGACGCACATTCAAAAAAGAAAATCAGAAAGAGCATGAAAGCACATCATAGATTTTTTTTAAAAAAAAAGAAGAAAAGGAAAAGAAAGCCTCACAGTATGATTGAAAAATGTCCGTCATTCTTGTTGGTAGATACTGACAAATTTTTGCTCAATGGGAAAGGGTTTTTTTTTTTTTTTTTTATGTTACCTCTCATGGTCCATTCCATAATTA
Organism: Conus ventricosus; assembly: GCA_018398815.1. NCBI lineage: Eukaryota > Metazoa > Mollusca > Gastropoda > Neogastropoda > Conidae > Conus > Conus ventricosus. The sequence goes on along the minus strand of CM031596.1, from coordinate 28,446,549 downwards.
TCAACTTCTTGATGAAGTAAGAATAGCCAGTTCTTTCTCCTCTTTTTAGGTTGTGTACTTCCGTTCCAGTAGTAGCAATGTATTGTAAAAAAAGTAAAGGAAAATTGCAAGCAACACTCAGACACACCACACAACACACACACACACACACACACACCACACACACACACACACACACACACCACACACAACTTTCTTCTCTCTCTCTCCTCTCTCTCTCTCTCTCTATTCTCTCTCTCTCTTCTATCTCTCTCTTCTCTCTCTCTCTCTCTCTCAATAGTGCATTTGCTCTTCCATCCTGGACAAAGTAATCCAACCCTTCAACGTAATGCATGCAGTTTAATCTGCATTAGGTTGATCCTAATCAGAATTGGGATGTATATCTTTTATGAATTCTGTCAGTATTCTGTCTTTTGTCTTTTATATTCTATTGGCAATTTTGTCACAGGCATCTTATTCTATAGAAAGTGTAATGCATATAAACCTAAGTATTGTTATTGGGAGGTACACCCCCCCCCCATAGGGGAATGGAAACTTCTAATGCAGCCAAGAACACAGAGGGAGAGTGCTGTGACAGAAGGTCTTCTGCAGGACTACACAACAGCAGAATCTCTTCGCTTGGCACTGAGTGAGTTGTCTGTCACTGTGTGGGTTGTTGTGTGTGTGTGTGTGTGTCTTGACTTTCTGTGCATGTGGAAAGGAAAGAGACATGTAATGAGTAGAGACAGGACCTGTGTCCTTGCATTGGTGTGTTGTGTGTGGTACCGGGCCAGTCGCAACCGAAACTGGCTGACCATGAAGAATGACAGCAGAGAATAACCCGGTGCTGGACTGCAAGAGAAGCCATCTACCTGTCAAGTTTGGCGGCCTCACCCGGGTGACAGACATCAAGAATGAGCGTGATCTTTCTTTTTGTTGTGTTGCTTGGGTTGTGTTATGTCTTGTTGTGGCCTGAGAGAGGACAGCTGTATCTCGCCTTGTGTTGAGCGCATGCGGAGTGCAGAGGGGAATGAGGTGTCTTTTTGTTTTGTGTTTTTTGATGTATTACACTGTGCTTCTTGGACGGTGTTATTGTGGAGTGATATATGGTTTTCTAAGAGCTGCATCTGTCTGCTTCTAAGCTGATTTTGAAAAAATAAATTACAAATAAATAGGCAAATGCGGGGGGAGGGATGGGAGGGAGCGATTGGGTGGGAGTTTCCCTCGCTTATTCTGTGAAAGAAATGTTCTTCCACCTCTAAATGTGTATAATAAGTATTTTTTGGGTGACCCCTTTCACCAACCCTATAATCAGTTTTCTGTTGATGTTGTTAGGTGTGTGTGTGTGTGGTGCTGTGTGTGTGCGAGCGCGTTGTTGTGTTTGTTCTCTCATCTTTTGTGCCATGCTTGTGGCCTTGCACCACACCGCTAATCCCTGGCTCCACGTACTACCCCACAGCCTGGCTTGTCCCTGCCTCAACACTTGGACACCAGCAATCGATAGGGAACAGTCGGTGTCAAGGTGTATAGTATACCCAACAGAGGAGGACACTGCACTGCTGCAGAGTCACTTCTGTGTTATTCAGGGGTTTCTGTTCTGATCCAAATTTTGCAGGGACACCGCATACTAAGCCCCCTAAAGATGACAGTAGTTGCTCAGTTGTGGGAACCGAATGAGTGATGTTCCCTCCAGTGGTGCACTGTGTCAATCAAAAAGTCCCAATGAACTTGCTAATACGGGTGACCCAATCAGAATCTCACCTAGGGTTATAGACATGGAGAGGAAGTCAGAACGGAGTTCACCATGAGAGGCAGGACAGTTGAAGGGCCACAGAAACTTGAGGCATTTCTTTTTTCTTTTCCTTTTGTTTTGTTATGGGGGGCTTTGATGAGATGATGAAGATGATATTAAGATTTTCCCAAAGATGGAGTATGGCTACCTTAATGGCGGGATAAAAATGGGGAGTTTGTATTATACGCCCTGTTTGGCTTGTGTACTTACTTGTCAGACAAGAGGCATTACGGCAGTTAGTCTGCTCCGCCAGGCGATGTTTTTGTGTGGATTAGCACGTTATAAGACAGGTCAAGTGGTGCCAAACCCACTTCAGCCGTAGGGAGGAAGCAGTGTAAGTCCTCCCATTAGTCATTTCATGTGGCCTGCGCGCAAGGTAACCCCAGATACTTGGCGGGCTAGCGGGGAAGGTAGGGCGGGCGGCATTAGGAGTTGAACCATGGTAAGTATACTAGCAAACAGGGTGTATAATACATAAAATCCCCATTTTGGCGTTATATACTGTACCATGTCAGACAATAGCAGAATCCATAGTAAATGGAGGAGGGCGAGTGCCTAGTGGTTCCTCGGGGTGACCCGATTTGGATGCATTAGCCGCACAAAGGATATCCCATTAGAACCCATCAGCATGGTCATGAGGATTGTACCTCAATAAAATTTTATGATGGGATTCTTCCGATCGTAAGAAGGGCGGCCTCAGGAGGTGGCGCATGGGAAACAGAGTGCTGGTATGCTTTGCGAAGTGGCCAGCGCTATGACCCTCTTGGGCCCGGGGGGGAGAGACGGGGAGATCACGGATGCCTGGGGCGTATAGGCAGTTCTGACCGTCTTGGAGAGCACCTAGGAGACAGTGCCAGCTGAGATGTCTTTCGTGTTTACTGGGTTGATGGAATTAAGAAGACGTCCTTTGTGAACGCGCCTGGGGCGCGAGCGTTCCCAGTAGTGTGTTAGACATCGAGATGGGCAAAGGGCTATGTCCGAAGAGGTGTCGCCCTAGTGTTATCCGCCAGCAGGGGGATGAGAGGTAAGGGGAGGGGGACTGAGGGTTTCTGGTTTTGGCTAGGAACTCGGGAAGGAACTTAAGAGAGACGGAAGCCGTCTCTGTGGAAGGCTAAGTCCTTGGGGTCCCCGCTAAGGGATGGATCTCGCCTCGCCGTCTCGCCGGGAGCGAGGGCGGAGGAGGAAGTAGTCTTCATAGACAGAAGGTCGAAAGGAATGGAGGACAAGGCTCAAAGGGGGGTTTATTGTGGGACGTCGAAGAACAGTGAAGAGGTCCAAAAGGGGACCACGTTTCTAGGGGATTGGGCCTCACGAGAGAAGCCCTTGGACTATCTCTCTGAGAAGGAATCTTTCTACAAAGGAAGGTCGGCCATTTTGGAGAGGCAAGGTGTCGTGCAGATGGCCGACTTTAGCCCTGATGGAGGTACAGAGAGGTTAAGTTGGGACTGGAAATTTCCTATTTGGATGTGGGGGGCGAATGTGAGGGACAGAATTGGCTTGGCACCATGGACCCATTTCCCTCCTTCTGCAATCGTAAAGGCTCTGTGCTAGCTTTGCGAGAGGACATGCTAGTCTCGGAGTCCTGAGATGGCCCCGGCGATGGAGAGGGTATTGAGGACGGAACGGGAACCTGTCCGTTCTGAGAGGGGGATGTGGATGTTCGCAGCCGGGCTGGACACAGAAGCAGGCGTGGAGGAGGAAAGACCTGGGGATTGGGTGAGGGGAGTCTCCGAAGGGTTGCCTGAGTATGTCCACCTGGTGTTCAACTGGAGAGGGGAGTTCGTGAGTGAGGGACTTGAGGTCGGGAACCAGGACTGAGTGGAGCCACCCGGGGCTATGAGAATGAGCTGGTCTCTCGAGTCAGTCTCGTCCGTCCTGATCACCTTGTGGAGGATCTGGGAAGGGAGGGATGGGCGTAATCATTATGAGGCCGGACCAGGGAAGGGACCAGGCGTCGATGGGCGTATGCCTGGGGGTCCGGGACCGGGGATCATATCACTGGCAGACGTGGTTGAAACGTGTGGCAAGAGGTCGATCATTGGTCTGAAACCAATGGTTCCCACACGTTGAAGGGTAGGCCGGCTGAGGGTCCATTCCGTGTGGAGGACAGGGCTTGGATCGGCCCTGAGAGAGTCTGCCAGGATGTTGTGAGTTCCCTGCTATGTGTCTCGCGCGAAGGGTGGGACCCACTGAGTGTGGACACCAGGGAGGAGGGCCTCTGTACGCCAGGGAGAGGCCGATGGAGTGTGCCCACCCCCCTTTGTTGATGTAACAAGATACCGAAGTGTTTGTCCGTTGAAAGGAGACAAATCGTGTGTGGGCGGACTAGGGACTGGAACTGGAGGAGGGCGAGCCATGGCGCCTCCAGTTCCAGATAGTTGATAGTGTATGACGAGCAGTCAGAGGATCCCAAAACCGGGCGTGACTGCTCTCAAGATGGGCCCCCAGCCCGAGTTGGAGGCGTCTTGTGAAAATTTTCCAGGGCCCCTGGGATGGGAGGGAGATGGGAATCGGGGGCCAGGGTGGAGGGCAGAGCCACTCCCTCCGTTGGCCCAAACGAACCAAGGCCTAGGGGGACGGGCTAGGTTCAAGCTGTCGTTGGTTCTGGGGACCAACGACGGCGGGAACTCCCTCTGAAGCTGTCGGCTTTGGAACTCTGCCTAGGGGAATGAGAGGAGACAGGGACTCCATGCATTATCCAGGAGGGAGGAAGTGTCCTTGCCGAAGTGAGGGGGGAGAGGCGAAGGTGGGAAATGAGATCCATAGGCGAGCGGGGACCTCTCCGGGTCTGGGGAGAGGAGACTACTCATGGAGGGGTGGTGTCGAAGCTCATGCCAGGAGTTGAATTGCCTGACTGGGCGAGTGCTCGCATTTTTGAGGGGTTGGTGACGAAACCCAGGGAGGGCAGATGAGTAGCTTGGAGGTGTGGGTTTGGGCTAGGGCCTGAGGGAGCGGCCTGGACGAGCCAGTCGTGCGAGGTAGGACAAGGCGGCGAATGTCCCTCCTGTCTGGCAAGGGAGAGGCCATCTCTTGACTACCTTACGTGAGAGGACGGGGTGCCGGGGATGGTCGAATGGGAGGGCCTTGAATTGAAACACCCGGCCCCGCAGACGAAACGAAGGTATCAGTCTGTGGGACGGGTGGTGGATGAGGATCTGGAAGTAAGCATCTTTCAGGTCTATCGAGTAGTTGGCCCAGTCCAGGATGGTGATGGAGTCCCTTGATCTGGGCCGGGCGGTCTCCATATTGATCTGGAGATGTCCTGAGGATCTGTTGTGAGGGGAAAGGTCGAGGGATTGGGCCTCCAGCGCCGAGGCCTTTGGGACTACAAAGAGAGAGAGTAAAACCGGGGTTGGGGATGTGTACCTCGGTTGATGGAGCCCCTTCCGGAGAAGCTCCTCGAATTTCCAGGCGAAGGGCCTCCGCCTGGGCTGGGAGGTGGATCGCCGGTGAAGGAGGTGGGGAGGACAGAAGGGTGAGGGAGTTCGTGTGCCAGGGTAGACGGAACCCCTCCTGCAGACTGAAACCACACAGGGGGTGAGACCCTTGCGCCGCCATGGTGGGATGCCTCGGACAGACTGCATGCCACGGGGGGCAGAGGGGCAGAGGTCGTGTCTGGAAGGGACTGACATTTCCGACCCTCGGGAAAGGTGTGTACGGCTAGGTCCCTCCGGGGGCCGGGGCCTGTTGGCCCGTAACCCGAAATTTCTGTTGGTTTTTTTTCGGTTTGGGCGTAGGGCGTTGGGTGTTTGGCGGGCCTGAGGGACACTGCTAGGGGTGGGCTGGGGTCTGGCTGTGGGTAGGGCCTGACGAAAGAATGGTTTCTAGAAGGGCGGTGCTGAAGAGGGTTTGTGGTCGCACTAAAGGATGCGGACTGTTGCGCTCCTCGACGGCATGGGAAATGACCGCAGAGGAATAGTCCCCCCCGCCGAAAAAGCGACTGCTCTGACCCGGAATGCAGCGTAGGCCGCCTTGAGCGCTGGGGGGAGAGATGGGCCTGTGATAGCAGGGCGGTCTCTCACTGCCAGAAGGCAGTTTTAAAGTGACTCCTGGCTGCGTGTCCGACGCCGCCACAGGTGGTGCGCTATCTTGTTGACAAGAAAACGCATAAGGGGGTCATATACAGGCTGGGGGACCCTGCCTCAGTGTTGCAGTTCGGAGTCTGAAGACGCTGAGACAATGGCTCCCTATTGGGCCAGAGTTCCTCGCTCGCTGTTGGAAAATGGTCATGAAGGCATTTTGCCCCGCGGGGTGGTGTGCAGAATGCAGCCCTGGAGATTCTGTCCCACTATATCGGGTTTTGATAGAAAGCGAGGTGGAATGTGGGACTGGGGGCGGCTGGGAGTGAGCCTGAGGTCAGCCGGGGAAGGAAATGGCCATCTCCCTGGTTGGCCGATTGGCAGAAAAGAAGAAAAGACATGAGGGGCCCTGACGCCGGAGTCCTTGAGGAATACTCCTACTGGTGGTTGGGGGGGCTGTTATTGGAAGTCAGTCCCGGTTGGTGGGAATACGGCATGTGGCACACCATGGCGAGCGAGGCTGATCTGTCCAACAAAGGATGTGATGGTCTGGGGGGCGGCTATACTTGGCGTGATCGCTGGTTAGGGGGTGAACCCAGTGGAAACGGGAAAAGGGCGACGAAGATGGTGTTAGAGGGAGGGGATTCCCTAACAACAAGATCAGGGCGCCAGCTCTCCAAAATGGAAAGGTCCAGTCTGGGGGAGGAAATCTCAAACCCATCTCCAATTGTGGGTCCGTCTGTTGTGAAGGGGATGTTCAGGGTCCACCTTCGGGAAGCCCTGGATCAGGGGTTGCGTGGGTGTAGTGTCTCGTTGGGAAGAGGGTGATAACGAGGTCGGACTTACCCGGTGGTTCCGTTTATCGGCGTGAAAACTAGGCGGACTGCCCGTTCGGACAGCGACCGAGAGGAAATGGGGGCCCAGGTCGATCTGCTCTGGGAGGCCGGATGCCCATGAGGCCAAAGATGGGTCAGGGGAAGAGTCGTGCTAAGCATGATTCCTCTCGGGGGGAATAGAACCCCCGGGTCCCCAGGAGAAAGGAGGGCTGTGGCGGCAAAGAGGCAGAGTCTCCTCGGGGACCCGGGTAACCTTGCGCACCCCGGGAGAGTGCACTGGCCTCCTGCATCTCCCGGGTGGGGTCCGCCCGCGACGGCCCCTAGTTGTGGCAGAGGGGTCGGTGAGTGTTACGATCCGGACGAGCCTCTGGCCGTGTGGTAGCGGAGAGGGATGGCTGGAGAACGACGCGTAAGTGAGTATCAAGGGACGAAAGGTTACACCTGGCCCCGCTGGTCGACTCCTCCCGCGAGGGAACGGGACCGGGACGTTGCCCAATAGTGGGCAGCTGAAGTAAGTCGCGTCCCCAACGTCCCTGATTCCCCTAGGGGTTGTTTGAGACGATGATCGGGGTGGTTCGAACGTCGGGGAGTGAGGTCGCCTGATCCGAGCTACTCATGCCTGCGTACCTGCCTGGATTTGTGGGGTCAGTGGGGGGGTTCCACCGAAGATTGGACTCATTCCCTCACCGGTGTGTTGTCGCTCCTCGTGTTCCGGGTCGTGGCTGAACCCGAGGGACACGGGTTGGGGAGAGCGTGCTGAGAACTGTGTGACGTTAGTGGGGGACGGTGCTTGCGTCACGAGTCTCAATAGTTCGGGTGAGTGCGGTGTTTCCGGTACGCGAGTCGCCACTGTGCCGGTCCGGGTTTCGGCAGGGGCTCCCTGGGGGAGATTTGATCGCCGAAGCGGCATGATGGGAGGAGGGTCTCCTTTACCCAGCGGGTCGAAATTCGTAAGGCGGACCAGTCAGGGAAGGGGAAGTTTAGAAACGGGGAAGGTCCTTTCATGGGGCCTTGCCCCTTGGATTTGGGCTTAGGGAAAGGAAGCCAAAAGAAAAAACAGTAGCAATGACTGCCGAGTGTTTATCGAACTGGGAATGACTGTTGGACTTCGATCGCGACGATCGTGTATCCGCACGGTCGGGTAGGAGGGGGTATCGGAATGATGGTCGGCGTCCCTGCACGGCAACCTTCCTCTACACCGGACCGTACGCTCATCGTGTGCGTGACGTTTGTCCCGTGGAATCGACACTGCGGACCCTCCGGGGTAGAGAGGACTGCGAAAAGTGGAAGCGCTCGAGCCGTTAGTGTCCTTCAACATGTTGGGCAAATGGTGGTAGGGGAACATCACGGAACGCAGGATCGCAAAGGGGAGACAAAGAGGTGGATTGAGGGATATATAAAGGGCTCACCCAACATGGGAGAGACACTGAAATTGTATTTAATTGCAGCTAGATCTAGTGCGAGAGATCGAGACAGGTCGATCGTATAAGTGACGGCGGTTTTGGCACCGGTCGAAAAACAAAAGGGCGGAAAGACCGGCGAAGAAAATGGAAGCCGAGTGGACGACGTTGAAAGTTAGGTATCGGGGAGTCCAAATGGAAGGAGGAAGGGACGAGATTCGTTGAACAAGGGCCGTAAAAGCCAAAATGGGGAGAAAGGGGCGGAAACGGCAATGGTGTTCCGAACTTTCGAAGATCGAATAGAGCGGAATGCGAAGTCGCGAGTGCCGAGACAAAGCACAAAGGCTGAAGGTTGGCGTGGTTAAACAAATGAATAAAGCACACCAAACCAAAAGCCCACCGGTTCAAGAATGAAAGGGTGAAGCGCGCAAGCCACAAACAAATAAGCAAAGAAGCAAACACAAGGCTATCTTAACACAACTGGAAAAGAGAAGGCGAGTCAGAGCAAAAGACTTATACTTGGCTTGGACGGCAGGCCGAGATATTTAGAATGACGTATGGGAGATTTCACTGGCTCTCCTACGGCGGAAGTGGGTTGGGCACCACGTGACTGTTTACTCTCTGCATTAGCCACACATAAAAATTCGGCCTGGCAGAGCAGGACTAACTGCGTGTAATGCTATGTATGACATTGGTACAGTATATGACGCCTAAAACGTCTTGCACACAAAGCTCCACTCCCTTTGTTGACACAGATGGGGATTATACTTGCCTCGTATATATAGGAAGTGTCTGCAGGAGTATCAGCTGCGTATGCACGAAGAAAGATGAACTATTATAGATTTTCATTCTGCTCGAGTCTGCATGAAAGGATGTAACTACCGTCCTTTCTAATGTATCCTGGTGTCAAACCAAGGCCTAAGAGATACATACACCTGCAGTAAGTATTGTCAGGAAATTGGAACACGCTGTCGGAGACACATCCATCAGTGGATGGAAACCTGCTATGTGGTTCCCTCTTCCCTGTTGAACCCATAGACACTCAAAGGGCAGTAGGTTCAGTGAAAGAGTTGGTTAGAGCAAATTATTAATATTACTAAATACAAGGCTTCGATGGGAATCGAACCAAAATGACCTCTTAACTGGGATTTTGCTGTGCTTAATCACTTCGCCATGGGCGGGCTCGGTGTTAGGTGTTGATGTTTATATTTTGTCAGATTTTTTTACTTTTGTCTCTCTTCTCCAAGTTTTTGGTATGTTGCCCTCTGTTGTTTCAGTGTTGTATAAAAGATGCATTAGGAATAGTGATCTTCCTGAGCCTGAAGAATGAGATGGATCTGAGCCAATATTCAGTGCTGGTTTCTTTGGGACAATGTTTCCTTGCACATAGGATTAAGTTTTCTTTTTCATTGTCTTCTTGCTGTTTTTATGCACAGGATGGCAATAACTGTGCATTGAGATATGCATGCAGAGATACTCACAAACAGAAGTATATACTTGTGCGTACATACATACTCGGGCGCACATCCGCACAAACACACGTGCATGCACACTTACGCATGCACATGAATGTATGAGCTTGCATGTATACACAGACACACAAGCGCAAAATGCACACACATACGCATACAACAAAAACACACACCACACACACACACACACACACATTATTTTCGTATGATATGGCTTCAAGCCACCTTTGCTTTTTACTCTTATGTTCACTCATCTATAAAGTAGAACCTGAAAGAAAATACTAACACTCACATGATACAAGATCTATGAATTCATTGTGGATGTGGTTTCATGTTAACCAGCTCCGTGCCAAGACCAACAAGTTATCCCTGAAGAAGGCAGGCAACAAAAAGTTTGAAAAACAAGCAGTGAGGGTAAGCAGCAGGAAGGATTTTTACTCAGAAGTATCTTTATCAGTTATATTATAGTCAGTAATTTTGGGTGGTTTTTTTTTCTTCTTTTGTTCTTTTTCTTCTTCTCACAAAAAAAACTTGTCAGCTGAATGGTTGTGTTGACCTGGCCACAGAAGATATTGGATGAACTTGTCTTTGTAAACTAGTGGCTCACAGCATTCTTCAATGTGTGTCGCCCCGCCTTTTCTGTTTCATAACATCACATACCAAGGTAGATACTGTTGATGCATCGCTTATGACTTCCTGACAATCTCTATCCTTTTCTCCTGCAAAATAGTCAGGAAGTCATCAGTGTTCACTGGGTCTCAAAAGACATACAGTGGGCTTGTTTTGCATGATCTTATTTCTGCTGAGTATTTTCTGAGTTTGAAAGATTTGAAGAGAACTTGCCTCTGTAACCTTGCCTTTCCTATATACTATCTTTTTAGAGTATTCAGTATGGCCTGTAAGACCAAGTGGATGTGGTATGTATAAGTATCTGTTGTCAACAAACAAGATGTGAAGGTTTCTGACTGCTGAAAGTTAAGTGTAAGAATTATCTTCCTCTTGGAATTAAAGTTGCGTCATTTTGTATGCTGGAAAAACCAATGTATTAGATGTCATGTTTTGTTTGAATACTGATTTTTGTTTCATTATGCTGAAAACTTAGGCCATGAATAACTGAATAGTTTTGGAGAAGGTAAACAGGTCTGTAATGATGGACTGTCAGATGTTAAAAAATGTTACTGATGCTAATGGTTTCCATTCAGTAGTTTTGTATTTCATATATTTGTTAAAAAATGTAGTTAAAAAAATCCCCACCAGCAATACAAATTATTCTACTGTCATTAGTATCATTATAAATTCAAAATGGCCATGTCATTTGGAAGCACTTAGGCTTAATGGATTTCATTAAATAACATCCTTTGTGTTTCAGAGTTTTAATTTAAAAAAAAAAAAATTCACTTTGCAGATGGACCTAGCTGAGAAGTTTCCATCATTTCGGTTAGTCATGGAGTTTGTCCAGGATCCAGCCTGGACCACAGACAGGTCAGCAGTTTCTGTACTTTTGACATTTTATGTTTGTTTCTTTACAGAGTGTGTGTTGTGTGTGTGTATGTTTGTGTGTGTGTGTGTGTGTGTGTGTGTGTGTGTGTGTGTGTGTGTGTGTGTGAAGATAAATTTGTGTGCAAGCATGATTGAGTGTAAGCATTACAAAAGTGTGTTTTTGTGCTGGCTTGTATACATGTACAAATAAATAAAGTTTGATTTATCTACAAGGTATGCATCATAACAGCGTGAAAAAAAACAAACATAAAGAAATAATTTATAACCAGCTTTTTGCATGTTTATGTTTCACCAGGTTTTGGCTAAAGTGACACTTGTCAAGACAGTGCCAGAACATTATAATAGTACAAATTAATAGGGAAGAGAGGTTGCTGGCTGCCAGATATATTATGTATGATTATTACTTGAAGCTGACATATTTTGTGTTGTCAGTATTAGTTCTAGATGTGTTTTTTGCTGGTGGTTTATTATGTGAATACACATAGTGTCAGAGAATTGAGAGCATAGAGACAAGATCCCTGAAAACCTTGTATCCTTTTCTCCTTCTGTGATCAGAGTTCACCAGATGCTGCAGGAACGCATCAAGTTCGCCACGTCCCTGTGTGAGGTGTACACATTCTGTGCCGAGTTCATCCGTGTTGTCAGCAAAGAGGACATGTTTCAGGTATCCAGCGTAGGACTTTCTTTCCTGGCTTGATTACTTTGATTTTGTTGAATCGATGTTGAATTGACGTTCTTTTGAATTTCTGAAAGAGATCAGCGTTTTTCATCTGATCTAAGATTTTACAGAAGAAAGATCTTTAACAAAATTTCTGGTATGTTTTAAGAAGGTACATTTTACAGGTGTTTTTTAGTTGCAAAGCGAGACGACTGCAGGCGGAAATCTAAACAAATCTTAAATAAATGTTAGCGAACTGCCCAGAGAACGTGGACAAACGAGTCACAAGACAAAACACAACGCGTTTCGACCTCTTAGGTCTTCGTCGGGTGATAAATAAACTGCCAGCCTATGACTTCATCCAGGGCTGCCTGCTGCACCTCCTGTCCATTCGTTTATTTATCACCCGACGAAGACCTAAGAGTCGAAACGCGTTGTGTTTTGTCTTGTGACTCGTTTGTCCACGTTCTCTGGGCGGTTCGCTAACATTTATTTAAGAGGTGTTTTTTGTTTCTTTTTTTTTTTAATGACTTATGGATGTTCTCCCATGTTGATTGCAGTCGGTCATGAACAGGGCTGATTGTGCGGATTCTGTTGGGCATGCCGGTCGTTCACATTCCACTGGATTTCTTCCCTTTTTGCTTCCCCAGCACACCCTAGAAATTTTTTTTAGGGGAATGTAAAAATTTGAAAAGAAGTACCCAGTGGAAATCTTACATTCTCAATTGATGTATTAACGAAAGCAGAAATGTATACGTTTTGCAGTCTCAGACTTTGGCAGTTCTGAAGTGATTGGGACTCCCCCTTCCAATGGTCTGTTTTTTTTCCTTCTGTTCTCAGGCAGTTGGTCAGCTGGTGGTGTGTATTGAAGATTGTGAGAAACAATGGAACATTCCGTTCAAGTGCACACTGATACTGGGTGTTTCTGCACATATCCAAATTAGAGGAAATGTCTTAGGGTACCAGCCCATTCTCTTTGGGCAGTACCTTGGATGTATTGGGTTAAAAGTTTGTCAGTTTTGCAATAAATAGTTGTTATGTTCAAAATTACCCATGCTACTAGCAGTTTGTTCTATCATGCTCAAATTGAATTTCTTATGATAAGCCTAGCATTTTCCTATCATGGTCCGATTGAATCATCTTATGATAAGAACCTTTCAGCTTTGCAGGAACTGTTGAAGCTAGAAAGTCTCTAAAATATATTTGCTTTTTTAGTTTTGTTTAAAATACCCTCATTCTCAGGGGAAAACTCCCCCAGCATCAAATTCGAATTCCACAAGTCTGCATTACAGAGTTTTAAACCAAACGAACTGGTCCTGAAGGGCAGCATTATAATTGGGATTGTCTAGACAGACAAGTGTATGTAGTAACATGCTGTAGATCTTTGCGGCTGAGCACTGTTTTGTGGCTGTACAGATCCCCGTGTGCTGTTCCTGCAGTCCCATGCTGAGAATCAGGAGAAGTTCTCCAAAGCACTTATGCCGGATGGTCTGGACGCTTGGCCTGGGCGGAGAACCGTGTCCGCTCTGCCTACTACATGCTGGTGCGTCGTCTGATCGAGCCCTTCGACAGGCAGCGCCCTCACAACATGGACGCCAGGGCTGCCAGCCTATGACTTCAATCCAGGGCTGCCTGCTGCACCTCTGGACACACAGTGGCAGGTTGGGTTGGGGGTGCTCTCCCTTTAGCTGACTGGTGGTCTGTGCTTGTGCTTCTCTGTCATTCTGGTGTGTTGTGTGTGTGTGTGTTTGTGGATTATGTGTGTGTGTGAGGTTCATGTGCGCACCCTGTGGCATGCATGTTTTTTGGTCATGAATCCACCTTATCATCCTTTCGGTGTAATTTGGAATTCAGTTGAAATCAAAATACAGAATGCTGTTATGGGTCTATGTGAAACATGACAGCAAATATCTAAAAAGAAGGCTTCTTCCAATTATACATAATGTTACAGCTGAGCTGATCATAGAAGCATTTCTTGACTTTTCGTCATTCTTACCTGTGTAGTTGTATTACATACATTATTTTCTAACAGTTTTTCACTGATGAGAAATAAGACTTGTTGCACTGGTACATGTTTTACTCGAAGATTTGGTTGTGCACAGTGTACATTCGATTGTCAAAGATCCAGCGTATGTATATTTGAATATATTTATTTCAAATGTTTGCAGCCCAACGACCTATCGTTTGTCAAGGACATCAAGCTGCCAGAACTGTTCTTCACCCTAGCTAAAGGTAGGGGTGCTTAGGAGGAGGTTTGGGAGAGGAGGTAAGTGTGTGTGTGTGAGAGAGAGAGAGAGACAGAGAAAGAGAGAGAGAGAAACAGTAGAATGCTGAAACTTTATTTTGAGGTGTTGGTTCCAGGAACTGGTTTTGTTTAGCAGGGATTGGCAGCTAAACTGTAACCCAGGTTGTGTCAGAATGAAAACAAGATCTGTACAATATCTTTTTTCCAAAATCAGGGTCAAATATGGGGAGTTTGTGTTATACTCACTATTTGGCTAATATACTTACCATGTCAGACCATAGCATTCAACGGCAGTTAGCCAGCTCTGTCAGGCCGAATTTTTTCCGTGGCCAATGCAGTCATAAGACAGTCACGTGACGTCACCCCACTTCCGCCTCCGGAAGAAGCCGGTGTCAACTTCTTCTACCTCATTCAGCGAGGCCTGTGTGCAAGGTAACCCCGAGAACCTTTGTGCCTCACGCGGCAAGAATACTCAGGGTTTAGCGCAAGGCACAACTGAATCAAGTATAGAAACAAAGACACCAGCAATCTTAACACAAAGGCAAGTGTAGGCGAGACAGAGCACAAGACTTATCTTGCTTTGACGGCAGGCCGAAGGTGAATGATGGTAGAAGAAGTTGACACCGGCTTCTTCCGGAGGCGGAAGTGGGGTGACGTCACGTGACTGTCTTATGACTGCATTGGCCACGGATAAAATTCGGCCTGACAGAGCTGGCTAACTGCCGTTGAATGCTATGGTCTGACATGGTACAGTATATGACGCCAAACATGTTTTAATCCATTACATTGTATAAAATGGCAGTTTTGAATAGAACTTCACGTCACATTGAGCTTATATCAAACTCATTTGTTCTGACACTGACAGACACAGGTGGTCTTACATTTCTGAAGAGAGAGCATGACACTCAGCAGACAGTCAAATCTTTGTTGTCCAACACTCTGAGCAAGCTATCAGCGTGACAACTAAGAAAATATATTTTCACAAACCCAAAAAACACTTGAACCAGCCCTTGACAAATTGGAAAGTAATGAGGTTTATCTCCTGCAAGATTTCAATGTTGGCCAATCTAAGAGCCCAGTTTCAGTGGTCTGTATGTTGTTATGGTTGACTACCAGGGACTGACATCTGGACACTGGATTTGATGAGTGACGTGCAAGGTAGTCTGTTGTTGGGGACTGGTTGGCAGTAATTCTTGTGCAATCATGTAGATGTATCTTGCAAATAAAGCAGTTTACAACTTCGAAATACTGGGGAAAGAAGAACAGTGCTGTCGATTAAGATCAAGAAAAATTTCTTTGTCTATTAACTTTTTTTCAGTGTAACTATACCATGAATATCTTAACAGAAAAGTGGCTGTTGCTTCAGTCACAGTGAAAATGCGTGATGTGACGGTGGGGAGTGGGACATGAGGAAGAAACTGAAGGAGTATGATCATGCATGAAGTTGGTTCGAGAGAGTGCTCCAAAGGAGTGTACGGCTTCAACAGCTGGTACTCTCAGAACAGAATGATGCTGCGAAGAGGAGAGAAAGGTAGGCTGTCTCACAACCACAAAGAAAGCAAAGGAGAGGGAAAGTATGTCTTAAGTCTGAAATCTGTTGAAGTCTGTGCAGGCTCATACCAGTACAGCTAAATAAAATCTCCATCAAAAAGATGATGGATCACAGGAAGCTCTGTCAACAAGGAAACAAAGTATATGCTCACATTTCGCACAGAGAATGTCTAGACAAAACGCACAAAAAATCATGCTAAAATTAAAAAAAAAAAAGCATAAAACACACACTAAGTACAAACACACAGCATGCGCACGACACACACACAAACACATTACTCACAGAACTACTCATAGTCATTAGTGATTGGATGTTGCAGGCGATTCAGATGTTTGTGGCCCGATTCTGTGACCTGTTGGATGTGGAAATCACGTGTGATGGATGTGGTGTGACGTTACCAGGGCGACGTTATCGCTGCTACCAGTGTGTGGACATGGACCTGTGCACTACATGCTACTCTGGTTGGTGGATCTAGTGTGGAAACAGAATCATTGGGCATTTTTGTACCATTGTTAAAGCATGGCAAGTTATGGCCCATTTGCTTGCTCGCTCTGACCAAATATGATGCCTGAGGCAGCACAAAGACATCTGTGGCCAGCTGACCTGTTGTCAGCAACTTTCTCACCTTGAAACCTGAGAAACTTTCTCCTTAGTTCCTCTTTTCAAAGCGGGCACAAGACAAACTATCTTTGACGCATTCTGTGATTGTTCCTTAAATCTGATTCTTGCTTGATCTTTGTTCTTTGCTGATGATAATTTGGGGATTCTAGGTGTACCAAAACTACTACGGGATGGGGGAAAAAATGGAGGCATGCTTTCATGCATGGTTTGCACACATACTCATGTACACGCTTACATGTATTATGATGTTAAAATATCAATCGGTCGATGAACAAGTTGACATCATTCAGTAAGTCGGTCAGTTAACCAGTTAGTCAGAAGATAATTAAGCCACGCAGGTGAACGAGGAACTGATGAAGGGTCATTTTATGTTGACAGGAGGAGTGAAGCCAGAGGGGGAACATCACGATGATCATGACTTGTCCATCTGCTGTGAGTGTGTCCTCTGTTACTTTGTCCATCTGATGTGAGTGTGTCCTCTGTTACTTTGTCCATCTGCTGTAGTGTGTCTCTGTTACTTTGTCCTCTGCTGTGAGTGTGGTTCTCTGTTACTTTGTCCATTGCTGTGAGTGTGTCCTCTGTTACTTTGTCCATCTGCTGTGAGTGTGGTTCTCTGTTACTTTGTCCATCTGCTGTGAGTGTTCTATGTTACTTTGTCCTTGCTGTGATTGTGTTCCTGTGTCTCCATCGGCAGCAATTCAGCACTCTGTTCCATGCGCCTACCTCCATGGAGGCTGCCTTCTGGCGTTCGGAAGATATCCCTTCATAAAATTTTATTTGAGGGACATCCGCATGACCAGGGCTGATGGTTCTAATGGGATATCCTTTGTGGCGGCTAATGCATCCATATCGGGTAACCCCAGGAACCACTAGGGCACTCGCCCTCCTCCTTTTACTATGAATTCTGCTATTGTCTGACATGGTACAGTATATGACGCCAAAATGGGGAGTTTGTATTATACTCCCTGTTTGGCTAGTATACTTACCATGTCAGACTCTAATGCCCGCCCTACCTTCCCCGCTAGCGCCAAGGTTCTGGGTTACCTTGCGCGCAGGCCTCGATGAATGACGTATGGGAGACTTACACTGGCTTCTCCCTACGGCGGAAGTGGGTTGGGCACCACGTGACTGTCTTATCACTGCATTAGCCACACAAAAACTTCGGCCTGGCAGAGCAGACTAACTGCCGTGAATGCTATTGTCTGACATGGTAAGTATACTAGCCAAACAGGGAGTATAATACAAACTCCCCATGTTGAGCTGATCATAGAAGCATTTCTTGACTTTTCGTCATTCTTACCTGTGTAGTTGTATTACATACATTATTTTCTAACAGTTTTTCACTGATGAGAAATAAGACTTGTTGCACTGGTACATGTTTTACTCGAAGATTTGGTTGTGCACAGTGTACATTCGATTGTCAAAGATCCAGCGTATGTATATTTGAATATATTTATTTCAAATGTTTGCAGCCAACGACCTATCGTTTGTCAAGGACATCAAGCTGCCAGAACTGTTCTTCACCCTAGCTAAAGGTAGGGGTGCTTAGGAGGAGGTTTGGGAGAGGAGGTAAGTGTGTGTGTGTGAGAGAGAGAGAGAGACAGAGAAAGAGAGAGAGAGAAACAGTAGAATACTGAAACTTTATTTTGAGGTTTGGTTCCAGGAACTGGTTTTGTTTAGCAGGGATTGGCAGCTAAACTGTAACCCAGGTTGTGTCAGAATGAAAACAAGATCTGTACAATATCTTTTTTCCAAAATCAGGGTCAAATATGGGGAGTTTGTGTTATACTCACTATTTGGCTAATATACTTGCCATGTCAGACCATAGCATTCAACGGCAGTTAGCCAGCTCTGTCAGGCCGAATTTTTTCCGTGGCCAATGCAGTCATAAGACAGTCACGTGACGTCACCCCACTTCCGCCTCCGGAAGAAGCCGGTGTCAACTTCTTCTACCTCATTCAGCGAGGCCTGTGTGCAAGGTAAACCCCGAGAACCTTTGTGCCTCACGCGGCAAGAATACTCAGGGTTTAGCGCAAGGCACAACTGAATCAAGTATAGAAACAAAGACACCAGCAATCTTAACACAAAGGCAAGTGTAGGCGAGACAGAGCACAAGACTTATCTTGCTTTGACGGCAGGCCGAAGGTGAATGATGGTAGAAGAAGTTGACACCGGCTTCTTCCGGAGGCGGAAGTGGGGTGACGTTACGTGACTGTCTTATGACTGCATTGGCCACGGATAAAATTCGGCCTGACAGAGCTGGCTAACTGCCGTTGAATGCTATGGTCTGACATGGTACAGTATATGACGCCAAACATGTTTTAATCCATTACATTGTATAAAATGGCAGTTTTGAATAGAACTTCAACGTCACTTTGAGCTTATATCAAACTCATTTGTTCTGACACGCCTTGGCTTAGGCTGTGTCAGACCAATTGACATAGGCCAGAACACAAGGCTAACATCAAAATGTTGTTATGCTCTGCATAGTTATGTGGGGATTGTCTTCAGTCGTGACAAGCTCCTAGCATAAATTATCAGTCTCCCAAATCCCCCGAAGTCGGAGTGTGGCTGCCCCAAGTGCGCGGTAATCAAAAACGGTCACACACGTAATGTTCTCATCCCCAGCCGATGCATTTGTGCCATAGTGTTCAAATACTGCGGCTGTTCGGATGATCCCTGGAGTCTTTTAGCCAGGGTACGACAACAACAACAACAACATTTGTTCTGACACTGGTACAGAAACAGGTGGTCTTCATTCTCTGAAGAGAGAGCACTGCACTCAGCAGACAGTACATCTCTTGTGGTCCACACTCTGAGCAAGCTATCAGCTGACATAAAGAAAAAATATTTTCACAAACAAAAAAACTGAAAACCAGACCCTTGACAAATTGGAAAATGTATGAGGTTTATCTCCTGAAGATTTCAATGTTGGCCTGTCCAAGAGCCCAGTTTCAGTGGTCTGTATGTTGTTACTGGTTGACTACCTGGGACTGACTCTGGCGCTGGTTGATGAGTGACGGTGCAAGGTAGTCAGTGTTGGGACTGGTTGGCAGAATTCCTTGTGCAATCACTGTAGATGTATCTTGGCAAATAAAGCAGTTACAACTTCGAAATCTGGGGAAAGAATGGAAACAGTGCTGTCATTAAGATCAAGAAAAATTTCTTTGTCTATTAACTTTTTTTTCAGTGTAACTATACCATGAATATCTTAACAGAAAAGTGGCTTTGTCTTCCAGACACAGTGAAAATGCGTGATGTGACGGTGGGGAGTGGGGAGCATGAGGAAGAACTGAAGGAGTATGATCAGTGCATGAAGTGGTTCGAGGAGTGCTCCAAAGGAGTGTACGGCTTCAACAGCTGGTACTCTCAGAAAGAAGATGCTGCGAAAGAGGAGAGAAAGGTAGGCTGTCTCACAACCACAAAGAAAGCAAAGGAGAGGGAAAGTATGTCTTAAGTCTGAAATCCTGTTGAAGCTGTGCAGGCTCATACTCATGTACAGCTAAATAAAATCTCCATCAAAAAGATGATGGATTCACAGGAAGCTCTGTCAACAAGGAACACACATGTATATGCTCACATTTCGCACAGAAGAATGTCTATGACAAACGCACAAAAAATCATGCTAAATAAAACAAAAAAACAACAAAACACACACACGTACACACACACGCATGCGCACACACACACACAAACACATTACTCACAGAACTCTCATTAGTCATTGTGATTGGATGTTGCAGGCGATTCAGATGTTTGTGGCCCGATTCTGTGACCTGTTGGATGTGGAAATCACGTGTGATGGATGTGGTGTGACGTTACCAGGGCGACGTTATCGCTGCTACCAGTGTGTGGACATGGACCTGTGCACTACATGCTACTCTGGTTGGTGGATCTAGTGTGGAAACAGAATCATTGGGCATTTTTGTACCATTGTTAAAGCATGGCAAGTTATGGCCCATTTGCTTGCTCGCTCTGACCAAATATGATGCCTGAGGCAGCACAAAGACATCTGTGGCCAGCTGACCTGTTGTCAGCAACTTTCTCACCTTGAAACCTGAGAAACTTTCTCCTTAGTTCCTCTTTTCAAAGCGGGCACAAGACAAACTATCTTTGACGCATTCTGTGATTGTTCCTTAAATCTGATTCTTGCTTGATCTTTGTTCTTTGCTGATGATAATTTGGGGATTCTAGGTGTACCAAAACTACTACGGGATGGGGGAAAAAATGGAGGCATGCTTTCATGCATGGTTTGCACACATACTCATGTACACGCTTACATGTATTATGATGTTAAAATATCAATCGGTCGATGAACAAGTTGACATCATTCAGTAAGTCGGTCAGTTAACCAGTTAGTCAGAAGATAATTAAGCCACGCAGGTGAACGAGGAACTGATGAAGGGTCATTTTATGTTGACAGGAGGAGTGAAGCCAGAGGGGGAACATCACGATGATCATGACTTTGTCCATCTGCTGTGAGTGTGTCCTCTGTTACTTTGTCCATCTGATGTGAGTGTGTCCTCTGTTACTTTGTCCATCTGCTGTGAGTGTGTCCTCTGTTACTTTGTCCATCTGCTGTGAGTGTGGTTCTCTGTTACTTTGTCCATCTGCTGTGAGTGTGTCCTCTGTTACTTTGTCCATCTGCTGTGAGTGTGTCATATGTTACTTTGTCCATCTGCTGTGATTGTGGTCCTCTGTTACTTTGTCCATCTGCTATGAGTGTGGTCCTCTGTTACTTTGTCCGTCTGCTGTGAGTGTGGTCCTCTGTTACTTTGTCCATCTGCTGTAAGTGTGTCCTCTGTTAGTTTGTCAATCTGCTGTAAGTGTGGTTTTCTGTTACTTTGTCCATCTGCTGTAAGTGCAGTTCTCTGTTACTTTGTACAACTGCTGTAAGTGTGGTTCTCTGTTACTTTGTCCATCAGCTGTGAGTGTGGTCCTGTGTTACTTTGTCCATCTGCTGTAAGTGTGGTTCTCTGTTACTTTGTCCATCTGCTGTAAATGTGGTTCTCTGTTACTTTGTCCATCTGCTGTAAGTGTGGTTCTCTGTTACTTTGTACATCTGTAAGTGCAGTTCTCTGTTACTTTGTACAACTGCTGTAAGTGTGGTTCTCTGTTACTTTGTCCATCAGCTTTGAGTGTGGTCCTGTGTTACTTTGTCTATCTGCTGTAAGTGTGATTCTCTGTTACTTTGTCCATCTGCTGTAAGTGTGGTTCTCTGTTACTTTGTCCATCTGCTGTAAGTGTGGTTCTCTGTTACTTTGTCCATCTACTGTAAGTGTGGTTCTCTGTTACTTTGTCCATCTGCTGTAAGTGTGGTTCTCTGTTACTTTGTCCATCTACTGTAAGTGTGGTTCTCTGTTACTTTGTCCATCTGCTGTAAGTGTGCTCTTTACTGTGTTACTGTGTGTATTTGCTGTAAGTGTCATCTTCTGTTTGTTACTTTATCCATCTGATGTTAGTGTGACTGACTGAGATATTTGTCGATCTGTTTAAGTGTGATCCAGACTATGTTATTTTGTTGATCCGCTATGTGTTCCTCAATGTGTTAGTCTGTTTGCTGTGAGCATGGTATTCATTGTGTTACTTTAGTCTATCATTGTGTGAGTCTTGTCTGTTTGCTGTCTGTGTTGTCTTCTGTTACATATCCATTTGCTGTGACTTAGGTCCCCTCTGAGTATCCTGGCACATAACCTGAGCTCTTGGGCTCTTCTTGTGTACTGCTTTGTCTCTGTGTTTTGCCTCATCTCTCCTCTATCCTGGACTCTTCATGTTGTTGGATTGCTGTGGTCTGGTTCTCTCGTTTCTCTCTCTGTTTCTGTAGACCATTTCCATACTGTTTGTTCTTTTAAGTTATGGTATGTCTCTCTCCACCCCACCCCCCTGTGCTGTCATTCTCTGTTGGGCTGTCAGTGACTGCCTGATCTGTGTTGAGTGACCTGCTACCTATTGAAATGAACGTTTGTGCTGGTGGTTTTCTTGTAATCAGGCTGCGCACATTTGTGTATGACTTGAGTATTCTCTCTCACACACACATATATGCATGAAGCACACACCCACATATATAGAACACGTGCATATGCACACACACTTACAGAGGCACACTCACATTCTCTCTCTCTCTCT
This sequence comes from Conus ventricosus, assembly GCA_018398815.1. Taxonomy (NCBI): domain Eukaryota; kingdom Metazoa; phylum Mollusca; class Gastropoda; order Neogastropoda; family Conidae; genus Conus; species Conus ventricosus. The sequence goes on along the minus strand of CM031596.1, from coordinate 28,424,349 downwards.
CTCTCTCTCTCTCTCTCTCTCTCTCTCTCTCTCTCTCTCTCTATTTCAATGACTAGCTAACTGACTGATGTGGGTTCTGACTCAGCTACAAGTGCAACAAGTGTCAGGCGTTCATTGTGGGCACACGCATCCACTGCAACGACTGTGAGGACTTTGATCTCTGCCTGGGCTGTCACACACGTGCTAAGTTCCCCTCAGGGTAAGTCCAAATGTTGGAGCCCTGTGTGTTTGCATGTATATGTGTGTGTGGTGCATGTGTGTGAGTGTGTGTGTGTCTGTATGTGTGTGTGCATGCATTTTTTTCAAACCTCTCCTTCGTAAATGCCATCTTGCACAGTTTTGAGTCAATTGTCAAACAGTACAGTGTTGAATATGGGCAGTAAATATTGACAAAAAATGGTATAATGAAAGGATGGGTCGAGTGCGCCCTACCATGTTGTGTAAGGCCTGCTTGGTACTCCACAGCATCATCCTCACTGATAACAATTGCATAATAAAGTCTCAGACTCTATGACCCTTCATGCCCTGCTCTTGCTGTGACCTCCGTTTTCATTTCCTTCCCGCGTCCATACCCAGGGTGAGTTTGTTTCCGTACCATTAAGATCACATGGACTTCAGGTGACGTGTTGGTGCCTTCTGGAGAGGGATGTTTACTCACTCCATGACTGAATTATGGGCGCTGGTAGTAGTTCAATTTGTTTGTTTGTTGGGTCACTTCAGTGACATGTACTCGCCCCCTGCTCCATTCCCCCAACCACTTGCTATGGCTCCTCATCCACAGCCCATACCCTGGCTTGTTCTGCCGCGGCTCCAGCACCGTCGATTAACAGGGGAGTTATCCATGTCACATTGTCATGAGACGGCCCACAAGAGGAGACGCTGCACTGCTGCTGAGTCACCTCAGTGGTGCTCGGCAGGGGCTTTGTAGTCTGTGTCCAGCATATGTCACATCAGAACAGGGGCAGTCGAACACCAGCTGAATGACTCCTCTGGTGGGTTATGATCTTATTCCATGACGAGCTGAAGTGATTGCTGCTTTTGGATTGCAGTGCTGGGGCTATAATTGCACAGAACTGGAAGTGGCTGTTATAGGGGAACCGGTAGGACGGGTGTGGGAATAATGCCACCAGGAGTACATGAAAGATGAGACCAACAACAACAACAAAATTGTATTCATCGTCACTCGCTATCTCCCCACCCCACCCCTTTTTCCCCATGCTGACATATACTCCCTTAGCCATGCCAGCAGATCCATATGCCTCTTGCCAATAACCATCCCTGTTGTCTTCTCTGTCCCCTCTGCTCCACAAGCAGCCACACACGCACGCATGTGCACACACACACACGCTGGCAAGCAGGCAAGCACTCATGGTCTCACACCTGTATTTGTCAGCTGCAGTGTGGAACTAGTGTGGTTGTTGGTTAAACACACTTTGCTGATAGAGACTGCCCTTGCTTTCAGCTGGGCAATAAACGGACATAGTTTGAAATAGAAACAGCGCAAACGGTTGAGCTATGGAAGACATACCTCGTGGAACCTATTGAATGACTGTAGATCATTTTCTGCTCATTCTGTTGTTTGTCTGCTGTCTTTGTTATTTCTGTTTCAACTGCTTTGTTTGTTTGTTTGTTTGTTTTTTTTTTTTCACTTCAGTGTTCCTTGACTGTGCTTCTGATGAGGTTTATGTTTTGCAGTCTTCTATTTGAATTGGTTTTATGCTTGATTTCTTGCAGACATCTGGCTACTCATGATGTGACCGAGATCCCCATGGTCAAATGTGAGTTGTGAGTCGGCGTTGGGGAGATGGGGGCAAGGAGGAGGAGCAGGGGGAGGAAGGGGGGGGGGGGGGGATTGCCATATTATAATGATGAATAGTTATTATTAATGTTTCTGGTTGTGTGGGTGTGCTTGTGTCGTGTGTGTGCTTGTATGTGTATGCAAACAGCCCTGATGTGGCCCTTTGCGGTCGGCTGGGCTATAAGCAACATTATCTTATCTTATCTTATGTGTATGCAAATGTTTGTGTATGTATACTGACTTCCATAAAAACGCGAAAACAAAACAAGCTGAAGGTTGGGGGTGAATTTTATTGGTCACAATTGTTCAGAGTGGAAGCGAGAATTCAACGTGATTTGATTCATTAACCGGTAATGTGTGAAAATGTCTCAGCAATATGTCTTTTGTGTGGAAAATCCAAGGTCACGTGACAAACCAGCTTGAAGTCCTAATACCGTTTGTGGCCACCATTTGCGTTGACAACTGCTTGACACCTGCGGCTCATTGAGTGGACCAGGTGGTTGATGCGTCCCCTTGGCACACCAGCCCACACATGGACGATGGCCTGGTGAAGTTGAGCCGCTGTTGCTGGTCGTGGACGCAGGAGGTCCAACCGTCTGCCAAGTTCATCCCAAAAATGTTCTATTGGGTTTAAATCGGGACTGAGGGCTGGCCAGGGCAGCACATTGACGTTGTTATGCTGAAGAAATTGCTGGGTGGCCCTGGCGGTGTGTGGTCTTGCATTGTCCTGTTGGAATGTCCAGTTTGGGTGTTGCGCAAAAAAAGGATCGACATGGGGTTTAAGCACCTGGTTGATGTAGCGCTGTGCATTGACACCCTGTCCGCGACCAGGACCAATGTTCTGAAAGATGACTGGTCCTATAGCGTGGTTAATGCCAATTGCACCCCATATCATAACGTTCGGGCCTCCCCAGGGGTTCCGCTCTACCACACAGGAGTCAGCATAGCGTTCACTAGGTTGATGCCATATTCTGACACGACCGTCAGCCATGTCAATACAAAAACGGCTCTCATCTGAGAACAGTATGCGTCCCTACTGCTGCCTGCGCCAGTTGATTCAGGCTTGTGCCCACTGCAGCCTGTCCTGCCAGTGTCTTGGTGTCAGTACCGGACCTCTGTGAGGACGCCTACATGCCAGCCCGTTCTCCTGAAGATGCCGCCGCATAGTGTTGAGGCTGATTCGTTGCTGGAGATTCCCAGGCACCTGTCAAACAGTGTTAGCGGCTGTTTGCCGCCTGTCCTGCAGATGGGTTCGAACAAGATGGCGATCCTCTCTTTGTGTGGTGACCCAAAGACGGCCTGGCCGGAGACGATCATCAGTGGTACCAGTGACTCGCATGCGGTGCTGCAGACGATAGATGGTTGAGATGTGGACGTTAAAGATGTTGGCGACCTGCTGGCATCCACACCAGCCTCCAGATGGCCTAGGGCACGATTGCGTTCCTCTGCTCGTAGTCTTGGCATCTCTGTAGCGCTCAGACGGCAAGTCGTTACCTGAACCTTATAGCGCGGCTTTATAAAGGCTGCATGCCTGCGTACTTGTCGCTGGTTAACTTTGCTCTGCATGGTGTGCACGTGCCTCACATGCAGCAACCAGTTTGCCATTTTTGTTGACCCTCCAATGCCGGGAATGATGTGTTGCTCACACAATTTTTTCACTGCACGTGAGTCTTGAACCCAAACAACTTGCCACAATGGTTCAATATTGTATATTCACCCCTTTTCACCCGAAAAATAGCCTTTGAAATTTTCGCGTTTTTTATGTAAGTCAGTATATGTATGTTTATGGACATGCATGAGTGTGTGTGTGTGATTTATCTGTTAGATCTCACAGTGATGTATATTATTTACTTGCTTTGTTCAGAATTTTAAGTTCTGCCTATACTTGGAAGGTGATAAAATCAGTGCATTTCAAAGTGTTCAGAGCCATTCTCTTCATCTGTGACCAAGGTCGTCATGTCTCGGGATTCTGAACACAAGACAATCCCTTCTTTCAGTGCGAAACTCGCAGTCCAACGACTCGCTGATCAAGGCCTACATCCACCAGCATCTGTGGCTGCTGTTCACATCCCTGTCTCTGGGGTTGAGTGACATTGTTTACAACACCAACAACTGTGCCCAGAACATGGACGCCAGCTATGTCAAGCTGGCCTCTGAGCTGCAGCACCGTTGTATCACCATCGTCGCCCGCTGCTTGGAGACCGTGCCACAGGATGCTGATGGTGAGAGAATTCATGACAGGCGTCATAGTAGCGATGATAATGATATGATGAGGATAATAATGTGTACTCAGAATACATGGACATGCTATCATCACTCATGTGTAGCAGGAATCAAGTGGTAAGATAATGAAAAACAGTAATGATGAAAGGAATGATAGTACTAATGCACACAGAGGGCATGGAGTGCATGTAGCATCAAATTCTGATGTTGAGCTGTGAGTAAAAATAACACAGTGGAACTTCAGTACAACAATTAAGATGAGTCAAAAGTTCAGTCTTCGTAGAGAGTGGTCTTTACATGGAGGTTGATTGACAGGTAGGATAGCCTTTGTGACATTCCAGTCAGTCTTGTAGGCAGGAATTGGAGACATGCTGGCCTTTTTTTTTCAAACAGTTAATTAAGCACAAGAAAGTTAGTATGGATTATGGATTGGTCACTCATTAGGTGGAATAGGGAGAGATCAGTCTGTTGTGGTTGAGAAGAGTTTCACAGTGTAAGAGAAATGATTTGCCTCAGAGGTTTTGGTGATTGTAATGAGGAAGGAGTTGTACGGTTGGCTTTGTGGATAAGGTGCTAAGACAGTCAAGTTCTTGGCTTGATTCCCTCTGAAGCCAGCCAGATTGGAAAAATTCTCTCTTTGGAGTTTACTTCTGTGCACCCTTTACTGCCATCTTCGACCATTCGGTTAGACTTTTAATCAACATCCTGTGCTTGAATGCATGCATGAAGTTTGTGTACATATGAAATCCCCTCCCACTGGATCAAGAAAACTGGGCCATTGTGTGGCAGTGGAAAGATTACCTGAACTGAAAACTGGTACCTCGTTTAGATTTTGTTCACAGAGAATGTGGTTTCTTTAATGGGGGGGGGGGGGGATAAAAAACGGCCGAAAGTCTGTCTGGTGGTGAACCTTTATAGTTGTAGTTTAGGATCAGAAGAACGAAGAGAGAGAGCGAGAGGAATAACGAACATCCTTCATACGATGCCCCCTCGTGCTATCCTTAGCTGCAGTAGTGCTAAAAGTTCTGCAAGTAAGGGATCTGTACTCGTGGACAGAGTTATTTGCAAAGGGAGGCGACTGCAGGTGGAAATCTAAACAAATCTTTAAAATTTATATTATAGATCTGCCAGACATCCGCCAGTGTCCCCAAGTCGTGGTTTTTTGCCATCTCTGTCAAGCATTCAGCTGCACTGTTGTTCTCTTAGGAGTCTCTTTTGTCATCCTTTATTCCCTCTGTATTGGATGAAAGTCATTATGTCTGCCCTTCTTGTTGCTATTATCCCCTTCAAGCGTACACTCCAGGACCTGTGTCTCACTTTGCTGTAAATGTTTTCCTCATACTTACAACTCACATCATGTAAGCCTTCAAGATAGTTTGCCAGTTTAGTCTAGAAAGACGCTCCCTTTTCCCAGTTACACTGGTTCATTATCGGTCCCAAGGTGTAGAGTTCGGCCAGCATGTCGCCCCTCCCAAGCTGCGCTCCCAACCCCTCAGCACCTGAAAAAGCAGCCAGGGACTCTGAGGCACTCAGTGAATGCTAATGCTCTGTCGTGAACCTCATTGTAAAACCTTTTTTTGTTTGTTTGTTGTTGTTGACTTCTGCCAGTAGATTGAGTGTCTTCTCCAGGGATGCGCGAGCCCTCCTTTTCTACCCAAGAATCGCTAAGTTGAAGAGCAGCCCTTGACATTAAGCTCGAGACAGAGCAGGGATAACCCTTTCACCTCCAGAGTTAGTATGGAGACAATTGTGTAAAGCCCATAGTGGTTGCTGACTCTTGAGTTCTAGGCTTGGAGAACTGTACATAGACGTTCCCGTGTGGGATTTAGCGTCTCCCTTCTCAGGTGAGCATGCTTCCCACCGCCTTATTTGATATTCTGGCATTTGTTTGGACAGGTAAGTATGAAACTACTTTTACTGTACACTTGCTTGTCCAAAATCCTCCTACATCTCTGGTTTGCCGGGAAAACGTACACAAACTGAACTATATTTATATATAGTGATATATGGATGGTGAAGTGAACTCACTGAGGGCAGTCACTCTTACTGTGTTAACTGGGTATGGAGACCAGGTTAGTTCCCTGTTCTTTGATTTTGTTGTTGTTGTAATCCTGATAGTATGGCAGTGTTCCATGTCAAATATGGATAAGGCATTTGCTTGGACAGGCAAGCATATCATAAAGCTACATTTAGTAGAGAAATTCCTTTTTTTTAAACATAAGATTTCTCACTGTACCGAATGCTAGTATCACATTAGAACATTATTCTGAAGTAGTCATCTTCCACTGATTCTGTTGTGTAGATGTGATCGTTGATGGCACACCAAATCTACGAATGAGCACCTTGCCTATCGAAACCAGGCAGGAAGAGGCTTTTGCCACCCACTCACAGGAAAGGATCATGGGATTGCTTGGAGCCATGATTCCACCAAGAGACAAAGTAAGCAAGTGATAAACCCTGTTGCTCATCTCCTTAGTTCTTGATTCCTTGTCTGTATTGTTAGGGCCCTGCATCTACCAACTGTCACTTGATTGTGTATAGGTTTTTATAGGTGGGTTTTTTTTTTTTCACACTATTGATTGCATTATCTGGTAGTATGTTAACATGAACAGTTAGTAAATAACTGTTAGTGTCAGGGTGGCTAATTTGGTTTTGAACAAGTTTCACAGTTTGGCTTCATAGACTGTAAATGTCAAATGTTTTGCAAGGAACAATCACTTTGCAAGATGTGGGTTGTGGAAATCTCATTTCTAATGCAGTTCTGAGATGCTGTGCTGAAAGCATTGTATGCTTCAGGTCTAGACATAACCCACATCCTTTCTTTTCATTCTAAGGCCGTGATCAAGACTGTCCTATCAGGTTTTTGCTCTGTCTACTTTCACCTCTTCTGAGCTTCCAGTGTGTTCTTTCATGACATGTGGAATGTGGATGCTGCTTGGGGTTTTTTTAGCATCTTTACATTTTGCAAACTTAGTTCAGAAATGGAGTTTATTTTTTTGTACTGATTGTGTTGCTTTTCAGTGTGTTGTTTGTGAAAAATGTGTGTTGCGTTTGATTTGTGAACAAGATGTGCTGTTGATGGCAGGATTCAGCGTCTGAAAGCTCCTTCGTGTTTTCTGATGAAAGCTTCATCAATCTTCTGCTGAAGGTGTCCAAGTAAGTGCAGAAACTCTGAGGTCATGCATGTAATGCTAAAGACACCTTTTACTGTTTTAAGTCATTCTGAAGGCATCTGCCTTAATGGTAACAATGTGATTAGTGTGTGAAGTCATTATTGAGGTTGTACAAGTGAGAATCTGAAACCATGTTTCTCTGAGCTTATCATTTACTAGTGATGACAGTGATGCAGAATCCAATTTCAGCGTGTGGTTCGCGTAATCCAGAGTGTTTTTATACCTGTGTTCCTCAATAACACTTTAAAAAGATGTTTCCGTTAAAGGCAAGAACTTGCAGCATGTAACAGCTGCATGCATGTCTGTTTGCCTGCACATGGGTTGGTTTGTGATTGTATGATAGCATACTAAAGGTAATTAAGATACTAAGGTTTTAAATAAAAATAGTAACCGTAATAGTAAGCATGCAGAATCTGAAAAAGTATTTAAAGTTAGAATGTTTCATGAAAAATAAAAATGGAATGACATCATCAGTATTATGAATGGAAGGTGGTGTTTGGGCTGTAAGCAACGTACCTCTCTCTCTTTCTCTCTTGTTTCAGGGGTGACAGTGGACATGACAGTAACTGCCAACACCTGGCCATGGGTCTTCTGGCCCGAGTTCTGTCCACCTCCGACACCAAGGTAAACTACTGGTGCAAGGTAGCAGCACAGAGGATGATTGAACATGACCCTGTGAAGCCGATATGTTCAGCATGATATACGTGACATTTCATCAGCTTGCAAGCTATGGCCAATTTGTTAACTCAGTTTGGCCATGTTTGTTGTGGTTTTGTAAAATGAGCATGTATTTACATCACATCCCTTGGCCACGGCAGACGCCATTTTCACTTATCTGAGATGGTGTTGTTGCTGTGTGATGTAAGTCGTAGTGGGTGGCAGGGAATGGCTTGGTGGTGCCTGTCTCTTCTTCAAGTGTCCTGTTACAATTTTGTGTTATTTTGGGGTGCACATTGCTTCTTCCAGTATCTGTTACAAATTTTGTGTTATTTTGGGGTGCACATTGCTTCTTCCAAGTATCCTGTTACAAATTTTGTGTTATTTTGGGGTGCACATTGCTTCTTCCAAGTATCCTGTTACAAATTTTGTGTTGTTTTGGGGTGCACATTGCTTCTTCCAAGTATCCTGTTACAAATTTTGTGTTATTTTGGGGTGCACATTGCTTCTTCCAAGTATCCTGTTACAAATTTTGTGTTATTTTGGGGTGCGTATCTCTTCTTCAAGTATCCTGTTATAAGTTTTGTGTTGTTATTTCTTTGTTCACACGACCGACCTCATGCTGACATGGGATCTTTAAAACGCGTTTGTCTCATCTTCTGCATCAGTGTACATAAAAAGCAGACACAGGCTGTAGCATGTCAGCACATGTGCTGAAACTGGTGGATGACAACATCTGCTCCTTTTGCTCTGAAGATACTGCGAGGTGGAAGGGAAAGGGTTAAGGAAGAGGACCAGAAGGGGAATATGACTTTGGTTCAGAGGGTGCAGATGGACGGGGAATGGGAAGTGGTGAAGGGGAATGTGATTTTGATGACTTTCATGGTGGGAGTGCAAAGGGAAAAAGGGAAGAGCTAAAGGAGATTATGAATGATAAGGAGAATGACAGGAGTGCAAAAAGGACAAGGTGGGGGGCTTAAGGAGCATGTGAATGATGATTATGACAGCTGTGGTACAGGTGATTGGAGTTGAAGGAGACAAAGCTGGGGTCTGGGATAATGTAGATGATGGTTGCAATAGGTGTGGTGTAAGTGATGGGAGTGGAAGGAGTACAAAAGAAATTGGGCTTAGGAGAACGTGAGTGGTAATTCTGATAGATGTGGTACACGTGATGGGTAGTGGTGGAGAAAAGGGTTCTGGTTTTAGCAGAACATGCATGATTCCGATGGCTTTATACGAATGATGGGGATGGAAGGTGAAAAAGTGGCAGCTTTAGGAGAAGTGAATGGTAATAGCTGTGGTGCAGATATGGGAAGTCGGTAGATAAGTTTGGGCTTTAGCAGAGTGTGAATGATAGTTGTGATGGGTATGGTTCTAATGTTGGGAGAGGGAGGGAGAAGAAGGCAGGGTTAAAGGGGAATGAGCTATAGCTGTGATGGGTGTGGGAAAAGAGGGTGGGAAGGGAAGTGAGAAAGAGGATGGGTCGAAGGAGAATCATTATAGCTTTGGTACAGCTAGTGGGAGCAGATGGAGAAAAGTGGCAGAATTAAATGAAAATAACTGACACTTCGATAGCTGTGATACAGATGGTGTGGAGTAGTAGAAAAAGGGCGGGGGTAAAGAGAATCGGTGATAATTCTGGTAGCTGAGGTACAGATGGTGGGAGCAGAAGGAGATAAAGGAGGTTGGGGGGGGGGGAGTAAAAGAGAATCAGAGAAATTACGGTGGTTGTGGTACGGATGATGGGAGCGGAAGGAGAGAAGGGAAGGGGGGGGGGGGGGGGGGGTAAAAGAGAATCAGTGATAACTACAGTAGCTGTGGTACAGATGGTGGGAGCGGAAGGAGATAAAGGGGGGGGGGGGGGTTTAAAAGAGAATCAGTGATAACTACAGTAGCTGTGGTACAGATGATGGGAGCGGAAGGAGATAAAGGGGGGGGGGAGGTGTAAAAGAGAATCAGTGATAACTACAGTAGCTGTGGTACAGATGTGGGAGCGGAAGGAGATAAAGGGGGGGGGGGGGTTAAAAGAGAATCAGTGATAACTACAGTAGCTGTGGTACAGATGATGGGAGCGGAAGGAGATAAAGGGGGGGGGGGGTAAAAGAGAATCAGTGATAACTACAGTAGTGTGGTACAGATGATGGGAGCGGAAGGAGATAAAGGGGGGGGGGGGGGGGTAAAAGAGAATCAGAGATAACTACAGTAGCTGTGCTACAGATGGTGGGAGCGGAGAAGGAGAGAAGGGAGGGGGGGGGGGGGGGGTTTTAAAGAGAATCAGTGATAACTACAGTAGCTGTGGTACAGATGGTGGGGAGCGGAAGGAGATAAAGGGGGGGGGGGGTAAAAGAGAATCAGTGATAACTACAGTAGCTGTGGTACAGATGATGGGAGCGGAAGGAGATAAAGGGGGGGGGGGGGGGGTAAAAGAGAATCAGTGATAACTACAGTAGCTGTGGTACAGATGGTGGGAGCGGAAGGAGATAAAGGGGGGGGGGGGGGGGGGTGGTAAAAGAGAATCAGTGATAACTACAGTAGCTGTGGTACAGATGATGGGAGCGGAAGGAGATAAGGGGGGGAGGGTAAAAGAGAATCAGTGATAACTACAGTAGCTGTGGTACAGATGGTGGGAGCGGAAGGAGATAAAGGGGGGGGGGGGGGGGGGGGGGGGGTTAAAAGAGAATCAGTGATAACTACAGTAGCTGTGGTACAGATGATGGGAGCGGAAGGAGATAAAGGGGGGGGGGGGGGGGGGGGGGGGAAAGAGATCAGTGATAACTACAGTAGCTGTGGTACAGATGATGGGAGCGGAAGGAGATAAAGGGGGGGGTGGGGGGGGTGTTAAAGAGAAATCAGTGATAACTACAGTAGCTGTGGTACAGATGATGGGAGCGGAAGGAGAGAAGGGGGGGGGGGGGGGGGGGGTAAAAGAGAATCAGTGATAACTACAGTAGCTGTGGTACAGATGATGGGAGCGGAAGGAGAGAAGGGAGGGGGGGGGGGGGGTATTTAAAAGAGAATCAGTGATAACTACAGTAGCTGTGGTACAGATGATGGGAGCGGAAGGAGAGAAGGGGGGGGGGGGGTAAAAGAGAATCAGTGATAACTACAGTAGCTGTGTACAGATGATGGGAGAGCGGAAGGAGAGAAGGGGGGGGGGGGGGGGGGGGGTAAAAGAGAATCAGTGATAACTACAGTAGCTGTGGTACAGATGTGGAGCGGAAGGAGAGAAGGGGGGGGGGGGGGGTTTAAAGAGAATCAGTGATAACTACAGTAGCTGTGCTACAGATGATAGGTGCGGAAGGAGAGATAAGGGGGGGGGGGGGTAAAAGAGAATCAGTGATAACTACAGTAGCTGTGGTACAGATGATGGGAGCGGAAGGAGATAAGGGGGGGGGGGGGTAAAAGAGAATCAGTGATAACTCAGTAGCTGTGCTACAGATGGTAGGAGCGGAAGGAGAGAAGGGGGGGGGGGGGGGGTAAAAGAGAATCGGTGATAACAACGGTATCTGTGCTACAGATGGTGGGAGCGGGAAGGAGATAAAGGAGCTGTGGTGCCGGGCAGGAAAACCATCTCTCATTTCTTCAGGCTGGAGCTGATGCATTGATTCGTGAGTGCACTTTAGCAGTGCTGGATTCTTCTGAGTTCATTGCTTTGAGTTCTTGTCTGTTCATGCATTTTTGCATCTTTATGTCAGACTTGTTAAAAGAAGTCATTGAAAATTTACCATTGCTGCAATTGAAAAAAAGATCATGATCATGTTTATTCAACAAATATCTGTTAAACCAAGTTTGAATTTTTTTTTGGTGAGCTTCCATGTTGCCAAACAAATTTGTCAGAGTTTTGATGTTTTATGGATGTTTGAATAGTCGGAGAAGATGGTCATTTTATTATGTTGATACTATAATATCTTTAGTGTTAAAATCAAATTGTATGTAAGCAGTGACCAATTAGCTAATTCTGGCCACATTTTCATGGCTAGCCACTGTTCTAAGATGCTCCACAGACCAGGGTGAATACAAATAGACAAGGGAGAACGTGTTAACAAAAGAAACTCCCTGTTTAATTTCAAAAAGTTGTGTATTGAACTCATGGAGATAACATTGTCCTGTTGCCAGTCATTACATTTTTTATTCTCTGTTTTTGTTGTTGTTGTTTTTTTAAGCATTTTTTACTGATCAGTGATGTGCATATAAATAAACTATTGTACTGAAGCAGCAACAAGCAATGCTTATGGTGTGCTTAGTGACGGAAAGATTTACAACAATAAACACATCGGCAGAATTGCATTATCAATGTTGATATGAAAAAGAAAGAAAAAGCTAGTTATTGTAGTGGGGGGAAAATTGTAGAAAATCTTAAGTGAAATAAAAAAGAAAGGGAAGGAGAAAGAACAGAACGGTTTGTTTTGAACTCATGAAGATTACTTTGAACTGTTGACCGTCATCACCTGCTTTGTTTCGAAGTCATGGAGATGGCATTGTCTGTTGGCCAGTCATCCCCGTTATGGGTGAACAGGAGAATGGTGGTTTTTGATGGGCAGAAATGTGGAGTGGGCCAGTTCTGTAGCACGGCTGTTAGGCACACTGTGCAAGTCGTCACTATGGTGCCCTGCCGTCCACACACACATTGCAGCCTCCATCGACAGCCTCAGGAAGGTCAGAGGACAAGAGTATCAGTGAGGCATTGTGTCGGCCTTTTGTTTCATGTAATGCCATTGATAGCAGAGAGAATGCTGCTCTAATCAGGTTCCTTTATTACATATATTTCAGATTATGTTACTTCATTTGAAATGAAGGAATTTTTTTTTATGTACTGTGATTGCATGTGACTGATCTGTTATTTATTGGATGGAAATGGCTAACCACACACATAAACACACACAAACACACACACAAACACCATGCATGCATGCAAACGCACACACACACACACACACACACACACACACACACACACACACACCACACACAACACAGCACACAGACACAAACACACACACACACACGCACATGCACACAGCACACACGCACGCACTCACACACACACACACACACACACACACACACACACAACCACACACACACACACACACACACACACTCATACCATATACTCACACACACACACGTACACACACGCACACACACACCACACACACACACACACACACACACACACACACACCACACACACACACACACAAGCAAATTGAGAAAGAGCAAATGATCCAGTTGCATGTTCAATGGGGAAATATACACATAGCTTTTGGGTGCTTCACCTGGCAGAAAATCATGACAAAAGGTCAGTTTGGCTGAAATAGGACATAAATGTAGTTTGTTTTTGTCAAGACTGCAACTCTGCGAGAATGCAGAATGCTTATATGCTGACTTCAGCATGGATCTTCAGCAGTTGCCTTTACCCGCTTGAAATTCTTAGACATGGATCAAAGTGGTGACATGACATAGAAACAAAAGTTTTATAGGCATGATAGGCTTGGGGCTTCCAACCAATCTTCACTAAAACCTGGTCACCTAATAGTTGTTGCCAGAATATGAGGTGTACAAACATTAAAAATCAGAGGTCACAGATACGGCATTGTCCCATTCAGAAGATGTCTGTTGCAGAAGTATGCCCCTTTTCATCTATTTGTTTGTTGAATGTTTTTCATGTCATTATTGGCAGCTTTTCATTGGTTTGATAAATGAATGATTCATGTATGAGTGTCACAGAAAGCTGATTTTTCATTGTCTTAATGATGGCCTTTCATTGATTTGGTGATTGATTGGTGTCCGTGTGTACAGAAAGTGATTTGGTGATTGATTGGTGTCGTGTGTACAGAAAGTGATTTGGTGATTGATTGGTGTCCGTGTGTACAGAAAGTGATTTGGTGATTGATTGGTGTCCGCGTGTACAGAAAGTGATTTGGTGATTGATTGGTGTCCGTGTGTACAGAAAGTGATTTGGTGATTGATTGGTGTCCGTGTGTACAGAAAGTGATTTGGTGATTGATTGGTGTCCCTGTGTACAGAAAGTGATTTGGTGATTGATTGGTGTCCGTGTGTACAGAAAGTGATTTGGTGATTGATTGGTGTCCGTGTGTACAGAAAGTGATTTGGTGATTGATTATTGTCCCTGTGTACAGAAAGTGATTTGGTGATTGATTGGTGTCCGTGTGTACAGAAAGTGATTTGGTGATTGATTGGTGTCCGTGTGTACAGAAAGTGATTTGGAGATTGATTGGTGTCCGTGTGTACAGAAAGTGATTTGGTGATTGATTGGTGTCCGTGTGTACAGAAAGTGATTTGGTGATTGATTGGTGTCTGTGTGTACAGAAAGTGATTTGGTGATTGATTGGTGTCCGTGTGTACAGAAAGTGATTTGGTGATTGATTGGTGGTCCGTGTGTACAGAAAGGGATTTGGTGATTGATTGATGTCTGTGTGTACAGAAAGCTGACCGCTGTTCCCTGTACTCCCTGTTTGTGATGGCCGGCTTCCCAGAGGTCAGTAGTACAGCGTTGAACTCTGTGCAACTCTGTACATGTGTATTATATTGAATGTCTTCTTTGATCTGAGGTGTTGACTTTGTATAGTTAATCCTGCTGCTCAAGTACAAGCTTTTGTGTCTGTCCTCTGAGCTCTTTTTCTTTACATAGGTGCTATTTTGTGTCTGCTGTGTTGTAAATTTGTGGATGAATTGTGAACGATAGCTTTTTGAACACTTATTTGGTGGGTACGGTTTATGACTGGCAGCTAGGGACACAAGCCAGCGGGCCTGTTTCTGCTTTGACAGGCATACTTTATGTGGGGAAAGTTGCAGCTTACTATACACCTTGGGGATTTTGTAAACTTCATTGTGATGGATGAAATGCGATGATGGTCACAGAGACCAGTACTCATCCAGTACAGTGTATTACAGCACCACAGCTACTGTCTCACAGTTCCATCGTGAGCAACTGGAAACCTGTAGACCAGCAAGAAATGGAGTTTAGTCGTCTTATATTCACCTGGTGAAACATATGCCTTATTGCTGTTCACTTAGGGGTCATGGGCAAACCAGATATATTCACCTGGTGAAACATATGCCTTATTGCTGTTCACTTAGGGGTCATGGGCAAACCAGAGGTCAAGAATTACTAGTCACTAGTCTTTAAACTTGACACCCAATTTTCAGCACATGTACGCAAGGATGGTATAATGATAACAGTGTAAATTAGCCAGATGCTGACCATCCAGCAAGAAATAAACTTTTGAAAGGTGGGCCTTTTCATGGTGCATTTGTACAGAAGTGTAAGGACATGTATGCCCTTGAGGAAAGAGAATACTACAATAAAGAGTGCTAAGACGCTGTCATTGCCATAGGAGAGGCTGCATCACTGTGCAAGGAACATTTGGTATACAAGAAATAAAAAGACCATTCACCTGCACAACACAGAAACAGCTATGCAGAGGAGGAGACAGAGCAGGTCAACAGGAGGACAGAGGATAAAAGACCAAACAAACAAACAAGAAACCTGAGGTGGTGCTGTTCTACAACAAGCTTAAGAATGGTGTTGATCAGCATGATGCATACCCTTTCATATTATTCCATCAACAGGAAAACTGTGGTGGATGTGAGCTCTCTCCCACATGTTGCTGATAGCTAGCCAAGGTCCAAGTCCAGATCATTTACAACAAAGTGAATCAAACATAGATGAGACAGGTGGATTTTATGTTGGCTTTGACCATGGAAACGACAGCCAGTGTTCCTTGCTTTCTTCTTAACGCCTGCTGAAGCTGTCCTTATGTGTCTTCGACTTGTGTCTCTTCTCCTGCCTGCACCTGTCACATTAGAGGTGACACCAACAAAGAACTGTCATATATTTTATGCAGGGAAACATCATGCATTAGGCAAGAAACAGATTGACTGCAGGAAGGAAACTGGATACATGTGCAGTGAGTGCAATGTGACTGTGTAGATCCAAGCTTTTTACTTCTTCACACCATCACAGTTTGGAAAGAGAGGGGGTTAGTTACCGCCAAGGACACAGACAGAGTACAGGACTAGACACAATGCATTTCAACCTCTTGGGTCTTCTTCAGGCGAAAACAATTAACATTTAGGACAGTGACAAGAACAGATTACTGTCATGCTGTGAAAGAGTATTTCCAAATTCAAACTCAGTGCAACAGGGCATTCATTCTGTGACAGTTTTTCTCCTATCAATCTGTCCAAACAAATGCCACATCCCAACTTGAAGTGGAACATCGCAGTATAATCAGGATTTCCACCTCCTCCTCCCCACCAAAAAAAAAAAGAGAGAGCAGGGAGTTAGCCACATTTCCTGAACTGGTTGAGCCAAAAGAGTTATGACCTTAGGGAGTCCATGTCATGACTTGCTCCCAGACATATTCAGTTTTCTTCTTTTCCTTGGTGAAGGAACATGCCCCCATTTGTTCTTCAGAGTTTGGACTTGGTTTCTGATACTTACCTGTCCAGATTGAACAAAAGGAAGGGAGGGGTACAAGAGCGAGGAGAAAAAGATCCAAAATGCACAAAAACAGTTATTTCCTGTTTCAAATGCCTTACTATTTCTCTCTGAATGCAAGTTGGAAGATTTGTCATCTCGTGACTGGTTTTCCACTTGCCACACATGCTGGTGTTGTTATCAGCAATGTTACCTGAGCAGTTTTTGTTGCTGTTTTTTTTTTCCCACACATGCAATATACAAGTATAATGCGCGTACATGTTTCTTGTAGCCTGAAAAATAAATACTGTCAGATACTTGAAGTAAATCTGTTTATATATTAATGCATACTAACATGATTTACATGTGAATTTCTGTTGCCCACTGTGTGCAGGTGTTGTCTGTGGGCACTCTGGTGCAGTACTGTCACACCTCACTAGAGACCAAGAAAGGTGTGGTCATCAAACACTTCACAGACAAACACCAGTGCTTGGTCGTCGACCTCCACTCGCGCAAAAGATACACTGTGAGTTATCTGCACGTGTGCAAGTGTAAGTGTGTGTAGTGTGTATGTGTGTTCTTTAATCAGTGTGTGTGTGCACGCGTACACGCATGCATGCGTCTGCATGTATATGTGTGTGTGTGCAATATTTTTCTTTTTTTTCTGTCTCAAGTTCTCTGTGGCCACCTCACTGGCATTGCATTCACACGGCTCATGCCAGTCCCCATCCACAGCCACAGCTTGGCCTTTCCTGCCACAGTCCTGCACTAGCAATCCACAAGGAATGATCAGAGTCATGACTTCATGGAGCTACCCACCAGAGGAGGCGCTGCATTGCTGCCAAGTCACTTTGGTGGTGTTCAGTAGTGCCTGTTCTGATCCAGCATATGCAGCATACCACCAGCAAAGCCCCCCACTGCTGACGATAATTACTGAGTCACAGAGCCAGCTTGAGTGAGCTTTCTCTTCGGAGAACACCATCACACCTGTCCAAAGACAATTTCCATGAATTTGCTGACACTAGTGACCCTGACAGAGCCAATCAACAAGGCACAAGAGATACAGACACCTGCAGTGTTGGTCAGGAAATTTGAGCATTACTCTCAAAGACACAATTGTTAAGTGGATGAAACTTAACTGGGTAGATGAGAGCAATATCTGAATGTTTCTGCGATGTGATTTTTTCTCTCTTCATGTTGTGACCTGGGCTGATTACCTAAAGAACCCCCTTGTGTAGGGCAAAAACAGATTTTGCAGTGAACTGCTTTGGCCAGCTCCAGTCTACAGTGACATTCCTGATTCCAGAGCTGCCGACCATCCCACTTTTGGCAGAATTCATTATGGTCAAAGGCAAGTCATTCCGCTATTTCGCTTGACGTTAAGAAAATTCTGCTCACAGAAAAAAAAATTGTTTATTCGCAGGTTTGCACATCTGTTGCTTGTATAGCCAGAGTTGTTTGGAAACTTACTTCCAGTTCAGCTTCCACAGCTGCCATCATGTTGAAACGACCTGCTTGGCTGATTAACCATGAGGTAGAAAAGAAGAAAAAGAGTTGCAGATTCAAGTTGCTTTCTGCTTTCATGATGTGAGTACTGCTGATCCTCCAAGTCAGCAGTTCAGCCTGTGAAAGTGTTCAGCTGTGTCAGGAAGAACCTTACAGATTTTCGTCGCACCTTTGGTCAAAGCACTACAGCAGCAGTAATGGTTCTGAAGTGCACAAACGAGCCAAGTCATTAGACTAAACTTAGTGACAGTGTGCTTTAAGAATGTAAAAGAGCAACAATGAATTGGCAGAGGCAGTGATTCTATGAAAGCATTTGACAAAAGGAAAGAAAGTGAAGAGTCTGGAATGTCTTTTTTGTTGTTGTTTTGGGTGCAATAGCGTATGTATTCCTCTCAACTGTCAGAAATTCCACTCAGTTTTCAAAAAAATATTTCTCTCAAGTGTCTTTAGAGGTTGGCAGCTCAGTGATTCATATGGGAACAAGTGAAACCATGGAATACCACTGTGCTCATCAGTCCAGTGCGCACATACAACAAGCTCACAGCGTATGCTGACTTTAATCTATCTTCATGACTGCAACACTCATTCAGTAACCATCAGTCTCGGTACTAGAGTATTTTTGCTGTATTGTGGTATGGAATTTCAGTCAGGTGATTTGAAAACAGAGAAACAAGTACAGCCGAAAAGCTGATTTTGTAGTGGAAACAACAAGACGACAGTTTGGCAAGAGAAATCACAAGAAAAGCGCCTTGGGCAAGTTCACCGTGACTGATGCCAGTACACTTGAATCGGAGCACACACCTTTCTTTAAGAATATCATTGATGTCTGTTGGTTGTTACATATGTTTCAAAATTTGGTTAGCTTTTATTGTCTTGTAATGTAACTTTTTGGAGTGTTTTTAACACGATCGGTTACTTTTTTTTTTCTTTCACTGTTCTTCTCTGCTTGTGACTGGCTTCATACATGGCAAAATCATGTTTCTTGCATTCAGAAATGCTGATCTGTGAATGAATGGGGTTTTATGCTGAACAGAGACGTACTGGAAGAAAACAAGAGCAGGTTAATGAGATTTATTTTCTCAGGACATTGCCGTTTACTACTTTTGTATTTGACACAGTGTCTGTCATGATGTGCTTTCACCAGTTTCGTTACGCATTGTGTTGTGTATGTTCTGGACAAACATTTCTGGAGGATAGTATCCTCCGAGTGGTGTGATCCTGGAGCATAGAGGTCTTCAGCATTTTCTGACAAAGATCTTGGAATTTCTGGATCAGATCAGAGAGAACTTCTTTTGCACATGTGTACAGCAGTCCTAATTGCCATTAATCTCAAATGGTTAATATTTTCCAGAAATCTGTGATTTAAAAGTGTTATTGTGAAAAAGAAGAGATATTTAGGATTTCATTTTTTTTTTTTTTGTAAATGGGGTTAAGTGTAGCCAAATTGGTGTGTACCCTTCCAGGAATCAGGAGCCCACAGTTGAGTTGTTCAGTTAATCGGAAACGCAAATGTTTTCAGTTAAAAGTCATCCCTGCCACTTCTCCTTTTGACATGTGTTCAGACCAGCGAAGTTGGCCGTCATGTTCTTAGCACGATGCTGCTGATGAATATTCATGGGCGTAAAGAATTGTGGAATTAGATTTATGAGGGACAAAAATTTTGTTTGGGATCCAGGTACTTTCAAAATTCTTGGTATCAAATTCTCCACTAACACAAATATTATTGTACAGATTAACTTTGAAGATAAACTTTTTGAAATACTAATACTTTAATAGCACAATTATACAATTCCAACATACATGGGGTCAGTTATTTCAACTCATTCTCCCATTCATTCCTTCAAATACAAAGAACACCATGTCAAATGTCATAGGATATTTTGATTTGAACTCTTTATTGTAACTACCTTTATGTCTGTACATACATGAATTTATAATTAATTTGTTTTAAGTAAGTACCTTGCCAGGTTTATGTTGAGGGATGAATGTGTGAGAAATGAAGGAATTGTTGAGTGGAGGGATGAGAGAGGTGACATTAAAAATGTGGAAAAAAAAAGAAAAAAAAAAAAATTATTCATGGGCGTTGGTGCAGGTGAAAGACCAGGAGGTGTCATGTCACAATGAAGTGATGGAACTGTGGGAGGACAGCCACATGGCCGAGTTCACTGCGGTCATCATGGAAACAGTGGCCAAGATTCGAGCTAGTATGACTCGCTTTCCTTTTTATCAGTGCTCATGGTGTGAGCACCTGTGATGTAATCCTGTGCGTGTAAGCATGTGTGTATGTGTGTGTGTGTGTGTGTGTGTGTGTGTGTGTGTGTGTGTGTGTGTGTGTGTGCGTGCGTGCGTGTGTGTGTAAAAGTCTGATGAAAAGATGATTGCTTGATTGGAATGTCAGATGGGGGGGGGGGGGGGGGGGGGGGGGTGTTGGAGTAGTAGTGGATGGGGATGGGATACAGAGGGTGGTTGTAAAACGCAAAAGTCATCATAGTGTCATTGCCTCACTGTCTGTATGAATGCATACAAATGTTGGGGTTTATGGAAGATGACAGTGTGATGTGTGTTTCAGAGTTTTTTCTGTGCTTGTACAAATAGTGTTGGTGGAATGTAGTGGTGTTTTGTCTCTGTGTGTACAGATGAAGTGCTGATGACTTGTGATGGTTGTGCAATGTCTGTATGTAAAAAATGTGATCTGTCAGGCATGGAATTCTTTACTTTCATTGGAAATTCTAAGGGTTTTTTTGTTGTTGTTTTGTTTTTGTTGCCTGTTTCTTCTTAACTCTACTGATTTCTTTTCTTTCTTTTTCTTAAAATTTTGTTTAATCAACCAGAATTTATTCTTCTAGTATTTTGGGTTTTTTTGTGCATGTTTTAATGTTGTTCCCGAACCAGCCTTTCCCAGTTCTCCTATCCTTGTGTGGTAGTTGTAAAATGGTCAGTCGTTGTTTTGATGATGCCCCCACCCCCACTACCCAGGCCTCACCCTCTACTCTCCCATGGCTGCCTTCATCCTGAGGTACCCTGTGACATGTGTGGGTGCAGGCGAGGAAGTGTCTGTGGAAGGCCTGTGGGTGCTGGCCATGGTGCTGAAGGTGCTGCACAACCTCCTCAAGTCTAACAACCTCTTCAACTCCCCCGACGTCTTCCGGGCCGAGTTCATCCAGTGTCTGGTCTTCATCGCCAGCAAGGGCACTGGCTTCAGTCAGCAGTGGCTGCTGAAAGATCTGGAGGTCAGCTGCACGTCTGCCTGTCTTTGGGGTCTTTTCCCTTCTTTCTGTCTTGCCTTTTTCTTCTTTCTGTTTCCCGTTCTTCCCCTCCCTCTTTCTCTCCGTTTCCTTTTTCCCATCTTTCTTCTTTCTTTGATCCTCCCTTTACTTCTTTTGTTTTGTTCCATTTCCTCACTTTCTTTTTCTGTTTCTTTCTGTCTTTGTGTGTTTCCTGTCTGCTGGATAGAATATGTGAGGTTGGTATATTTATGCTTGGTTTATGTCATGCTTGCAAAGATATGCTTCTTATTACATTCTTTAGTTACCCTTTCATTTTTCAACATGACAGAGTTGCTGGTATTAAAAAAGAAAAAGGTAATTGTTATGGGTATTAGTGTGTTCATATGTACATGTGCCGACATGCTGTGTGTGTGTGTGTGTGTGTGTGTGTACATGCTGTTGTTTGTATGAAAATGAAACGAATGCTTAAAAGAGGAGCAGGATTGACAGCTTCCACTTTACCAACTTTGCCTGTCTTTTTCAAAATTAAAGTCCTTGTTTTTTCCAACTATAGCAGGAAAGAAATTTTCATATGCGTCTTAAAGAGCTAAGTGCTAAGCTGTCATAAATTTAGTACAAAGCTGAGTGCAGTAACTGGTTTGATATCCCTAGGTCTGTGTGCTTACTCAGATGGTATTTGAACATGTTGGAGAAAGCATCCTTTTGGCATCATTTGCTGTATTATGCCTGTGTGTGATGATGTCCATTTCCTTGTGCTTTGACATGAGCTTATGCCTGTGTGCAGGTGCTATCCCTGAACTGTACACCCCAGAAAGACCAGCCCCCAGCAGCCAAGAAAGCCAAAATCATCACCAAAAAGGAGGCTGAACCAAAGGTGGCCGAGAAGGACATCAAAGAGGCGACACAGGAGAAGATGATGACAATGATGACGATGACGAGGAAGATGAAGATATGTTTGATGAAGATAATGTGTCATCAGCAACATCATGGGAGGATGAAGAAGAGACCAAAGATGGTTTTGAAAAGCCGACGCAAAAAAACAAAGGCATATTCGAGGTGGGTTTGGGTGATTCTTGATCACTAAATGTTCTCTGTGGTGAACGTTGAATAGAATGTATGATGATAAAACTACTCGGCATAGAGTCATTTGTTTTAGAATGTGTAATGAAAAAGTGCTCAGTATAGAGCCAGAAGCACTGAACAAGATTTCATGCACAACTTTATTGAGTTAAGCTTTTTCTTTGATAGTGTTGAGACCATCTTCAAACAGTTTTACGGGCATTCATCTACACTCTCAAATTCTTACCTTTTAGCTGACTACATACATTAAACACACTAGAAAGGCTTGGTCATGTTCAGCATGGTAGAATGTTATTTTTCTAATGATTAACTGTCCAAACAAATGCCTTATCCCTGCTTCACGTGGCAATCACAATGCTGTCAGGATCCTCAAAAAATCAAAAACGAAAGTGGGAAAGCAGGGAGCTAATCATGTCTCGTTACTGGTTAGGTTTTCACCAGGGTGATGGACAACATTCCTCTGTGATGAGGCTTGAAACCAGTTCAGTGTCTTCAAAATGCCTCAACAACTTGTCCAAAAGAACCAATAACGATCTTTTGACTCTTCAGCAGACCCTTTCTTCTCTGGGCTTTCTTGTGAATCTCAAGAGGTTCTTCAGGATCCTCTCTTGGGATTTCCTCCATCTCGGCATGCACTTCTGATGGTTTGCAATATGATCTGCCTCTTGGATGCCAGGGTGGAAAAGATTTAGTCCTTGGCCAGTTTCCTACTGCAGTCTCCGTATGCATCTCCTGGCAGTCTTCGGAGAGAAGGATCAGACTTAATACACAGCTGCAGAGGTCATCCTGTAGGTGTCTCCATCTTCGTCCCTTCAGTGGGCTCCGAGTGCTGCCTGAGATCAGTCGTCATCCAGTCAGGATGGCCTGCTTTCCATGACCCAGACTTTAGTGTCCACCCTCCAGCCTTGGTTTGGCCTGGTTTGGTTGAAATCTGGGGTGCCTCCTTCCGTCGTTGCTCATTAACTGTGCAGTATGCGTGAGGCAGGCTGGGGGACACACCTTTTCCCTCTCTTCTCTCTCTCTTCTGGAGAGCAGAGGGGGTATTTGATCCCAGCAGGAGGAGACGGACCATATAAATGTTCTTAGGCTAAAAGTGGTCTACATATCGTTTGATTGCCTCAGGGGCATAGGAGTTGTCCAACCTGCAACACACTCTCACTGATTACTCTATTCCCAAAATGTCTCGGGAGGGGATTCTGTCTTTTTCGTGATTTTGTGCATGATAAATGCTTTTTCTTCTTTAGATACTCACATTATTTGTCACTTTGCTCCATTCTCTTCATGGAGAGCAGGGACTAGTCCATTCTCCTGAGCATGGGAGACAATTGTGTAGAGCCCTTAATGGCCATTGATGCTGAATTCTAGTTTTAGGGAACCGTGCAGACACATTCTTGTGTCGGATCAGTGTCTTTCTGTTCAGATGAGTGTGCTTCCTACCATCCTCTTCCATACTCTGACTTTTGATTGGACAGGTAAGAGTGAGAAAAGGGAAGTTGACTTCTAAAAGTAGTTTTACAATATACTTTCCTGTCTTAACACTAGGACGCTTTCTCGCCTCCCCATCCCCACATAGCCTGGAAAAGGTGCAAAAACTGATTTACGTTTGTGTTCAATTCATGAAGTGAACTCACTAAGGGTGATCACTCTTCCATTCTAACTATTCATGGATGCAAGATTAACTCCCTTTCCCAGTTTTTGTTTTTTTCTGAGGATCATGGTAAAATAGTTATATTCCATGCTAAGTAGGGATAAGCCTTGTGTTCGGACTACTTTCGGTAGTAAATTTGTTAAGCAATATTCATAACTTAAGACAAAAGAGCACAAATTGGCAAGCCAATCAACTCGGTGAATACTACTGCAAGGGCATTTATAGAGTTAAATTCATTGATTTCCATTATTTTTTCCCCCCAAGTCCTTTCAGATATTATTTTCATCTCTGAAGTGGCAGTGAATCAGAGGTCATGTTTGTCATGATTTTACCTGTTGTAAAGATGGAAGGAATGGCCTATGGTCGAATAGAGGGGCTCATGATCTAATAGAGAGGTCCATGCTCAGTGGTTAAAGCAGAGGGGCTCATGATCTAATAGAGAGGTCCATGCTCAATGGTTAAAGCATTTGTGTGCGGAGCTGATGGTCATGAATTGGAACCACTCATGGGGTCGGGTTATTTGGCTTGAAAACCCTCTCTACCCACCGAACAGTGAATCTGTACTTGATTCAGTTCAGCGGAGGTTAAAGGCTGCAGATGGAGAGGGATAGGCTCTGTCTTCAACCATGCTATGCCCTTGACACAGCGAACCTTTGAAAAGTTCTTTGCCCTTATGTTCAGTGAGCTGTGAGCACTTGCACCTTTTTTTTCCATGTTGTAAAGATTTTGTAATCATCATCGGAAGCATAAAATTACCCAGCATGCATTGCGATCTGTGGTGAGGAGATGGGTATTCTCCTGTACCCACTAAATGCCATGAATGACACCGTAACAAGATGCTGTAATCATGGCGCCCATACGATATACATACATTGGTAATGGGGTGGGGTGATGTGATGAATCATCGGTGAATGTATGCAGGCCTTGCACCATGACCTGAAGATCCCCAAGACTGTGCTGTACGTGCTGTACGACATGCATGAAGGTCAGCTGGACGCCATCAAGAAAGCTCTGATTGAAAAGTAAGTGGTGGCAGCAATGTGTTGATTGCTGCAGTGAGCATTGTGAGGATGCCTCTGATTATGATGATGTTGATATAAAGATTGCTTTATCATGCATTGAGCCCCAAATCTTCATTGATTTTGTAAAGTTTGTAAATTGAGATTAGAAGTGTGTGTGTGTTGTGTGTGTGTGTGTGTGTGTGTGTGTGTGTGTGTGTGTGTGTGTGTGTGAGAGAGAGAGAGAGAGTCAGAAAATTTTTGAAAAATGTTTTAAGGAAAAACGTATTATGTCTGTCAAGGTCTGATAAATCCTGTTGAGTTGTAAAGAAAAAAGAGAGAGATTTTATCATGAGTGTTGAAAAGTAGAAAGAAACTCGTGGAGAGCGTGGCAGCAGAGAGTCCTCAGAAGAGAAGCCCCCTTCAAGCAAGTGTTTCGGCCCTTATCTCCTGACACTCTAGGGGGGTTGGGCCACACCCGGTTCATGACTCCGGATGTCCCTCTGCTGCCCCTTTTTTTTTGTTTCCCCATCTTGGGATGAGCCATGGCTGGAATTCGAACCCATGACCCTCTGGTAATGCTCATTTTCCACTTAATGACTCGCGCTTTAACCACTGAGCCACAGGGACACCTGATATTTGTAGGGAAATTAAGCCTTATGAAGTTCACTTTTGTTCCTCCTTGACCAGATCCAGCTTGAACACCTCTCTGCCGCTTCTGCCATTGCTTTCAGGGCTCTGGTTTTTTTCCTTCCCTGCAACTGAGAGCTGTTTCATGAGGCTGTATGCAGACGTTCCTACAAATCCCCTAGCTCCAATTTCTGCAGTGAGGACTTTGACCAGATAGCCTTCTCTCCTCAGGCTGTTTGCCAGATCAGCATACTTTTCAGTCTTGTAGATTTGAGCTGCCTCCATTCTGTTTTCATATGGCACCGTGAGCTCGATCATGATCAGCTGCTTGGTTGACTTAGAGTGGACTACTATGTCTGGTCTCATGCCACTCTTGCTGATGATCTCTGGGTGACTCTTCCATTCTGGGAGGTCTGCAGTGCACTCCCAGTCATCTGCCCCGACCAGCAGACTCTGCCTGCATATTTCGAGTGGCACTGTTGTTCTTGGCCATGATTTGCTGCCTCCTGCCGTGAAGAATGTTGCGGGTGCTTTTGGAGTCCTGATTCGCCCTTTTGTGGTGTTGGTACTAGCCCAGACTGCTTGTACAATCTCTTTGAGCACTTGGTTGTGCCTCCATGTGCAGAGCTCCCAACCAGTACGATTTTGGCGTATTTTGTTCCGCCGAAGTTAAAAAAATACGCCAATATGCTTGTTTTCTAGAAAATAGGCTAAAAAAAAGGTGCTAAGTCCGCCAAAAAAATTATTTGGAAAACGATATAAAAACAACACATTAACGCTTCGATGAACAGACAAGGCCTTCTTCTGTCGAGATCGACTGTTGTCAAGATACACAGTGAGACAGTCTGCAGGAAGACGCTTTCATCCAATCGGCGTCCAACACGTCACACATATTATGGATGTTCTCTCTTAACAACATGGCGTCTGCAAGCAGCAAAACTGGAGGAAAAACAAAGGGGAATTGTGATGGTGGAGCTTGTGATATTAGTGATGGTAGTGCGCCTAAAAAGGCAAACGTGAACAGAAGTTCCTGGCATCTTATTCAAAGGAATATCCTTGTATTGTGGCCTCAAAAATCGACTCGACATACGCGAGGTGTACTGCCTGTGAGAGCGACTTTCGAGTCTCTCACGGTGGTATTACCAACGTAATAAAGCATGTGAAGACTCTACGACATGTAGCCAAGGCCGCAGCCTTAAAGAACACCGCTCCACTGGGGCATTTTCTCGCAAGAGGTGACGAATGTGCGGACAATAGGGTGATTCGGGCAGAGGCCATGTTCACATCCTTTTAGTGGAACACAACGTGCCCTTGGCAGCCTCTGACCATGCTGGGAAGCTATTTAGGAGCATGTTCCCCGACAGTAACATTGCTGGAGCCTACGGGTGTGCACGTACCAAAACAGCAGCCATTGTGAACGAATTGGGTGCAAACAGCAAAGCTGAACTTACTCAGTGCATGCAGAGAGGACCCTTTGTGTTAGGAACTGATGGAAGCCAAGAGGGGGAAGAGAAATACTTTCCCATTGTCGTTAGTGCATTGGATCCCCAAGGAAACATAAAAACAGAGCTGCTCAGTGTTCCAACATGTGAAGCTTCAGCACTGGGGAGAACATCTTTGGACTGTTAGATTCAGAGCTGAAAGCGTTTGACATAAACTGGGAGAACTGCCTGGCATTTGTCACTGACAATGCCAATGTCATGGTTGGCAGCAACAAAGGAGTGATCTCCTACATCAGGAGAAAACACCCGGAGACCTTCTTGGCTAGATGTGTTTGTCACCTCCTCAGCCTCACTGTGAAGAAAGCCATCAAGGAGTCAAGCAAGTTTGACTTGGATGACATTATGCGCCAGTTGTCCTGGTACCTCTCCAAGAGCACTGGAAGACAGCAGCGTCTCAAAATAATTCAAAAGGATTTGGGACTGCCAGACCATAAAATTGTCGACCACGTTCCCACCCGATGGCTGTCTCTTGGGGCTGCTTTGGACAGAGCACTGGAACTGTGGAAGGCACTTGAGAAGTTCTTCAAGGAGGAATGCACAGTCAAGACATATGAGGCTGCTTCCAGTAAATCTGGCTGTGATCCACCCATGCGACGAAAGCTCAGGGACTTCTTCAGACGTAGGACCACCAAGTTGTACGTCTTGTTCTACGCCCAGGTTCTGGAGATGTTCAACAAAGTGAACAAGCTGGAGCAGACAGATAATGCCAGAATCCATCTGATAAAGAGAGACCTGGAGCAGCTGTACAGACGTCTGCTTGTCAGTTTCTGCAAGCCATCTGCCATGAATAATGGTCCTCTCATGGAAGTGGACTTCAAGTCTACCTACAACATCAAGAGAGATGAAGAGATTTTCATTGGTATTGCCACCCGACAGCACCTAGGCAGTGTGGACAACAAGGAGCAGAAGATCTTCATGGAGAATGTGAAGACATTCTACAAGGAGGCATGTAAGTACATGCAAGAGAAAGTGAACTCAGCCAAGGAGACTCTGTGGAACCATGCACAGGTTGCTGATGTCTCGCTGCAAAGTTCTGCTCAAACATCCTCCTTGCATTACTTCCTGAAGAAGTTCCCATGCATCCTGCCACCTGACACAACCCCTGATGAGTTGGAGACTGAGTTCCTGGAATATCAGACAACAGAACTGCCACCTGAGGTCATGAAGCAGCCTTCAGCAGAACTGCAATGGAAGGAAATTGGGTCCTTGAAGGATCACAATGGGGCTACACCATTCACTCACCTGTCTCGTGCCATGCTGTCCATTCTCCTCATCCCTGTGTCCAACTGTGGCTGTGAGAGGATCTTCAGCCAAGTGAGGAGAAACAAGACTGACTTCCGGCATCACTTGGGCCACAGAGTTTAGATGCACTGATGGTTTTGAAGTCCAAGGCACGGGCCCATGCTACCAGACACAGTTTTCTGAGGAACTTCTGAAAAAGTGCAAGTCTGCTACCAAGAGGCAGCAGAGTGGTGAATGCTCCACCAGCACTGGTCAGTTGCCTAGTCAGTAGTCACTCAGGGACGTACCAAGTGTAAATAGTGTAAATAGTGTATAGAATACTGTAAAGTCAGGTGTGTATGATTTGTATAGGACTTATCCAACAATAGTGTATTATAAAGGACTTATCCACCAGTACAGTCAATACTGACAATAGCCTTCGAAGTCATGAACAGTAAATACAGTAAAGTGTGTAGTGTATAGGATTGCTCCACCATCACAAGTTCATAGCCCATAAAATGAAAGTGAACAGTCAAACCTACCAACTGTACCTGTGGCTGAAAGTACCATCTCCTGGAATGACTGGTCGAGGTATGGACAATAAGGTATGTTACGTTTTGGTTAAATCACTATTTCTTAGTGTTAAAGTAAAAGGACACACCGACAATTTGTTGTCCCAAGAATACTCCAAACTCTGGAAAATACTCCAAAAATTTGCTGAGAGTACTGCGGCATGCCAAGAGGGGTTGGCAGCTCTGCATATGTACCTTCCTTGAGCCAGGGCTACTTTACATGAGCTTAGAACATGCTCCCCTGTTTGTTTTTTCATGGTAGAGGGGGCATGCAGGATCGTCTGTTTTCCCCCACTTCACCAGGTTTGCATTTGAGGGCAGAAGGTCATATGCAGATCTGAGAATGAAGCTGATCCTGAGAGGGGCCATGTGCCAAATGTCATTCCAAGTGAGACTTCTTTGGAGTGCATTCTCCCACGTTGTCCATTGCCCTTGCTGGCTCTGCTGGACTGCTTTTTTGAGTCTTTTTTGGTCTTCTTCTTTTCTCATCTCCTGAATCATCATGTCTCTTTTGGCTTTTCCTTTGGCCTTTGACCACCATTCAGTTTTGTTCCACCCCAGTCCTTGTCTGTTGGTCTGTGTGTGTCCTGTTATTTCTCTGATCTTGAGACTTTCTTTTGCAGAATCCATCGCCTCTTGCCTGTTGCCTCATTTTCTGCCTGTCTTCAGCTGGGGCTTGATTGCTTCTACCACCTTGTCTCCTGAGTCCTCCAGCATGCTTTGAAGTCTGATCTTCCCTGCTTTGTATTCCTCCAGGATGGATTTCAGTGGTAGTTTCAGCTTTGCTTGGCGACAGTACAGCGCGATGTCAGTCAGAACAGGTGGGACACCAAGCCATTTCCTTGTGAACTTGTTGATTTTGGCTTCCATTGCCTCCACTGTGCTGGTGCAGATGTCGTATATCATCAGAGGCCATAGGAGCTTTGGTATCAGCATGAACTGCAGACACCAGACCTTGTATTTTGCCAGGGAGCCCACACTGGCCAATGGTCTCCAAGCCTTCTTCCGCCATCTGCTTGGTTTCTTTTGCTCTTTGTGTGTCTTTCAGCGTATCATCATACCATCTTCCAAGGCTCTTGACTGGTTCTTCTGTGACTGTTGGAATGGCCTGGTTGG
Source organism: Conus ventricosus (assembly GCA_018398815.1). NCBI lineage: Eukaryota > Metazoa > Mollusca > Gastropoda > Neogastropoda > Conidae > Conus > Conus ventricosus. Next base: position 28,394,552 of record CM031596.1, on the reverse strand, counting down.
CAACACTGAAGACCACAGATTCGGCCACTTTTCCTTTCCTCAGTGAGAGACTCCGTGATTTCTTTGGTTTGAACTTCATTCTGGATGAGGCAACTATGTCGTCCAGCCTCTCCAGCACATGACGTGTCTCGTCTTCTCTGGATGAAATCACTGTAGTGTCAAACCATGAAGGCCTTGAGAGGAGGCATCTTGTATCCATCGCCAAGGTCTGTTTGTCTCACGTTGTTTGTTGCCTGCTTTCAAGATGAGTTCCATTGCCAGCACTGTATTGGGGAAATTGCACAGCCCATTGCAATGCCCACTTCCAAGTTGATCCAATCTGTTGTGTAGTCCTTGGTAGAGAACCGCATTGAGAAGCCATTGAAGTACTTCTTGAACATGTCGCGGATGTTCTTTGGCACATGGTACATCTCAAGAGCCAACTGTATCATCTCATGGGGCACAGATCCATATGCGTTTGCCAGATCAAGCCACACTACGTCCAGGTCTCTCTTTTCTGTTTTTGCTTTTTGGATTGCGTCCCAGATCATTGTGGCGTGTTCTACACAGCCAGCCACGCCTGGGATGCCACCTTTCTGGACTGACACATCCAAGTACTTGTTTTCCATCAGGTACTTGGTCAGCCTTGCTGCCATGACAGAGAAGAAGATTTTCCCTTCGACGTTCAGTAGTGATATTGGCCTGAACTGGCTGATGTCACTTGAGTTTTGCTCTTTTGGGATGTACACACCATCTGCCGTCATCCACTGGCCGCTGATCTTCTGTTTCTCCAAGCCGATCGCAGCAGCCTGTGGACCCACTCCAGCACCTTGGGACATTTCTTGTAAAGCTGGTAAGGTATTCCGTTTGGCCCTGGTGATGATTTGGCTCTGCTTTATCGACCACCTTCTTGATTTCCGCCAACGTTGGAGGCTTGCCATTGAACTGCTCCTCAGGGTTGGTTGGCCACACCAGACCTTGAATGTCGAGTGGTGCTTTGCTCTGTGAGTCAGAGTATGTTTTCCTCAGATTGCTGCTCAAGAACTCCTTTGTCCACACTTAGGGTCCCAGATGCCGGCTGCTCAAACAGTGTTCTGGCAAACTGGAAGGGGTCTCTGAAGAAGCGCTCTTGTGTCTTCTTCTTTTTGCTCTTCCTCTTCCTCGCAGATTCCGCTTTGCTGAGGGCGCTGTGTTTTTCTTTCAGGTCTTCCCACAGTTTTTCCAAGCCTTGTTTTTCAGCTGGCAGTGCGGTCTTCATTTGCTTCTTGAGGTTGTTCTTTTGGACTCTGATCTTGTCCATCTTTTCTTGGCGTCTTGATTTCTTTGGAGGTGTTTTCTCTTTGGGTAGTTTTACTCCATAGGCGTCTCTACATGTGGCATACACAATGTACCCATATGTGGCTAGTTTGTGTTCCAGGGTGCTTTTCCCTATCAGTGCATCGAGTCTTTGGACGATTTTTGCATCCAGTTTCTCCCAATCTTCAGTTTCGTTTGCTCGTGGCAGGTTGAGTTTCAGGCGCCTGGCATCGAGGGCCTGTGCAAATTCCTCATCCGAACCAACAGCGTGGATGTCCTTGGCACTGTGGTTTAAATCCTGGCCTTGGTCTTCCGACGTCTTATCTGCTGATGCAGTGCGCTGCTGCTCATTCAGATGAGTCTTCACACATCCCATCTTTGTTCTGTGGATCTTCATGCCACGGGTGGTAGCGAAACGCTTTCCACAGACACATGGATATTCCATTTGGTCCATGTTCATAGTCCGTTTGGGATTTGCAGTCGTGATTGGTTTGAGCACCGATGGATTCATCATTCTCTCCCCCTTTCGGTGAATCCTGGGAGCATCTTTTCCTTTTATTCTTAGTAGCCACATGTTTAAGGCAAAGTGGGGAGCCAGCCTCAGAGCCCTTGGTTCTGGCCTTTCCCAGTGTCCTCCGGTCTTTCCCGGACGTCCTCTGGCCTATTCCCGGAAGTCAATGGTTTACCCATGCATCAGTAAGAAAGAAACTTGTGGAGAGCGTGGCAGCAGAGAGTCCTCAGAAGAGAAGCCCCCTTCAAGCAAGTGTTTCGGCCCTTATCTCCTGACACTCTAGGGGGGTTGGGCCACACCCGGTTCATGACTCGGATGTCCTCTGCTGCCCCTTTTTTTTGTTTCCCCATCTTGGGACGAGCCATGGCTGGGATTCGAACCCATGACCCTCTGGTAATGCTCATTTTCCACTTAATGAGAGAATAGACACTCTATTTGCGTCTTGTTTCAAAGGATTGGATAAACAAGGTTTCTATATCCAGAGGTTATTCCATTCTTTTTGTTACAGCTTTGAAAACTCACCTGAAATCACAGCCTTTATGGAAAAATGGTAAGTTACATTCTATTCCTCGGTGTGTGTTCACGTCTGTACAAAATCTCTTTCAGTGAGAAATGTCCATTTAATGAACACATGCACATTACAGTAACTTAGTACAGCAGATGCAGGTAGGAGTCTGATACCTGCATTGCACAAAATACCTGTCCTTATATTGAGTTTTCCTGTTCTTGTGAGTGATTTTGGCTGGCTGAGGTTTTTTTTTTGTGGTCTGTTTTAATTGTGATTGATTTTAGCAGTGCTGTAAGAATGGGCATTGGGTACAACAGAGCGTGCTTTTCTTTTTTTTTTTTTTTTTTTTTTTTTTGCATGGGGGAGACATGGGGGTAGTATTCTGTATTTATGTGTGTCACTCACTGCTGCAGGGCCAATGACGACCTGCCAGTGGGAGGCAAGTCAGGAGAGAAGGAGGCAGCAACACAGGAGAAAGTCATCGACACAGGCATCTACTATCATCCTGATATTGGGTTGCAGTGTCAGGTATGGAGATCGACGTCACTTACTGATGCTTCCCGCTAGCTCAGTTTTTCTGCTTATTTTTGTGGGCTGGGTTTCAAAATACAAACACTGTTGTGTTTGGGGAGAGGTCAGTTGTCAATATCTCTTCGTTAGCATGTTTGCTTTCAAAGGTGGTTATACCACTTTATTTGCAGTGGCATAGTCTGTGTGAAAAAAGCACTGTGGGTCTCTCAGGATAACTTGTGTTAGAGCCGTCTGGAAATTAGGCGTCAAGAATTTCCAGTTTTCTGTTACTCTTTTGCTGACTCTGCTGCTGTTTTTTTTCGTTGTAGCTGTCGGTTCTTCTGCATCTGTGGACCCGTATCAGTCTTTGTAACAGAAAGTCTTTTATCTGCTTTTTCATGTTACATTCTTACTATGCGACTGAAAATTTTGACTTGGCAGTGTGGTTGTCTGCATGGGACTTGGCACTGGCTGTCAATTCAGTAAGTTATTTTCTAGTAAGATTTGTTTATGCATTCAGTTTTGTGATGCTGACATGTTTTTTCGTTGATGTTTTTTTTTACTGTTTTTAAAAGAAATAATCAGAGAGGCATTTTGCAAATTTGCCGCATGTGTTGCAGTCTTTTCACTGGAGCTAATCCCGAATGGTGTGAGGAAGAGTGTTCAAAAGCATAAGCCAGGATTGTGGTACCTTTGTTTTAGTGATGTAAATTACTCAGTGCCAATCAAAAAAAAAGGTTCTTTCCATTTAGGCAGTGGAAACAAGAAAGTCATATTACATGTGCAGTAAAAGAAGAGGCAGTGAGGAAGGTGGTAAAGATGGAGAGTGGAGAGAGAGCTGTCTGTAGCAGCCACAAATATAGTGAGCTGTAGTGTAAAGCAATGGCATCATCTTTTCAACATTTAGGCGCGTTAGCACTGACTTGTTCCAAATGTTTAATGTGATTTGGTATCTATGTAACCTATGATATGTATTTTATGTGACTCTCCGTTTCTGATTTTGTCCTCTTTTTGCTGGGACAATTAGGTCATCCACAAAGAGTATCTATGACATGTTTCATGTGACGCTACCATTTCTGGTTTTGTCCTCTTTTTGCTGGGACAATTAGGTCATCCACAAAGAGTATCTATGACATGTTTCATGTGACGCTACCATTTCTGGTTTTGTCCTCTTTTTGCTGGGACAATTAGGTCATCCACAAAGAGTATCTATGACATGTTTCATGTGACGCTACCATTTCTGGTTTTGTCCTCTTTTTGCTGGGACAATTAGGTCATCCACAAAGAGTATCTATGACATGTTTCAAGTGACGCTACCATTTCTGGTTTTCTCCTTTTTTTGCTGGGATAATTAGGTCATCCACAAAGAGTATCTATGACATGTTTCATGTGACGCTACCATTTCTGGTTTTGTCCTCTTTTTGCTGGGACAATTAGGTCATCCACAAAGAGTATCTATGACATGTTTCATGTGACGCTACCATTTCTGGTTTTGTCCTCTTTTTGCTGCTGGAATTAATTTAACCATGAGGCAAATTATTTTGTTTTGGTATTGTTTGCTAATGGTTTTTGTAAAAACAAGTAAGGCTTAAATTTGACTTCACCACAAATGGTGTAAACTCTTATTTAGTATATTTGGTGAGATATGTGTAAGTAGGCAATCTTTGTTCTACATTGACTAAGATTTTTAACATATAATGCGTGAGGCAGTGTGGCTCAGGCCATGAAGCCTCATAAACTGCAGTGTCTGTGGGCGCTGCAAGGAAAAGAGTGCCAAAAGTAGTCTGTGATTTATGTGTCTCAGTTAGCTGGGTGTGTTACGATTCAACCAGCGAAGACACTGCCTTAGATATGAAAGTTTACACATCTTTTACTATAATTATTATTATGAATACTTATATAGCACCTATCTTCGGCTAGAGACCAAGCACTAAACGCTTTACAATCAACACTCGTTTACGCAATGGGCTGCCTACCTGGGTAGTGCCAACTGAAGAGCTGCCAGCTGGCGCTTCATTCAGTCGTTTCCTGTGTCATCCAGTCGGTATCATTCAATATCATTCACTCAGTTTCCTTACTTCCTTCATTCTTTCCATGTCACACACAGGGTGCATGCTATGTGTAACGTTTCATCCATACCAATGGCCAAACTGGCCTCTCCGAAAGTTGGTGATGGGATTTTATGAGTGTGCAAGGTGTTATATGTGCATTCACACATAGAACCTCAGTTTATAGCCTCATTTGAAGGACTGTATGGGAAATGGAGTCAGAGCCAATGTTTACTTTGAGGGAAAAATCCCTCTGTGCCAAAACGGCTCAGCGGAGATTTGAACCCGCAACCCCAGGATCACCGAGATTATGAGCCCGGCGCTCTATCACTGAGCTATTCAGCCCCAGTATTTGAAGACATATCCCTGCCAGAAGGTGGTCTGTGCTTTCCATTTGACTGCTCCTGTCAGTGTGACCTCTGTGTTCAGCCGGAGTGTGGTTCTAGCAGAAAGAATCTGTCGTTCATGACCCAGAATGTCAGCGTGAGGAGGCAAAGCAAAGGCCTACTGCTGTAGGAGTATTCTTACTTGACTGCTACTTAACTTAGTTGTCCTTGTGTTTCCATGGCAGCCAGCAGCACGGTGAATTCGAGTCTGGACACACTGCAGAGAGGCTTAAGGACAGAGGCAATCAGATTCAAATCTTCCACATAGTGCCGCTAATTGCTGTGTAACACAGTCGCAAGAGTCACAGGTTTTACACAATAGTTTTTCTCTATCTTTGCAAAGCAATGAAAAAGATTATTTTCTTCTTTAAAAAAAGGAGAGGAAAAAAAAACCAAGGCCACAGATCAGAAATGATAAACAAGTAGGGTAACTCTTGCTGCTGATTTTCGCTCACATATCAGAAGAAAAAAATATATGTATACTTAGCTTCTGTCCCATTGACAGTGTCAGTGGCATTTCTTATTCTGACTTCCCCATATAGGGCCATACCCAGACTCACTCTGTTGCAGTTTGGTGCCAACATATGCTAACAGAGAGTTAACAGTAGATGGTTTTCATGAAGCAAACCATCAGAGGAGACATTGCCCTGTTGTCTACTGATTTTGGCAGTTTTCAGTGGTGCTTCTTATCATCTGACATATGCTGGCTCTGAAGGTCCTTTAAATTAATGATGATGAAATACTTTGTTACATAGATGTTGAAAGTCTCCTTTGGTTCATACTCTGGTACATGACTGGTTTGTGCTATTCACCAAAATAAAACCGTTATCTTTCTAACAGCAACCCAAATGTGGCTAACGAGGAAACAGGGGAGGTCCACCAGGACCTTTTCCAGCCCTCCGAGCGTCTTGCAGGGGAGATCACTGAGCAGAGACGCAACAAGAGCGCCGAGCTTCTGAAGAAAGAGCTTCAGAAGCAGGGTCGGTTCGCGTCACGCGAGATGCTGGCCAAGGTGAACCTGGCGATCGGTGTGCTGTACGCGCGGCACGTCCTAACAGGACTGCTGGCCCAGTGGCCCTGTGACGGGCCTGTCATCAATGCAGGCCTGCTGGGCTGTAAAGAACTGCACCAGATTCCCTGTGTCCTGGACCTGCTCTTCAAGGCCGACAACAGGGACTGCTTTAAAAAGGTCTGTGTCTTGTGTGTGTGTGTGTGTGTGTGTGTGTGTGAGGGGAAGCAGGTAAGAACTTGATCAGATTCCCTGTGTCCTGGACCTGCTCTTCAAGCCCAACAACAGGGATTGCTTTAAAAAGGTCTGTGTCTTGTGTGTGTGTGTGTGTGTGTGAGAGAGAGCGAGAGGGGAAGCAGGTAAGAACTTCATCAGATTCCCTATGTCCTGGACCTGCTTTTCAAGGCTGGTGACAGGGACTGCTCTAGAAAGGTCTGTGTCTTGTGTGTGTGTGAAGGGGAAGCAGGTAAGAATTGAATCAGATTCCTTGTATTGTAGGGAAAGATAGGCGAGGGTGGATATTAAGAACTTTAGACTTTGTGTGTACTGGGCCTGCTGTTCAAGATGAACATCAGAGACCGCATTTACAAAACGTGTATCGATTTGTTTTTCGTTGTCGCTGTGTGTGTGTTTGTGTTGTCAGGAATCTTTATAAACCTTTCCTGGGTCCTTCCCAATGTCTTTGTTCTGACCTTGCGGGAACAAGTGGAGGTACAGACCAAGAGAAGCATAACATCATGCAAGGTCTCATCACCAAATCACACATTGTTCTGCATACAGTAATTAGATTTTTGTTTTAGTCCCATAGGTAATAGATCATGGGTGTGCTGCAACAGACTCATGAACAACAATTGGTGCAGCTTTTGTGGTTATCACATGTTGGTGGACAGCGGGCATTGATTAGTGAAGCTGTCTCCTCAAGTGTCTTGTACTTGCTGGGTTTTTTTGTTTGTTTCCATACTCACCAAAAGCTGACTTGGACTGTTGATTATTTGATATGGGTATTAGATGATCTTTGGTGATATACATCTGAAGGATTTCAGTCACAGGTAGGTCGTGTTGATTGGTTGACCTGAACGATGGGAAAAGAATCCTGCTCTGCAGGCTTTCCTGTCACCTACCAGATGCTGCCATGAGTTCAGTAATTAATTGTGACCCTCTGATTGAGGGTTATGTGTTTTTACCACTTTACTGCCATACTGGCACATCTGTTACAATTCTCAAGAAGATGGATGTAAATGAAGTATTTGTCATCTCGTACCCATCTACTTTTGGTTGAAAGTATGCGTAATCCAGGATCCGTAGATGTTGTTGAACTCATGGAAAATTGGTGGAATTTATAAAGTATTTTTCAGGACTTGAAAGTCATGGAATTGTGGTCAGAGTCATTGAATTAAAAATGAAAGCTTTTTTTTTTCAAAACAGGAATGCTCGTTTTTTTGGCGTGTGCACGTATGTGTCAGTGTGCAAAAATCTAGCAAGCATTAAGCCTGTTGTAGGTGTCATTGAAAAAGCCTTTTTGTTAACAATAAGAACAGGTTTTGTGTGTGATAATAGGTAGAGAAAGGGCTCACCAACGTCGTGAGAGACACTGAAATTGTATTAAATGCAACGAGAAGTCAGTGAGAGATCGAGGAAGGTCGATCGTAAGTGACGCGGTTTGGCCGGTCCGAAACAAAATGGCGGAACGCCGGCGAAGAAAGGAATCCGAGTGGACTACGAGAAAGTTAGCGAATGGGAGTCCAAATGGAAGGAGAAGGGACGAGAAATTTGTTAAACAAGGGCAGTAAAGCCAAAACTGGGGAAAAGGGCGAAACCGGCGATGGAGTTCCCACTTTCGAAGATCGAAAGCGCCGAAAAGCAAAGTCGCAAATGCCAAGACAAAGGCACAAGGCGAGGATGGCGTGGTTAAACAAAAGAATAAAGCACACCCAAAACCCAAAAACCCCACCCGGTTCAAGAATGAAAGGGTGAAGCGCGCAAGCCACAACAAATAAGCAAAGAAGCAAACACAAGGCTATCTAAACACAACGGCAAAGAGAAGGCGAGACAGAGCACAAGACTTATCTTGCTTGGAGGGAGGCCGAGAGAGAATGACGTATGGGAGACTTACACTGGCTTCTCCTTCGGCGGAAGTGGGTTGGGCACCACGTGACTGTCTTATCACTGCATTAGCCACACAAAAACTTCGGCCTGGCAGAGCAGACTAACTGCCGTGAATGCTATTGTCTGACATGGTACAGTATATGACGCCAAAAGGTAATTTGCGGCTTTGGACATTTCACAAAGGCATGAAAAATCATGGAAAAGTCATGGAAATTTGAAGTTATGAGGCTTTCGGACCATGCAAGTAATCTCCATACATGTATATGAATACACTGGCTAGTGAACCAAGCACAGGTGGTACTTATCCTAACCACCCTTGTGTTAGTTTCTGCCATTGAAGCACGTGAAGCACCACATCGCATAGGAAAATATGTGTAGGTTGGATGCCCATATTCAAGTCTGCTCTATGCGTGTCATGTGCTAATGAGAATGTGGCTGCTGCAGGTGGTGGAGAAGGTAAATAGAGCACTGTGACCTTGGCAGTCTGGTTCCCATCGCCTTCACCGCCAGTCAGTTTATGGAGGAGGTCACCTTGTCTTCTGTCGTCAAGGAGAGCAGTCACAACTACACCAGTGGCCACTCAATGGAGAAGATCCAGCTTCCTGGTGCTTCATTCCTCACCATCAGCTTTGACAGCAGGTGAATAGGTGTGGTGATGTGTGTGCGTGTAGGGCAGTCACACAGACAGCTGTGGCCACTTGATGTAGAAGATCCAGTTTCCCGGTGCTGCATCTCTTGCCATAGTCTGTATAACTTCGTATGTTGTATGGAAAGGCGGAAACAAGGTACATTGCTGTATGTGTATCAATGTTGTGTGTGTACATGTTCACCACTTTTGTCATGGTGACATCACTACTTTACATACACACACCACATTTGCTCTGGCTACAAGACCACAGTACACAGGTTATAAAAGTAGTTGAACTAAGTGAGCAAACTAAAAACAAAAAAGTGTGCAAGGTGTACACATGTACACACACCGTCGGAATTGTGTCTTTTTTCATGCTGTATGACATTTTCTTTGAGGTTAAATTACTGTGGTGTTAAACTCTTAATTCAGTTGTCTGAATGTTCTTTTCAGGTTAGACAAATAATATTGTTGGGTTTGATCAGTGCATTTGTGTTACCAAAATTTTGATGTATCCATACTCTGGTTTATTTTACTTAATTAACTATTGACTTGCACGCTTTGTTTCCCCAGATGTTCTACAGCAGTGGATTCAGACATTCTTCAGTTTTCCACATCAGATGACTTCTCCAAAGACATGCATGCTTTCAGTGGCGCCAAGCCACGCTGGAACAATTTCCAGGTGCCAGGTGAGATAACATGGCCTCAGGAATCCATGTAAGGAAACGGCCACCACAGAATGATCTAAAATGTGCACAAACAGTGTAGATGTAGTTATTAAAGTGAAGAGAGTTAATGCGGTGCAGTATCGTCTGTGGTGGGTTGGCTGGTAGTGTGATACTGATAGTGTATTGCTGTCGTTGAGACTGACAGGAGTGAGCAGTTCATGAACAGCAGAGAAGATGGGTAAGAACAACAACAATCAAAAGCCATTGAAAAATATCCAATTGGCTGGCTGTCTTTGACCTATTTTGTGGCTATTGCCCTGCAGTCTACAGAGATATAAATGATGTGGAATTAAATCGCTCTTAATGCAGTACTTGGACGCAAGAAGACAATCTGCACTCTTCCAGTCTATTGTGCACTTCAGTGTCTGTTCCAGCATTCTGTGGCCAAATGCTTAACAAGACACATCTGTCAGAGACTGCATTAAGAATGAGTGATGTATGACTAGTGTAGAAGATGGAGGGGGAAAATGTCAGATTTCCAGTCCCGTGTTTGTCAATAAGGAATTGGCATAGTACACAAACTTTGAAAATCCTTTTTTTTTTTTTTTTTTGGGGGGGGGGGGGGGAGAACTTATTCAGATGATAAGTTAAAAAAATGTTTAGGATACATTAGACTGCTCACATCTTAGCCCCTCCCCCTTCTTGTATGATTTTTCCCCTTACAGTTTTCTAGGGCATAGAAGGTGGGAGGGGAGAATGAGGGTGGTTTGTACACCTGTGTTGCAGATGTGCCTTTCATCCAACACACTGTGTTTCAACCTGGTGTCAAAATTGTCTATGTTATGTGAATGAATGCATTCGTAGAGTTGCATGTGTACACAGCGTGTGTCTGTGTGAGTGGTGTGTATGTGTGTGGTGAATGTGGTGTGTGTGTGTGAAGGTGATTGTGTGCATTTAATGTGTCTGCGCTTGCTTTGCAGGGGACACAATCTATTACAAGTTCATCATGGAGGGGGACAGTTACTCTGTGTCGTACTGGGGATACAAGTTCACAGTGGTAGCAGGCATCAGCGATAGCTTTGAGACTGGATACACCATTCTGCAGTCCATCCTGGCTTCACCCATGGCTCTGTAAGATGACCTCTGACCTTGTTTTCGTTTATCCCTCTTACAATGATCTTTAATTCATAAAAGCTTAGAATTAGTACAGCACTTTTCGAGCTATAAGCCTCTACTTTTTTCCCTTGACTCTAATCCCAGCTGCAACTATACTGGCTACAGCCTATATATGGATTTTTCCTATTCTGTTCATAGCTTGCTGTAGGATTATCTTCTCCTGTTCTGCATTTGATTGGACAAAGTTAAATGTTTACAGAAATCAAATTTCACAGCTTTTTACAGAAAGAATGAGTCACGCACAAGCGACATGTGAACTACCATCATATACAGTTGCTGAATGTTATCTTTACTCAATCAGTCACTTGCCATCGCCACACAATCAGGCAAAAATGCGATAGAGAACTGAGAAGCCAAGTCTGCGCCACAGATTTCAAATTGAAGGCTGTTGATCTGCTCATCAAAAGGGCAACTGTACAGCAACTCAAGCTAATGGTCAGACAGTGGCATATTCAGTGCGTTTAACTTTCCTGATGCAAAAACTTCCAGCAGTCCATGATTGTTAACAGTTTCAAAAAAGCAGGCATAGTTGACAGTAGACGATAGAGAAGTTGCAGCAAGCACAAACATGGAGGCGGAAGTCCAGAACATGGCTGACATTGATGAGAGTTCTTCAAAACCCATTGTGGCTGACACTGAAGAAGAGTCCTGCATCCTTTTAGTGGCACTGAGAAGAAGCAATGAAAAAGAATTTAATAGCTGAGTTTTTTCATACTTGCATGTCAAATGCCTTATGCCTACTTGGAATGGAACATCACCATATCAGGATATCAACAACAGCAAAAGATTAGGAGAGAAGGCAGCAAATCATGTGTCCCTAACCAGTTAAGGCAAAAGAGTAATTACTCATAGAGAGTCAACATCATGACTGATACCCAAACGTAATTCAGTTTTCTCCTTTTCCTTGGTGAGGGAACATGCTTCCCTATATTCTTTGGAGTTTTATATTTTTTTTCAGCACTCATAGATCCTCTCAAGTGGCCTTTTAAGCTCACTTTTGCTTCAGACAATTAAGCTTCTTTCTCTCTTCCTTCACAAAGGAGAATTTTGCCTGAAAATGTCCACAAACTGCACTCTGTTGCCATGTCTTTCTAGCATTTGGCTCTCTGGTCGTCCTCTTTGAGGTCTGTCTTCTCGTCTTCTGAGCCTTCAGCCTGGAGTTGAAGACAGTCTTTGTCACTCTGAACAGTGGTCTTTGTGTCATCCCCTGCTCTAGTTCTTCTCTGTAGACACGCAGGCAGTCTCTTTGCCAGGGATCTTTGTTTATGCATTCCTTCCCTCTCCTCTCTGTACAGCAATTCTAAACAAGGTTTCAACAGAAAAGTGCTGGGTGATTCTCCTTTACCCTCTCAAATGGACAATTGTTGGATCAACCTCCTGATCAGTCTGTTGGTTAAGGTTCCCATTCCCCTCACCGAGAGACTGGACTTGCTGTCTCGGGCCACATCAAGATATAGGCATGCGGACCTTCTGCCAAGCTTTCTGCTTTATGCCAGGCAGTTCCTCTCTAAAGAGACACTGTTACACCTTCATGTGTGGAGGAAATCATGGCTGGTCTGAGTCAATCCACAGTCCACACAGAAAGCATATGACAACAAATGAAATTCTTCTCTAAATGGTGCAGTCAGGCTGACATTTCTCTGTGGCCCACTTTCTGGGAGACCTTTATGAGAAGGGAAGAAAATCAAGCACTTTAATGGGATTCACAGCAGTCTTTGCTAACCCCCTCTGATTCTTGCGGAGAGACCCCTGACATCAGCCATTGCATTTGAAAATGTTATAGGGAGAGATGATTTTTTTTTTTTCTTGCTGAACTGGTCATTGTATCACATGGTATGGTTGTATTTGAAGTGTGTTATAAGGAGAGGTTATTCTTCCACAAGCTCTGGTTGTAACAAGAACCTGGTTATTAAACTGATTTCATAATCCACTTCCACATTGATAGAGCAATCTTGGATTTACGTGCTGAAGAGTTCCTTAGCTTCTTAAAAAGATTTGAGGTTTTCAGTGTTGCATAATGTGTCTTTGTCCAATCTTGTTTGTGTGTGTGTGCTGTGTGTGTGTGCGTGTGTGTGTGTGTGTGTGTGTTTTGTTCGCTCGTTGTGAATTAGTCAGTCACATTGTGATGTTGTCTCCATGGTCAGGTCTTTGAAACTGGGCGAGATCTGGAGGAGCCTGTCCAACGTGGCCTGCAAGCAGACGTCCACCCAGCGCCTCATGGCCATCCAGCTGCTGCTCAGCATCATCATGACCCAGCTCAAAAATCCCCCCACCATCAAGTCCAAGACCCCTTCCGATGCACCCAAGCATCCACTGAGTTTGCCACCCCCTCTGGATCCCACCCCTCCCCCGCGCCCTGTGATAGACCTGAGCTTGCTGCGCCCCCTGTGGAATCTGTATGTGAAGATGACGGGGAAGGAGGAGGAGAGCATCTCCATGCAGCAGCCAGTGGTGCGCGCCCTGACGGAACTGTTCCTACAGGTGGAGAACCTGGCCCTGGTCAGTACACATCTGCATGGATGCTTTCTAATTCACCGTTGTTGTTGTCTCGTTCGTCATTTCTTCAGATGGATTCCCCGTTTCCTTGACAAAGGTGGCAGTACGTCGCCATTTTTTGTTCTTTTACCATTATACAGACCTGTTTACCTGTACGATTTGGCTGTATTTTGTACACATGTTTGGCGAAAATATGACAAACTGGAAAAAAATATGTCGAAAAAAAATCTTGAGACCAAGTTCTCGAGTGGGAGTGGCATTTGCAGAGTATAACCATTGTGCTTTAGCGCTACCACCAAAGAGTAACAACTCGCACATCGTGCACACAAATGCGTGTCTGGATGACATTGGAGCAATAGGAAGGACCTCCTGCTTTTACAAAAATTCACATATTTGGTAGATCTGTACACAAATTTTTAGGAAAATATGCTCATTTCAAGAGAGAAATAAACCAATAGCTGTTTTGGGGTTAACAGGACTGATTATAACAGGGACCATCTATCTGAGGGTCATCAGTTAGAGCCATGCAGTGTTTGGTGGGCCAAGTGTGGAACAGGAATTTTCTGAAATTTCAGGTGACCATGTGCAGACCTGCCAGTTTCTGAACACTTTGCGAATGTACATCATGCAGAAAATCAGATGCTCATATTAATGAGATCACAAATGTGGGCAGTGCCTCTGGGCCTTTTCTCTGGTCATGTGATGCAATAAGCGGTCGGCCATTGCTGATGCTCAATGTTTTGCCTTGTTTGAAAAAAAATTAGCATATTAGCAATGGTATTTATTTTGTAGCAAAGGAAAGAACAAACCTTGAGCTATTTATCGTATGCTTTTTTCAATTGAATTTATGCAATTTATGGACACAATTTTCTGTAAGAAAATAGTCCAAAAGGTTTTTAAAAAAAAAGAATAGCTGACATTCTTTTTCAAGCATTACAACACCAAATCAGGGGGGGGGGGGGGGGGGACCGAAAAATTATTTGATTCTTACCTTCGATCAAGGATCAAGGGCTTTGTCAAGAGACACTGTTATGCCACCCATTCTGGTGACCAGTGTTTTTTTTGGCACAGGAAATTTCAGTGGCACATTGCAGGAAAACCTTCCTAGGATGTTTCTGTTCCTAGTCTCTAAAGCTCATTATACAAGTTATTTTCTGTAAACAATGGAGAGGGAAGTTCAGGAGTTTGTCTTTTTTTTTTTTTTTCATGCCTGCAGATGTACATGTAGGGAGCTGCCTGTATGCCTGTTTTGTTGACAGTATCTGGGAAGGAAAACCTTGCCTGTGACTGACAGCAGGCAATGCCAGGGAAAGGTTGCAGATCCTGTCATTCATGTTCACATTCATTGGATTAGGGAAACATGAAAAGATGGGCAACATGCACCAGCATTCTTGCAAAGGAGACATACCCTGCCCACTATTCCCCATTGTCTAGTGAAAGGGCACGATGAATACAACATTGTTTTCTGAAGGATTGTTGTAGCATCCGATGTCTTGGTGTCATGGGACGGTATGATATGATTGTAGGCTGCCTATTACTCTTTGATTGTATAAAGAAGAAAAATATTGTATTAAAGAATGGTACAGTTACAGGGAAAGAAGAGTGGAGATGGATAGCTGTCCCAAAACAGAAACTGTTTAAATCCTGTGATTTTAGGATACAGTGCCTGGATTTTGATAGTTCACCAATCGTTGACATGAATCATCAGTATATGTAGGAGAGAATTTTGCATTTTCTGTTTATTCCTCATATAATGTGTGTGCATATCATAGGAATTAAGAAACAAGGGATCTGTACAAATTGTATGTAATCATAATTATAATGAAACTGAAATGGTCAGCGCCTATGTAGAAAAAAATCTCCATCCTTCATCCAGCAGGAGCTGTCAGGATCTGAACCACATAGACATTTGTTGACATCTCCAGTGTCTAATATAGTGCTGCAGTCTGCAGTGCATAGTCCTCGGCCACATCAGTATGACTTTACCAGTAGAATAGATATTACCCATCTACAGCTGGGTTGGAGCTGATGTTGTTTTCTCTTCACATCAACACATGTTAATGCCCTTGTTTCATTTGGAAAAAGAAAAAAAAAATAAACAACAAACCTTTTTTCTGTGAAGTAGGTAGTGTGAAAATTTTACATATTCCAGCTGAATGTGACAAATGCCAAAAGCAGTCTTCTTCCATGCTGGGAAAGATTTTCGTTATACATGTGTGTGCGTGCAGCAGTCTTTTCGTTTGTGATTTATTTCTTGCGTAAGTCATGTATGTTTGTTTATTCATTGTGATGTCTTTTGTAGCAAATGGTATGTAGCACTCTGAATTTGAAAAAAAAAGGACTTAAGTGTTCACTATTATTATGATAACAAGATGATAATTGTGATTGTGTCATCAGGCATTGATAAGATGATGATTGTGATATAATCGGGCATTGATAAGATGATGATTGTGATGATGTCATCGGGCATTATAAGATGATGATTGTGATGATGTCATCGGGCATTGATAAGATGATGATTGTGATGATGTCATCAGGCATTGATAAGATGATGATTGTGATGATGTCATCGGGCATTGATAAGATGATGATTGTGATGATGTCACCGGCATTGATAAGATGATGATTTTGATGATGTCATCAGGCATGGGACATGGTGGACGACTACCTGGCTGCCATGGGCAACGTGCAGGATGTTAAGAGCAGTCTGCTACAGGTGACACTTCTCCCTTGTTCCTTTTATCTGTTACCATGGTCAGTGGAGATGGGAAAGATCAATATTTATCAGCATGGTATAGGACAGAAAGCAGGAAAAACAGGCAAAAGAGGGACAGGAGGGACAGCGATTATAGTTTGTATTTTGAAATTTTTTCTTTGACACGTGAAACAGAGTGCCATAAGGAACCACCATAATGGAGAGCATTTTTCTCTAGAAGCCATTAATAATTGATTAGGATCTACTCTACCCTCAACTCGAAGTTGCGCCAGTTACGCATTGGTGTAGATTTGCCGCGTGTTCGAGGGTGCAGGGGAGGGAGGAGAAAGCAGAAAAAGATTGCCGTCATCAGCCGTCCTCGTTCCTCCCTAAACAAAAAACCACCCCGTCCTGCTGTTGTTTCCAATCTGATAACTGTGCCCCTTCTCAAATCTCCTGTCTCAAGTCGTCACAGCAAGCTGGCTCTGGCATTGTTTAATGCCCAATCAGTTGGTGCGAAGGATAAAAGGACCGCAATCAACGATTTTATCGTTGACAATCATGTCAATATTATGTGCATCACGGAGACGTGGCTTCTACCAAGCGGTGACGAAGCGAAGTGCTGTGACCTTTCCCCTCCTGGCTACACCACCCTCAGCTTTCCCCGGCCAACCCGTGGTGGAGGCATCGCTTTTGTGGTGTCTGACACTATATCCCCCTCTGTTTCCACTACCTCCAACTTCTCCTTTGTCCACTCCTCTTTTGAACTAGTACAACTAACTGTATCTACCCCCAAATCCTCTCTTCACGTTTTCTGCCTTTACCGCCCCCTCCCAGCAAGAAAAAACCAACTGAAAGACTCCATCTTTCTGGAAGAGTTTCCAGATCTGCTGGAGTACATGAACTGTCTAAAAGGCCGTTCTGTACTGGTTGGCGACTTCAACTTCCACTGGGACAATCCAACTAATTGCAATACAGCAAAACTGATGGATCTGTTTCAGTCCTTTGGTCTGAACCAGTCCGTCACCTCCCCACTCACCGTTCAGGTCACATCCTTGACTGGGTTGTCCATTCTGATGATGACCTGGTCGAGTCACCACCACCAGTCTGACCCTGACTTCTGACCACCATGCGGTCCTGGCTAATCTGAACACACTGCTCCTATTTAAGCCTCCCAGGTATGTCGAGTCAGGGACTTTGCTTCCATCGACCTTGATATCTTCCGAGCTGACCTGCTGTCCTCCTTCAATCTGTACCTTCACTGTCCGCGGAGCAGTTCCATGGCCTACTTCAAGATGTCCTTGATCACCATGCCCCAGTACTTAGACGCAAGATTTCCAGCCGTCCACCCTCACCCTGGTTCCCAGCAGTTGGCCCTGAAGTTCTTGATGCTAAACGTGTTAGACGTAGGGCCGAAAGGCAGTGGCTAAAGACAAACCTCGAGATTCACAAACAAATTTTGCGAATTGCTAGTAATGCTGTGAATGAAATTGTTCAAAAAGCAAAATCAGCCTTCTACAATGCTAAAATATTAGCATGCACAACAACCAAGCAATTGTTTAAGGTCACTGATACACTCATGGGGAGAACAAAATCATCTCCCCTTCCTTCATCTGTCTGTCCCTCTGACATTCCACAGAAATTTTGTGACTTTTTCACTAGCAAAATTAGACTTATCCGTGAAAGTCTGGATGCTCAGTCAGTATCTGAACCTGATATTCCATACAACTCTTTTTCGGCATTTCATTGACTGACTTTGAACCTGTGACAGTTGCTGTTGTCAAAGAAGTCATCGACAAGACTGTTATCAAAACTTGTGTACTGGATCCTCTTCCATCTACTTTATTATCTGCATGCATGGATGTTTTGTTGCCATATATCACTAGTGTGGTAAATGAATCTCTCACTTGCGGTTGTTTCCCACCTGCACTGAAAGCTGCTGTTGTCCGACCTCTTTTGAAGAAACCCTCTCTTGACCTGAAAACCTAAAAAATTATCGACCTGTCTCCAACTTGTCTTTTCTTTCAAAGATAATTGAAAAGATAGCACTTCTCCAACTCCAAACCACCTTGACCAAAACAACTTGCTCTATTCGTTGCAGTCCGCCTATCGCATGGACACAGTACAGAAACTGCTCTGCTGAAAATAATAAAACGATCTTCTCTTGCTCTGGATAACGGTCAGGTTTCATGCTCTCTCTTCTCGACTTGTCCGCTGCCTTTGACACCATTGATCACTCCACCTCCTCACTAGACTTCAACATACTTTTGGCATCTCTTCTCACGCTTTGGCATGGTTTTATTCTTACCTTTCTGGTCGAACCCAAATTGTCTCTGTCAATGGTTTTTCTTCAAGCTCTGCTGACTTGAATTATGGTGTTCCCCAAGGCTCTGTCCTTGGTCCCATTCTGTTTGTTCTATATACCCAACCCATCTCTGACATTGTAGCCCATCATAACATTTCACACCACTGCTTCTCTGATGACAATCAAATCTACATTTTGGGTGACATTTCTCTCCTCTCCTCCATCATCGATCGCTCACAGCTCTGCATCTCTGACATAAAGGCATGGATGACTTGCAACAAACTTCAGTTAAACAATGACAAAACTGAACTGATCTTCATTCTCCCAAAACGGCTCATGTCTACAATCTCTGTTCCTTCTTCTGTCCAACTTGGTACCTCTCTCATTCAGACCTCTACCACTGTGCGAAATCTAGGCGTTGTACTTGATCAGACACTCTCTTTTCAAAATCAGATTTCTTCTATCTGCCGTGCTTGCTACTCGGAGCTTCGGCGAATCAGTTCTGTGCGCCACCTTCTGTCTGAAGAAGCCACCAAGACTCTGGTTTCTGCTTTCATTCTTTCAAGACTTCACTACTGTAATTCTCTTCTTGCTGGCTGTCCACAGAATCTTCTTGCAAAATTGCAGAAAGTTCAAAATAACGCTGCTCGCCTTGTCTCGAAATCTCCGAAAACCTCTCATGTTTCTCCCTTGCTTAAATCTTTGCACTGGCTTCTGTTGAAAAACGCATCAAGTATAAACTTTCTTTGCTCTGTTACAAGGCATTGGATGGCCTCGCTCCATCTTACCTCTCTAAACTTCTGTCGACCTATACTCCTTCTAGACAGCTTCGCTCTTCCTCTGACACTCGCATTCTGCAGATCCCTCGTTTTCGGGCCAGAACACTTGGTGAACGTTCTTTTTCTTTTCAGGCTCCTTCCTGCTGGAACAATCTCCCTTCTGCACTCCGAAACTCAAACAGTCTTTCTTCTTTCAAGTCCTCCCTCAAAACAACTCTCTTCAAAACATAATCTTTCTGCCCTTCGCTGGTGTGTGGGTGTGTGCGTGTGTGTGTGTGTGTGTGTGTGTGTGTGTGTGTGTGTGTGTGTGTGTGTGTGTGCGTGTGGTGTGTGTGTGTGTGTGTGTGTTAGGGCTTATTGCTGTAAGTGCTTAGGGCTTTTGTTTAAGATTAAGCGCACTAAATGTTCCTTATTATTATTATTAGAACAGGTTGCAAGCAGTTTGACATCAAAGTATCCCAGGTTGTATGGCCGACACAGAGAACAATTCCAGGAGATGGGGCGAGTGGGACAGAAGGTTTTAACAGACACTGCATGACACCGTATTATTATGACAGCACTTTCAGATGGGCTCTGGCAGTGTTCTTTCTATGCTGCACACTGGGGCAGTCAGACTTACGATGTTTGTGAGGAGATGGGTATGGAAGATGTGAGTGGGAAGCTTGGGGTTTGAAGAGGAAGAAGAAAGGATGGCAGGCTGTCTGTTTGGAAGTGTTAATATGTCGATGATGTAAAAACATGAGTCAAAGGTTGCAGTAGTGAAATAAGCCATGAATATTTATTTCTACGCGATCTGTAAGACTGATTTTCTTGAGAAAGCTCTTTTTTTCAATCTGCTTCTGACAAACACGCTATTGTGAAATTCAGATGTAACAGTAATAAGTTTCAAGTTCACCCAGTTACGCAGGTTATGCAACGAATGCAACATGTCAGGAATGAATGATGCATTTCATTTTATCATGGAATATCTGCTTATATTGATGTCGGTGCTAAATGGCTGCCTGAAGACAGGTTTATGGATCCATTCTCATTTGGCTGTATTTTGTTCTCCATTTTAAAGAAAAATTGAAATGTACATTTTCTGTGCTTGTTGTGAGATGACGTTGGAATTGCATCTACATACCTCTCTCCTACCCTCTGCCCTCCTCCCCATGATTTCCATCTTGCTTTGGCATATATTTATCATGTATGATTCAGATTGGCAAATTGCACCTCTTTATGAGAAATACACTGTAAATGTCTCTAGTTGCCAAAATGTGCCTGTGGTATTTGCCAGCTGATCAGGGCTCACACACGCCCTATAAAGCCCAGGGTTTTTTTAAAAATCCCTAGGGGTCTGTAAAAGTGCCAGAAAAATGAGTTTCAGAGGTGTGAGCCCCACGCTAGGTTGTTAGCAGCCATTATAGTTTCAAGTCTTGTGAGGAGTGTCAGACACGGTAAGGTCTGAGAGGAAAACACCTATACTAACACCGCCCCTCTCATACAACACACCCACACAACGTTAACAAATAAACAATATATTTATTTAATTACGACACGCTGACGATCATGCACACACCACCATCCTGCACGATAGACCCTCCCAACTTCAACAGTACACACAACACAAAATATCCAACCAACAAGCACAAGCATACATCAGAACCAGGCTGCCAAGCAACCACCCACCGGTGACCAACAAGTCGCACAACTCTTGGACCAAACTTCCACAAAACGAACTCCCCCCCCAAACCATATGAGTCATCAACTTATTGTCGTATCCGATGCATGTCCAGGTGAAAACTAGGCATACTGTAGCTTGTGGGATGCACAATTCGGCTCAGTTAATCTGTTTTTGCACACCACACCGATGATGACGGAGTAACGTGGACTAAAGCGACGACGACGACGATGCAGAAGACGATGAACACACCACTAGGTTGAAGAGTAAAAAAAATAAGTAGTCAAAGGTTATGCTGTAAAAAACACGCAATCACAGCCTAAGGCACCAGTCGACTAACGCCATGGAAATCAGCTGCCCAAAGATGTGGATGTACAAGCCAGGACGAGTCTGCACCACCACCAAACATGGGCGCGCGCGCTTCCTAGCACGCCCACAACTGCGGCAGGGCTGCAAGCCTGGGTCGGCCTGGGTCAGCTCCGCCTGGGTCGGCCTGGGTCAGCTCCGTCTGGGTCGGCCCCTCAGGCCGTCACATCAGCCCAGACGTCTGGTCAACACCGGGTGCTGCTCATCCACACTGGAAACGGTGGCACTACCGAAAACGACACACCCAAGAACCTTGAACAAAACAACAACGTAGGGAGGCGCCACACACTGACTACACCCCTACACATACATTTACGTGGCGTCACCAGAATCACACCTTGATCTGAATCGTGACCCACTTCTACATAGAACAGAGACTCCACTTGGCGGGCCAGGAACAGCCTCCCGAAAACCACACCCCTCAGGTCCGAAAGACCCAATGCCAAGAGTCCTGCCTGACACCCCAGCCAGAGACAGAACTGAACTTAACGCGCCCTGCGCTCCTGCAGGTAGAATGCGGACACTCACTCAACATGACTTCACGTGCACAAGACAACACACACTGCACGGGACGAAACAAGATGCACAGGTTCTGGGTTTGACATTCGCTCAACCCCGGGCGTTTAACGCACGGAAGTTCTGCCTTACCAACCAACAGGGCTCCGTGAAACGCCAAACTATAAGACATGTTTCCGGGTGTGTCACGTTCTCCCTCCTTCCACCGCCTCCTTCTCTATCTTTGATGCCACGTCACACAAAAACCGAGCTCTGGGTCATGACAAGGAGAACAACAGAGTGTTTTTAGCGATGTTTCCCAACAGTCAAATTACACAAGTTTACAGATGTGGTGAATGGAAAACCGCCTACCTCTCCACCTTTGGAATTGCTCCACATTTTGACCGTGATTTCAGATTGTAAGGCCCTAAAAGCCCCTTAAAAGTTCCTAATTATTTGCCTTAAAAGTCTGAACCCTGGCTGATGTCATGTGTCAAACACAAAATGTGTTCCCTTATTCGGTCTCGTGACTCGAGTTCATTTCGAGATCATGGGCACCGAATATGACTCACTCAGCGAGACATTCGGCCTCTGGGTGGAGGCCGAAAGCTTCGCTTCAGATAAATTTTCCTGTGTGAAAAGGTAAAAGACTGTGTTTAATCAAAAAATATGTTTAAACTTTGTCCAAGTGTATCACACTAAACATTTGTCTACAATTGTTTGAAATGACTTCTTCATAACGTACCTTATTGTCATGTGCTCTGAGTTTGTCATTTGCTATGTTACCTTTCTTCGATAGTCCAAGGAAGGATGACAGGATTCAGTCTTTGTTAACTGTTCATTCTCAGTGCGTGTGTGTGTGCAGGGCCTGAGCAACGTCGCCATAGTAAGTGCCTCCATTGGTCAGGCAAATTTTGCTACAGAGATGGCAGAGAAAGCAGGCATGAAGATGTCGCTCATTCAGCCTCCAGAAAAAACCCAAGCCAGCTCCCAGTCAGCCCCCTGCTAATAGTACCCGGCACCTGAACGTTCCACAGAGATCTTTTAACATGCGGACTGCTTAGATCCCATGTGCACCAGAAACGTTCCCCTGTACCCATTGCTGTCCAAAGTGCACCCGTCATGTTCTTCAGAACCATTTGCTCTGATCTAAGGGCTTTGGGATGAAGGACTGTTGTCTTTACCCGTTTTCAGTATCTTGCAATTGCTGTGATGTTAGATTCTGTTGATTCCGTTGCAGCATGTCTCCTGTGTTTAGAAGGATGCATCGGTGCAAGTGCAGTAATATTCCTGTCAACGTTTGTACAAAAAAGCACGTGCAGGTAGGATAGACCACACAGTGACTTTCTTACTTTGCCATTGTATTTATTTGTGGATTTTGTTTCCGAAGACTCCTGATGATTTAGGTTGTACTTTTACTTGCACAGTACCTCTCACAGAATGTTTGTTGCTCCAGATACGTCATCAGTAGAATTTGTTTGTGACGTTATGCTGATTCTCATAACCTTTTCAGCATTGGTGTTAATCCTTTTCCAGTCTGTCCCATTAATAAGAAGAGTGGAGTGAGCGAGTGTCTGAGGGCTGGCAAGATGCATACATCTTCACAGGTTGTGTATGGAATGGATTTTGCTTCTTGTTGAAACCCTTTTCTGGACCCACAGACAGAGTAATTGGTTAAGAAATGAGGGAAATGCAATCGTCTGTATATTGGAGTGGATTGTAAACATGTCTGTCTGGCACAGCCCCAACCTTATGCCTGGCAGTTGTCAATAGTGTTTGACTATAGTGTTTGTGAAACATTAGCCACTTCATTGTTCAACAAAATTTGCTCTTATCAGAGCCATGATACTGAAAGAATCGCTCCACTCAGCATTGCAATTTTTTCTGTGATCTCCTTAAATAAAATTCATAAAAGGCCGAAATCTACCCAGTGTCTCTGTGTCTTACGTGTTCACTCTGACATTTGAAGGTGTGTCATAGTATTTGCATAAGGAGAAGCCACGGTTGTGTGAAGTGGTGCAGATAGGTTAGTCTATTGTTGGAGGATACTACCAGTCACATGTTGCTTTGATGTAGATTTAAATTGTTGCTTGTGATGTTTGTATGTTTCATTATAGTTCTTTTGTCTGTTTCATGGTTCGGAATTATTCAGCATGAATACTGAATACAGTATAGATAAGAACAATGACAAAATTCTTCGAATCTTTTGAGGTTATTTATTGATTCTACTCTTTTTTTCAGTCTCTACATCCCACCAGGGCGTAACATGGGTTGACTGGCCATTCCTTAACTCTTTCTTTCCTCTCCAGTCCTCAACATTTCACTTCTTTCTTTTATTCAACAGAGTAACTGATTAAAGCACCCTCTCTTGCCATTTTATGCATGTAGTGATTGATGGTGAATTGAATGTATCTTTTGCGTTTTAATTTGAACAAAAATTAGATAACCTAACTTGGAATGTTCTAGGCAGATGCATGCTTATCTCTGGTCAGTTCAAAGCATGTATATGTGAATATTTGTACTTACACAAGAATACAAGATAGGTGTGCACATAGATTTATTTAAACACTCAAGACAAATGTGCACTTTAATTTATGTACACACACTTTTAATTTGAATAATTTAAACACTAACATCGAGACATTACATGGGACCAAAAGTAAATAGTTCTACAAGACCGACAGAATGTGTTCATCACATAAATTTTTCTCTAATCCTGTTTTGGTTTATATATCAGCAATACTACCAAAAATGAATGGGAGCTAATCCATCCTCCTTGTCTGAATAACTCTGGCATCTACCGTATATACTCTCATGCCATTCTCGTTCCTTAGTTCTGGTTATGGATTGGTTTCAAAATCTGTTCTTGCTGGCTCTTAAGTTCAATGTGTATCAGAAAAAAAAAAGAATGCAGAAAAAACAGGTTTTATGGGTGTATGGCTCTGCAATCAGAAAAAAGCAGATTGTAGATAAGTTCTTGGAAAAAAAAAGATGTCGTCTGTATACATAGCAAAAACAGTATAATGCAGTGCAGCATTATACAGGAGAGTTAAGTATCATATTGTGTATAATAGATGCAGATCTGTACCTTTGATGAGATTGAGTCTGTTTTGTTAATACTTTATTCAGTTCAGTGTCTTAAACTTTTTTTTATTTTATTAATCCATGCTGTGCTTCTATTTCGGTGACACCTGTATGAGCTGATTGGACAGGGAGATAGAAGTTGGACGTTCTGAATCGGCCATACACAGATTCTTTTCTTTCTTTGCCTTACCAGTAACAGGGCTAATATCATCGTAGTAACAGTTTATGTTCATGGCATTTTAGTATCAGTCTGTTTATGTCCAGAACATCTATCCATTTTCACTTGATTTTTCTTTATAGACCCAGTGTTGAAATGCTGCAAGCAAATTCTTTTCATACCACTATAGTATAGAAGTATCAATGAAGATTAATACAGTTAATTGAGTTTTTAACATTTTATTTTCATTTGCATGACTTGAGACAACTTTATTAAGATAAGTAGTGGGTTTAGTTGGCACCCTCCTTCATCCTCGAAATAAGCTCTCGTTGATTTGTACTTTGATGTGAGAAGTTAGCTCTCTTAAATGTCATCTTTATTGAATAAATACTTGTTGTTTTAACAGTCATTTTGTTTCTGTAATCTGTATTGAATAAATAGTTTCATGGATTCTTTCTTTGAGGACACAGTGTAAATGTTGACTCGGTGTGAAACTAGCATAAGCCCATGAGGGCTTTATCCTAGCTTTTGATATCAGAATGTTTGTTACTGGTTTGTTTATGTGTCAACCATGCATCAACAATTTGAGATAAAATTCTACATGATCACACTGTGATGCGTTTATGCATAAATATTCATAATGTGTTTGTGCATAAATATTTCATATGGATTCTTGAGTGTGACTTGATGTTTGTGTACAGTTGAGGGTGTATGAGGTTTCTTGAGTGTGACGAGGGGTTTGTGTATTATTGAGGGTGTATGATATTTTGGGGAATGAAAAGTACTCACAGTGTGGTTGGCTAGACTGTCGGTCATAAAAC
The DNA here is from genome assembly GCA_018398815.1 of Conus ventricosus. NCBI lineage: Eukaryota > Metazoa > Mollusca > Gastropoda > Neogastropoda > Conidae > Conus > Conus ventricosus. Next base: position 28,368,869 of record CM031596.1, on the reverse strand, counting down.
TCAGACCGTGAATTATACGCAGTTGTTTCTGAATGAGCTTGACAGCCCAAGGTATGGTTAATGGTCAGTCCCAACATCTTATTCCCAGAGCTGCCTCCTTCCATCCCCCAGCAGCACTTATACACACACACACACGATACACAGATGCAAGCAGCAATGGAAACTGGTTGAAGATTGTCAAACATATGCATGGGAGAAATTGACACATCTGCTCCACATCCTTTGTGGCAGGTCAGGACAGTGTGTGAACAATTCGCACAAAGGATACAAAACAGAAAACATGTACCTGAAAAACATGTTGAGAAATCAGGTGTTGGTTTTGCCAACTGGCAAAGAAAGAAGGCAAAAAAAAAAAGAAAGTAGGGTTGCAGCACAGTTTGAATTTCCTGTGTTAGTTCTCTAGCAGTACAACCACTGTTCCACTGCAGAATTGTAAGAACAGAAAATTCTCAAGTATAAAGAGAATAAGCACTCTGTGCTACTGTGAACTTTCAAAATCTCAAAAAATGGCTCTAAACTTCAGCAGTTTTCTTTCAGTGAATGTCTAAAGGCGTACATAATTTGGAAAGCACGATAGAGTATGGGAGTGGAGAAAAAGGTAGACCCATCATGTTGTAAATTGTGCAACAGCTTGAACATGGTCTTCAGTGTTAGGTGGGTGAATGGTTGATCATTGACCTTTACAGAATCCTTTACAGTGCAGATCTCAAATTCACCATTCTTGACCCTTGACACTTTTCCAAGCTGTTTAAATTAATTTGCATCAAACAGCTCTGGTCCCCAATGGTGAGAATGGATCATAAGTAAGATGCAGACATAATAGGCTTTTCATGCAAAAGCCAATTGTTTTCTTCAGGTTTTCTGTCTCCATGATAGACTCCATTTCCATACACACTCTTCATTGGTATGTATAACATAAGCGAATACTAGGCTACTACATGAACAATTTATTCTTTGATTCCTTCCTGTTACTACTGTGTGTAATGATAACAAAGAGCATAAAAGAATGAAAGATAATCAGAAGCAGCTCGGTTAAAGTTCTGACACATCATACATGTTGGTAAAACAAAAAGTTAATCTTACGCTTCATTTGGGTTATAAGGAAATACACACTTTCAGGTACGACAAAATTAACCAAAAATTTATGTATCGACAAATTCTTGAACAGACAAGTGTAAAATGAGAGCATAAGAGAGTCACCCATATGACAAAAAAGTAGACATGCTAGTGAAGTTATCAAAACAGCAGTGTGGTGGAAGATTACATTTGTAATTAATAAGAGAGGCAATTTGAATGATAGAATCTTCCTTGATTAATGCATGTGACAGCAAGACGAAAGGTACAGTGTAGATGTGAAAGGAGAGAGGTGTGTAGACACTATTCCAACATCATTTGTGATGACAGGCACAGAAAGTGTACTTGCCAGTCAGCATTAACAGATGCAGATATTTGACAAGTTCTCTCTTCTGATTTTATATATTGACAAGTCATTTCTTCAGTGCTCTATGGTGCTATCACCCCACCATTCTCGTTTACTCCCCTTTTCCTCCATCTCTTGGTCTCATCTCATTCCGTTTCCACTCTGACAGTTCCCTTCCCCATCCCTCCCTCCATCCTCCTTGACTGTCCCTTTTACAATAGCACCATCATGGCAGTCTGAAATGTCCTGATTTTGATTACATTTGCCATCTCGGTCAATTATCCAATGACTTTTCACTTGCCTCTGAAGGTGAAAAATTCATCCCAGAGAACTATTTTTGTCAGACAGATATGGTCTCAGTTCCTTACCAACACATTACTATATATTCAAAATTTGCATCAGCAGCAAGATGTAATTATTTGATGTAACATGTGGGCCGAAATAGCTCGGTGATAGAGCGATGGACTCATAATCTTGATGATCCTGGGGTTGCAGGTTCGAATCGCTGCTTGGCCGTTTCGGTACAGGGGGATTTTTCCCTCAAAGTTAACATTGGTTTCCGACTCCATTTCCCATACAGTCCTTCGAATGAGACTATAAACTGAGGTTCCATGTGTGAACGCATGCATAACATCTTGCACACACGTAAAATCCCATCACCAACTTTTGGAGGAGAAGGCCAGTTTAGCCGCTCACATGCACCTTCCCTGAAGTTAGAGTATGGCTGCCTTAATGGCGGGATAAACAATGATCATACACACAAAACTCCACTCCCTTTTGGGTAGAAGGATTATTCCTTGCCTGTCTATGCAGGGAGCGTTCGCAGGTGTATCGGCCTGCGTGTGCGGAAATAAAAGGAAAAAAAAAATAGATGTAACATGCATTATGCTTTACTATGTATATATGGTCTGTCTTAGTTCACTACGTAGCAACACAATTTCATTCAAATCGTCACTTCTGCTTGATAGGAAAAGCCATTACATGGTCTGATCTTGACAGAATGTAAGTTCATATTTTGCCATTACATGTCTGATCTTGACAGAATGTAAGTTCATATTTGTAACAATATTTACATATAAAAGCATCACTCGGGGAAACCCAACTTGTGGAAACAAGATAAAGCAGACTGCTTATGTGTTTGTGTATTTTTCTCTTTTGTCTCATCTGACATAGCCGTTTTTTTAACAAGCTCATTCCTTAACTGAGCATGATGGCAGGTTCACTTTATGATTTTCAAAAGAAGTCCCTGACTCGGACACATGTAAGTGACTTTATCAATAAATTTACCTCCTGAAAAGTGATTAAAAAAAAATTAACATTTGTTTTGTTTTTCCCTTCTCCTGGAAAGAAAACGCCATCACCTGGCTATTTCTTGATCTGGTTTTAAAGTACTTTTGCCTCATTTAATCAAAACTCAGCCGAATTTGTAGAAGCCATTGGTAGCGGCAGTCCAAGTGAACGAGTAAGTACATTAACTTTATGCTGAGCTTGCCCATGCTTTGCTTTTCAGCGATAATGGATTGGTCAAGATTTGTCCACCCAGCCCTCTCTCTCTCTCTAGACACACACGCACGTGCTCGCGCACACACACACATCTGAAACTTTTTCAAAGACAAATAATGATGAACACCGGATACTACCCACTCGTCATATCTATTTTTTTTAGCTTTTGCTTTTACGAGGACTTCATCAGGAATATTTCGGAGAGATACAGAGTTTAACTTGACCCTGAGGCTTTCATGTGTTCCATCTTGGGTAAAACAAATGTCAAAGGCCATCCCAGTGACAACATGTCACTTTAACCTATAGATTTGCATTCAAAGGAAAACAGGCAGGAAAAGAAACTTTCGCCAGTGAGTGCTCATATGTTTGAAAGTTCTTTGAAAGTAAAGTCACCAGGACTATCAACCAATAGTTGTTTCATTCCATGATGAGTCCATCAGGCTAGCTATTGCAGGCTGGTTATAAGCTAATAAAAATCATCTGCAAATAAACAGAAAATAGATTTCTCAAAATCGGGTCTCAAAAACAAAAAAACAAAAAAAAAGCACAGAGGAGGCCTGTGTATGGAAAAAGAATTGTAATAAAATCATAGACATTGTCCAGAAATCATGAGGTGGAAATGTTTTAAAAAAAAATTGTGTGTGTGTTGTGCACGCACGCATGCGTGCAAACAAAACCTTAACAGTAACAACCCAAATAGTATATATGTTTTCAAAAGGGGCGCAGAAGTTGAACAGGAATTGTGTGCCTTGGAAGGAATACTGACAAACAATGATTCAAAGATACTGGCTAAAAAACATTTTTTTTTAACATTCTATTCCATTGGCCCGTATTTCTATTGGTCTGTTTCTTCCATTTGTCCTGGTAACTGTGTGAGTCGGTGTCAATGTGTCATCTTTGATGGCCAGGTCTACACCTCGCACGCGCGCGCACACACACACACACACACACACTCACGCACGCACGCACTGCGCACAAACACAAAACACACACACACACACACACACACACAGCAATCTATTTGCCTTTCCTTAGTATCAAAACAACTTGACTGAAGGCGGAAAATAAAGCAAAATCTAAAAAGAAACGGGGTTAGTTACCCCACAGATACAGACAAACAGATTACAGTACAAAACACAATGCATTTCGACCTCACGGGTCTTCTTCAGGCAAAAACAAACAACATTTAGGACAACGAAAACGAAGAACGAGAAACCGCTTATCATCTCATATTCGGTGCAAAATTTTGCCTTTTCCTTGCCTGGAGCACCGAGAATATCATGAGATGAATTCACATTTTGAAACGATCTTCAAGCCTCAAATTTTGAAATGGTAAACAAGTAAACGATAGGCCTAATGTATTTGCGATCTGAATCATTGCCTTAATTTTTTTCTTAAAAATGTAGACGACGAACCATGAGGAACTATTTTATTCACCCACATCAATCTGATTACCCCTGTGTGGTATGCTGCAGCATTCTTGGGTTTCTTTTTTGCCAACAATGTAGCCTATTCAAATTGCATACGATGTAAATGCATAGTCTTGCACATCTACCACAACCATACAAAGAAACACTCCCTTATGCACCAACACGTGCGTGTCCGCCTAATGTTTTTGCCCATCAATTTGGGTCATCAACGAGCTTTTTTGTTATCATTTATTCTTACTATCATTAAATAGAAAACATAAATGAATCCGATAACTGTTCATCCTGCTGTTTGTTTCATTTGTTCTCAACATTTTGGCCGTAAGGCCTCCTTTGGGGGTTGTTGCAAAAGGCTGAAATACTGGGAATTGACAAAACAACACGTCAAAGGGTAAGACAAGAATCGTTGGAATTATGCTGTTCACTGGGTAAGATTCTGCCTGTTGGTATCACCTGTATGACTAGACTATTCTACAATAATTAAAGTTGCGAAGAATACGTGCTTAGACCCAACACGTGCCGGGTTAAACCCAATAACGTATCGATCCTACCCAATACGCTCCCCCCTCCCCCCCCCCCCCCTCGCCGCCCGCTCCCCACCCCACCCCATCTCCCTTTTGGGTCAAACCGAGAAACATATGCGGAAACTGCAATCCCTTGTTGGGCGACCTCATACGTGTCGGTAGACCAAAAAACGTGAAAGCATGTTGATAGGAGTGTGGGGAGTGAGGATTGGACTCGAGGAGGATAATTTTTGACAAAATTATCGTGATTCACATGCTCGAGTGTACATTAGGTCTATGTCATTATTATTGTTGGCTCTCCCTACGCGTTTTACAGTGGCACAGAGAGTGAGTTTCATCATTCGAATGATAGCGCATAGCTGGCAAAGGCTTCTTAACTTCTCAATTCCGTAAATCCAACTCTCTCCCCTCCTCCCCCCACTCCACCTTTTCTGTACTCTATACTCTCCTTCATTCTCTTAATAAAACTTTTCTTTCACCACTTTGGCTTCACAAGGGGAGTATTGTGCATGTTTATGTCTGTATTTTTTTGTCGCTGAGGAAGGCATTTTGCCGAAAATTTCTTGTCCTGTTTTGTGTCGTGCATTAAATCGTCGTTACTTCACACTTTGTTTTGTGTGCTCTTCTGCTTTTTTGTCGTTTTTTTCCCCCCTTTTTTTTTTCTCAGTCGTCCTCACCCCGAACGTAGCAATAATAGTCAAACACTTGACTGTGGTTACTAGCGGAAGAAGAACAACAACAACAACCCCCCCCCCAAAAAAAAAAAAAAAAAAAAAAAACAGCAAAAAATTTTTAAAAAAAAGGGGGGGGGGGGGGAACCCAGCAACAAACAAATAAAAAAAAGGGAAAGAAGTGTTTTTGTGTTCAAAGATCATAGGCCTTTATATTTGATGATCATGATCAGCGGCGGCATTAACGTGAAATCCGTACGAGTCAGTTTTTCTGCAACAAGACATAATAACATAATTAGTCTTTTAAAAAATCCGAGACGCGTTGCAAGGAGTATGTCCTTACTATTGTTGTCTCTCACTACACGTTTTACAGTGGCACAGAGAGTGAGTTTCATCATTTGAACGATAGTGCAGTGCTGGCAAAGGCTACTCAACATAAAATAAAACCCACCAACAAACAAATAAACAAAAAAGAAAAAAAAACTTTTTGTGTTCAAAGATCGTAGGCCTTTATATATGATAATCATGATCCGCGGCGGTATCAACGTGATTTCCGCACGAGTCGGTTTTTCTGCAACAAAACACAATGACATAGTATAGTATAGTCGGCTCCAAATGCAGGTAGGCCTTTTGGCCTGTCGCCGATTCTTTTCAGGTCTCGGTAGCCTAGTTCTTTCCTTCTTATAATCTTCTGCTGTCTTTTGACCAGTAAAGCCATCTACAACTTTTTGCTAAAAACTGCTGATCTTTTGATCAGAAACTGAAGGTGGGAGGTACATCTAAACTATATATGTACTGTTTCATGACACAGTCCAGTCTGTTTTTAAAACTGTTCAAGGAAGGTACGTGCTTCAGCAACATTGGAAGGAAGGCTGTTCCAAGTCTCCACCACACATTGAGAAAATAAGTTTTGTCGAAGACTTGTGCTGCATCTGTGTGTGTGTGTTTTTTTTAAGCTTAAAGCTATGTCCCCTGATGATTGTCCTAACCTCTTTCTGAAATAAGGAGTTTTCCAACATGTACAGTCCATGTGTATACTTATACACTTCTATAAGATCTCCTCTTATCCTTCTGTAAGACATGCTGGGTAGTTTAATCTTTTCTAGCCTTTCCTCATAACTCAAACCTTTCAGTCCTGGAATAACTTTTGTTGCTCGCCTTTGAACTCCCTTAACAAGTTTTTTTTTGGGTCTTTTTCTACATGTGGAGCCCACACAACATTTCCAAACTCTAAATGTGGACGAACCAATGCGACAAACAAAAGCTTCATGGATTCAGCATCCAAGTGATCATAAGATCTTCTGATAAGACCAAGGAGTCTATTAGCTTTGTTCACCTGAATCTCAATGTGTTTAGAAAATTTCAGTTCCCTGTCCACATTCAGGCCCAAATCTTTCTCTAACTCAGTATATTGCAAACAAACTTTTTCCTCACTGCCATGTTTTCTCATGCCGTAATTGAACTGTGAGTTTTTCTTGCCTAAATGTAAGACCTTGCATTTGTCAGCAATAAAACGTAACTGCCATGTACCTCTGCCCAGCTGACAAGACTGTGCAAATCATTCTGAAGCTGTTCTCTATGCTCTTCTCTGTCTACCTGTCAGAACACTTTTGCATCATCTGCATACATTGAACAGAGACTAGACACAACGCCTGGAAGGTCGTTAATAAACACCACAAACAACACAGGCCCAAGCACGCTGCCTTGTGGCACACCGCTCTTCACTGCCGTCCAGCGTGATGCAGCTCCATTCACACTAACTCGCTGGCTCCTCCCAACCAAAAAGCTCCTGATCCACTGAAGTGTCTGTCCTAAAATACCCTGAGCCTTCACTTTTCTTAAGAGCCGCTCATGAGGAACGGAATCGAACGCCTTGGCGAAATCTAGGTATATCGCATCTACTGAAGACCCAGAGTCTAACATGTCGGTCCAATCCTCCAACGTAGTAGTAGTAGTAGTAATAGGGACCGGCTTTTTTTTAGCCTGAGGCCTTACGGCCTATTTGCGTCCCCTCATTATTTTTCAATTTAAGTTCGGTCTGGTTGCATGCCTGTCACCTTATAAATAACATTATATTCAATCCACACTAAAGAAAACATCTTTCGTGGTCAACAAGTTCGTGGTACACGATCTGCCTGATATGAAACCATGCTGACATTCTGACAATAGTTTATTGCTGGTTAAGTGACGAATAACACAATCACGAACAATGCCCTCCATAACTTTGCACACTACACTTGTAAGACTAACTGGGTTATAATTGCCTGGTGTACTCTTGTCTCCCTTTTTGAAAAGAGGAGTAACCTGAGCGTCTTTCCAATCTGATGGTAAAATACCCTCACTGAGGGATTTCTGAAACTCTAAAGCAAGTGGCTCTGCAACTGCAAGTTCGTTTGTCAATTCTTTCAGTACACGAGGGTGGAAACCATCTGGTCCTGATGACTTGCTTGGGTTCAAACCCAACAGTCTCTTACGCACAGCCTCGTGACTAATAACTATATCTGAAAGAACTGAGTCCACCTTTGCTTCGTCGCAGGACGGAAGGTCACAAAGATCCTCATCCGTAAAAAAACACTACTAAAAAAGGCATTCAGAAGTGCAGCCTTGCCCTCATCTGTTGATACTTTACGCAGTCCATCCAACATAATTAGTCTTAAAAAAAATTCGAGACTCATCGCAAGGTTATCTATTTTAAAAGTTTGCAAAGAACTCATACTCTGGAGAGTAGATGTACAGGACATACAACCGCAGGCGCCAAAGCCAGATCACTGGATGTCAAGCGACGTACAGATACTGATACAGGCCAGGGCTGAAACCAGCTTGTTGACCCAAACCGGAGCTGGGTAATTTTAATCATCTTTCTGACACTTTCCGACTCCATCCTTACCTTCCCCTCCTTTCTACCCGTCTAGATCATTAACATCACATATACTGTTTTCTTTCCGACACTTTCACATTCCACCCTATTCTCATCCTCCCCTCATCTCATCTGTTTCTGTCTGTTTATGTTCATTACACACAACCAGAATCTCCTTCAACCCTGTGCCCCCTTCAAATTCAGAGCAAGATAATATCATAGGCAACATTTTTTATTCTCTTTAATCTCTCTCTCTCTCTTTCCGGATCAAGCCCCCCCCCCCCCCCCTCCACTTTTTGTCTTTTAGTTGTATGGATCAAGGTCAATTTGCGAATTCTAGTCTATAGACTGCTTGGTAATGAGTGATAGGCTAACTTGTTAGGCCTAGCGAGATGACAAGAGGACAAGAGGACAACTCATAGGACATAGTATCTCACTTCACTGATAATAATTTGTTTGCAGTATGCCAGCATGGCTTTCGTAAAAAAAGGTCTTGCATATCACAACTACTTGAAGTTATGGAAGATTTAGTTAACATGCTAGAGAATAAGTACTCTGTTGATATAATTTACCTTGATTTCCGTAAAGCTTTTGATACGGTTCCGCATGAGAGATTATTGAAAAAAATGGAAGCATACGGTATAGTAGGTAAGTTGCTAAACTGGATTAGAGATTTTTTGTCAAATAGAAAACAAAGAGTAAGAGTGGGTAACTGTATGTCAACAGAGAAAGATGTTATGAGTGGTATTCCCCAAGGGAGCATTTTAGGACCTGTACTGTTTACTATTTTTATAAATGACCTTCCAGATGAGGTAAATAGTTTTTGTAAAATTTTTGCTGATGATACAAAAATATATGACAAATCAGATAACTATAGTAGTCTGCAAGAAAATTTAAATTGCCTCCAAAACTGGTCAGACAAGTGGAATCTATATTTTAATGTTGAAAAATGTAAAGTTTTGCATGTTGGCAAAAACAATCCAGAACATGAATACAACATGAAAATAGATGGTGGAAATAGGCTGGTACAGAAATGTGAGGAAGAAAAGGATCTGGGTGTAATCTTTGATAAAGATTTACTTTTGATACTCACATTCAAAAGTGTATAAATAAAGCAAACCAAATGATTGGATTAATAAAAAGAACTTTTATTTACCTAAATAAAGAAACGTTTTTAAAGTTATATAAAGCTATGGTTAGACCGCATCTTGAATATGGCAATATAATCTGGTACCCACACTTGAAAAGACAGTCAATAGCAATCGAAAGAGTACAGAGAAGAGCTACTAAAATCTTGCAAGAATGTACAAACATGTCTTATACAGATAGATTAAATTACTTAAATTTGCACTCTTTAAAAGGCAGACGTATTAGAGGGGATTTGATTGAAGTGTTCAAAATATTTCACCAGCAAACGGACATACAGTGGGACTATTTTTTTGAGACTGTTAAAACAGATAGAACAAGAAATTCGGAAGGCAAAATATTTGTTAAGCAGTTTCATACTAATATGGGGAGATTCAAGTTCAGTAACAGAGTTATTGCTAACTGGAACAGTTTGCCAACTGCACTTAAATTTGCTAAAAATACTAACGTTTTTAAGAATTTGCTGGATGAAGACTTGAAATTTAAAGTACAGTTTAGAAGCTTTGATGAATAAGAAGGAAAATTTATATTGCATGCATTTTCAACCCTGTCATAAAAGTAAAATAACACGAGGGGACATTGAAAGGCTTAACGGCCTATGTATTGATTACGTCCCTACACACTACTACTACTACTACTATAAGAGTGACGTCCCCTAGTTAAATGCCGTAGCCTCGGGGCTGGAGATGCCGTACATGTAGTCACTGCAGATTTTTTTTTTTTCATCAAACGAATAAACTAAATTCCACAAAAAACGTATGTTTTAAACTTTTACTGAGTAATCTTAAAGCAAAACTGACTTTCAAAAACAATATTTGAGAATTCTCGAAGATATGACGTAAAAACAAACGCGAGAACTTGTGTGTATTACTTGTCCGGGTCCAGATGTACAGATTTAGCCCCAAACGTTATAAACATCTTTTACTGCTCTCCCCCTTCTTGTTACCCATAGTAAGTTTCAATAATCAGAGTACATGCCAGTTTTCTCTAGTTTAGGTTATTTTGTTTCAATCCACAACAGACTTCACTTCCGTTTCATGCAGGGTTGGAGATAGGCCTATGCATGTAACGTCGTCTGCTACTGCAAGCAGGTGGCACAGTAGCAAGGGCTGTCACCTGAATCTGTGGTACTCGTATTGATAATGATCATATAGGCCTAAAGGTGACCGAGTAACAGTACCTGATGACGCGCAAGTGAATGATGAGGCGTATTTGTTTGCTTTTTACTTCTCGATTAACTTATAATATAGCAAGATGTTCAAACAAATTCGAAATTCTTAGTTTTGGTCCTGAATTAAGGGGTCCATGTGACTGATATGTCCGTTCTTCATGTGTCGATTATTTTATGGCCACGGCTTTAATGGCAAAGAAGCATGATACAGAAAGAAATTGTTGAAGTTAATCTATGTATATCATGTCTTTAAGAAGCATTCCTTTCCTTCCGAAAACTGACACTTTCGAGAAACTTCCATTGTTCTTCATCATGGTCATTGTCACTGTAAATGCATTGGCTCAGTTATACGGGGATCCATACTGGGAACAATATTCGATCGGTCTTGCTGTTCTCGAATAAAAACAGCAACTGATTAAACATTTTAGGAAGAAGAAATGAACAAAAAACAAAACAAAACAAAAAAAGACGAACTATAACACAAGGTGGGATCTGTTGCAGTAATATGTTTTCAGGATGCTCCACAGGATGATTCAGTGATTCACTGTTGTTAATGGGAAACTATGTGACTGTGTGTGGATGTACATTTAAATAAGTCTGAATTGTGTATGGTACCAGGTGCCTTAACCCATGACCTTGTAGAGACTGAGGTTTGTTGAAGAAGGCCAGGTGCTGTGTTTACTCCCTCTAAAGTTGTGCATGCTTTCATGGACATTGTCATGAAATGTATCTTTGGTTCTTTTTCTACAAGAAGAGTCAATGATTGTTTTACAGATCAGGGGATCAAAAACCATGTAATTTTATCAAGTATTAGTATGAATTTGGTGAAACAATCTTAAAATCAAGTTTGTTAAGATTTTTACCAAGTTTGTTTTATATTTGCTACTTGTAGCATGTTATTTAGATGCAATGTCAATAAAATGCATTCATTATTGTTTAGAATATTTTGATTTATAGAGTATAACAAATGTGATATTATATGAAAAAATAATAAAGTTTATAAAAACCTTTTGGTGGTAGTAGAATCCTTTTGTGAGGAAACTGACGTTTCAAGCCATAGGCCTGTTGTCAAAGTGAAAAGAAGAGGACAGTGTAGACAGGAAAGCCTATGTGAGAATTGGGTGAGAACATTTCATTTAATGATTAAGTTGGACCAAAATAAAGTCACTGATCACTGTTGAGGTGTATTGAGCTCACACAGACACACACCACAGTTCACACAAAGACACACACACACACGCCCCCCCCCCCCTCCCCACCACAACCCCCACAAAACACACAACACCACACACACACACAAACCCCCCCCCCCACACCACACCCACACACACACACAAAAGGAGGGGAATAAATGGAAATATTCACTATTTTAGCCTACTGAAGGAAAAAGAAACAGGGGCTAAAGAGGGACAGGACAGAGAGATTAAGGCAGAAGGGCCCTAGCTCAGCTAGACGTCAGTGACTGATGTTCATCCCAGCTGGCTGTGTGGTGCCCAAGCGGCTGATGACAAGGCTCTCCATGTACTTTCTGTACACATGGTCTCGGGGGTTCTGCCACACTGCTGATATCTTTGCATGACTGAAGCTGTGATACGGACCTACAAAATGTTGGCCGACTGGGTTGTTGTGGCCCAGCTTCATCGACCTCAGGTGCTCTGAAAAGCGGTCGGCCAATGAGCGGTAGGTCTCTCCAATATACAGCTTGGAGCAGAGGGTGCAGGTCAAGACGTACACCAAGTCCCTAGACTGGCAGTTTAAACTGGACCTCACAGTGAATGTGCCACTGAAGCTGGGCCACAACAACCCAGTCGGCCAACATTTTGTAGGTCCGTATCACAGCTTCAGTCATGCAAAGATATCAGCAGTGTGGCAGAACCCCAGAGACCGTGTGTACAGAAAGCACATGGAGAACCTTGTCATCAGCCGCTTGGGCACCACACAGCCAGCTGGGATGAACATCAGAGTCACTGACATCTAGCTGAGCCAGGGCCCTTCTGCCTTAATCTCTCTGTCCTGTCCCTTTTTAGCCCGTTTCTTTTTCCTTCAGTAGGCTAAATAGTGAATATTTCCATTTATTCCCCTCCTTTTGTGTGTGTGTGTGTGGGTGTGGTGTGGTGAGGGGGGGGGGGTTGTGTGTGTGTGTGGTGTTGTGGTTTGTGGGGGTTGTGTTGGGAGGGGGGGGGGGGTGCGCGTGTGTGTGTGTTGGTGTCTTTGTGTGAACTGTGGTGTGTGTCTGTGTGAGCTCAATACACCTCAACAGTGATCAGTGACTTTATTTTGGTCCAACTTAATCATTAAATGAAATGTTCTCACCCAATTCTCACATAGGCTTTCCTGTCTACACTGTCCTCTTCTTTTCACGTTGACAACAGGCCTATGGCTTGAAACGTCAGTTTCCTCACAAAAGGATTCTACTATCACCAAAAGGTTTTTATAAACTTTATTATTTTTTCATTTTACAACGAATCCTGCAGTCAACTTTTGTTTCTTCCTTTGTGATATTATAGTCGCATGTGTATGATGCAAAATGTCTGCATTAGAAGGTGTTGAATGACATGGTTTTAATTGCTTGTTTCAGGTATTGCAGAGGATTGCATAATATCTTGTGACCACACCTTTAAGGATATCAGTCAAGGCACACTTAAACCAGACTCAAAAAGAAACTGATTGAGCAAACAAAATATTTCATGCTTATAAATGACATCTTAACAAAGTGAATTTCATGATTAATGAATGTGATGTGTTAAAAGCTCACAGTAACTTCTTTTTTAAATTTCTTTTCTAATTTGTCACTTATGCCATTGACAGCTAAAGAAATTATAGAAAGTGAAACATGTAGAAAGCAGTATACATTCCACTGTAAAGGAGAAAAATAATCTTTTTTTTTGTTTGCGTTATGATGGTACTTATGCCTTTACAGCAGCATGTTGGGTATAAGTAGCATGAGTCATGGCCAGAGACTGGTGATTGGAGTTGTAGTTCTGCTGTTTGTCGACATCATCTGGGTGGCATCCTCAGAGCTGACAGAGGTAAGTCATAGTCATAGATGGCACTCTTTCCAACTTGAGAGAATCTGCTACTGTTCCCCTTATGTGCATCTTAAGGTTGACTTGTGAAACTGCAACATTTCATTCAGATTTATTTATTTGATTTAAAGAAAAAAATTCGCATTAAATAAAATTCATCCTCTACTGCTCAAGTCTAGTTTTAGACTTTGGTCATGTTCCTTAAATGTTTGTTTTATTAACCAAACACATTTGCTTGTTTCATTTGTCTCTCTCTCTTTTTTTCATTGTTTTATAACAGCCGGAATAGCTCAGTTGGTAGAGCGCCGGACTCGTAATCTTGGTGATCCTGGGGTTGCGGGTTCGAACCTCCGCCGGGGCGTTTCGGTACAGGGGGATTTTTCCCTCGGAGTTAACATTGGTTCTGACTCCATTTCCCATACAGTCCTTCGAATGAGACTATAAACCGAGGTTCCGTGTGTGAACGCACGCATAACATCTTGCACACATGTAAAATCCCATCACCAACTTTCGGAAGAGTAGGCCAGTTTGGCCGTTTGTATGGATGACACGTTACACATAGCATGCACCCTGCGTGAGAAATGGAAAGAATGAAGGAAGTAAGGAAAATGAGTGTTCGATATTGAACGATACTGACTGGATGACACGGGAAACGACTGAATGAAGCGCCAGCTGGCAGCTCTTCAGTCGGCACTACCCAGGTAGGCAGCCCGTTGTGTAAACGAGTGTGGATTGTAAAGCGCTTAGAGCTTGGCCTCTAGCCGAGAATAGGCGCTATATAAGTATTCATTATTATTATTATTATTATTATTATTATTATTATTATCTAGATTAATACCTCATTTAGTGTTCAGTTGCCTTTTTCTGTGGAACAGTGCTTTAGGTTACAGCCTTAACTAATATAAAATTAAAATACCATGACCTGTTTCTTTGTTTTTTACTCTTTTTTTGGGGGGGGAGGGAGGGGGAATTTTGACTGCTTGGAACTTTTATCAAAGCTATTTTGGACTTTTGAGTAAAATAATCTTTCAGGTATCGAACAGTCACTCTGTCTGTCTGTAACTGTTCATCATTTAGTTAGACCGTTCTTCCATCTCTCAGTCTTTAATCTTTTGCTAGTCAGATAAACTGATCAAACATAAGATGATTTTTAAGCATAAAACAAGATTTAAGCACACAGGTTTCAAAGTTTGATAATCAATTTTTTCCCCTACAAGGGGATCAAAAGTACACTTTTTAATGGCTTAGTAAGTGTGTATAAATAATTTTGGTTCAATTCAATGGTTGCAATTTATGCAAAACAAAAACAAAAAGAAAAATAGAAAAGAAAAAAAAAAGAAAAAGAAAATAAAGGCTGAAATAAAGAATGTAACCACAGCAGAACATTGTCTCACTGAGACAAGGTGCATTCTATGAAGGAAGTGTGTCAGCAGTGTGCTTGTTCAGAGTGGAAACAGTAGATCTACTTCCTTTATTTCTCTCTCTCTCACTCTCAGGTGAACATCACATATGCAGAGCGTGTCATCACCTACACATTTTAATCCGCTTTGGCCATTGCCTGTATTTACCTGCCTGTATGGGAGGACAAATATAACTTGGGCAAATACAGGTTTTTTTTCTTTTAATTTTTGGTAACAGGACAACTGAAAATTATCAGGGAATTACTAGTCTGATGTGTCTTTCTGTTTGTGCTTATTTACAATGATATCTCATGCTGTTACCAATGTGACGCCTGATTTCATACCTGTACATGAAAGGTTGGTTGGAATCTTTATTGTTGCTCAAATGCTTGCAAATTTTTCTCGTACTCCCCTGTCTAAACTGTAAACAAATGCCTTACCCCTGCTTGGTTTGGAACATCATATCACCAGGATCCGTGAAAAGAACACAGCATGGTAGAGCAGGGAGCTAACCTTGCCTCCACACCGTGTTAAGCTGATAGAATGATCACCCCTAGTTAGTTCGCTTCATGAATCATATGCAAACATGTCTTTGTTCTCCCGTTTCTAGGCACAGCCCTGATGTGGCCCTTTGCGGTCGGCTGGGCTATAAGCAACATTATCTTATCTCCCGTTTCTAGGCAAGGGAACATGCCCCCCTCAATTCTTTGCTATTTGAACTTATTTTTTACAGCACTCTTGGATCTTCTCAAGTAGCCTTTCATTACTATTGAGGAAGCTTCATTGTCTCTTCCTTCACAAGGGATGGTTTCATCTGTAAATGTCAGCAAATTATGCTTTAGTGCCATCTCTCTACAACATTTGGCTCTACACTGTGGGGTCTCTTGTTTTGTCATCCATACCCTCTACTTAGGATGCAGAGTCAGTAGGTGCCCCAAATAGAGTCTACCTGCAGATCTGGCTCCAGTGGCTTTGAGCCACTCACTGAATGCTCTGTCCAGAACCTCCCTTTTAAAACATGATTTTGGCTTACTTTGACTTCAGCCTGAAGAGTGAGTGAGGTTGATGCCATCTCAGGGAACCCATGGTCCTTGAAGTGGCACAATAATGGCTCAGTCATCCTTTCTGTGCACCCGTTTTGCCTCGCCAAAACCACAAGCCTGAAGGGCAGCCCTAGACAGTAACCTTCTCTCGGCTTGTCCCTTTGTCCTCCAATCCCAGGTCTAGGTGATCAAAGGTGGAGCAGGTTCGCCATCCTGTCGAAGCTTAGAAGAAATACCTTCAGAGGATACAGTTGGAATCCAAATGCTCTCTGTTATGGAATAGTCTTGGAAACACTGTTATTTAACCCCAGCCAGTAAGCTCCCGAGTCAAGCAGTTAATTCGTCAGGCATATGTCTTTGGTCAGGAACCGTTTCCACCTAGGGCAGAGATAAGGGCAAGTGATTTCCAAGCTCTCTCCAGCAGTTTTGCCCCAGGTGGAGCATTTTGTTAGCTGATGTGGTGTATGTAGCTGGCTTGAAGCTGCAGACAACTCTTGGAGGGTTTTTCCAAAAGGACATGTCTGAAGACATGCAGGCACTTAATAATCAGGGGCATTGTATTTGCTCAGCTGCAACCCCCTCCCCTAATTGATTACCATTAGTCATGTTCATTTTTTGGATCTTATCACCCAGCTTCATGACATCCTGTTGTTGTTTTTTGCTAATTTGCTTGCACATATGTTTGTTTGCACATTTTCAATGTAAGTTTTTGCTTTTTTTTTGGGTGGGATGGGGTGGGTTGTTCTTTACTGATGTGCTTTAGTGGAACTGTTTATACCCATTCATCCCATTTATGTCCTGTAAATCTTTTTGGTCTGTATTTTCTCATACAGGCATTCTTATTGCTTGACACCTTGTGCCATTTTCTTGGGGACAGCAGGGGCTGTACTTTTGCAATGCTCCAGACTAAGCATGGGAACATTTACCATAAGGCCCTTAGCGGCCTCTGATGCCGGGTACTTGACATAGGGGCAATGTGCAGTGTCATTCTCATGCGGATTAGCTGACTCTGTCTTTACCTCAGCATGCCTCCCACTGTCCTTTCCAATATTCTGGCGTTTATTTGGACAGGTAAGTATGAAAAAAAAGGAATTTTACTACAAAAAATAGTTTTATAATAATTATATGTACCTGTCCAAACACTAGGATGCCTTCCCACCACCCTCCTTTGCTGGGAAAAGATGGAAAACTGAACTATGTTTTGGTGTGAGTCATGAAGTGAACTAACTAAAGGCAATCACTTTTGCTGACTAACTGGGAATGATGGTGAGGTTAGCTCCCTGCTCTCTTTTATTCTTTCTTTATTTTTAAAAATTTTTTTTTTTTTTGGGGGGGGGGGGGGGGGGGGGAAGAATCCTGTTAACATGGCGATATTCCATGCCAAGTATGGTTAAGGAGTTTGGACAGGTAAGTATATTGTGAAACTACTTTCAGCGACAAAATTTTTTAATATTTTTTTTATTTACTGTTGTGTGAGAAATGACAGATAACTTTGACCCTTTTTGTTTTCTGTGTGCAGTACATCTTCAAGAAGTCAAACTATGACAAGCCATTCTTCACCACCTATGTGAAGACTGTCATGTTCTCCTTGTACCTGCTGGGATTCATTTTTTGGAAACCATGGAGGAAGCAGTGCTGCAGAAAGAAGGATTTGGTAATTCACTTTGAAGTCTTGATGCACTCATTTCTCTTCTTTCAGCATTGTAAGAAAAATGTGCAGTTTGTGTAGTTCATGGAGACCACGTGTTCCAGTTCATCATGTTTTTTTTTTTACCTTTTCTTTTGTTGCTGTCTTATTTTCTGTGCCCCTCAGTGATGTTACTGGCACACTGCCCAGTCCAAACACCCTATACACAGTCAGACTGAGGCCCATCGTGTTGCTGTCCAAGCAGTGTCAATCCACAGAAAACAAGTAATATCAGATCGTCATGAGATAATACACCTTACAAAACTCTGCTCTGCTGCCAAGTCTCAATTTGGTGGAGTTCAGTGGTGCTTGTTTCCATCCAGTATACACAGGATGTCGCCTTCTAAAAGTCCCTATGGACAATTGCAATCATTTTCGACATTGAACCAGTGTGAGTGAGTGTCTCCAGATGATGCCATTACATCCATCCAACAAATTGCCCACTCACCAAGGCATGGCTGTGGCGAGTAAATCAAGCAGAGGACTGCCACGATAGCAGAGCATGAAGAGCTACAGACGTTGAGGTTCTTTAGTGCGATGATTCAGGGAATGATGAACCTGATGCAACAGAGTTCAATTGTGGCGAGTAAATCAAGCAGAGGACTGCCACGATAGCAGAGCATGAAGAGCTACAGACGTTGAGGTTCTTTAGTGCGATGATTCAGGGAATGATGAACCTGATGCAACAGAGTTCAATTGTGGTCTGAAACTGCATGACAGGACTGTACTCTTCTTTCATCATTTATCATTCTGGTCTGAAACTGCATGACAGGACTCTACTCTTCTTTCATCATTTATCATTCTGGTCTGAAACTGCATGACAGGACTCTACTCTTCTTTCATAATTTATCATTCTGGTCTGAAACTGCATGACAGGACTCTACTCTTCTTTCATAATTTATCATTTTTCAATTTAAGCCCATAGCATGGTCAGTTCTGGTTAGGAGCTAGTCAGGGCTGAACAAAGCCACAAATAAATGCCTCTTATAGGAATCAAAATCCATGACCTCTCAAGTATGATATCTGCAATGCTGACCGCTGTGGCAGGGTGGATAGTCTGTTGATTACTTTCATGCTCATAACCTCTAAGGTCACAAGAAACTGAATAGAAAAAAAAATACTAAGAATGGGGTGGCTGGTGGAGTATTCTTTTCGTAAATTACTTGGGTTGTGTATTATTGACAGTGCTTATCAAATGTATTTTGAAGGATTCACACAGCTTCAACTAGCTAAAGTCAAGATCATTATTGTATGATTAACAAAACAAAACAAAACAAAATGCACTCCAGAACTGACATAGTATAAAGCAGGAAGATCTGTGTCCTCAAGTTCTTTCTAATAATTTACTCGACTTCAGCTATGTTATGATGTGATGAATCAAAATCAGATGTCATGATTTTGTGTGTGTGTGAGTTTGTTTATGTTTGCTTGTCCAGAAAAAAAAAGTGTATCATTTATCTACATGATCCAATGCTGTTGTGGGCAGAGTGTGACAGATGATGTTTGGTCAGGATCTCCCCCTCCAGAACCAGAAACACACTGGTAAGTCTTTTTTGTTTGTTGTTGGGATTTTGTTTTGTTAAAGACCACTTAACGTAGATAAATATGTTACAAACATCTGCTTGCTTGTGAAGGGGAAAAAAAGGAAAGAACTTAGGCATATGAGAGTACATTAGTTATTGATTTTTCATGGGTAGAGAGCAGAAAAACATGAAGGTAACAGGCATTATATCAACTGGAATAGATGACAGTAACCCAGCAATTATAAAAGTAGATTTTTTTTTTTCACATTTAGGGTGTATTGGAATGCCTTTATAACATGATAAATGAATGTTTTGCCATAATTTGCTTTAAGAAAAACAACTTTATATGCATGATACATATTTATGGACCTTTTTTCTGTGATGAAGTTTTTTGTAAAAAACATGGCATTTTCACTTTTGTTGATGTTCACATGTATTTCTTG
This sequence comes from Conus ventricosus, assembly GCA_018398815.1. Taxonomy (NCBI): domain Eukaryota; kingdom Metazoa; phylum Mollusca; class Gastropoda; order Neogastropoda; family Conidae; genus Conus; species Conus ventricosus. The sequence continues at coordinate 28,349,028 of CM031596.1, read as the reverse complement.
ATGAATTGGATTTTATTCGTTAAAGACTTACGGAAGCAAAAAATATGTGAAAAATGTGAAACTCTTCTTCGCTCTCCCGTCATCATTTTAGCATACTTTTACTGTACTGAATTTTAGGAAGTGTGCTTGGTTATCTTTACCCCTCTTGTTTTCTTGTTGTGATAAGCCATTGTATGAAATTATTGACTTCTGTGTTATAGGGAGATCCAATCTATGTCCCAGTGAGAAATGAGTCCCGCAACACAAGTGGCACAGAATCTGATGATGCTGGAAGTAAGTACCATTGTTGGCAGACGCATGTCATTATTCTTCCGTACACACTTATTGAGGACATGGGCTAAATGAAAAAGTATTTGCCGACTGAAATAAGTTTTAGAAGTATTTCACCCAACAAATGCCTTGGTCCTACTTGGTGGGGTCCTGCCCCATTAGAATACCCAGGGAAAAAAAAAGAAGTAATACAAATGAACACACAAAAAAGTTTAAAGTGAAGCTGATTAATTAAATGTTGTATATGAAATAGACACGTCAGTTTTCAACAAATATGTCTTCTTGAGATGGTACAAACAACAGACACAAAAAGAACAAAACAGTACTCCACAGTTAGAATCAGTGTGACCCAAGCAACAAATTAATGGAGGAGGGATAACTGTGGAGGGAGGAAAAGCCTGATTGGCAGTTTACCGTTAGTATTCCCATGATCTCTTGGCTGATCTCCCCAAAACTCATATCTCACTTCTGATAGTGAACTTGTTTATATAAAGCCTTGGAAAATGCAAGGAAGTGGGAAGAAGTTTTTGGGTGGGGGTCAGGCTAGTATGTAAAAAAAAATATTGCAGTGGGAAAATTCATTTTTCTCACACTTACCGAATGCCAAGTTATCAAGTAGGAGGGAGGGTAAAGAGGTCAACGTTACCATTGCTGTACTCTGAACTGACACTGGGAACCACATGACTTCCTATTAGACCAGGTAACATACTACCTCTTGAAAAAATGAAAGTTTGTGGCCTGAGAAAACAAATAGGCAATGATTATATTCCCTTAGCTAGTGGTAGTAATACAAAGAATAAGATTTTGAGACATAATTTGATTTAGTTCCTGTTCTCCCTCGATAGTCAAGAGTTTCTTGTTTCCCTGATTTTTCTTTTCGACTGGAATTAGGAAAGAAAGAGGGACACAGCATTACAGTCATTGTGAGGCGACATGCTCTTGATTTATTAAGCAACAACTTAACGGGAGATAATACAAATTAATCAGGTCCTCTGACATGTCCCTCACATACAGTCAGCTAAGGTAGCTTTATTTCCTTCAGCAGCTCTGACAAAGCTGGTGGCAGCAATGTTCTGCCAGAGTATGGTGCTTGTGGAAAGAGCTGGAAGTTGGTGTGCCTGTGAATTCCCGAAGGGGTTCTGGGTTCGTGCCAGATCTCTCTGGTGATCCTGTTTAAAGATGCAGGTAGCGGTGAGGAAGTGAATATTTTCTTGTAACTGAGTCACAGTGCATCATCAGCAAAGGCCTTGGAGTCTGGGACAGGAGAAACTGACAGTGGGAGTTGGTTGTTCCACCTGGTCACAGACCGGTCTGTGTGTGGAGCTCCCACATCTGACATAATTTATAGTTCTGAATGCTGACTTGTTGAGAAATATGTCTGCGGGGCCAACCTGATCCCACTTTGGCAAAGAGTTTCAGAATATCAAGCTGTTCAGGAATGTGCTGGGCATGGACAGTGACTGAAGGAAACTGCAACATTTTCAAAGGAAGGTGACCAGCATATTCTGGGTATGGGTATGAGTACTCTCCTGATGGCTGACATAGGGCACAACTACACAGTTGTCCAAGTGATTGTCACACACTTCCTTTCTATGTCAGAGCCTGACAGTACACTGCCTTCTTTTCTTCAGTACCCCTAAGCATCTCTTGGTTTCAGAGCTATGCAGATTGGGACTTTCAGGTTCCCGTGTCTCATGATTTTCACTCAGCCCTCACTCCATGGCTGCTTTGAGAATGGCTGTGGGTTGAAGTCCCATTACTTCCTCTCCAGACCCGTAACAAGATCTTTGGTGATGGCAACACCACCGGCTGAGGTGTGCGTCTTTTCCCTCAGTTCCAGGAGATGAATAACGCTTGGTCAGCTCAGGTGTTTGAAGATCACTTCTGTGTTCTAGATATCAGTGGGGTTTTCTACACTGTCCAGGCCTGAAGCTCTCTTCTGAAAGGAAAGTGTGTAATGATTTGTTCACACAACTCGACAGTGGAAACCTACATCAGGAGCCAAGGGCCATTCAAGGTCCCTAAACTGCTGCTTCACTTTCCTTTTTGATCTTGGCAGTTCTCTTCAAATCTCGCTTCATGTCAATCTCATTGGGGGGGATGGGGGGGGGGGGGGGGGGGGGGGCGCCGAGGGATTGTATAATCTGGCAGGTGGGCTTTCCACTCACAACAATTTGGTTCATCTGACAAAGTGGTCTCTCTGCAAATTGGTGTTTTGAGGCATTTGTCAGATCAGGTGGAACCACACTCATAGACATCTTCTCCACAAGGTGGGACAAACAACTTCCAGCCTGTCTTCTCAATGAAGATGGGACAACTTCCTGCCTGTCTTCTCCATGAAGATGGGGCAACTTCGTTCCTGTCTTCTCCATGAAGATGAGACGGACAACTTCCTGCCTGTCTTCTCCATGAAGATGGGACGGACAACTTCCTTCGTGTCTTCTCCATGAAGATGGGACGGACAACTTCCTGCCTGTCTTCTCCATGAAGATGGGACGGACAACTTCCTGCCTGTCTTCTCCATGAAGATGGGACGGACAACTTCCTTCCTGTCTTCTCCATGAAGATGGGACGGACAACTTCCCGCTTGTCTTCTCCATGAAGATGGGACAGACAACTTCCTGCCTGTCTTCTCCATGAAGATGGGACAGACAACTTCCTGCCTGTCTTCTCCATGAAGATGGGACAACTTCCTGTCTTCTCCATGAAGATGGGACAACTTCCTTCCTGTCTTCTCCATGAAGATGGGACAACTTCCTTCCTGTCTTCTCCATGAAGATGGGACAACTTCCTTCCTGTCTTATCATGAAGATGGGACAACTTCCTGCCTGTCTTCTCCATAAAAATGGGACAACTTCCTTCCTGTCTTCTCCATGAAGATGGGACAACTTCCTTCCTGTCTTATCCATGAAGATGGGACAACTTCCTTCCTGTCTTATCCATGAAGATGGGACAGACAACTTCCATCTTCTCCACAAGATGGGATAAACAATTTCCAGCCAATGTCTTCTCCATGAGATGTAATAAACATCTTCCAGCCAATGTCTTCTCCATGAAATGTAGTAAACATCTTCCAGCCAATGTCTTCTCCATGAAATGTAGTAAACATCTTCCAGCCAGTGACTTCTCCACAAGATGGGACAGACCACCTCAGTATATATCTTCTCCATGAGATCGCACAAACAACTTCCAGGCTATGTTTCTCTAGTGCCAAGCCCAGAGGCTTGTGCTGTGGGTATAATTTCAATCACTGGGGAAGGAATTGTTGTCTCTGTGTCTTTCCTCCCTGTCCTCTTATTCCAGCAGTGCTTATCAAGATTTGCAGGCACGGCTGCCGAGTCATTCTACTCTGCTTCCTGAAGTGGTTGAAATCCTGGATAAGAATTCTGATCAACATGCCAACAGTGGTTCCACTTCAGCATCTCTAGATAGAGGACATGGTGATGGTGATTCAATCCAGGTCAAGGTCGTGGCACAAAGGCTCCAGGATCAAGAAAAAATTGTTCAAACCATTTTGGATGGAAAAAGAAAAAATAATGGTTGCTAAAGACACCCACTTTGAAGGTATATCCATCCAAACCTGAAAGAGTTTTTAACATGTTTTTTTTCTTTTTCTTTTTTTTTGGAATGAAAACAAAGTGAAGTTTTTTTTTGTTTTTCGCTGTCCCATCATCTGCGTCACCTCGGTGGCATTGCACCCGCACTGCTCATTTTGAGGCCCCCGTGCACAGCCACAGCCTGGTTCATCCTGCTGCAGCCCAGTCACCAGCAATCTATAGGGAGCAGTCAATGTCAAGTTGTCATGAGGCAACCCACCAGAGGAGACACTGCACTGCTGCCGAGTCACTTCGGTGGTGTTCAGTGCCTGTTCAGATCCAACATATGCAGGACACCACCTACTAAGCCCCCTACTGACAACAATGACTGCTTACTCACAGAGCCAGCAGGAGTGAGCTTTCCATCTGGGGGGTGCCACCATGTCCATCCAACAACAGCCCCCATGGACTCCCTGATATCAGTGACCCAATGGAATCAAAACCAAGGTGTGGAGAGGACATCAAAACTGAGGTCACCATGAGAGCAGGGCATGAAGGGTGACAGAATTTGAGACTTCTTTTTTTTTTTTGATGCTGATCAATGAGAATGAGGATGATGAAGATGATGCTACAGATTTCCATTCCGGTCTCAGACTGCATGACAGGTCTGTACTCTACACTTACTTTCATTATAGCCCAGCGTCAACCAGCCCGAGAGATATAGACCTGCAGTGTTGGTCAGGAAATTTAAGCAACACTGTCAGAGACGCATCCATTAATATATGAGGACCAAACTTCACTGTGTGGTCCCAGTCTTCCCAATTGAGCCTGTAGCAAACTCAACTCTGGGTAGGAGCCAGTCAGGGCAGGAAAATCCCACATGACTGAGTGATGGGAATCGAACCCACGACCTCCCAGTCAACGATGCTACCCACTTTGCCATGGCGGCTGGTGTTCATAACATGTTCCACCGGTGGCTGTAAAGAAGAAAAGTTTGTGCTGTTTACATACAGGCCACTCTTTTTACACCCAAGTTTATCTTTCAAAAGGTGAAGAAGTTCCGTGGTGCATTTCATGTGATTTACCACTCACAATAAAACATGTTCTGATAGAGTGCTGGGACTTACATGATGTGAGACATAAACACTTTACAGCAGCATTCCATGTCATGTACCACTTACAGTGAAACATGTTCTTTTAGTGTGTGGGGACTTAAATGATGCAAGACTAGACGCTTTACAGCAGACTCCATGAAAACCCTGTTCAGAGATGTCCCACCAGACGTGATTTTTGAATCTCGGAAAGAGATCAACATTTTCCATCTGATCTAAGATTTTACGGAAGAAACATTTTAACAACAGTGTGTTTTTAAAAGATGTGTTGTATTGAGTTGTGTTTGTCTGTATATATACATTTTTTTTTCCAGTCTGACTTGGAGCATTCACTTTGATGGTGTGGCAACCTTGATGTGGCCCTTTGCAGTTGGCTGGGCTTTAAGCAACATTATCTTTCTTTCTGTCTGAGTGATAGGCAGAATGGGCTGCAGCGAGAATAAATAAAGACTGAGGATTTCTGGTCACCAGGCTGTGTGGCAGGATAAAATGTAAAAGGATTAAGCTTTCAAAGAGTTTTACATGAGATTATGAAATCTCCTTTATTTAATCAGATTGGAAAATGTGTATCGCAGTTGGCGTGTGTCTGTGCATATTGAATGTATGTTTATTTCAAGGTTGTGTATGCCTTTGTGTGTGTGTGTGTGTGTGTGTGTGTGTGGTGTGTGTGTGTGTGTTGTGTGTGTGTGTGTGTGGTGTGTGGGTGAGTCCTTTCGCTCTTGGAAACAACATTAAAAAAAATTGATTTTCATGATATTGGTTTAGATGGTTTGGGAGCATTTTCTTTGTCTTTTTACAGATGGAGGCAGTGCAAAGTCAGTACGATTCAGCAATTTGTCAGAAGTGCGACAGTTGTCAGGTAAATTTCCTTGTGCAGAATCTTTATGTTCCTTTTTAATGGAAAAAAAAAATGCACATTGAGGAAGGGGTGAATTGTTTGTGTGATCACACTATTGTTCTGTGTGAAGATGTGAGAACATGTGCATACTTATTGAATGTGTGTGTGTGTGTGTGTGTGTGTGTGTGTGTGTGTGTGTGTGGGAGAGAGAATGAGACAGAAAGAAATGAGAAAAGAGAGTGATGGGGAGGGAGTGGAGGAGGCGTAGGGGTATGGGAGAAGATGAACTCAAGTAAGTAAATAAATGTAATGGCTGCATATTCCATCTTATGTCTGTAAAACATATTTGAGGATAGAGCATCGAGCTGAGAAAAAGAAAATATTTCAGAATTTCATTCTTTTTTTTTAAATGTCAAGTTAACTGAAACTTCAGTTTTACATAAAGTTTTGCTTGTGAAGAGGTAGTGATAGTGAAAGTCAGTGTGTTTGTCACGACATGTCGAGAATGTTTTGATTTGTTCTGGTCAAGAGATTTGTCTTTGATGCTTTTTGTTTTGTATTGTTTTGTTTTTAAACGCATCTTTAAGATAACTGCAGGTACATGTGGATATCTTAAAAGAAGTTTGGTGGGTCTGTCATTCATTCACTTGAAAATATAACGATAATACATAAAGATATTTATACATATTTTCAAAAACAGAGAATGAAGAATTAAAAAAAAAGACATTGGTAGAGTGGTTTGAAATTGGTTTTGTTTGTTTTTTTTAAATAAAAAACACTCAGTAGAGTGATTGGGTGCTTTTTTTCTGTGTAATTTAGACAGTGTTTGGAAACTCTTTAAAGTAGGATGTAACATCATTTATTTCAGAAGAACATGCAGAGGAGGCTTTGCTGTCTCGTCTGTCCTATCAGGCTTCTGTTAGAGTGGAAGAAGAGAAAGAACGCATCAAGAATCGGTTGTCTGTAAAACAAGTCATCCGATTGGCTGTCTTCTTCTGTTTGCTGGTCAGTGAATATACTAATGAACAATTATTTTTGCTGGAATATGTGTTTGAGTGTAAAATATGTTCATGTTCAGGCATGAATGCTGGTAATTATCACGTCAAAGTTCCAGCTCTTTCTGAATATATTTAGTTGAAATAAGAGGTGAAAAAGTTTTTAACCTTTTGAAAAGAATACTTCTATTTTCTTTAGGGAACTTGTGCGATAATTTTTTTTCAGGAACATACAAAGGGGTTGTTTGGAATTGATTGTTCAAGTGGATGGACCGAAAAGTAAAATTTCCTTGATGGGAAAGCTGTACAAGTCAGGACCTGGAAGAATGTTGAACAGGTAGCAAGCCTAAAGTCTGACAACTTGGCCTTCAGCATAGGGGAATATGCCTGTAACGTTACTAATTACCTGTTGGAAGTTTTCAGAGTCTGAAATCAGCTGTTGGCTGAACATGAATCCCAGCCTTTATACTGATCTAAAGGGATTGAAGTATCTGTAAGAATTCAAAATGACTGCAGAATTGCTGTTAAGTGATACCTTTTAATTCATGACGGTGAACTTGGCAGCTTGTCTATGTTCACCACAGAATGAACTTGTCACATGTCTCTTGTGTCCAGGTAATCAAGTTTTCTCTGATTTTTGTGCTTAAGGCAATATTGAATGGTTTTTACATGATTTTTGTTTGTGTATCTGTTACTGCGTTGTTTGTGACTTGTAAGTTTTATTATGCAATAAAAATGAATTTTTGTTTTTAAGGAGAGGTATGTTGAATGTTGCTAGGTTACAAGCCGGTGAGATGGCCACAAGATATGTCTGTTACTTTTAAACACAGGCTGGGTTTCACATCACATACAAATGGGGGTATATCATGTACTGAAATTGAAAATCACATACACAAAAAAGTGAATGGATGTGAGCATGCAAAGAAAATTAATCAAAGGGATTTTTACAGCAGGGGGCAGGATATAGATGATAATTTCAGTCAAAGAACTGAAAGGGATTGGTAGCTGGAACATACGTACTTCGGTGAAGAGTGCTTTTCTTCTACACATCAGTCAACCAATTAGCTTAAGTCTTACACCTGGTCTGTTGGAAGCGAAATTATGATTGGTTCTTGCAATTCGCTTTCCTTCAGTGTCAGAGCAAAATGCTAAGAAATCAGTGCAAGTCAAATTAAGGTGAAAAGAGGGGGGGGGGGGGGGGGGGGGAACACCTGAAGTGAGGCAGAATACTTTGTTGAAAATGGGTTTATTCCAGCCACCACAACCAGAAACGTGGCCCAAAAGACTGACAAAACCATCAGTGCTGACATCAACACAGAAGAGTGATAACAGTGTATCTCTGATTGACTTTCACATTCAGTGGCTGACATTCCACTGTACAAACTTCATCTTGTGCAGATTTGCACACGTCAGAAAGCTTTCACTGTTTTTGCCACAGTAGGATGGGGAAACTTATGGCAATCAACACTTGTTCACCATGAAAATGCTGATCGTCTGTGTCAAAGTCTAACCAAGACTGGCTGTCATCAAATTCACCATGCTGATCTCAGATGAAGAATTCTATTCAATATTGCAGACCATGATCAACATAGTCCAGTTGATGGTTAAAAAAAAAAGAAAGAAAGAAAGAAAAAAGAAATTAATCAATAAAGAGTGACAGACACTGACAAACACACACACATGTGCAATCATAATGACTCTCATTTATGAACTCTGCTTATTAGATAAAATATGGCTAATCCAGTGCATATGAAACGCTCCATGACTTTTGGTTTCAGGTGTGAACCCACCAGTTGATTTGGGGCTTATGAAAACCCTTACAGTTTTAATGATGTGAAACCCTGACAGCTATTAGTGATGATCATCTGCAAAACATAGAAAAGAGAATGCCTGACAAGAAAGATGGTGTGTGTTCCAGTGGTTCTTTGGCAACTACACCTACCAGGAGGCTCTGAAGGACACAGAGGCTGGCATCGTCAATGTGCTGTCCTCCACCTCCGGCCTTTTCACATTAATCTGTGCTGCCATCTATCCTAGCTCACAAGGGGACCGATTTACTCTGACCAAACTAGTTGCTGTTTTAGTCAGGTAAAGAGGAAATTTTTTTTCCCTGTTCTCGCTGAAAATTTTTCCATTTGTTTGGTAGATATCCAGAATGATGTGAATGAGATTGTGTACAAAATATGTATTATAATTCGTAAATGTAGTAAAAATGAAAGTGTACAACAAGAGCATTTTAAATCCCTCTTTATTTTGAGCTGTTGGTCTTTCTCAGTGTACAAACTCTGAACCAGGAATGTATTACTTTGTGTGAGCTTGTTTTTATTTGGCATGTAAACAAAAGCTGTGAGTAAAGCAATGTATGTGAGTATGATCGTGTGTAGAAACAGACTTGGATTCAGGGTAGCTTCATCCTGTCCGGTGTCCTGGAATTTCTGCACTTCCCAGTACCTCTTGACTGGAAAATTACTCTCTTTAGATAATGTTAATGTCATGATACAATAATAATGAAAATAATGTTTATGATTATAATTGGAGTGCATCTGGAACAGCACAGTATCTGGAATAACTTCAGAACATGTGCAAGTAAACAAGTAAAACTTTTCACAATCATACATTACAAAGTGTATGCAAATATAGTTAGAATGGGTAGCAAACTCACTAGTGCATACCTGAGCATGGACAAACTCTTGCCCATGCAGGTACACAAGAGCATTCACATACATGCGTGTGTAACACACACACACACACCACCACACACACACACACACACACACACACACACACACACACACACACTCTCTCTCTCTCTCTCTCTCTCTCCATCCAACACACACACACACACACACACACACACACACACACACACACACACACACACACACACACACACACAGTGAGAAAAAGAATAATGCTCATAATAAGGAAAACAGATTACAATGGTTAGGCAAACAGGGGTGTTTTAAGTGCAGCCTTGAATGATGACAGATACTGCCCATGGATGACAGAAAAAGAGAGTTTGTCCCAGATGACGTGGCTAATACACGCTGTGTAGGATAATTTTGCGTCTGACAGGGCATCACTAGGGATAGGGTGTGATCTTGGCAGAGTACAACACTGAAGATTCATGAAAATACACAGTTGCAAAGTTAATGATAATACTGCAGCAAACAGAGGCAGCCTTGTACTCCACACTTTGGTATAAAGGCAGTCAGCCTGGTTCAGGTGAGAGAGGTATAAAGGCAGTCAGTCTGGTTCAGGTGAGAGAGGTATAAAGGCAGTCAGCCTGGTTCAGGTGAGAGAGGAATAAAGGCAGTCAGTCTGGTTCAGGTGAGAGAGGTATAAAGGCAGTCAGCCTGGTTCAGGTGAGAGAGGTATAAAGGCAGTCAGCCTGGTTCAGGTGAGAGAGGTATAAAGGCAGTCAGCCTGGTTCAGGTGAGAGAGGTATAAAGGCAGTCAGTCTGGTTCAGGTGAGAGAGGTATAAAGGCAGTCAGTCTGGTTTAGGTGAGAGAGGTATAAAGGCAGTCAGCCTGGTTCAGGTGAGAGAGGTATAAAGGCAGTCAGTCTGTTTCAGGTGAGAGAGGTATAAAGGCAGTCAGCCTGGTTCAGGTGAGAGAGGTATAAAGGCAGTCAGTCTGGTTCAGGTGAGAGAGGTATAAAGGCAGTCAGCCTGGTTCAGGTGAGAGAGGTATAAAGGCAGTCAGCCTGGTTCAGGTGAGAGAGGTATAAAGGCAGTCAGCCTGGTTCAGGTGAGAGAGGTATAAAGGCAGTCAGTCTGGTTCAGGAGAGAGAGGTATAAAGGCAGTCAGCCTGGTTCAGGTGAGAGAGGTATAAAGGCAGTCAGTCTGGTTCAGGTGAGAGAGGTATAAAGGCAGTCAGCCTGGTTCAGGTGAGAGAGGTATAAAGGCAGTCAGTCTGGTTCAGGTGAGAGAAAGATAAAGGCAGTCAGTCTGGTTCAGGTGAGAGAGGTATAAAGGCAGTCAGTCTGGTTCAGGTGAGAGAGGTATAAAGGCAGTCAGCCTGGTTCAGGTGAGAGAGGTATAAAGGCAGTCAGTCTGGTTCAGGTGAGAGAGGTATAAAGGCAGTCAGCCTGGTTCAGGTGAGAGAGGAGCAATGTGGTCTGGTTTTTGTGCCCTGCAGTTCTGTTGCTCCAAATCATAAACTTAATCAAAATGATCATAGTTTGTTAACTTTGACAGTTTTTCACGTCTTCCTATGACAGACAGCTGTCCTTTTTACAACAAGAACTGGAGATGCTGCAGGTGTGTAGCATCAACTCTGATCCTGGCAGTAGTGTTGTTGCTCCAGTGGGGACTGAAATGGATAAAGCCGTCAGATTCCAACCCTCAGGGCTCCCATGTCTCCGCATTTTTGTGTCTGTCGGTGAAAACTAAACAAAATGTATTTTTATGAAAAAAAAGAAACCAAACGAAAAGTTCAGCAGGAAAAAGAAATCATGGGAGAAGGGAAAAAGTGGACAGTGGAATCCATGGAGCTCTGGTCTCTCTTTCATCATGCTAACAGACGACACTGATATCATGAAATGTCAAGAGCAGGCAATCTCCATTTTATCTACTTCAAGGCAATCTAAAGGTCATGCTTTGATGTCCAGCACTGGCAAGACACTACAGATTGACAGAACTTTACGAACAGATGGTCCTAGTTGTGAGTGGATTGAAATACAGACAGTAGTCCGCTTGATGCTCAGGTTTGTTTGCTCAGTTTTGAAAGTCAGGGTAGGCAAGCATGCCCATCAGATCTGTTAGAATTTCAGGGATTTTTGTTTTTTTCCTGTGGAAGTCTTGAAGGGACACTTGGTAGAAAGGGATGGCACAGTGCAGGTGAGCGATATCGGGGAGGCACTTTGTCACGCTCTCTGTCTTTGTTTTATACAAACATTAATGGTGTTGCAGCTTAGGGGGCGTGGTGATGGTCAGTTTATCAGACCTGAAGATCGAGGACTCAGTGCCAGCAGGGGCATTGTGGGGTCTGGCCAGCGCCATGTTGTACGCTTTCTACCTGGTCATGGTACGGCGGCGAGTGACCCATGAGGACCACATGGACATACCCATGTTTTTTGGTGAGGGCAGGGGGCAGGCAAAAGAAAAAGAGAGGGATGTGTTTGAGGAAAAGTCTTGAAAGAATGTGGAATGTATGTGAAAGGGTGTTGTTTGCTTGTAATGCTGGCTTACAGTTAGATATAGCTTGCCACTGACTTGCTCTGTATTTTTGTGTGCTCTGCCTTTCTTCCTTCAAGGGAATGCCAGGTGTGTATTTATATGTGTGTGCGTGTGCGCGCGTGCGCGCGCGTGTGGTGGTGTGTGTGTGTGTGTGTGTGTGTGTGTGTGTGTGTGTGTGTGTGTGTGTTGGTGTGTGTGTGTTAGTGTGTGTGTGTGTGTGTGTGTGTGTGTGTAAATGCTATCCCCGCCTTCCATGCAAAGTTTCACTCTTCTGCTACTCTCTTTTAGTCTTCCTCAGCTCTTCTGTAACTCCCTTTTAGTCTTCCTCAGCTCTTCTGTCACTCCCTTTTAGTCTTCCTCAGCTGTCCTCAGCTGTTTCTCTCTGTATTTGTTACCCGTTCACTTTTGTCCTAGGATATCTTTGAACTGTCTTGACAGTGTTTAACATGCCATAAAGCAACTTGTGTGTAGTTATCAGTGAGGAGAGTTGTGAGACTGTACACACTGTTCACAGTGAGCGCCAGCTGTCTGTTCCACAGGGTCTGTTGCCTGTTTGGCCTTTTGATAGCTCTTAACTGTGTGTGTGTGAGAGTGGTATATGTTGGTTTTTTGTTGTACTCATCTTTTTTTTAATGAAACTGAGGGTGATAAAGGAAGGAATGACTGGTTTCATCTGTCTGAAGCAAGCTAATAGTGACAGCAGAAATGTTGTGAACAGGAGAGAGGTTTATGTGTTGATATGGTGTGTGTGTGTTTGATTTGATTGATATAATTTAGCGTCTGTTCACAACAATGGTGATATTAGATTAGAAATAAACCAATCCAAAAAAAAAACAAAAAAAACCACACACACACACAAAAAAAAATAAAAAAAATAAAAAAAACGGGCTGCGTAAGAGTTTGTGTCTGTGTTCGCGCGCGCGCGCGCGCTGTGTGTGTGTGTGTGTGTGTGTGTGTGTGTGTGTTGTGTGAGTGTGTGTGTGTGTGTGTGTGTGTGTGTGCGTGTGTTTGTGTACTGTGCGTGTGTGTGTAGAGTGGTGTGTGTGTGTGTGTGTTGTGTGTTGTGTTAGTGTGAATATGCACTCATGTGTGAAAGGCTACATATAAACATTCATACAATAACTATAAATGATTTAATGTTTACAATAAATTTGCAAGTATAGTGTTGGATAAAACTGATGCAATTTGTATCATTTCTTCGCTGTAGATTATATCATTTAAAAATCTCATTTTTGCTACATCTATCCCAGATATGTTGTATAACAGGGATAGCAATGGGCAATCAAAAAGAATATAAAATTAGGAATAGAGTTTGTTTAGAACTTACCGCCAATGACATAGACAAACAAAGCACATGACAAGACACGATGCATTTCAACCACTTGGGTCTTCTTCAGGCGAAAAAATAAATCACATTTGACATGTGGGACAGTACAAACAAAGAACGAAAAAAGGAGAAAGAAAAATGACTCATCCGTTTTCGTCCATGTGGTCGGTGGGCGGAAATGACATGGGGCCAGGGGGATTATGGGAGAGGAAACGGAGGGGGGGGGGGGGTGTGTGTGTGTGTGATATGATAGGGTTGTGTGTCTAGTTTATTGGGATGGTGTGGTATCTTTGTGATGGTTGTGGTAATGGTGGATTGATAATAATGGTAAGGGGAAAGAAGGGGGGGGGGGGGGGGGGGGGGGAAACTGAGGGGGAAAAAAAAAAAAAAAAAAAAAAGAGGGGGGGGGGAATTTGAGGGGAAGGATAAAACAAAATTAAGATTAAATAGATGGAGGGTTGCTGTAACTACTGTATGAAGTGAGTGAAGGGGATGTGGTGGTGGTGTATGTATGTGTGTGTGTATGTGTGTGTGTTGGTAGGGGATATTGCCAACTGATGTGGAAGTGGTGGGTATGTGTGTTTGGTTATTGTTGGATATTGATGCCTTGGGGGTGTATGTGCCCAGTTTGGCAATGAGATGGGATTCCTGAGTTGTGCGTTCAAAGCTGTCACTCTGTGACTGCCAGAGTGCCATAACTTTGACATGGTCGATGTTGTGTTGGGTGTGGTTGAAGTGTAGGGCGACGGGTTTGGGTCGGTGGTGGCGGATATCAGCCAGGTGTTCAGAGATGCGTGTTTCAAGTGTGCGTGACGTTTCCCTATGTAGATCTTGCCACACAGCTGGCAGTGGATGGCATATATAATGTTGCGGCTCTGACATGAGAATGTGCGTTTGACTGTGAAGGAGTCTTTGGGGCCCTGTAAGATGGTGTCTGGTTTGGTGAGGGGGCAGATTTTGCAGTTGGGTTTAGAGCAGGGGTGAGTACCTGGTGGTGTAGCTGTAGTTCTGTTCAAACTGGACCGCACGAGGAGGTCTTTGAGGTTTTTGTCACGTTTGAATGTGATCATGGGTTTGGTATGGAAGGCGGGTTTGTGGTTATGTACAATGTGCCAATTGGATTTGAGGATCCTACAGATGGGGAGGGTGTGCGGGTGGTAGAGGAGCTAGGCTGTGGGTCTGTCTGTCTTGGTTGGATGCTGGGTTTCCAGAGCAGATGTTCTGGATACAGCTATGGTGCGGCGGAGTGCTGCATTGATGATGGAACTTGAATATGTTCAATTGATATTGAATGACCACAAGCACATTCTACATTTTTTGAACATTTAGTCTTCCATGAATTTAATCGAATTTTGTAAATGAGACTAGACAAGGATCTCGAACACGGTAATATTTTTGACTTTGAAGGAAGCTTTTCTGTCATTATACGACTTTCTAACATCAAATTAATTTCATGTTTTTCTAATTTTAGTGTACTGTCAGGATGTTTTCTAATAGCTCCTTCTTTCGCTGATCTATCAGCCATTTCATTCCCCCAAATACCACAGTGAGATGGAATCCAACAAAATTCTACATTAATACCTTTACATATAATTGAATGTATTAAGTATTTTGCGTCAAATATCAAGTCTTTTCGAACTTTTGCATTCCAGTTTTGCAGACTGTAAAGAACAGATTTTGAGTCAACACAAAGTAAAATGCTATAAATCGCAGTATCAATATCAACTATGAAGGATAAGGCCATAAGAATTGCATATAGTTCTGCAGTAAATACAGAAAAACCTTTTCTTAGACAAAATGACTTTCTTATCTTGAAAGCAGGAATAGCAAATCCAGCCCCTGTGTATGATTCCAAAACTGAACCATCTGTAAAAATCTTTAAATGATTCGGATACTTATTTTCTAGATGTTCTTTTGTTTCAACGGATATAAGATTGATGTTATCCTCTTTTTTTAGAGTTGTATAATCTGTATCGAATCTAGCAGAAATATGTTCCCATTGAGGAATAATGGGTATTAATGGGTGTGTGTGTGTGTGTGTGTGTGTGTTTTAAACGTCTTTCCACATTAAGTGATATTAGACAAAGAGAAAGGGTGTGGAGAGGGGGAGCATGAGAAGGGGGAGGGTGGGTGGGATATCTTGCCATTTGTATACAAAAAAAAGGCATCTTTACAATACAGTTAAAAAAAAGGTATGGGAAAACCAACTTTAAATAATTATTTTGAATCATAGCACAAACTATACAAATGTCCCACAGGACTGCGTAGTTCGCAAAACCAAACAACAAAGGATACTTTCAAGAGAACTTTGTGTGTGTGTGTATGTGTGTGTGTGTGTGTGTGTGTGTGTGTGTGTTTTTCTTAACAAGACTTTTTTTTTCAATGTGCAACATACCTGAAAGGGCTCTGTAAGGTCAACTAGACTGTAAACAAACCGAAAAATTCCTTTTCTCAGTGTAACTACAATCAGTATTATGATGGACAATAAACAACAAATCAGACTAGGCAATGAAGACAGTGTGTGTGTGGTTGTCAGCATGTAGTGTGTTGCAGCATCATAGTGATTGTTTACAATGAAATGCAGACTGTCAAGTGATATGGCCTGCAGCATTATAGAACACTCTTCATTTGTATGGGGGCAGAGCTATTTTTTTTATGGATGTTTTCATTTCTTTGTTGCAGAATACATTTCATTGTAAAATCATTAACCATTTTTCAAGAAAACTTCTAGACAGAAAATTGAACAAGAAAGATTAAGATAATGAAAACAAAGCCACTAAGCCAGAAAGGGATGCTTGAATAAGAAGTCTTGTTATTGTTGGCAAGAAAATTGTTTAAAAAACCTGTTCATATCCTTCAACACTTTTTCGTAATTTTTGTCCTAGACTGGTCACGCTTGACTTGTCTTTAAGCTCACTGGTTTGATTTGGTGGGGCATGCCAAGTGACACATTGTGGCATACATGTGTGTGTGTGTGTGTGTGTGTGTGTGTGTGTGTGTGTGCGCGTGTGTGTGTGTGTGTGTGTGTGTGTGTGTGTGTGTGTGTGTGTGTGTGTGTGTGTGAGCGCACGCTTTTGTCCCTGGGCAGGTTTTGTGGGGTTGGCCTGTGCCTTGCTGTTGTGGCCTGGTTTCTTCATTCTGCACTATTCCAAATTAGAGGAATTTGAGTTGCCAGACAAGCACCAATGGTTTTTCATCCTCCTCAACGGCCTCATCGGCACCGTCCTCTCTGAGATTTTGTGGCTCTGGTAGTGACTTATGTCTGTTTGTGTGTGTGTGTGTGTGTGTGTGTGTGAGATTTATTCTGTAGAACTCACCTGAAACTTGGATTGTCACATATGTCAGAGTTGGAAGTTTATGGTTGTTTGAGTTTTTTTGTATTTTTTTATGTCCGGTATTTGCGACAAATCAAGGAGGCAAGTTTATGAAAATTCACTTGTCAGTTATGAATGATTAAAAAAAACATTATTTTAAACCTTGTTTTGTGTGTTGATTTGTAATCTTGCTTCTTTTCAATAAAACTGCAGTTTCCCAGTACAATTTCTGAGGTAAAACAGAATTTTTTTCCCCTGTAGAATGATGATTTAATTTGTTTGTGCAAACGGATTTCAGTTTTGAAAAGAGGGCAAGTGACGTGAGTTCTGGATGAGGTTTTGCTCAAGTCCCATTGATTGTGTGTATGAGTATGTGCATGAATGCATGTGTGTACATGCATGTGTATGTATGTGTTTGTGTATTTGATTATGTGTGTATATACATGTGTTCACACATGTATGCACATGCGTGCTTTCACAGAGGGGTGAGTGTGTATGTGTGTGTGTGTGTGTGTGTGTGTGTGTGTGTGTGTGTGCATGCACATGTGTGTGTGAGTGTGTGTGCGAGCACGTGTGTGTGTGTGTGTGTGTGCGAGCGTGCGTGCGCATGATCAGTCTGTAATTTGTGCGGTTTATGTTTTCTGTTATTCTCAGTAGAAGTCTGAAAGGTGTCTGGTTTCAGGGCGTGCTTTTTGACGTCCTCACTGGTGGCTACTCTGGCTCTGAGCCTCACCATTCCTCTCACCATGGTGGCCGACGTCATCCTCAAAAAGGTCAGTCTCACCTGTCCCGAAGCATTGGATAACACATTGCTACATGTATAGAGATCTGTAGATTGAAGGCTTCAGATGGGACCAGGATGGTTGGGAACATCGGGCAAACCCTGTCACAGTCTGTTTTCTGAAGTGGGAGAGGAGGTTAGAGTTTACTTGAGCCATAAAACAGTGTGTTGCTTTTCTTTGTGGGGTATACTCGTGGCTTTGAAAGTTACTGCAGTTATTGTGATTAAAAAAAAAAAAAATTTTAACTGTCCCATCTTCTGCACAATCAGTGGCATTGCGCCCACTCAGCTCATTCCGACACCCTGTCCACAGCCACAGCCCAGTCAGTCCCACCACAGCCCTGGCACCAGCAATCCACAGGGAGCAGTCAATGTCAAGTCATCAAGAGGTAACCAACTGGAGGAGACACTGCACTGCTGCCGAGTCACTTTGGTGGTGTTCAGTGGCGCCTTTCTAATCCAACATATGCAGGACACCAATTGCTAAGCCCCTACTGATGACAATAGTTGCTTAATCGTGGAGCCGGCGTGAGTGAGCTCTCCCTCCAGAGGGCACCACCACATCCGTCCAATGACAGCCCCCATGGACTTGCCGATACTGATGACCCTGACGGAGTCAAACAAGGCCACAAACATGGAGAGGACATTGAAACTGACCATGAGAGCAGGGCATGAAGGGCCACAGAATTTGAGACTTTTATTTTATGCTGATCGATGAGAATGAGGATGAAGATAATGCTGGATTTCCATTCCAGTCTGAGACTGCATGACAGGGCTATACTCCACGCTACCTTTCATGATATATCCTGGCATCATCCAGGCTTGAGAGATACAGACACCTGCAGTGTTGGTCAGGAAATTTGAACAAAACTCTCAGAAACGCATCCATGAAGTGGATGAAACTTAGCTATGTGGTCCCAATCTTCCTAACTGAGTCGTAGCAAAATCAACTCTGGGTAGGAGCCGGTCAGGGCAGAAAAATCCCTCATGACTCTGATGAGAATCAAAGCCACAATCTTCCAGCTGGGAGTTTGAACGCTAACCACTTCGCCACAGCGGCTGGTTGCAGTTATTGTGATTTAGTATATATGTATAGATATATGTTTTTGTTGAGTAAGTAGACTGTTTACAGAATGTTTTTCAGTTAAAAGCTGATCTTTATTGTGCTTGTTATTCTGCTACCTGGTTACGGAGAGGGTTTGTGTGCTGTCAGATCAGTGTGTTTGCTGACTAAAGAGAGTGAACAAGTGGTATTACACGTCCAGTAGATTCTTTCAAAACACTCAAACTGGAAACTGGGCATACTGATCATTTTGTATTGATGCTGTCATAGCCAGAGACATTGCACATCTCTTATTTGCTGCCAGCTTTTGATGTCCTCATTTCAGCTGTGTTTGTTAATTTATTAGCAGTTGGTTGTACTTAATGAGTCACTTTAACTTTGAGTAGATTTATGACTACATGTGGGATTTACAGAATGTGAGTTTTCAAATGATAAGTTACATGTGTTTGTAGTGTGTAAAATTAGTGACTTGCTTCTTAATGAAGCACTGAGGGGGGGGGGGGGGGGGGGGGGTGAAGATAAAGAAAATGGGAACATAAAATTAAGAAAATATATTGTAAATATGAAAACTCTTCACTAGCTGTATGAGGGAACCATCCTAATCAATTAAAAGGCTGTGCCAGTCTTTAAATGAAAGTTACTCTCTGTTAGGTTTTCTTATGGAAGCAAGAGTTACCCTACTTGTTTATTGTTTACTGTTCCTGACTCATTTTATTTTCAAACTTCAGATAAGTCTAATCCTTGAACTGCGACAATGGCAGATTCTTTAGCACTTGTTTGATCAATCAAAGATGTAGAATAAAACACAGGCTGTATGATTGAAGTTTGCTTTTTGCTTTTTACTTTGATGACTTCAGATTTCACCTAAACCATTGACTATTTCAAATGTGTAATATACAAACTCGGTTCAGTTTTGTTTCCATGACTGTATATATAATTCTACTTACGTTTTGCGTTTGCATACAGGCCGTACAACTAAAGGGAAGGAACTATGGGAACAGTTAGGACGAGCAGAGGAATAGTTCTCACAATGGCATAGATTTTATGAGAAGTGGCTGGCCAGTTATCTGCAATAATAAATAGCGGGAAAAGTTTGAGAGCTTTCCTGTTCATTCTTTTCGGTCAGAGCAAAGTGTCATATTGGCGGCAAGCTGGTTGACATGACATGTACACAGAGGACTGTAAGTGGTGTGCAAAAATACTAAACGAACTACATTATGTCATACATATCAAGCAGCCCAATAGTTGAGGAAGATTGTATAATACTTTCCTCTGTGGAATTAATGTACCTAGTCTGAATGGGTGTATTTTTTTGTCACAGGTGGAGTATTCTCTGTTATTTTACTTGGGTTCTGTGCCGATTTTCATCTCGTTTTTCCTGGTCACATTGCTGACCCACTGGGCCAATTGGGATCCTGTGCTGGTCGGCATCAAGAAACTAACACACTGCATCTGCAGGCAAAGAGTTGCACACAGGTTAGTGTCGATTACATACTTGTACATGCAGGAACACTCGCAAACACATCACGCATGCATGCATGCATGTGCACACAGACACACACACAACACACAGAGACTCGCACATGCACACGCGCACACACACACACACACACACACATGCATACACACACTTACACACACACAAGCACACTCGCACGCACACACTTACTCACGAATGTGGCCCCGCACGCACCAAAAAGAAAGCTGGTATGCTGTACCTTGACTGATTGACTGTGTCTTTTTGTACAAACTCTTTCTGTAAATTTAATCAAGAAATGGCAAGTTGCACCCAGTGATCTTGGTGGCTGTTGAGAGCTATGGTTCTGCTCTTGTAATGTTTTTAAACCTGGCGATGAATGCAAATGTCAGTAGACTTTCGATGATAGCCCTGTAGTACTGGACCCGAGTGTCCCTGTTAATGCCAATTTTTTTCAAACACATACAGGTTGAAAAGTTAAAAGCAGAGAAACTGTACTTCATAGATGTTTGATGCCTCACAGGATTGAAACATACACAAGTATGTATGTACACCAGACACTTCAGTCTTTGGTGGTTTTCTGCAGTTACTGTAAAGAAGAATGAAGGGAAAAAAATGAGAAAAAAAACTCATATTATGATGATTTCTCATTGTCCTTCATTTTGCCCCTTGTAATTTTTGTATTTTTTATATATATAATTTTTTCCATCTGATCTGACAGTTATTTTTTTTTGTATTTCGATCATCACTGCTTAGTTTTACCTGTCAATACATTTCATGTTCTTCATTTTAATTGACTGGTAATGTCACTCCTCTGTTTTGGCAGCCTTGATATGATTGTGACGGTCACCTGGGTCATAGGTAACATGGTCTGATAAAGGGTTGAAGGAGTGACCTGCCTTCATGATGCACATGTGTGGTGGGCAGGATACGAGACATGGACAGAGAGCAGACAGCAAGTCTGATCAGCGCCGACTCTGCTTGATGCGGACCACGAGTCACTGGCTGTAGGCAGCCATGATCTGCGCTGGGCGATCGGTGTAGGTCTGTCGGACGTCGTGCGGAAATGGCCCACCTGTCTTCTTCTGCACTTTGTTTGATGGAACGCAAATGCAGCAGGCAGAGACTTCTGCCAAATACTCAGAACTGTCTGCAGTGAAACTTCCCACTAAAGACCTTCACAATATATATGCCTTCTGTTCAGAAACTTTTTGTTTTAATGGTGCTTCTTTTCCTCTCTGTACTAAATTTATTTCCCTATGAGGGCTTCTTTTGTTTACCTTTTAATTACTATTCTGCCCTGTGCAGTCTGCCGTTGACAGGTAAAATGGGGAGTTTGTATTATACTCCCTGTTTGGCTAGTATACTTACCATGTCAGACTCTGATGCCCGCCCTACCTTCCCCTCTAGCGCCAAGGTTCTCGGGGTTACCTTGCGCGCAGGCCTCGCTGAATGAGGAACAGGAAGCGGACACCGGCTTCTTCCTACGGCGGAAGTAGGGTGGGCGTCACGTGACTGTCTTATTACTGCATTAGCCACAAAAAATTCGGCCTGGCAGAGCTGACTAACTGCCGTAGAATGCTATGGTCTGACATGGTAAGTATACTAGTCAAACAGGGAGTATAATACAAACTCCCTATTTCTGCCCTATACTGTTAATCAAAGGTGACCCTTAATTTTGTTGCCATTTCAGTTACTTAAGAAAGCTGTGAGTGTTGAGATACTACATTTTAAGGATAGTGGCAGTTGCAGAAAAATCGCTACCATTCGCAACGGTTTTTGATTTGACTCTTAACAAAATATTATTTAGGATGTAGTGTGGAGTGTATAGGTGAATGACAGAGATAGGTGACTGTCTCTTTAACACCATTGTTGACAGTTTAGCAACCGAGCCTCTGTTGAATTAACAGGTGCTTGAAATGTCAGTGGCAGTGTTTGACACCACCAAGAATCGGGGAACTTTGTTTTTTTGTGTGTGTTTACGGTTATTGGATTTCAAAGTTCAATTTCTTGTTCAGAAAGTGGTCTACGAAAATTAATCTCGTTGTTCAGGGAATGTGACTTTAAAAGATATGGTTGTTCAGGGACAAAGACCTGTTATGTTCAGGAAGTGATCAAGAAAAAAATTAATTTGGTTGTTTAGAGAATGTCACTTTAGAAAATGTGGCTGTTCAAGGGCAAAGACCTGATTTGATTTCACACATTACTGTCGCTCAGTTGTGCTGCCACTGGCAGAGGTGTGTATCATGTCATTGCGGAGGTTGTCATAGAGAGATGTCACTGTTGAACACAGCTGTGGAGACAGTGCTGATCATGTGTGTGTGTGACTCTGAAAAAGGCACTTTGAAGAGACAGAGGGGATGAAAAGGGTGCTTTTGCATACACTCACTGTGTGGGTGAAAGGCTTTGTATGAATTCCGTCTGATGCAATTTTTTGGAAACGGTTGCTTGTGGATTGGCATTTATCAGCTGACTTTTGATGAAATTTCCAAGGGATTACTCAGATGCAGTTATGGATTTCTTGTGATGCGTGACAGATGTGATAGAATTAATGCATTGTAATATTCTGAAATGATGATTGTTTTTATACAGTAGCAGTGCATGCTTTGCAGATATGAATTTCTTTCACTTTCAGCAGAAGTTCTGCCCAAGTTTTTCATGAATCAGCTCGGGTATGCAAAGCCACTGTTTAAGTAAGGATTGACCCAAGCTTTTTTCTGACTTTTACAGGTGTCCGTTCTGTTGAGTTATCAAACAGTAGTTATCTGTGGTAAACCATAAGTTGACAGCTGTTGTTTGCTTGATGTGTTAACATTGTAAGCCAAAGCAAATATGTCATGACTCCAGTGAAGACCTGCTGAATGAAATGCCAAGAACAACTGGTGATGGGAATGGGTGGATAGGGTAATAGATGGCACCATAGTTAGTGATGTTATTCGTAAAGAGGTAGAAAAAGGACATGCATACATGCACCAAGTGAGAACACATTATTATACACCAGCCACAGGCTTGTAGCCATGCGATCACATTATGGCACCATAGTTAGTGATGTTATTCGTAAAGAGGTAGAAAAAGGACATGCATACATGCACCAAGTGAGAACACATTATTATACACCAGCCACAGGCTTGTAGCCATGCGATCACATTTTGGTGACCTAGTTCACAAGTGGAATGTCGTGACTTTGGAGAAGAATACCACCAGTTCTGGTGAGTGTGAGGATAGTTTGTTCCAAACCTTTTTATTTTTACACTTTGCACAACAAACGGTGTATAACAATGTATTGTGGACGTTGTCTCAACTGACAGGATCATGGCTGACATGGTGATGTGAAGATTGTGGAGAATGTGTGGAAAGAGAAGGACGTGTAAACAGGCGAGCTAAAATCGTATGGTAGAAGAAAATACAAGGTTATTATTATTAACAGAACATTGAATGACTTTGAACATCAGAAGTAAGAAAATTGAACAGGACTGCAGCATATGCAAAGTAATGCCCTTTAATTCACGATACAAAATAGACAGAGAATTTTGGACAGATATGTCTTTTTCACATGTTATAAACAACAGACATCAGAAAATGTACAAAACAATTCTCTCCTGATAGCAGTCAAAATAGCATTATCCTGCCAACCGCTGTCTGGGTAGGGCTGTTTTGTGCATTTTTATGTCCTTTTTTTGTAATGTTTGAAGAAATACTTGTCAAAAATTCATCTGTCAGTTTTGTATTGTACATTAATCACTTCATACCTTGTTCTGTGTGCTCATTTATATTTCTTCTCTTGAGGTAAATTTGTCTCCTTTCTTGGTTTGATGTAAAACAATTTGATGTCCTGTGAATTGAAACATCAAGTGGCAGTTCAATTCTTGAATGTGAAATTGTAATGATTTGAGTGGAAACTCTTGAGTGAAACACTGTATAGTCAGAGTTTAGTGAAATTCCATTGAAGATGATTTACAGACAATATATTTAGATCTGTCTTTTTGAAAGAAAATTGCTGTGTTTAAGACTTAACAACCTGCACCTAAACGGTCAGACCAAGATTACAATGTAGTCAGTTGTTTATTCCTACAATCAGCCACATTATTATTTACTGAAAATAAACCATGTATTTGTTAGATCCACAAACAGCTGCCAAACCATGTGGCATTGAAACTGATGTGATATTACATGATTGTGATGTGTCAATGATGACCAAGAGTGTGTAACTGGGAACACTGTAACAGCCTGATTTAGCTCCTTCTTTGTCAGCCATGTTGTTGACACAAATGCTGCGCAGGATGAAGTCCCCTGACGGTTGCCATGGCCTTTGACCCCAGGTCCTGCTGGGGCCCTACAGCAGACGTCACATCCCCTTCAGAATGTTTTTCTTTTTCTTTCTTGTGTGGAATTTCATGCCTGGTTTGAAATGGTTTTATGTGTGTCATATGGTGGTGGATTTTTGTGTGTGGATATGTTGTTTGATTATCTCTGTGTGATGTGATGTTCAAGTGATTTTTTGTTTCAGTTATAGTATGGTAGTATGGAAGCAGAATCGCTTTCACTGGCATCTGTAGAGCAGTTGTGTGACAGTGGAGTCGTTTCAGGTGATTTTTTGGTAGGTTTGGGGGAAACGTTACTTTATTTTGAAATATGATGTGATAGTACAGACATTATTAAGCATTATATACTTGCATTATATACTTGCTTATATGATTGCAGAAATATCCAAAATTGTTCAGGACTGTGTGAGTGCAGTAATGTCATACATTAGAGTTTTGGCTTAAATGGTTCAACTCTTTCCAACTTGGAGAGTTGGCTTAATTCTACTTCCTAGGAAAAAGACAGCTATAACATAAATGTTAGTCTCTTTGCTCTAAAGATGATTACCGGGTACTTACTCATTACTTTGGCATAAATATGCGGAGTTATTGGTTGTATTATTGTCATTGCGTAGCAGAGGTCAATCTGTTTGATTTTATAGATGTTGTTAAGTTGTCTTGATCAATTGCAAACACTTGGTTGTATGATTTGGAGTGTGTGGTTTATTTGTGTGTGGTGTATGTGTGTGTTGGTGCATGTGCAGGCACAGAATATGGACAGTTTTTGCCAAATGGACTGTGATGTTAATTAAGAAGAGAGTTGGTATGTTTTCTATTGAAGATTTTTTTTAAGCTGCTGTGACTGTTGGCGAGGATGTTAGCACAAATTTGGAAGGTTTATTTCATGATGCACAATTCAGGCATGTATTGATTTTCACTTGGGTTGTTAAGAAAAGGCGAAGCAGTTATTTCACTTTGGGTTGTCAAACAAACAGCAATGAGAAATATGGAACAAAACATAATAAAGAGTATGTTTTATACGTTTTTATCACTTTTGAAGTGTCTTAAGCAGTGGGAAAGAAGGGATTTATTTGTTTTTTCCTTCTTTCTACTTTTTAGCTTTATTTTCATGTTTTATAGAAATTCGTTGATCTGCCTGAGAGATCAGCTGTCATTTGGGATTGTATCTCCATTGCTTGCAATTCAGAAAGGGCATTCATTCCGCTGCGGCAGAAAACATACTTGGTACTGGAAAACCATGCTGAGCACTGTCTGCAAATGATCAGGTAAAAAAAAGCACTGTAATGATAGATCTCATTGTGATCTGATTGATGCAGATGTTGAGCTGGCTTGGGGTTTGAAATGAAGACAACACAAACTAATACTGCTAGCACATGCACTGAATTATGGGGGGATACTTAACCGAAATAATAATGCACGACATTAAGGGGGATTCCCAGTATACATTGCTATAGATGTGGCTAGGGACTTTAAAAATCTATCTTACATCATCACTTTCAGGACATCTCCAATCTCTATCAGTAATATTTCTGTCAGGCGTTAGCTTTTAAAAGATATCTCTGCTTCAGCATGATTAGCATGTGACCAGTATATTCTATAAGCATGTGCACCATTCACAAATGTGAGGTTCAGGGCTGTTGTTTTTGTTTTCTCTTGTCCATTTTTGTCAATGGTTCAGTCTTTTGGCCCGAGGCAATGCATCAATGCTTTATGGTAATGAGGATTTTTTGTTGTTGTACAAATGAACTACCTGAAGTCAGAAGAGGGGACGTTCAAACATTTCTGGCCTTCGTGTTTCTATGGAAGGAAATGAATAATGCAAAAGGACACAGGTATGAGGTGGTCACGCACAGCTGCTACAACATGGTCTAGGTGTTTAGAAAGAGTAACCAGAAGCAAGGCGGGGAAGAAGGGAAGGAATGCAGATGACTGCTGGGTTTGTCGCTAGGGCAGTCTATCAACACATCCAAAACTTTTAAAAAGAAATCCTGAAAAGCTCAGTGTGTTTTACAAGTATGAGTGGATCTGTTTGCGTGAGCAATGTTTTCTGTGTGTGTGTGTGTGTGTGCCCAGGCGTGATTGATCTTTTTGTATGTAAATTTTTGCATGACCTTTATATACATGAATGTTTCTGATGGGTTTTGATGTAATAACAGATGCAAGGTTTAATGGGTTTTTAAAAAATTTTAACTGATCTTTAAAGTTTTGTATGATTTTATGTACTTACTGTATCACTGCCTGTAACATGTACATCCTTCACTTTCTCATTTTCATTTACTTTTTTCCCTTTTCTTTTATTGGTCCCAATGCTCTGAACCTCAAGGGAATGTGCAATTGATTTTGTTTTGTTTCTATTTGAATAAATGAAACCTCAGTTTGACCTTTGATTTTGCCGATTAATTTATGGGCCAGGTTTCTCTTTCTGGCATTTGGTGCAGAATTCATGAAAACCAAGTAATATGTGGTTTCAGAGTTTTGTCAGTGCATGTAAATAGGTATGTGTTCTGGTACATCATTGAGATTATTCTTCACAAAATCAAGGCTGCGTCGATCATTACTGTGTTGTTCAGTGCTGACCAGGAATTCATTAACAAATTGCTTTCTTGAGTTTAGGAACAGAATTTCAGCTTGTGTGCATGCAGAGATGCGACTGTTGTGTGTGTGTTTGAGTACTGGAGTACCCAGAAAGCATGGTGAAGGTTAACGTATGAACTATTGTGAATGCTTTGACGGGCATCAGAAGAAGAGGGATAAACACAGTTAATTTGTACAATAAAACCTGTTAACTTGAGCGAGTCATTGGTTAGCATGCATTGTCAGGAATGTAAAGCCAAAAGCAACGTCTGGTAAGGGTTAGAGAGCCAGCATGAAGGAGTATCCCCTTCAGGAACCTATGATCTAGTGACTCTCTTCATGAACCTGCTGATGCTGAAGACTGAACACAAAGGTGACTGGATGTGGAAGGACAATTGAGAGGGAGGTCAGGACATGAGAGCAGGACATAAACGACCATCGAAGTGAAACTTTTCTTTTTTCTTTTTGTTATCAGGAGGATGAGGAAAGTGATTTTATGGATTTTCATTTTGGTCTGCATCTATTTGACAGTAGTGTGCACTATGCTTCGTTTCATAATACATTCCAGCATCAGTAACGCCAAAAATGTACAAATACCTGCAGGGTTATTTTGGAAAATTGACCAGTCATTCTTTGAGGTTAGAGTCTTTTTTTTTGTGTAAAACCCACAATATACTCAATAACCCTGGGTAGAAGCTAGCAGGGGCTGAAAATTGACCTCAGATAGATGCCCCTATGGGACCCGAACACAGTATCTGTGATGGACTGGAACACAGTACCTGTGATCACACAGACTGCAGCAGGAACTACTACACCATGGTGGGTAGTTCGCTCAGTCAGTTGTGCTGTATTCACTTGGCAGAAGGTTACACAGGAAAGTCAGAAACGTGTCACACTGTGCCTGCCTCACTGATCTTGTCCGTAACTTGATGAGAGGGAAAAAGGTAATTGTGTAATGAAATAATCATGCTCACTTCTTTTGTAATGATGGTCATTGCTTAAGCAGTTGTATTATCTGTTCACTTGATTTGATATTATGCTCCTTTTTGTTGTTATTGTTGTGAAGGGCGTTTACTTTCAATGATCTTCTTCTGCATACACAGGCTGATGCTCCTGCGGACACCCCCTGTATAGAAAGGCAAGGATTAATCCCATCTACCCAACAAAGGGAGTGGAGTTTTGTGTGTATGACTGTTTTTTATCCCGCCATTAAGGCAGCCATAACTTTAATTGATCAAAGGTGAACCAGAGAGGGCAGAAAGTGGACTCGTTGCCTTTGCTGTGAACATTTAGATTGATGTCTTTTTTAGTAGTAATAGAATGATATGAACAACCAAAGATTATGCAATATCACTATGCCCACTATGTATGTGTGTGTGTGTGTTGGCTTACACAGTACGATCTATTTATTGGTTTGACTATTTATTTTGATTGTATGATGGTAAAGATATACTGGCTGAAAAGTTGGGTTGATCAGCAGAAAGGTTATGACAGGTTTCATAGTACTTCAGCGCATTATTTTCATGGCTCCAGTAATTAAGATCGACATGTGTGACCCTTGTTCTGGCAAACGTTATGTCACCTGCACTAGAGAGAGAGGGATTATGTTGCTTATAGCCCAGCCTTTAGCAAAGCAAAGGGTAAGGATGTGTGGAGAATGTAAAACATCCAATTGATATTTTTGTGTCTTTTTGGCTTGGCAATCTTTAATCATTAGGACATGGCTGAGGGAAGATGCCACTTCTACATATGTAATTGTTGAAATGCCTTTTACACACTTTGCATTGAAACTCTAAAGGCATTTGAAAACTGGGCTTGCGTCAGTTTTGTGTATATGTGTTTTAAATCAAAACAGTTGATAGAGAAGATAGTTACTTCAATAGACTGTAGTTCAGACATTGGCAGTTGCAGAAACACTGGTGTGTGTTGCAGTATGTTTAAGCATCCCAACAGTCTGGTCATTGAGCACACGTTTGTAGGCTAAGGGGACTGCAGGTATGCCTGTTTTTGACCAGCTTGTCAGCAAACAGTACGCTGCATTTTTGGAGAAGTTTGCAGTGTAGAAAAGAGCATTAGGACCAGTGGAAGGGAGTATCAAAAGGGGCCATGGTAAAACAGGGGTGTCCTTCCACTGTGATCTTGGGGGGGGTCACCTGGGGTGAATGTTGCAGCGTTGTGGGTTGGCAAAAAAGGAAAAAAATAAATGTAAATGAGGAAATGTTTACAGCGTCCATGTGATTTGAGAGTGAACGAGTCTGGATCTTGATGTGCAGATGTAAATTGTTTTGCATGCGTGTAAAACTGCAGATACTTGTATTTGTATGCATTTACAGGGCCGGTGTGTAGGATAAAGAATATGTCTTGTATGACAGTAATCACCATTTTTTACTTCACCTTTGTTACCATCTGCATGTGTGTGGTGTGTGTGTGTGTGTGTGTGTGTGTGTGTGTGTGTGTGTGCATGAGTGAAAGATCCACAGGCGTGTTAAAAAGTCATATTTCTTGAATGGTTTCAAGTTCAACATTTTCTCATTGTCAAAATGCCTAATCCTCCATCCTACAAAACTTTCATTCAGGCAGTAACGTTTGTCTGTTGAACTAAAAAAAAAAAAGATTCATAGATGTCATTTTTTTTGCATTTTTCAAGTTTCAGGGTATCTTTTTGCTGATCAAAGCTTCAAGGAAAGTTCATTTCTGTTTTGATTGTTGAAGATTTTCATGATCTTTGTGTGTGTGTGTGTGTGTGTGTGTGGTGTGGTGTGTGTGTGTGTGTGTGTGTGTGGTCATACACATGTGTGCTTGCACACACACACACACACACACACACACACACACACACACACACACACAAAGCCCTGACAGGGACAACATGAGACAAAAGAGAATATGAGGCATTTGTCAAAGAGGAATTCAAATAAACTGGGAGACAAAGAGACGCTGACCGTCGGAGAAAAGGCTATATGGGTTTAAAGCAACAAGAAAAAAAAAATCTGTTTTACTCCGACATACTCCAAGACAAAAACAGCTGAAAAATTGCAACATCTAGTTGACACAGCTGTCTTTAGGTTAGGTAGTAAATCTGTCAAAATGCACCAGTTCTGGTTATTGCGACTGTCAAATATTACAAAAAACATTTGCAGCAGTGAGTCTGGTCAAAGTAAATGTCAAGTATTACAACAACAAAAAAAAAGATGATTGGAATTAAATGGGATGAATGATGGGCAGCTACGTGGACAAAGGAACAAAGAAGACTGATCCAAAAAACCTGTAACAAAGACCAGACCTGGCCCTTTTGTGCACTAAGACAGTTTGAACATTAAAAAAAAAAAGGGGGAAATGGGGAGTTGATAACACATTGACATGAACATGTTTTAGCAGAGACTGTTATCCTAAATCTTGAACATGCTGTGATGCCAAAATGTAATAAATACAAAACACCGCAAAAATGTTCACTACTTGTTAGCCAAATCAAATGAATATTCACAAACCATCTTCCCCTTCCCATTCATAGAGGTGATAGTCCTGATAGGCCCTTTGTGGTGGACCAGGCTATAAGCAACATAATCTCTCTCTCCCAAATCCTCACATGCTCTCCCTTTCACACAACTTGTACACTAGCAACAGAGAATGAAACCATGCTACTCGCACACATCAGAAGACTTTATTCTTTTGAAAAACAGCTGGTGAACAGCTTTGGGAAACCAGTTATCATATCAACACTGTTGACAATAAACAGTCCACTAAGCGAAAGAATATCTTGCATTCATTCTTCAGACCCTTGCATTCATATGTACAACAAACTTAGAATTCCAAGTAAATCACTTGTGTCCATTCTGTGCAACAGACCTGCACTCTCTCATGCACTGAGAATGCATTAACATTTCATACACTGTCTTGCACTCCCATACCATGTAATGGCTTGAATACAGCCACCACTCTGTACTCTACTCACTGAAAGCTTACACTGGCATGACAAATGAATAGAATTTATATCGTGTTTCATTCGTATTGTCATTAAACTACTGTCATATACATAAGCTTCACAAAAGATAACATGTGTCTGTATGTATAAATGTATGTGTGTGTGTGTGTGTGTGTGGAACAAGTCAGAATGGAAGAAATGCACCTGACAATGCAGCTATGTCTGAACCTCAAGACCACACCACAAAAAGTTTAACTTCAGTCTAACTGTACGATTTTGAGATTACATTTGTTGCTATACTGGCATGAACACCACACACAATTGAAAAAAAAAAAACCAGCTGTCGGGACAGAAGATCCTATACATGTTCTGCTGCATGCACACTTAGGCTTTAAAAACTGCTTTCTGTTTGCCAGTAATGTAAGTGGCCGTTTGGAGATGGTCATATATCTCTAGCTTTTTGCTCAAACAATCTGATTATGCAATAATCATGGTGGGTTTTTTTCGGTGAAAAATAATGCTCATGTACACGATGGCCAAGTTACTTCAAAATTAAACTTAAAACCTGACACAGAAGTGGTGCTTGTAGAACAGTGATGTCAGCACTGACTGCTAGGTGTGAAAGACTTGTTAGTGACACAAGGGAGTCCTTTTCAGACACAGTTCCCAACTTACAGAGCTCAGAGCTGATCGTATAGTGAAACTAATCAAAAAGACACCAAAAGGAAGATGAACATTTTTCATGAGGTTTATCTGCAACTTGAACGCTAATTCTTCTATGTAGAACATTATAATGTAAAAGCTTTTAAAGCAAAGTCTTCAGGATTTTGTTATACATAATGAATATGTATTAGCTGAATAAAAAGTATTGAAATACAAAACAATAATGGATGAGGAAAATCATGATCAAGAAATAAACACACAATTTTTGTAAGTGAAGAATAGCACCAGTGTGTCTTTGTCTTTTAAATGTGTAATGTAGACTTCATTGAAGTATTGTTATTCTATATTCTTCCATTCTTTCCAATATTTTCAATTTTTTGGGTGGTAATTTTACTGGTATGATTCCAATCTGTTTGTGTGTATATGCATGCATGCATGTGTGCAGCAATGTATACAATTTTCAAACATTTTATCTTCATAAACAAATTTTGGTGATTTGATAGCATGTGTTGTATAATATCATTAGTGTATTGGTTTATTATGGAAGACATCATTGTGCAAAATGACCAATACTTCTGAGAATACATCGACCACTTTGCAGTAACATGTAAAGAAACAAGAAAACAGTATCAAGATATCTGTGCACTTTTTACACAAGCAACTATGAAGTGATACAAAATGAGCAGAATGGTAACAATGTGCGTACACACAGTGACAGTAATTTTATTCTAAGTATTTACAAGACTTCCCATCAGCCTTCCACTTCTCTAAGGTGTGGTCGACAGGATGCCTGCAAAAGAGAAGAGAACGGATATCAAGCGACTGTTTAATGAGTGGTAAATGGATACGAACACATGTATTCACATCACATTTGCATGCACACTCACTGACAGTCATAAAGAGCACTCACCGTTTCTAAGCTCTTAAGATGTTCCTCTAGCACTTCAAAGTAAATATCTAACAATTGCTTGTGTCTTAACATTGAACACAAACACACACACATCTTACTTGGCAAATACTTACAACTGCATTTATCACAACAGACTTTTAACATTACACGCATGCATGTACATGAAAGCAAGTGCTCTGTTTATTTTACTCTAAAACATGTACATGAAAGCAAGTGCTCTGTTTATTTTACTCTAAAACATGTACATGAAAGCAAGTGCTCTGTTTATTTTACTCTAAAACACATTATTTTGTTTATCTCACACAACTTACCTGAACAATCTCAGTCTTGACCTCATCTAAGGCATCAAACTTTGCCACCTGGAAGACGTCTTGTGGCCCTGAAGCGATGGCATTCAGCTCATCAGCGTTGGTGAGCCCGATGCCGATGCCTATGACTGTGACTCCATCCGCCTTGAGGTCATCGGCAGCAGGAATGGTGTCATAGTAATTGACGTTGGACTGACCATCAGTCAGCAGAACCACCACATTATCAGCAGTGGGCCGTTCTCCAAATCCTGGCTGAAACATTTGTCGGGCTTGTCGCAGTCCTCCGGCTGTGTTGGTTGACCCAGGGTTATATCTGGAAGTTAATATGAAATTAATAAGTAAAAGAAATAATTCGTCCACTTAGTTCTGATGAAAACTGTTTAGCTATGAACTTACATGAAGGGACAACTTGAATTCTTCCCTTTGTGAATGTTGCAACAGATGCATGTTTTGAGAAACTTTTTTTTAGCATACTAGCCGACTTGGCAGTGTGGTTTTCACTTGAGTTGCAGTTTATGTGACTGCGCTGCACTTCATGCCAAGCTGCATGGTTTTTAATGTTTCACACCAAAGGTTATGCATTGGACATCATCCTGAGTATGTCTGGAAGCAAGGTTTTACAGGGAGTCGGCAGTTCACTTGTTGATGGTTTCTAACGCTTCACACCAAAGTTTATGCATTGGACATCATCCTGAGTATGTCTGGAAGCAAGGTTTTACAGGGTGAAGGCAGTTTCACTTGTTGATGGTTTCTAACGCTTCACACCAAAGTTTATGCATTGGACATCATCCTGAGTATGTCTGGAAGCAAGGTTTTACAGGGTGAAGGCAGTTTCACTTGTTGATAGTTTCTAACGCTTCACACCAAAGTTTATGCATTGGACATCATCCTGAGTATGTCTGGAAGCAAGGTTTTACAGGGTGTGGGCAGTTCACTTGTTGATGGTCTCTGGTAACAAAGGACGTTGGACACTTCCTGACATGGACGTTCATCTTTAGCCTGTAGCTGTGCTGCATCAACAGGAGTCCATCAGTGGTGCCAAGCCTGAGGAGCCCTCTTACAACGTCACATAAGCCAGCTGTCACTTATACTGTACCCCTTTGGATGCTATGTCTGATTCTACAACTTCGTAAGATGCTTTGCTCTGGTATTTCTACCCAAGAAAGTAGCGAGTTAGCACCAGCAAAGTAATGCTACCAAGAGAATGTGGAAGAAGGAACAGGAAATATAATGAGTTCTGTAACTTTTGTGAAGGAATTAGAACCATGAAAATCAAAGAGCACTAACTCTTTGGATCCGTTCCCTTCACTCAACCATACAATTCTTGCCATCCCACACCCCACCGTCCCCAAACAGATTGTAGATGGATGGAGGAGGGGGGAGTAAGGGGATTATCAGCAGTTATAATATGTTCATCCCCTCACTAGGCTGTTAGATGAAAATTAAAAGCTTAAAATCACATTGAAACTGCTTCCACGAAGAAAGAAAGAAAAACAAAACAAAACAACAACAAAAGAACACACACACACACACACACACACACACACACAAACACACACACACACACACACACACACATATGCACAAACACACCATCAGCAATTCTTCTGTTTGATGTTGTAGACTGTGCTCAGGTTAGTATTTCGCCTACCTCCCAACACAGGTGTTTTGGCTCATGCACTAACGTTACTAGCCAGGGGATAAGATATGTGACCACCTCTCCCACTGTCCCTCATTAATCGGATTGGGGTGGGGATGGGGTAGGGGGATAGGGGTAGGGGGGATAGGGTAGGGGATAGGGGTAGGGGGATAGGGAGGGATAGGGATGGGGTAGGGGGATAGGGGTAGGGGGATAGGGGGGATGGGGTAGGGGGATAGGGGTAGGGGATGGGGTAGGGGGATGGGGTAGGGGGATGGGGTAGGGGGATAGGGGTAGGGGGATGGGGTAGGGGGATAGGGGTAGGGGGATGGGGTAGGGGGATAGGGGTAGGGGGATAGGTGTAGGGGGGTGGGGGTAGGGTGGGGG
>CM031596.1:28294409-28299409 GCA_018398815.1 Conus ventricosus | reverse complement strand
GTGGCAGCGACAAAAAGGTGAGAGCAGAATGACATCCAGGGCTATGACCTGGATGCAGCCTGGACACACACCCCATTCCCCCAGAGTATAAAGAAGAGTCTATGACTTGAAACATCATGTCCACTTCTATCACGGTACCTTCTTTCCATACCACTTTTCTTTCGAAGAAGTTAAGAGCCGAAACATTTGCTAAATAAGATGGAGGTGTGGTAGGATATCTCGTCTTGAAGACCTTCTGCTATTAATTTCTCCCTAGAATTTCTTACTACTATCTTGTGCTAACATGAGCAACAAAAACATACTAATCTTTAAGAACATCGAACACAAAATCCATTCTGTTTGGCAAACACAAAACAAAATCAGGCACACACAGGCAGAAACAACAAACATAAGAAGCGCTGAACTATCCGACAGGTGAGAAAAAAATAAATAAACATAACAAATAAAACACAATTTAAAAAAAAAACGACCGAAGGCAGCATTCAGAACAGGACAATGACTTACTGTCCAGGACGGCCTCCAACACTGGTCTCTATCTCTCTCAGCCTGGTCTCGCTCTCCACCTCCATCAGAGGCATGCCCTGGGCCTGTGCGATCAGCAAGATCTCGTTCCGCTGCCTTAGGCCCACTGCCAGTGGAATCAGCCTGTGAAGAAACAACCGTACGGAAAGGGTGGGGTGGGGGGAGGAGAAGAAAACCGTTGAGAAACAGCAACAGAGCGAAACCAGGAAATCAATGTCAGCGTACGAGTGAGAGCTAATTATGTTGCTAAGGCCTTGAGTTTCGCTTACTTTATAATTTGGTACTGTATACAGAAAAAAAATCTGTTTCTCATTCAATATTTCAGCAACAAAACATTGTGAGGACAGTGGCTGTATTTCAAAGTCTCACGGTAAACTGAACGTTCTGTAATAGGAGGACTTTGCATGTTGACTACAATACCTCATGCTGACATTTATCCATGTAGCTACCCCTGATCGAGTCAGTCCCCCAAACTCAGGACCATTCCATGTCCACAGCCCTGTGCACTGACCTGATTCCAGCATCAATGATGAGGTCCGCCTCGTTGAGCGTGATGTCCCTGTTGATCTCCACGCTGCCGTCCGTCAGCAGGTAAGCCACGTTCTTGGCGTTAGCACGGTCCCCGTTGCGCCCGTTGAACATCTGCACGCGTAGCACGTGCAGGGCGTCCGCCATGTTGGCTCGGCCCCGCGTGTAGCCGATGGCATTGATGGCGGCGGAGATGTCGTCGGCTGTGCGGTACTGACCCAGTCTGGTGGTAACGGACGTCGAGGGCCATGGGTTATTACATCGTTTAACAACACAGCATATACCTCAAGACAGTGACAGCTAAGACATGCCATGTTTTATATTGCCCCCAATCAAAGCTTCTTCTTCTATTATGCTTGTGACGAATCCATCCATTCTTTCCCTTGTCCGTATTTACACTGAGATGTTTATACACGTTATACTTGGATCACCAAAACGAACACAGACGCGCATCCTCCGATCCATCCACCACACGTACCCCTCCTTCGCCCCTCCCGCACTCCATATACACTACCACACACCACAACAACACACACACACACACACACACACCGCGCGCGCGGCGTTCACACGCTTACACACACACACACACACACACACACACACACACACACACACACACACACAGTCAGTGACAATACGGAGTCAATGTATCAGGTGTCTATCCTGCATCCCAGAACGCAAGATTACACACACACTCGCGTGTGAATGTGTGTGTGGATGCTCTTCTCTGTGATCGTGGGTGTGTGTGTGTGTGTGTGTGTGTGTGTGTGTGGTGGTGTGTGTGGTGTGTGTGTGTGTGTGTGGTTGTGTGTGTGTGTGTGTGTGTGTGTGTGTGTGTGTGTGTGTTGTGTGTGTGTGTGTGTGTGGTTGTGGTTGTGTGAGTGTGGTATCAGGTCATTGGGTATTATGTCAAAAGAGAGAGAGAGAGAGAGAGAGAGAGAGAGAGAGAGAGAGAGAGAGAGAGAGAGAGAGAGAGAGCCAGCCAGCCAGCCAGCCAGCCAGAAAATAACAACCCAGTCAAAGAAAACAAACACCAAACACAGACACGACACCCCATCCCAACAGCTGGCGGCCAGAAGAACACAACAGCCAGTCACGCTGGCAGGTCTCCACGGACCTGAACTGGATCATGGCGGCCGAGCTGTACTTCATGGCGCCGATGCGGACGTCACAGGTGTCGGGGTTCAAGTCCCTGACCAGCATGTCGGCATAGGTCTTGATGCGCTGGAAGTTCTCCGAACCCACCGAGGTGGAGGAGTCCAGGATGAAAACCACATCTGTTGTGGGGCCGCACTCTGTGGGGAAGGGAGTCACGTGAGTAGGGTGAAAGATGAGGGCGATGACATAATGGAAGAGTGATGACGCAATGGGAGAGAGAGAGAGAGAGAGAGAGAGAGAGAGAGAGAGAGAGAGAGAGAGAGAGAGAGAGAGAGAGAGAGAGATGATGTTGCTAATAGCCCAGCCCACCGCAAAGGTCTGTATTAGGGCTGTCACCGCGTTGAAACCAACTCTCAATTATTTATTTAAAAAAAAAAACAACCTCATCCACATTACACATTAAATACACCTTTACACACACTGGGAATTTCGTTAAAAATCTTTCTCCCGTAAAATCTTATGAAATATTTTGATCTCTTTCTGGAATTCAAAGATCACATCAGGTATGACATCTCTGAACAAGCCTTTCATGGAGTCTGCTGTAAAGTGTTTATGTCTCACATCATGCAAGTCGTAACACTCTGAAGGAACATGTTTCACTGTGAGTGGTACATGACATGGACTGCACATAGATGCTTCTTCACTTCGTAGAAGACAAGAATGGGTGTAAAAGGAGTGGCCTGTGTACAAACGACTGTTTCTTCTTTACGGCCGCCCTTGGAACATGGTAAAAACTCTTTCAAGTTTGGACGGATTTAGAAGAGTTTGTTATCCGTCTGCGAGTTCCATTCCTCTTGCCAGAGGTCTTTGACATAAGCCTGAGCTCTGGGTTTCAGATCGTGTGTGGGATTGACAATTTACTCAAGTCTTTCTTTGCGACACTGTTGACAACCACCTCATTGCCTAGAATGCCCGTATGACCGGGAACCCAATCGGAAACTGTTGTATCCACCGGATTCAGACAGGTATATAATAGTGGGAGAGCAGTGACAGAATGGAAGAGTGAGGGGAAAATGGAGGAGCAGGGGCAGAATGGGTGGGCAGCGGTAAGAATGGCAGAGCAGTGATAGAATGTATGGGCATTGATACAACGGAACAGCAGTAATGAAATGGGAGAGAATGAAAGAATAGTGATAGAATGGGAGAGAATGAAAGAACAGTGATAGAATGGGAAATGATGAAAGAATAGTGATAGATGGAGAGAATGAAAGAACAGTGATAGAACGGAAATGAAAGAATAGTGATAGAATGGGAATGAAAGAACAGTAATAGAATGGGAAATGATGAAAGAATAGTGATAGAATGGGAGAATGAAAGAACAGTGATAGAACGGGAAATGAAAGAATAGTGATAGAATGGGAAATGAAAGAACAGTGATAGAATGGGAAATGATGAAAGAATAGTGATAGAATGGGAGAGAATGAAAGAACAGTGATAAAGGGAAATGAAAGAACAGTGATAGAATGGGAAATGAAAGAACAGTGATAGAATGGGAAATGATGAAAGAATAGTGATAGAATGGAGAGAATGAAAGAACAGTGATATAATGGGAAATGAAAGAACAGTGATATAATGGGAAATGAAAGAACAGTGATAAATGGGAAAATGAAAGAACAGTGATAGAATGGGAGAGAATGAAAGAACAGTGATATAATGGGAAATGAAAGAACAGTGATATAATGGGAAATGAAAGAACAGTGACAGAATGGGAAATGAAAGAACAGTGATAAATGGGAAATGAAAGAACAGTGATATAATGGGAAATGAAAGAACAGTGATATAATGGGAAATGAAAGAACAGTGACAGAATGGGAAATGAAAGAACAGTGATAGAATGGGAAATGAAAGAACAGTGATATAATGGGAAATGAAAGAACAGTGATATAATGGGAAATGAAAGAACAGTGACAGAATGGGAAATGAAAGAACAGTGATAGAAATGGAAATGAAAGAACAGTGATAGAATGGGAAATGAAAGAACATGATAGAATGGGAAATGAAAGAACAGTGACAGAATGGGAAATGAAAGAACAGTGATAGAATGGGAAATGAAAGAACAGTGATAGAATGGGAAATGAAAGAACAGTGATAGAATGGGAAATGAAAGAACAGTAGAATAAGAATGTGAAAAATGAAAGAACAGTGATAGATAATGAAGACATATATGGGAAATGAAAGAACATAGAATGGAATAAACAGAATGGGAAATGAAAGAACAGTGATAAGAATGGAAGAACATGATAGAATGGAATGACAAAAGGAAATGAAAAAGAACAGTGATAGAATGGGAGAGAATGAAAGAACAGTGATAGAATGGGAAATGAAAGAACAGTGATAGAATGGGAAATGAAAGAACAGTGACAGAATGGGAAATGAAAGAACAGTGACAGAATGGAAATGAAAGAACAGTGACAGAATGGGAAATGAAAGAACAGTGACAGAATGGGAAATGAAAGAACAGTGACAGAATGGAAATGAAAGAACAGTGACAGAATGGGAAATGAAAGAACAGTGACAGAATGGGAAATGAAAGAACAGTGACAGAATGGGAAAGCAGTGACAGAAGAGCAGTTGTAGCATGGACGGCAGGAAGAGCAGTTGCAGCATGGACGGGCAGGGAAGAGCAGTTGCAGCATGGACGGGCAGGGAAGAGCAGTTGCAGCATGGACGGGCAGGGAAGAGCAGTTGTAGCATGGACGGCAGGAAGAGCAGTTGCAGCATGGACGGGCAGGAAGAGCAGTTGCAGCATGGACGGCAGGGAAGAGCAGTTGCAGCATGGACGGGCAGGA
>CM031596.1:28229409-28289409 GCA_018398815.1 Conus ventricosus | reverse complement strand
AAAAAAAAAAAAACACCGACAACAATGAAACAGCAAAAAAAAATCACAGAAAAAGTATACCAGTATTCTTATGTTTTATCTGTTTGCATGTCTAAAATCATGTGGTTCTTTTTATCGGACCAATGCATATACACAGCACTATTTTTCATGTCACTACTCAACATACAACAATATATAAAAAAAAAGAAACAAAGAGAACTTTAAATGGGTGTCTGCAATTTTGGAAATTTAGTTTGTACTATATGTCACAATATCTGTTTCGCTTTTAACTACACAGGCAAAAATATCTACGGAGCTTTTTTAGGTGTTTTTTTTTTTTTTTAAACTGAATTTTCCTATTCTTGAAGATGTTTTACATACTAATACATTATATAAACAAACGTAATCATGTTCAAGTGTTATGTGCTAGCATAAGTGAGCTTCTGTATGTGAGTGATCGAGCAAGTGAGTGTGTGTGTGTGTGTGTGTGTGTGTGTGTGTGTGTGTGTGTGTGTGCGTGACGCGTGATGTTGATTAAGCATGTTTGAGTGTTTATCCTCCACATCCGAAATAGGGTCAAAGGTTAAGAAAACTTTACTTGAAACTGTACGAGTTGTGTATGTGTTCCTGTATGAGAGTGTGTACATTGGAGAGACAGAGAGAAGGGGTGGTAGGGGAGAGAGAGAGAGAGACAGAGAGAAGGGGTGGTAGGGGAGAGAGAGAGAGAGAGAGAGACGGGGTGGATTGGAGGGGGTGGGGGGGGGGTAGAGTAGGGCCTACCTGTGTACACTGGAGTCGGCCGAGTGGGTCTTGGCGTCGTTGTCGTTGTGGTGGTGGTGGTGGTAGTGGTGGTTCTGGTGTACGGGGGAGGAGCTAAACACAAACAAAATGACAGCAAGAAACACATCAAACTCACGCTACACTGAAATTCTCTCAAGTCCAAAGTCACTTCTGAAGACAAGAAAAACAAGCTTCATTCCGCCAGGTTTTGTGACGAGAGTAGCAATAACTAATTCCAAAGCAGACCACACCACACATAGGGTTTACCGGTTCTGACAAAACACCGTGGATATGGAACAAGTAATTATTACAAAGGTTTCCCTCGCACCAAAGGTGGTGCCTAAAAAAAAGCCATTACAAAAAAAAAAAAAAAAAAAAAAAATCAACAGAATATAACATGTTAAAAAAAGAGGCCAAGACACTGTACAATAAATGACAAGGCGAAACATCTTTACTTTATTTACAGAAAATTTCCAAATGCTGGTGGGAACCCTGGAAACTACGTGGAGGTCGTAGCAGTGAAAATATCGTTTGAACAGAAATGTTGAAGACGGCTGGTAAAGGCAAGAATGCAAGATAAAACAAGACAGGCCTGACAAACAGACTAGTGGACAAGCAAACAAGACAGGCCTGACAGACAGACTAGTGGACAAGCAAACAAGACAGGCCTGACAGACAGACTAGTGGACAAGCAAACAAGACAGGCCTGACAGACAGACTAGTGGACAAGCAAACAAGACAGGCCTGACAAACAGACTAGTGGACAAGCAAACAAGACAGGCCTGACAGACAGACTAGTGGACAAGCAAACAAGACAGGCCTGACAGACAGACTAGTGGACAAGCAAACAAGACAGGCCTGACAGACAGACTAGTGGACAAGCAAACAAGACAGGCCTGACAGACAGACTAGTGGACAAGCAAACAAGACAGGCCTGACAGACAGACTAGTGGACAAGCAAACAAGACAGGCCTGACAGACAGACTAGTGGACAAGCAAACAAGACAGGCCTGACAGACAGACTAGTGGACAAGCAAACAAGACAGGCCTGACAAACAGACTAGTGGACAAGCAAACAAGACAGGCCTGACAGACAGACTAGTGGACAAGCAAACAAGACAGGCCTGACAGACAGACTAGTGGACAAGCAAACAAGACAGGCCTGACAGACAGACTAGTGGACAAGCAAACAAGACAGGCCTGACAGACAGACTAGTGGACAAGCAAACAAGACAGGCCTGACAGACAGACTAGTGGACAAGCAAACAAGACAGGCCTGACAGACAGACTAGTGGACAAGCAAACAAGACAGGCCTGACAGACAGACTAGTGGACAAGCAAACAAGACAGGCCTGACAGACAGACTAGTGGACAAACAAACAAGACAGGCCTGACAGACAGACTAGTGGACAAACAAACAAGACATGAACGACAACAACAAACAAAACATACAAAGGAAAGACGACAGGCGCAAAGCAAAAAAAAAAAAAAAAAAAAAATCAAAATACAAAATCAAAGAAGGAAAAAAAGCTTTAAAAAGCCATCACAAAAAAATTAACAAAAATATAACATGTTGTTATTCCTTTCTATTGATATGTGCATATTTGTGCTTTGCATTTGTCTTGTAAAAAACGAAAAATTGTTCAATTAAAAAAAAAAAATAACATGTTAAAAAAAATCACAAAGGGGAAACAATATTTTTGGAACAAAGCTAAAAAAGAAACAAACAAAAAACCGACGTTAAACAAAATGAAAAAAAATGAGGAAAAAAGGGGGACAATGCAGAAAGAAGACAGAAAGAGGAGACCGACAGAAAGTAAAAACCCAGTTCCCCCTCTCACTCCCTCTCCCCGCCCTGTCCGTCCCAACCCTTCTAAATGTCTCCATAAGCATCACACCAAGTCGCACCTCCCTCCATCCTGGTGAGGTAGACCTCAGGGATCCTTCCGAGGTCTCTCTCAGAGTTGATGACGGTCTGGAACAGGTTAAGAGGCTGGGAGGATGTTCCGTCCAGTTCATCAGTATCCCTTAGGTTGATGCCCACGGTATAGATATCTGTGCCCAGGTCCTGCAACACCACCGCACATCCAATAACACCAATGACAGAGGGAAAATATTCTTCCCTCCCCTGAATTCTTGTCCACTCGTACAGTTCAGCTGCTGATACTGTTCGTCGAAAAGTCCGGGCAACATCAGACTTACATATGTCATCTACCACTCCGTTTAAGTTCCAGCAGGAAAAAGTCTGCCCCAGCTTCAGAACTATAGGTCTATATAAATCCAGGCACATGCCACGTCCTAGGCTTCTTATGGCGTGAAGTTCTGTACTCTGAATCCAGACTGCAGACTCGAATCCTGTGATGCAGACCTTGAAGACATCCTTTGAGGGTTGGACAAAAAGGCTCTCATGGCTCTGCAGAAGTTTCTGCACATTCAGGTCTTACAGGCGATGAATGACCAGACATTCTTGCAAAGACTTGTAGCCAGATGGTCTGACTACGGAACTCTCTAATGCTTGAAAACAAGCACGGATTCCTTACCAATCAAGAGAAAACGCAAAGCTGACCGGATCAACAAACAAACAATAGCAAGATTCCATAAAATAAACTGGAAATAAACCTGAAAACAGCATTACCAGCGTGTGCACAGGACAGTGTGGTCTGAGCACACATCTAAGAGGGACTGGTGATGTATCATGTCGCTGTGTGAGTGTAAACATGTAA
Source organism: Conus ventricosus (assembly GCA_018398815.1). Lineage (NCBI taxonomy): Eukaryota > Metazoa > Mollusca > Gastropoda > Neogastropoda > Conidae > Conus > Conus ventricosus. The sequence goes on along the minus strand of CM031596.1, from coordinate 28,285,927 downwards.
GCAAAGTGATAATGACCACACCCCATCCTCCAGAACTGCCTTACACATGCACACAGAAGACAGGAGGTCAAGCTGGACTTCACCACGAAACTACCGGACTTCACAATTAAATTCTCAGGGACTGAGGAAGTTCTTTGACGGATAGCTATCTGTGCGACAACCTTGTGTTGACACCATATACATGGGCAGTCAGGCCTATGAAGAAGAAGACCACACGCAGAATAGTGGTGGCATCACAGTTTGAAGTCATTGTCATGCAAAAAAGAGTTCTTGGACCCCGGGTTCGGTATACTGAAAGGAAGGCTGGGCGTATTCTCATCCACCTACAACATCTATATTTATGTTGAGGTCAGTGATACGGAGAATTAAACAGAAACCTTATCTCCAACTTTCTCCAACAATGCCTTCGAAAATTTCGGATCATTTGATAGAATGGCAAATAAATATCCAGCAGGAAATTACAATTCAGCAGCTTATGGAAATCTGCAAGTTCAATGTAAATGTTTTGGACACGACGTGAACAAAGGAAATCAACATTTTTAAGACAAACTCTGGACCGAAATCCTTATGAAGGCAAGTGGGCTCCTGTCAGCAGATCTGGTGACGCAGTATCTTGGACGAACTAAAGTTAGAAGATTAACACTGAGAACTTGGAGACTGCAAAGAACAGGCGATGGTGGACTGTAATGACCCATACATCTTAACGCTCAGAAAAGAAGACTCCATTACATCTTCAGTAGTAGCCTGGCTAGATTTTTCCCCCAGATATATGATAGTGCAAAGAAAGCACTTAACGCACGTACAGAGACCTATGGCATCAAAACACCTGTCAATAAACAACAAAAAAGCGATGAAACGGAAAACAAATGGGGTGTGGCGCTGGACAGTAAAAATGTTATGCGGGAGAATACGTCAGAATGTTTTACAAGTATTTTGCCTTCTTTCCTACTCTTCCGTTACTCTGATGGCGGTGGAGGAGGGGGGGGGGGGGGGGTCATTGGAGCGCCAAATTGAAGAACAATATACTAGGTTCCCCCAGTTTTTCGGTTGCATGTAAATGCTTTGATCTATGCAGACGTTTTCCTTATCCAATCTTCAATGTTGTTAGTCCACACCCCCCCCCTCATTCTCCCTCTCTCAACAGTTCCCTGGTGAGCTGTATGAGCAAGGCTATTGGATCTTGTTACGTGGCCATACCAGTAGGGATGAGCGTATACAGTAAAGTATAGACTGTCATATAGGCTAAAACTAAGCTATGTCTTCATGCCATCATCCCTGTTCCCTTCTTTATTGATGGTTCTAGATAAAACAAAACTATCTTGACTCAGCTGGTTATTAAAATCTACTCATCTCTTGACTTCAATTTCGAATTCAGCTTCAGATACACACATGTGGTGAAATGAATACCTGTTTTCCGTGTTGGTAGATTCACGAGAGGACAGACTATTAATTATTTAAGGGACACAATGAATGATAACTCCGAAAGTAAACTTTCCTTAACCTCATGCCGTGACCGGGCAACTGCAGTTGTTGTTATGAGCTTATGAAGTCTTGCAGATTGCAAGCCCCCCCCCCAAAAAACAACAACAACAACAACAACAACAACAACAACAACAAACCCGTTAGTGAAGGGATTCCATAACGCCGAGCCTTACTTAGTCCGTGCCTACAAAGGTGATATGACTGATGACCCCTAGCCTTCTGAACCCTGACCGAAGCATCCTGGGCGTGGCATGGGAGCTAGGTCATAGCCCATCCTCCGGTTCCGACTTCAACAGGGACCTCGGACTGTCAACAGCAATGCCGACGACCTAGATTCAATTCACACCCTGCCTAATTCCACAAAGACACCTGTCTTGGGACAACTCGATCCCAAGGGCCTCAGCTTATTAAGACGTCAGTGTCATCATCAACTTTCAGCGTGGGAAGTCAGACCGTTGCCTGGCACGGAAGATTACACAAGAAAGAAAGAAAAAAAAACAAAAACAAAACGGAAGAATGCAGAGTGACAACAGGACACTGACACACCTTACGAGTTTGTAAGTGAACAACTTCCTGTATGTCCTGACCATGTCCAGTTCAGTGCAGCAGCCACTCACCTTCAGACGCCGAGCCGACTGTTGTGTGCGCCGGGTGTCCATGCTGCGCTCGTTGCCGGTCAGCAGCACCACGTAGTTCCGAGCACGTGGGCGGTCGCCGTTCCGGGAGGAGAAGACGGTGCTTCGGACATAATCAAAGGCCCGGGCAGTGTCCACACGCCCTCTCCGCGTGCCTCGAACGCGGTCCACTGCGCCGATCACCTGGGGAAGAGGGGCATTGGGAGGGGGTTAGAAATATAGCATGTGGTTTATATGAAATACAGAAATTGCAACGACGGCCACTGACTACTAATAGGAAGAAAGTCTATGGAGAGCTTGGCAGCAGAAAGTCTTCACAGAAGAACCCCTCACCCCCAACCGACTCCCAAACTCTTTCCACTCTATTGGAGCCGGGCTATATACACGTCACGGTTTCTGGATGCCCTTTCGCTGCCAGATGTTTCTCCCGACACTGCCGAGATGCAGCCCCGCAACTTTCGGATGGGTGGACGTCTCAAGGCATGCCTTTTACGAAGGATATCTTACCCACATTACCTGTTTTAAGTGGGGGAAATTTAAGCATTCTGAAGTTCACTCTTGTTACTCCTCGTCCAGATTCAAGTGGAACTCTGTTCAGTTGCCTCCACCATTGCTTTCAGGGTTCTGGTCCTCTCCTTACCAGAAATCCCCAGCTGCTTCATAAGACCACACACTGATGACCTTACAAATCCCATTGCTCCAACTGGCGAGGACTTGGGCCTGGAACCTAAATTCTTTCAAGCTGCTTACTTCTCATTTTTGTACATGTGAGCTTGCTCCATTTCTGCTTTCGTATGGTACACTTTGTTTGACCAGAATCACTAGTTTTGATGAACCTGAGTGGAGAACAAATCGGATCTCATGCCATTCTATCTGATGATCTCTGGATGATTTTCCCATTCTGGGAGGTCTGCTGTGTATTCTCAGTCATCCACTCCATCCAGTAAATCCTGCTTCCATGCTCCTGATATCACAGCGGTTCCAGACTATAATTTGTGGCCTCCAGCCATGTAGCACGTCGTTGCTGGAGCTTCTGGTGGCGTGGTGTTTCCTCCGGCAGTGCTAACCGCATGTGCGGTCTCTTCAAGCACTTGATTGTGCTTCCATGGTTACTTCCCTGGGTTATGGCTGCCTTACCTGAGCTCAGCATATCTTCCACTATCTGTTTGCCATGACAGAGGGGACACGGAGGGTCTTCTGGTTTCCCGCTTTTCACCAGACCTGAATTCGTGGCAGAATATCAGGTTGAAGCTTTTGTAAGAGTCTTATGTCATTCCAGCTGAGGCTTCATTGGAGTGCCTTTTCCTCAGCAGTGCACTGCCTCTGTCGGCCTTGCTGGACTGCCTTTTGGATTCTCTTGGCATCCTCTTCTTTCTTTCATTTCTGTTGACTCATGCAGAAAGCACTGTTGTGTCATTAATGAAGGCTTTGAGAAGGGGCATTTAGTATCCATTCCTGAGGTCTGCTGAACCTGTATGGCTCATGGCAGCTTTCAAGATGACCTCCATTGCCAACACAAACATTACTGGAAAAAATTGCACGACCCCTTGATATGCCAACTTCCAAGCTGATCTAGTCTGTTGTGTATTCTTTTACAGAGAACTTCATTGAAAAGTCGTGGAAGTACTTTATCAGCATTTCTTGTATGTTGTTTGGGACATGATACATCTCCAAGGCCAGTTACACCATCTAGTGTGGACTGCTCCAGGTTTATTGGCTAGATCAAACAACATCACGTCGAGATTCAGTTTACCTGCCTTTGCTATCTGGATTGCTTCCCAAGTCATAGTGGCATGTTCTAGACAGCCAGACATGCCTTTGATGCCTCCTTTCCGGGCTGACAAATCCAGGTACTCATTTTCTATCATGTATTTAGTCAGCCTAGCAGCCATGACAGAGATGAAGAGAGTGATTTTGGTCTAAACTGGTTGATGTCACCCGAGTTTTGCCCTTTGGGAATGTATATTCCATCAGCTATTATCCACTGGTCGCTCAACGTCAAGTTCCTCCATGCTGATCTCATCATTTTGTGGAACCACTTGAGGACATGAAACATTTCTAACATAGCAGACAAGGCATTCTATTACGTTCAGGCGAAGGTTTGACTCTGGCTTTCTTAACCACTTTCTTTACCTCATCTATATTTGGCGGCTTGTCATTGAACTTTTTATCTGGCACTGCTGGCCGCATTTAGTCCTGTCCTTCAAGTGGTGCTTCGATCTAAAAAGAAACGGAATATGTTTTCTCGGTATGCTGTTCAAGAGATTCTTTGTCCGCAGTGTGTGTTCATGATTTTGGCTGCTCGAATAATTTCCTGGAGAACTGGGAAGGGGTTTCTTCTTTCTGTTCCTCTTCTTTTTGCTTTCTTTGCTTTGTGAGGGCACTGTGTTGTACTTTCAGGTCTTCCCAAAGCATCTTCAGCCCTCTTTTTCTCATCTTCTGAGGCAGCCTTCATCCGTTTCTTGGGATTCCTCTCTCTGTTTCGGATGTTATCCATCTCTCGCTGGCTTCTGGATTTTTGAGGGGTGTCTTCATTTTTTGTCGTTTCACCCTACAGGTGGTCCAACAGTACAATGTCCCCAAATGCTGCTAATTTGTGCTCCAGTGTGCCCTTTCCTATCAGCGCATCCAGCTACTGGACTTTTTTGTTTTACTACTAACTTCTCCATTCCTCTTTTACACTTGCTGGTGGCAAATTGAGCTTATGGCGTGTGACATCGAAACCCTGTAAAAATTCCTCGTCTGAATAAACAGCGTAGCTGTCCTTGGCACTGTGGTTTGTGTTCTGGCTTTGGTTTTCCAACGTCTTATTTGCTGGCACAGTGCGCTGCTGTTTATTCATCAGAGTCTACATAAACCCCTTTTCGCTTTGTGGATCTTCATGTCGTGCTCAGAGGAGAATTTCCCCTTGCAGACACATGGGAAATTTCACTTTTTTAAAATCACTAATTGTCTCCTGTGGATTTCCGTAATAATGCTGCTCGGGAAGTTTTGAACTAAGGCAAGTCACAAACAACAACCGTCACGTGCTGCCACTTTCTTCACAGGTAACTGAACTGCAACATATTCCATGTGAATGGATAAAACCTGAGATAATGCTGTGAATTTTGAACACAAACAATAAACGACAATGAACATAAATGTGATGCTCTATTCAAAACATTCAATAAACAAGAACAATAATAATAATAACAGTTACGGACTACACGGCGCGATGTGTCTTTTTAAAATATAAAATAAACAATGATTGTAAAGGAAGACATTAATTTGAACAAAGAGCAAACAACGGTCCCTGAAATACTAAATTCAAACGATTATGCAACAATTATTCAGTAATGTTCATATGCTCATGGTGATAATGATGATTATACTGTTATCAGCACGTAAACTCTCTCTCTCACACACACACAAATTGACACACACACACAGACACATGCAAGCTAAAACACACGCACGCACACGCACACACACACACACACACACAAATATATACACACAAACACACACACACACACACACACACACACACACACACACACACACACACACACACACACACACAGAGACTCATAAACACACACACACACACACACACACACACACACACACACACACACACACACACACACACACACACACACACACTGGCAGCCTCAGCAGGCAGTCAGACCTCGTCCTGGAAGTTGTAACGGTTGAGATGGAACTGCACGGAGGGGCGGGAGGTGAAGGTGAGGGCTGCCACGCGGTACTCGCCGCCGTCGATATTCAGAAGGCCGGCAAAGTCCTTGACGAAGTTCTTCATCCATCCGAAGATCTGGTCGTTGACCGTGCCGTCCAGCATGAAAACCAGGTCTGTGCCCGTCTCCCGGAACACTAAAGAGACCAGGGGGAAGGGGGGAGGGGGGAACCACCACTAAAGTTACGAACTTATTTACGAACAAAATCTCTCTACGAAGTCGTCATGAAACGTGTGTTGTTGGTTTTTTTTTTTTTACCGCTATGAACGTTTTTTTCGCTACGAACAAGTTCGTATCTCCAAAGAGGCTTCATAAACCTGGCCCCTGCAGACACAGACTAAAGAGTCACGTTTTGCAGCTTCTGACTACATCAAGGTCCGGACTGCGCACAATACCTCCTCTGCTAAAACAATCCTCCAGACAAAATATTGTTGAAGAAGGGAGACGGAGGGTTAGACAGAAGTTGATGGACTGACAACATTGCAGAGTGGACGATGAAAACATCCACAGGGACCCCGGCCTTGGCACTCAGCCTACAGGAGTGGAGGAAACTAGAAAACTGTTCTCCAGGGTGCTGTCCCTATGACTCCCCGCGTAGTTAAGGAAGAAAAAGAAGAAAGACTCCCTCAATGCTTCTGTCTTTACTATATTCATCTCCCGACAAAGACTTCACACACACACACACACACACACACACACACACACACACACACACACACACACACACACACCGTTCCCCTCCCTTCACCGATCCTTAATAACACACACACACACACACACACACACACACACACACACACACACACACACACACACACACACACACACACCACACTATTCCCCCTTCCTCCATCGATTCACCTTTATCAAGGAAACTGGGTGTTCTTATATACCGTACAAAGACACACAGCTACATACCAGGTCTACGGGGAGTAGTCGGCTTTGGAGTTGTTGTTGTCGTCGTTGTTGTCGTTGCTGGAAAAGAAAGAGACGAAAACAGAAAGTGAGTACGAGCGTATCATATTTTTGTCATCTAAAGACCCGCGTCTTCCATTTGCATCCGTGCTAACACACACACACATAAGAAAAAGAGATTGATAAATATTGATAAACACAATGTTACATACACACAGAGAAACATTCTGACTCATACAGACTGTTGCGTACACACAGAGAAACATTCTGACTCATACAGACTGTCACATGCACACAGAGTTTCATTTACACACAGAGAAACATTCTGACTCATACAGACTGTCACATGCACACAGAGATTTCATTTACACACAGAGATACATTCTGACTCATACAGACTGCCGTTACACGGTGGAAAAGACCCACAGAACCACAACCAAAGGAAAGACACTGTTGTCCATTTAACGCGGAAGACTTTCGAGAAGATCATATATATAGTGAGTGTGATTACATAGCTTAAATATTTTTTCCTCTCAAAGTGAAACACAAATAAACCAACAATTACATGACACCTAATAAAGAAAAAAACTTCAAGATGACGTTAAAAACACCCCAGCTCAGTTGATACAATGTTTTATGACAGTTTCGCTCATTAGAGACAATGTTTTATAAAACACAAACCCCATTTGTAAAATTTAAGTAAAATATGTATGCCCTTATACAGGCTTCTGTGTGCATGTATGCATGCGCGCTTGTATTCATGTTACGAACAAACATAGATAAGCGCATGCAGGCATGAACACATCTGCATGCACATGTCATGCCAGCGAATACACAGACATGACAGAGAGAGAGAGAGAGAGAGAGAGAGAGAGAGAGAGAGAGAGAGAGAGAGAGGAGAGAGAGAGAGAGAGAGAAACAGACAAAATTAGAGGTCAGATCACACACACACACACACACACACACACACACACACACACACACACATAATACACACAGGTGCGCGTGAACGCACGCAAGCACGCACAAACTGTTCAACACTAAACTCATTCTACAACCTAGCATCGCTCAAAACGCCAGAAAAAGCTCATGCAGATAATCATAACCAGAATGGCAGAAGTTTTCCGCAATGATTTGTTTCATGTCACGATCCTCTATAAAATTGAAATCATTCCTTGTTTGCGGCCATATACTCCGAGCGTACACATGCGCGCTGGTAGTTTGTATCTACAAGCTTAAAAATTTTTTTTTCCAAAGATAACCAATAATCATTTCAAATTGGGAAACTGTCATGCAATCACAAGAAAATTCCATTCCAGGTGTAGTTATAATTCTAATGGAATTTAACATTGTTAGGGGGGGGGGGGGGGGGGGGGGGGAGTACTGCAATCAATAAAGCATGCAGTCATCTAAAACTAAAAAGTCAACAACGGTATGCCTTCTCGACAATAAGTCTTTTGCACGGCTATAATCATTGTCAACTGGGAAAAGAGGACAAAACCAATATAGATACGGAACGATTGAAGATAGGGGCGGGACGGGGGGGGGGGGGGGGGGGGGGGGGGGGGGGGGAGGGGGGGGGTGAAGAGGAGGGGAAGGGACCCCAGGGAGGCTAGATAAGAGAGGTACCAGCGAAGTAGGGGACCACTAGCAGACATGGGCTAAGGTTTCTCTTTAGATGCTACAGAAAAAAAGCCAGTCTAGCATACGCGCCATAGGATTTCTTTTTAGATGCTCACAGGAAACCAAATTCAGTCTAGCATACGCGGCATCAAGATTTCTTCTTCAACGCTAACAGGAAACAAAGTTCAGACTAGCAGACGCCGGCATAAGGATTCCTCTTAGATGCTCACAGGAAACAAAGTTCAGACTAGCAGACGCGCATGGATTCCTTTTTAAGCTCACAGGAACACGTCCGTCAGTTTGCAAGTGCTGTGCGCCATCCTTGCTGCAGTGCAGCTGATGGCCACATTCGTTTGCTGCACGTGAGACAGTGTTCCTGGCCATTCTGGTCGGCTCTTCTATTCACGGAAGTCGAGAGTACAGTCTCTTGTGACACGTGGCTGTTGTCTGTCTCTTGCCACTGTGAAGTCTGAGCAGGGTAGCAGCTCTTGGCACACGTGGCTTGTTGTCTGACTCTTGGCACGTGACAGGTCTGAGGGGTACAGTTTCCTGCTCTGTACACGTGTCTCTTTGCTGACTTCCTGTCACTGTGACAGGTGAGAGGGATAGCACTTTCCTCAGGTACATGTGTCTCTGTTGTCTGATCTTCCGCACTGTGACAGGTTGGAGAGGCAGCAGCACTCCTGGTGATGGCTGTTTTTATAGACTTCTCCATCATGTACAAACGGTGACGCAGAGGCTTTCACCTAATGAAGTCCTGCTCTCATCTAATCAATTTCGTCACTTCACAACTGCTGAGTTTCTTCAGTTTTACATTCTTGTTTTTGTTACTTATAATGTTCAAACAACTTTGAAGTCTGCACAAAAACCCATCCAGCACAAACTGTTAATGTCAATGTCTTCTAACGTATTTTGCATTCTACTACATGTATATGTGCACGCGTAATGGTACGGAAAAATTTCAACCCTTGTTTTTTTCTGTTTTATTATATTTATCCCCATTTCTTTTGAGAAACTGAGCAAAAATAAATCGACATAAAAAAACTAGTGCTTCTACATGGTAACTGTTCCTGATTTCCATGTAAAATCAGTTTCAAAGAATGCTTATGAAGAAACAGTCCTCTTGTGTTTCCGTCGATATGTGGAAAAGCGTATATAATGTCTATATCAACGCCTAATTTCTGGGAATTCAGAGTGCCAGTGCCGTCGCTGCCCCCACTCCCCTCCAGTTCTCCACACCCCATCCATAGGTCTTTTATAGTAGAGGTCACTCCAAAAGACAGACAGGAAGCATTTATTTTGTGACCTCTTCTTCTAGGCTGGTGATTCCGATGTCAGAATAATTTCGAATATTATCGTATGGTCAGGAAACGGAACACTTGCCAACAGACAAGACTACACACAAGAATACTTCACTTCTGCGGCTGTCCCGCGACCCCTTATAGCAGCGTTTGAGTACAGAAAAATGCATCTACGATCATGCTCACTGAATGTCCTTCAGTTTCTGAGGTCATTGCTATGGACACGTGCCTGCTCAGACATGCAGAGAAACACACACGAATTTCGTATAAGCTGCGAAAATGTCTAAATCGTTCCACTTCGCCAATGATTAGTCACAAAAACAAAACGCACGTACGTCTCTGTTTATCTGTCTATTTTCTCTGTCAGTAAGTTTGTCAGTCTTTCTCTCTTTGTCTGTCTGTCTCTGTTTGTGTCTCTTGCTCGACATTTTTTTTTACTTGTTTTTTTTTTGTATTTAGAATATTAATTCATTTTATGAGTACTGTTTTATCATTTAGACTTTCTTATATCATCGTGTATTAAACTTGAATTAAAAGAATGGGGAAAAAGAAGAAAAAAAAAGGGGAAAAAAGAAAGAGAAAAGCAAGCACGGCTTCAGCTAAGAAAGAAAAAAAAGTAGCTGCAAAACAAACAAACAAACAAACAAACAAAACAAACAAACAAACAAACTTAGGAACACACAATGATGCGCACACGGACATCTCACAAATTTTCTATGAATACTCTCAAAACGTGCAGTTCAACGCTTCATGTCTTATTTTTCACAACACACACACACACACACACACACACACACACACACACACACACACACCACACACACACCCTCACACACACACACAAAGCAAAACAAACAAAACAAACACAAATCAAAACAACAACACTTTCACAATGACAAATCCAACGATACATGCAAACAAAAAAAAAAATGCTCATGATTCGCATGTGCACAAGTGAAATATCTCCAAACGAATTCCATGGCCATTGCATTGTTCATGCATTCGCTATGGCAAGGCCTGATGGATTATCGAAACAAAACAGAAATAGCAGTGTCCACACAGTTTATTTGAAGAAAATCCAAAAGACATGCCCCGATTTATTTGAAATTCTGTCAGAGTATTGGGCTTGTTTTGTCAGTTGTTTAGTTGGTTTGGGCGTTGGTTTAGGCGTTTTGGTTTTGGCGTTGGTTTAGGCGTTGGTTTTGCCGTTGGTTTTGGCGTTGTTGCTTTTGGCTTGATGGTTGTGGGTGATGGTTTAGCTGTAAAGGCATTCATCCAGTTGGACATTAATTCAACAGGACTACTCTTACAGCCCTGCCTCAATGTCTCAGTCAGTTCCTTGGGTACCCTCACAATGCTCGTGCAAAGCTGTCTCCCAAAATTATGTACTATCCTGAGACACCGAAACTGGCATCAGTGATGCATTATACTTGCTGTAAGATCTTACACGGGCTAAGACGTTCAAACGTTCTATCAAAATAAAGAGATGGACATTGCACACACAAACGAAAACATAACTGCAATACGTCACACACCACACACAACACACACACACACACACACCCACACACACACACACACACACACAACACACACACACACACACAAATAACACATAAATATATGTATATATATATAATATACAAAACTAACCTAAGAGAGAGAGAGAGAGAGAGAGAGAGAGAGAGAGAGAGAGAGAGAGAGAGAGAGAGAGAGAGAGAGATGATTATGTGTGTGTACCGAAAGAAAGACAGAGTGAGTACGAATGTACAAATACGGACATTTGAAAGAGGGTAGACGAATAAGCTCAAAGATTCTTTGCACCATTCCCTCAAACAAACGAAAACAAAATCCAAGCATACAAAAAAATTAAGGCATGGGTGATCAAGACATTAAAAGAAAAATAAGACAAATTTCAAATATAAAAATCAAAACGTTTATAAATATCAATACCATGAACATACATACTCATTCCTCTTCCCACACACACACACACCACACACACACACACACACACACACACACACACACACACACAAGAGAGAGAGAGAGAGAGAGAGAGAGAGAGAGAGAGAGAGAGAGAGAGAGAGAGAGAGAGAGAGAGAGAAGAGAGAGAGAGAGATCCGCATGTACGTTCGCATACAACAGAGAAAGAGAGAGAGGGAGAGGGGAGAAAGGGGGGAGGAGGAGCGTGAGACAGAGACAGAGACTGGGACAGATGCACACAGACTTGCAGACTGTTTGACAGGCAGACTAATCAAAACAATAGCTGTCAGACAGACTGAAAGACAGAAACAGTGTATGCGTATTAACTTAAGAATCATATGTATAGAGGTTAGAGGTGTGTGTGTGTGTGTGTGTGTGTGTGTGTGTGTGTGTGTGTGTGTGTGTGTGTGTGTGTCTATCTTGATATATATCTTTAAATATATAACATTTTGAATCACAATACCTTTTCTTGTTACTTTTTACAAAGTCAGGGGTTTCCTTCCATATTATCCTGCCCGGGTAAGTTTGAGATGACATGAAGGAATGTGTTCGTAGAGTGAGCACTAAACTTTTTCTCCACACTTTATTCACATGGTGCTTCTCACGTAGATGGCGAGGTGCATGTCTGTTCATCATGGTTGAATCAACATATGAGACTGAAATGAACATTTGTTTTTGATAGCTAACACGCGAGAAGAACGGCCTATGGAACATAATGAGCTAGAATCCATACATTTTTTTTAAACGGTCTTGAACAATTTGTACTTCTTGAGTCCCGGCAGGCTGGGGCACTGGCAATATTTGATCAAGATGATATGCTAACTGAATGAATTTATGAGTATGTTGGTCAAGGATGTGCTTTTCTTTACTCAGCTGAAATAACATTTAGAGACTACAGTTCGGAGAAGAAACATGAAAAATCCGACAAAGGAAGGGAAGGGGGCAAGAGAGAGAGAGAGAGAGAGAGACAGAAGAGAGAGAGAGAGAGAGAGAGAGAGAGAGAGAGAGAGAGAGAGAGACAGAGCAGAGAGACGAGAGAGAAGAGAGAGAGAGAGAGAGAGAGAAAGAGAGAGAGAAGACAGACAGACAGACGGACACAGAGACAGTCTGAGAGAGATGTGTATGTGTGTACCGAGAGAAAGACTCAGAGAATACACAGACAGACAGACAGATAGACGGACAGAAAAACAGACAGACTGACTAGCAAACAGACAGACGGCCTTCCATGAATAGCACTCAAGCAGTAAAATGGCAACTTGCTGCTCGAATGTTATCCTTGGAAGATCGTCTGTCTGAAAATATACTTACTCGGAGTGGTGGTACGCATTGTAAAGTGATCTGAAAGGGAAAGAAAATAAACGTTTGTTATGTCTACATCTTTCTGTCCATCTATATCCATTTCTCTCTCTCTCTCTCTCTCTCGCTCTCTCCTTTCGTATACACAACATCAAAACACGCACTACCAATGATATCTATCTATCTAGCTAGCGTATGGCGTGCGCATGCGCGCGCGCACGTGTGTTGTGTGTGTGTGTGTGTGTGTGTGTGTGTGTGTGTGTGTGTGTGTGTGTGTTGTGTGTGTGTGTGTGTGTGTGTGCTGTGTATGTGTGTGTGTGTATGTGTGTGTGTGTGTGTGTGTTGTGTGTGTGTGTGTGTGTGTGTTGTGTATATGCATGTGATGTGTGTGTGTGTGTGTGTGTGTGTGTGTGTGTGTGTGTGTGTGTGTGTGTGTGTATACACCATCAAATTCATCCACTTAACGGTCTACACGACCCATGTTCCTACTAAAAAAACAAACGGAACCATTACCTATTCCTGAATTTCAGTCACCTTTTCACGGACTCCCTGATCTTGCTATGCAGAAAGAACAATCTACCCCCAGTTCCTACCCGCCCCTTGTAAGTGGATCTGTCATCCATCCCCTTCATCCCTCCCCATTTCTAAGCCAACCCCACCCCACCCTACTGACCGGGACAGATGGAGGAGAAGATTCGCTCGTGGAGGAAAGAGAGGTCGTCGAAGTTCTTCACCAGGAAGCTGTGACGGCGGGCCGGGGGCGTGGCGAGGGCGTCCAGCTCGCGCGTGTCGGGAAGCCCGATACCCACCGTGTAGATGTAGATGCCCTCGCTGTGAGCCAGGCGGGCCTCCTGGATCGTCCGCTGGCTGTTCACGTTGGACACACCATCTGCAACACAGCAGGGTGGATCTATGTAGGAATGAGTACGACGCAGTGTAAAATACGCTGAAATGAAAATTTGGAAAGGGGGAGGGGGGGGGGGGGGGTGTCAAGTATTAAAAACTGCCATTTCATTATACTCTGTCAAAAGAAAAAAAATATTGTTCCGCTGAACGAAAAAGACAAACAAATGACAAGACAAAACACGATGCGTTTCGACCTCTTTGGTCTTCTTCAGGCAAGACAAAACAACATTCAAGACAAATAAAAACGAAAAACGAACACTCACTCCTGTGCTTAAATTGGGCGCACAGTTTGTCTTCAATGTTGTCTGCCCTGCCTGAAGAAGACCACAGAGGTCCAAACGTCGCGTTTTGTCTTGCCATTTGTTTGTCTCTTTGTTCGGTGGTACAGTCATTTGTTTGTCTCTTTTGTTCGGTGGTACAGTCATTGGTTTGTCTCTTTTGTTCGGTGGTACAGTCATTGTTTGTCTCTTTTGTTCGTGGTACAGTCATTGGTTTGCCTCTTTTGTTCGGTGGTACAGTCATTTGTTTGCCTGTTTTGTTCGGTGGTACAGTCATTTGTTGCCTGTTTTGTTCGGTGGTACAGTCATTGTTTGTCTCTTTTGTTCGGTGGTACAGTCATTGGTTTGCCTCTTTTGTTCGGTGGTACAGTCATTTTTCTTTTAAGTGTGTTTTCAATTTCCGCCTGCAGTCACCTCACTTTGAAATTAAATTTTACTCTCTCATCTTCTGTGTTCCCCCACCCTCACCCCTCTTCCCCAATGGGCATTACTCCCATGTCAATCACTCTGGTTCCCCCTACACAACCAGGTTTATCCTGTCATGGCCCCAGCACCCAGTCAATCATACGTCGTCATGAGGCAACCTTCCACTGGGGTCCCTGCACTGCCGCCGAGTCACTTTACTGGGGCTCAGTTGTACCCGCTCTGATCCACCATAACGCAGGACACCACCTAGTAACTCCCCTATTGACGACAATAATTACATTGCTCTGGAGTCTGCGTGCTTGGGTGTCCGCGTCACCGCGTCGATCCACCAACGGTCCCCAAGAGCTTGCCGATTCTGACGACTTTGACACAATGGCCTCATAATTTGATTCTGTCTATCATGTGCGGAAGACGATGGTGAATTTGAAACAGTGGAGTTCCATTTTGGTCTGATACTACATGACAGGGCTGTGTTTTATTTATTCTACCATATATTCTCGCGTCTTCCGGCCTCGGAAGATAGACACCTGCAATATTAGGCAGAAAATTTTAGCGACTTCCTCTGCAACTTTCTCAGTGAGTAAAACACCATCTCCAAGCCCACAAGCTTGCAACACAAACACTGCATTACAACGGCCGTTCAGCTCTCACAGTGACTGCAGTCTGAGCCTTCGTTATGCCATGCAACGTTATGTGGATGGGTGGGTGGAGGAGGAGCTTTTCAGCTGGTCTTCATTCTCCTTTAAGAGCGTTCAATCCTGTGAAACGAGATGTGGCTGTTTGTTGAGGTTATCAAGACACAAGCCACATATGCCATTGTCTCACCGTAGGAAATGCACTAAGCAAATTTGTTTTTGTTGGTGAGGATGTTTACATCTGTTAACCTCAACAGAATGTTCAACTGGCGAACACGAACATCTCGGCCATCCCAACTTGCGCAAAGAATGTATAATCCCTAGCTCATCATACGACACCCTATCATATCATAAGGGACGGGCTTAGGGGTATTCCGGCAGACTCTGTCCTTAATTGTCACCAACAGATTGTTGCCTCTGTCTGAAGAAATACAAGGTAGGGCACAGTCACACAATCTCAGACCCTCCCCAACATAGAACACAGTATTTCTTCTTCTCCATTCTCGTCCTTTGCACTGAAACAAAACACATTTCTACTTCAGACCATGCTGGGAACCCCGCCCAGAACAGATTCGCTTGATAACATTCTTCTCCCACTGTTCCTTCACCTACCCACCCTTCCCTCCTCTCCCTCCACGCCAACTCCACTCAGCTCACCAGTGATGATGATGGCGGCGTTGGGCACGGTGGGTCGGTCCCCGTTGAAGGGGGTGAACATCTCATCTCGCATCACCCTCAAGGCCTCAGCTGTGTTGGTGGTGCCGAAGTTGTAGGGGATGCGGTCCACCGCGCTGATAATCTGGCGGCTGGTTCTGTAGCGATTCATCTGGAACTGCACCGTCACCTGCAGGAGTGCACAGCGGGTAGGCTGAATTTGGTGGCTCACGTGAATTGGCTCTTGCTGTGGACGTATTGTGTGTGTGTGTGTGTGTGTGTGTGTGTGTGTGTGTGTGTGTGTGTGTGTGTGTGTGTGTGTGGGAAAGGGAGAGAGAGAGAGAGAGAGAGAGAGAGAGAGAGAGAGAGAGAGAGAGAGAAGAGAGAGAGAGAGAGAGAGAGAGGAGCCATAAAAAGTATTCAGTCGCGGAGCCAGCATTCGTGAGCGTCCCCCTCCCCCCTCCAACTTCCTCCCCTTCCACCGGAGGGCGTTTCTATGTCCATCCAATGATAGTACCAAGACTTGGTAATACCATCGACTTCCAAACGAACTCACCAAGGGCACAGACTTGGACAAGAAATCGAAACTGAAGTCACAACGAAAGCAAGGCATGGACAGCCACAGAATGTCCCATGTTTTCATGATGATCGATGGGCAGGAGGATGGTGAAGACAATGCTGTGGAATTCCATTCCAGTCGGGGGCTGCATGACAGGTTTGTGTTCTACGCTTCCTTTGCATAATATATGCCGGCGTCAACAAAGGCCGAAAAACACAGACACATGCAGTGTTTGAAATATTTGACAAACAACTGCGCCACAGCTGCTGGCATTTTGTTGTTGCTGTTGTTGTTGTTGTTGTTGTTGTTGTTTGTTGTTGTTGTTGTTGTTTTCGGTCCAAACTTGGTGACAGCCCTGAAAAGGCCTTGGGCGATAATCATAGAACTATAATCATAGAACTAGAATCAGAACTATAATCATAGAACTATAATCAGAACTATAATCATAGAACTAGAATCAGAACTATAATCATAGAACTAGAATCAGAACTATAATCATAGAACTAGAATCAGAACTAGAATCATAGAACTAGAAATCAGAACTAGAATCATAGAACTAGAATCAGAACTAAATCATAGAACTAGAATCAGAACTATAATCATAGAACTAGAATCAAGAACTAGAATCAGAACTAAATCATAGAACTAGAATCAGAACTATAATCATAGAACTAGAATCAGAACTAGAATCATAGAACTAGAATCAGAACTAGAAGATTCTGTAGTGTGCCAGAGAAGAAACAACACCAACAACAACAACACCTAGTAGATTCTATAGTGTGCCAGAGGCGGAAATCATCATCAACACAACAACAACAACAACAACAACAACAACAACAAACAACAAACAACACAACAACAACGGACGTCATCGCAGAACATTTGAACCAGAGACAAAGGATCTTAATTTCTCAGGAAGCTGATTCGTGCGCTATTTACAATGTAATGATCAATGGTTCTCCCACTCCCCACCCCCACCCCACCCCCTTTCTTTCTTTTTTTTTATACCTCCTTCCCAGTTCTCTGCCTACCCTCCCAGACTCCCCGAGAGGAAAGGAGAGAGCGCGGGCAGGAGTACCCCGGACTGATCCACCTACCTGGGTGCTGAAGACGACGACTCCTACCCGCACGTTGCCAGAGTCCACATCGGCGTAGCGCACGAAGTCCTGGATGAAGCCCAGCACTTTGCGGAAGTTGGCCTCCGTCACGCTGGTGGACGAGTCGATCAGGAACACCAGGTCCGCCCGGGTGTAGGCACAATCTGCCCAGCGGCGTGCAGGAGGGGGAGGGGGAGGGTGGCAGAGAGTGAGAGAGGAGAGAGAGGATGGAGGAGGGTGGGGTGGGAGGCGATACACAATATGAATGAGATGCAGATACGGCTGGTAAGTGTATATACGCACGCAGTTTCACGCTCACGTATTTGCCACAAACACCCCATCTCTCCCTCCTCTCTCCCCTTTCAGTTTCTTCACACGTGTGGCACACACACAGACAGACAGACAGACACACCACACACACACACACACACACACACACACACACACACCACACGCATAAACACACACACACACATATGAATAAACACACACACACACACGCATAAACACACACATATGAATAAACACACACACACGCACGAACACACACACACATAGGCGTATGCGCGCGCACTCACATACACAGGTGGAATACATTACGGTCTTTTTCTTTCGTCGTATTTCGTAATATAATTGTGCGTGTTTATACTGATTGAAATTTCACACACACACACACACACACACACACACACACACACACACTCACAGAGCACACACTCACACACACACACACACACACACACACACACACACACACACACACACCACACACGCTCTCTCTCTCTCTCTCTCTCCTCTCTCTCTCTCTCTCTCTCACCCCAATGATACAAACAGGCATGGACACAAACACACGTTCAAGCATATTGATCTGTAAATATTAACGTCTTCGTACTATGAATTTCAAAGCGAGTTTTCCACGTCACAATTGTACAGATGTTAGGTTGCGTTGGTGGTTTTCTCATCGTTCTCCATCTTACCCCCCCCCCCCCCCCCCCCCCCCCATCCTACATCACCCCTTTTTTTTTGGCAATGTTTGTTGTTTTAATTGTTTCAAGCAAGAATAAAACAAATCAGTATAGACAATTTTCACATCATACAACCCATTCCCACCTCGTCACTCTCCTTCCCCTATGCATTTATTTCAATTATCCCTTGCCAAACACATAAACACACATATCAGAACACGCTTCGTGCACAAACAAGAACGACGGACATAGATACACATATCATTGGATACGTACATACACATGTACAAACCAATACACTCATACTCACGAAACAGATCACTTACAATCATCCAATGGCTTTGGAGGAGTAACCCTGATCTCTTCACCTGCGGAGAATCAGTCCACAGCCAATATATACATACACACACCGAGAGATACGTACCACATAGCGAACTGCTGCTCAGTTCATGCTATCCATACAATTACAACATTTCTATCACCGCAGTTAGTTGGAAAAACACTGATTTAGTTAAGCAGATGTTATGATTATAATGATGTTAAATGTTAAAAAAAAAAACACACCCGATCAAACCGAACAGTTAGTTGCATAGCTTTTGTTATATGCAATTGTTAGAAATCTGCGTTATTTTGGCATTTTAATACATATTTAGCTCACAAAACACACTTCATGAATCAGCATGCAGCAAAGCACAAAAAGCGGTGATGGGACTGACAAAAGCTAATACTGAAATTAACAAACCAAATGGAGAGAGAGAGAGAGAGAGAGAGAGAGAGAGAGAGAGAGAGAGAGAGAGAGAGAGAGAGGAGAGGTGGGGGTGGGGGCGCAAGAATGGGTGGTGGTGCACAAGGCGTGTCTGTGTGGGAGGGGAGAGGTGGGAATACGGTAAGTCATTCCTAAGGTTCCTTATCTCCGTTAAAGAGTGGGCTATTTTTGGTGAGAGAGAAATAGCGTAAGCCACGGTGAACATTTTCCGTGACATTCTTCACATTAACTAGATTATACGCTTCATCCTGCGTGATCATAAAAAAATCCAGAAACAAACAAACAAACAAACAAAAACACAAAAAAACATGTAAGCCACAAGGTTTCTGTGACGTATTTGACTCTCAAACTGAGAAGAGAATTGATCTTATTGATTTTCAATACCAAAAAAAAAAAAATTGTCAGTGGAAAATCTGACAAACTGTTCACACAAACAACAGCGTGGGTGTAAATCATTCATCTCAGACTGCTGTGTGTCCTTGCGATGACACGCAAGTCCTCTCTCGCCGAAAAGGGTTCAAATCGAGCTGTTAAGTTCATCTTCTGAATCACTACCGAGAATGCATTTACAGGTTTTGACTAAGGAATATACAAACTAAAATTTTCTGATTTAGTGCTCAAAGGAAGAGTTAGAACATTTGCAGCATCATGTTTATACTACAACAGAGAGAGGTTCAGGAAAATAAAAATGAAAAAAAAAAAAAAATAGAAGAAAAAAAGGCACACGAAAATCCTTAACTATTATTAATGACAACGGTTGAAAAAATCCCACAGATCGTACTAGGCAGTTCTGCTATCATTGAAAAAATGAGACTGAGCGACAACACCAAAGAATTTCATGAAACAGGTGCACGTACATTGTTACCAAGTCTCAAGCAACTGTTCTGATCCTCTTTTTAAGCAATGATCCTGGCCAGCACATCAGATTTGCTGGGATTCTCTACCTTCGTTAATTTTTTTAACTTATAAACATGCCGACACATTATTCATAATGGAAAAAAAAACTGTGGCGCCGGGTGCTAAAGAACTTGCAGTCTGTTTCGTTTTCTTTCTTCTTTTTTTTCAAACTCATATATGAAATTTACGCATTTCCTATAAAGAGAATCGAACTATAGGTGTTAACCATTTGCTGTGCCCTACTGATGTTCAATGGTCCACTGGTCTGGATGGATGTAGATCCACATGAAATAAAGGATGCAGGTT
This sequence comes from Conus ventricosus, assembly GCA_018398815.1. Lineage (NCBI taxonomy): Eukaryota > Metazoa > Mollusca > Gastropoda > Neogastropoda > Conidae > Conus > Conus ventricosus. Next base: position 28,265,463 of record CM031596.1, on the reverse strand, counting down.
TGTTTTGAAAATGGGTGCTCAGCACGCAGTCATATCACAGATTCATTTGAGTTGAATTTAGTGTATTACTTAATCTTTCGTGTCTTTTTCTACATAGAAATTACAATTCATCAAATGAGTTTGTACTTCCGCGTCTCACGTTAGAAATGCATTGAACTACAACGAAGAGTGGACAAGCAAAAGCCTGGACAGAAAGCGAGTATACCGACGGCTGCATGTTACAGTCCCCACCACGTTCCCACGTGCGAGGGCCGAAAGCAATTGGAAAGGAAACCGCATTGTTGATCCTCAAATGTCCCCTGAGACATGGCAACGAAACAAAACTGACAGACAGACAAGACACATGTTTTTCACCAAACCACAGCAGGTAACCCTGGCCACCACCATGTGGTCCCACAGTGATCGGGGTACACATGTACATACGACAGTGTGAGTAACTTTAGGCAAACACAGCATACACTCTCTGGCACCCAGCAGCTGTCAACAGAGAAAAGAAATGGTTAGATACACACTAAAGACAGAACACCGTAAGAAGGAAAATACGCTTCTCTGAACTCCAGGTTACGCAGAGGAAGAGGCAGAAGGAACAAAACAGTCCAATTAGCGATGTAGGCTTAAGATCACGTATAGTTCCGTCAAGCAGTCAGGGGAATTAGTTATGAAATATAAACAGTGTTAAAAAAACGGTTACGTTATATGTGCTTCAATTTGACGATATCTAATCCACTGTCACCCGGTACCTTCTAAGAAGTTGGTATATTTTCTGTTAAAACATCACAGAATACGTCATTCATCATCAGGTGTGGCAACAAAGTAGGCCCACAAAAATTCCATTCACAATGGCTAAGTATCCGAGAAAGAAAGAAAGAAAAAAAAGAAATCGATCAAGCAGAATTATACGGAAAATTTACAGTACTATGAAATGAATTTAAAAACAAACATATATGAAGCTAAGATATTTTGTAAATTAACTAGATTAAAACAATTTTACCAGGCATATTTCACCACTATTGATATACTGACATGACCTAAAAATGCACATTTGCATACCGAAGGATAGCAGCTGCTGTTACTATTTGATGTGACTAAGCATCGCCCACAGTTGATACAATTTTTTTACGACAACAACAACGACTACAGTTGAATATATGGTTGATAACATGATTCTAAACGTCTCGACAACCTAGAGGTACTGATGACATCCAGACCAAGCATCCTTTGAATATCTTTGGTGACTCCGGATTTGGTCAGATTGCTGGAAAACTAGTCTTACTCTCAGATGGTCAACTCAGTTTTATCTTTAAAAGTGAGTATTTTTAGTTTCATCTTTTGAGAATAAATATCTTCCATAAATGAACTTCAAAGACTGAACAACAGTTCTAATGGGAAACGTTCTGAATCAGATATGAGAAGATTCGATAGACTGAAAATATAAAATGTATTATGAACCTGATAAATTTGACCCACACGTTACAAATGCTATTTGATATAACATTTCTTTCTTCATGGACACAAAACATATTCAGTGGATGCTCATGGCAAGATAAGCTATAACACCCAACCTACATGTTGATGATTACAAGTACAGTATGGTATCATACCTGTGCAAAAAGAAGCAAAGACCTGATCTCTGAGAGACCTGAGTTCACTGAACTCCTGCACAGCAAAGCGGTTCTCGTCCACTGGCTTGCTGGCAATGCCGTCCAACTCGGTGGTGTCAGTCAGTCCGATACCAATGGCGTAGATGTGGATTCCTTCCTCTCGGGCTTCCTCTGCTTCAGGAATGGTTCTGCGTGAATTGATGTTGGACACCCCGTCTGTCACCACGATGGCGATGTTGGGAACATTCCCACGGTCACCGTTAACTGGGATAAACATTTCGGCCCTCATAGTCTTGAGAGCGTCAGCCGTGTTGGTACTGCCGTAACGGTAAGGGATGTTGTCCACAGCATTAAATACGTCTGCCTTGGTGGCGTATCTGTTCAGATGGAACTCGATGGTGTCGGCTGTGCTGTAGGTGACCACACCTACACGGATATTTCCATTGTCGATGTCAGCTTTGTAGAGGAAGTCCTTGATGAAGTCTTTCATTAGTTCGAAGTTGACTCTTGTCACACTGGTGGAGGAGTCCAGCACAAACACCAGGTCCACTTTGGCGGCAGCACAATCTGCAAGTGTGGATCACATCAGGTTGAAATCTCCATTTCATACCAGAAACACTCAAAACCCTGTGAAATAAGTGGGGGAAACAGACCACGATGTAAACAATGTCACAGGTCAAATGAAATAAAAGAGCAATCTTGGTGTATCCGTCACCTTGTGTGAGCAGGGAGGGAGGAGAGGGTAAAGATGGGGTCATCTGCCTCAGTACAGGCAAAGTATTAGAGAAAAATAACGGTTTTGGGTTGATACTTACCGATTTTTTTAAAACTCTATACTCTCTCCCCCCCTCTCTCTCTCATTATCTACAATGATGGGAATAGATTGTGCATTATCGCGTGTTTATGTGTTGGCAATGTGCACACGTTAACATGCAACATACACGCGTGCGTATGTGCATCCGTGTGTGTGTGTGTGTGTGTGTGTGTGTGTGTGTGTGTGTGTGTGTGTGTGTGTGTTGTGTGTGTGTGTGTGTGTGTGTGCGTGCGTGCGTGCGTGCGTGCGTGCGTGCGTGCGTGCGTGCGTGCGTGTGGTGTGTGTTGTGGTGTGTGTGTGTGTGTGTGTGTGTGTTAGTGAGTGAGAGAGAAAGAGAGTGAGAGAGAGACAGACAGACAGAGACAGAGTCAGAGGGACAGAGATGCAGACATAGATGCAAAGAGGGTTTTTTTCCTCCATTTTTCCTCAAGAGCCACGGGTAGCAAAAGGCCACGCACCTAATCAATCCCCTTTCCATGAGAATGAAATCATGGGTTGAAGGCTTTTCTGCTGTCTGTAGTATGCATCTTAACCATCACTGCCTGTTGCGAACCTCAGGCTGCGGTTAGTTGTGGGCGGAGTGAAGAGAAAAGAGGGGAGGTGTTCAAGATAGGAACAGGCTTGACAGGCCAGATGACATTGCGAGGAGGAAGACACACACTGGAGATTGCCGCTTGCTATGCACAATACGAACGGATTTTGTAACAGTCTGTTATGGAGATGCGTCAGATTGGTTTCAGGTAACGAGTAAATAAGAACGCGTCGTGCTCCGAGTATTAAAGCAACATCTGACTGTGAAACGTGCACCCAAAAATCACAGTGTAGATGTATACATCTGTATGTACGCACCTAACCAATTTTTAACCTTGCTTATGGTTATCTAGGTGGGTTAAGATTCTCTTATGACAGTGTTCACCTAATACAGTGCTCACTTGTCTAGGTAGGCATAAATGTGATTATTTGACACGTCAGATACTTACATTTATATTTTACATGATGATTTGACACAACGTCAAATACTTACCTCTGTATTTTACTTATCTGGGTAAGAAAAGTTGTGATGATTTGACACAACATCAAACACTTACATCTGTATTTTACTTATCTAAGTAAGAATAAATGTGGACATTTGACACAACGTCAAATACTTGCATTCATGCCTACCAAGATAAGTCAGCATCATCTTTTACAGTATGCAATTGATAAAAGCAAACTATTGTAAAATGACACAGCCTCGTCACACGACATCTATATAACAACTCGATGAGATTTTATTCACAATGCGAATCGCTTTGTCTCGGTACAGTACTAGGTAAAACAGCCGGCAAGACACTCACCTGGTTTCGGAGGCAGGGTAACGGGAGGCAGGGTGGGCACTGCACACAGTAAAGAACGCTTTCACTGACATCCTCTTCATAGACAACTGTAGCCTGCTTTCAAAACACGTCATGTCAGCATGTTAAAGAGAAAAAGTTTGTCTGTGTTACTTTTTAGGCCATCATTTTCATTTAAAAACTCAAACTCGATCGATTTATTTCTGGAAATAATTTGCTTTTCATGAGGCACTGCAGATTTTGTTGATATACATAAATTACCTCAGTGAAGACATCGGTAACTAGACAGCGAAGATATATGCTATTCAGCATGCAAAGAAACACAACATGGTGCATAGGAGTAGGTCTATGCACTATGAAAAAACAACATGGTGCATAGGAGTAGGTCTATGCACAATGAAACACAACATGGTGCATAGGAGTAGGTCTATGCACTATGAAACACAACTGGTGCATAGGAGTAGGTCTATGCACTATGAAACACAACATGGTGCATAGGAGTAGGTCTAACACTATGACACACAACATGGTGCATAGGAGTAGGTCTATGCACTATGAAACACAACATGGTGCATAGGAGTAGGTCTATGCACTATGAAACACAACATGGTGCATAGGAGTAGGTCTATGCACTATGAAACACAACATGGAGCATAGGAGTAGGTCTATGCACTATGAAACACAACAGGGAGCATAGGAGTAGGTCTATGCACTATGAAACACAACATGGTGCATAGGAGTAGGTCTATGCACTATGAAACACAACATGGAGCATAGGAGTAGGTCTATGCACTATGAAACACAACATGGAGCATAGGAGTAGGTCTATGCACTATGAAACAACATGGTGATAGGAGTAGGTCTATGCACTATGAAACACAACATGGTGCATAGGAGTAGGTCTATGCACTATGAAACAAAGTACAGATGTTGCTAATCTATGAACAGTGGGCACGTTCTGATAAATACCTTTTGGTTTGTTTGGTAGCCTGGAGAGAAAGCACACAATGGATTAAAGAAACAGAGTAAGCAGAGAAACACACACACTTACACACACTTACACACACACACACACACACACACACACACACACACACACACCACACACACACACACACATACATGCGCGCGAGCGCATGCGCGCGAACGCATACACACACACAAATACACACACACATACATACACGCATGTGCGCTAAGCAGAGAAACACAAACACGCATACACACACACACACACACACACACACACACACACACACCATGCACGCACGCGTATGTACATACACATATACATTGAGACAGACCGACAAACAGACAGACAAGCAGACAGACAGACAGACAGAGACAGAGACAGAAAGACAGACACAGGCCTCGGGATAGACAGGGAAAGAAAAAGTAAGCACTGATATATCTGACTATGTCACTGAGAAAAAAAAACTAATGATGAATAGGTATAGCTGAAATCATACCTAACACCTTCATGCTGGAGTTCCCGCCTACCTGTCATACGTATCTCCTCATCACTAGTGGCTGAGAAACTGACCATTGCAGCCTTTTCAGTCGAGAGCCTTGTCCAGCTCTTCAAGCACTTCAGTTAACCATTCTCTCTCTGATTTAAAAACATTCAATGCCTTAATGCGCTTGAACAAAGCTGTTTGCAGCGCCTGCTTTGACAAAGCTCAACATCCAAGAAGAGACAGATCGAGGGTGAAATGAACGTAATCTCAGTCCAGAACTGAGAGTCGCGCATAAACGTGTGCATGGTTATTTGCCACAAGCAAGACACAGACATTGCAGAGAAGGAGAAGCCTGTATGGTGTACACAGGCATGATTTATTTACCCATCAAATCTTATAGGCTGACATGTACCCAAGAATAATTTAATCAAGAGAAATAAATCATCTAATCAAAAGAAATGCATTATTTAATTAGTCAAAAGAACTTTTGTCCCATCTCATCTTTTGCGCCACTCCCAATGGCATTGCCCCATGCGACTCATTCCGGCTCCCCGTCCAAAGTCACACCTTGCATGTGACGTAGCCGGCAATCCACGGGGACAGTGAATGTCAATCCATCGTGAGACAACCCACCAAGTCACTTCGGAGCTGGTCAGTGCTGCCTGTTCTGGCCAACATACCCAGAACATATCCACTGGTGATCATGTTTAGTCGTTGAGCCAGCGCCAGTGAGCGTCTCCTTTCGGAGGGCGCAGTCACTCCGTCCGGACAACGACAGTCCCCAGAATTGGACATCAGAGACCTCCGCATGAACTCACAAATGGTGTGACGAAATCGAAACTGAGGTCACCAAGACAGTAAGGAATGAAAGGTCGCAGTATTTGAGACCTTTTTTGTCAATGCTAATCGATGAGATGGTGATAGAGATGGCTATCAAATGCTAATCGATGAGGATGGTGATAATGAAGATGATGCTATGGAGTTTCTGTCTGGTGTGAGACTGCACGAAGGGTTATGTCATGCGTATTTCCTCAAATTATTCAAGCGTCAGCCAGGCCCGAGAGACAGAGAAACCCGCAGTGTTGTCTTGAACATTTGAACAAAACTCTCAAAGTCCATTCATTAAGTAAATTAAACGGAATTGTGTTGGTGCAGTTTTCCCAATGAACCCATAGTAAAATCAACGCTATTCATGGGTCGAAAAATCCCTCAAATATAAACAGCTCTGATGGGAATTGAACCAACACCTGCCAGTCAGAGGTCCGTGATTTGGGCCACTGCTCCAGGGCAGCTGGTTTAATCAAAAGAACTTGTAAGATGTTATCTTTTCGGGTATAAAAAATGATTGACATCTCATTAAAACTATTAGAATTTGTAACATTTAACATCAAATAAAAATATTAAAAAGTATGTACATACAGATTACAGACAGATTAAAAAGACTCACAAAATCAAATTTGTATACACTTATGATGAAAAACAACTCACTTGGACAAAAAGCAGAGAAGACTTGATCTCTGAGAGACCTGAGTTCACTGAACTCCTGCACAGCAAAGCGGTTCTGCTCCACTGGCTTGCTGGCAATGCCGTCCAACTCGGTGGTGTCGTCAGTCCGATACCAATGGCGTAGATGTGGATTCCTTCTTCTCGGGCCACTCCGCTTCAGGAATAGTTCTGCGTGAATTGATGTTGGACACCCCGTCTGTCACCACGATGGCGATGTTGGGAACGTCGTAACGGTCACCGTTAATAGGGATAAACATTTCGGCCCTCATAGTCTTGAGAGCGTCAGCTGTGTTGGTACTGCCGTAACGGTAAGGGATGTTGTCCACAGCATCAAATACGTCTGCCTTGGTGGCGTATCTGTTCAGGTGAAACTCGATGACGTCTTCAGAGCTGTACGTGACGACACCCACACGGACGTTGCCTCTGTCGATGTCAGCAATGTAGAGGAAGTCCTTGACGAAGTCTTTCATCAGCTGGAAGTTGGGTTCTGTCACACTGGTGGAGGCGTCCAGCACAAACACCAGGTCTATCTCCGCTTCATCGCAACCTGAAGAGGGTTAGAGTTGATTCAATAAGGTATGCAAGATATATTGAAGACGACTACTAATGAACAACATTTATTAGAGACCCAATCACATTGCAGTCTTCCACTGGTGGCCCTGTGACGACCTGACATGTGAGTCTGAGACACTGACGGAATAATCAAACAAAGGCAACAAGCGAACCAATGGTAGTGGAAGGGAAGGTAAGAGTAGTGCGGATCAAAATTACAACATAAACGTTTAACAGCAAGGGTTTGAATGCTAAAAAAACAGAACATATCCCTAAAACCTGTTAGATGTTCCAAACATGAAGCAATCATGAAACTTAGTGTGCACTGAAATTCTACAATTTTTATCAACATTTAAAATGTTGCAGTTTGTTGTGTGTTAGCTTTTCATCATTCGCATTTCCTGAGAAAGAAAACAGCTACAAAAGAATATCGTAAATGGTATCTCTTACACAACATTGCATGAACATTGAACTGTATACTAAATGTCTGTTTTCATCCATTATAGCATAGAACAAACCTTTGACGACTGGAGGCAGAGTGATGGGACGCTGAGTCGTCACTGAAAACAAAAATTGAGAAAGAATGATTTAATCTCCACATGCTGGGTATCAAAACAACAAAAACTACCCGAATGAAGCAGAGTGAAAGTATTTCAAACCAATTTATGCTTATTTGAACTTCAGGAATCAGAGAAGCCTTCTACTGGTAAACAATAACAATAACCATAGCATCAGATCTCAAGATAGTGAATACTTTACATAAGTCATCTCTCCATTTGAATTTCAGGAATCAAAGAAGCCTTCTACTGGAAAACGGAACTGTAACATCAGATCTCGAGATAGTGAATACTTTGCATAATTCATTTCCCTTTTTTGAATGCTCTATGTTATTCGTTTCATTCTACAAGAAACCTGCCATCTGATCAAACGTGTGGTGAAGTCGTTCCGTAATCTATCTAAGTCTGGTTACAAATCTTACAATGAGTTTATTGGCAACCTCACACATAATCTATATAGTGAATGAAATTATACTGACGATCAACCAAGTTCATAAAATGCAACCAGAAGATAGACTGACATTAACGATGTAATCAAGCAGATAAAACATTATATTCACTTAGTAATAGGAATGCGAGCCAGATTTTGCGTGCGCGAGCCCTACCCCCCCCCCCCCCCCCCATTCCCCAACACACGCATACAAACGCGTGCGCACACTTGTGTAAAAAGCTGTAAGACGTTATTCACAAAAACGACAGAAAACTGGCCTTCCATCACATTCGCATGAATGCACCACACTTATTAAAAGCCTCATGTGAATAAATCTGAACACATACTTGGACAGAAAGCAGCGAAGACTTGATCTCTGAGAGACCTGAGTTCACTGAACTCCTGCACAGCAAAGCGGTTCTGTTCCACCGGCTTGCTGGCAATGCCGTCCAACTCGGTGGTGTCAGTCAGTCCGATACCAATGGCGTAGATGTGGATGCCTGCTCCTCGGGCCTCCTCTGCTTCAGGAATGGTTCTGCGCCCGTTGATGTTGGACACCCCGTCTGTCACCACGATGGCGATGTTGGGAACATACTCGCGGTCCCCGTTAACTGGAGTAAACATGTCGGTCCTCATGGTGTTGAGGGCGTCAGCTGTGTTGGTACTGCCGTAACGGTAAGGGATGTTGTCCACAGCATTAAATACTTCTGCCTTGCTTCTATACCTGTTCATGTAAAATTCAACATTGTCCTCCGTGCTGTAGGTGATAACACCGACACGGACGTTGCCACTGTCAATGTCAGCGATGAAGAGGAAGTCCTTGATGAAGTCTTTCATCAGCTGGAAGTTGGGTTCTGTCACACTGGTGGAGGAGTCCAGCACAAACACCAGGTCAATCTCTGCCTTGTCACATCCTGCATAACATCAGAACTGATAGAGAGGCGATTGGTATGTGTGTGTGTTGTGTGTGTGTGTGTGTGTGTGTGTGTGTGTGTGTGTGTGGTGTGTGTGTGTGTGGTTGTTTTTGCGTGTGTGCGTGTTTATTTGAATATGAAAAGAACCACAGGTAAGTGCCGATAATGCTTTTACGAATGTATAAATTCTAGTCTAAAAACGAAATACAAATATTCAATAAATATACACTGTGTGTGTGTGTGTGTGTGTGTGTGTGTGTGTGTGGTGCGTGCGTGCGTGCGTGCGTGCGTGCGTGCGGTGCGTGCGTGCGTGCGTGCGTGCGTGGTGTGTGTGTGTGGTGTGTGTGTGTGTGTGTGTGTGAGCCGGTCCAACATATTGCTTTTTATCAAACGAATAGCTCTTCATCAAGGTTCGGAAGGTTTTTTGACGGGAGCAAATCCACAGGGTTAGCCTGCGACATGAGTCACCGTTGAGTGTGGGGATGACACCCAGCCTGACTGATAGTCAGACGAGGGAGCAGTCAGATATGCGACAACACCAGCTAGCTGTGTCGGTCACACGATCTCTTCAGCGCCTGGATCATGATGCTGACCCGACTGTAACGATTTTACGGTGTGGTATACAGGTAGCAACAACTTTGCATGAAAAAAGGAGCAAGATCAATGTCAACGAAACAATTCAGAATAAAAGTGCTTGAACCAATGTCAATGTGAATTTTGAACCAAAAAGAAATTAAAAAGAAATAGTACACCAAAAATCCATCACATTTTCTCAAAGGAACGTTTAGGTTATGTGTAAGCGCGCTTTCTGTTTAAGAGGCAAAACGGGACTCTTTTCTCATACATCTTGCTGTGTCTTCTTTATTTTTGTGGCTCGTTTTATGCAACACCTGGTAAAGTCTAGAACATGCTGACATTTTGCTGATCAGTATACCATCCGTATTTTATACCATTTATCTTTTTCTGTCTGTCTAGGTACAAAAGGCGTTGACAAACCTTTGACAACTGGCGGCAGGGTGATTGGCGGCAACGTCGTCACTGAAAACAAAAAGTCAGAAGACATAACGTAAGTCAGCTTGTGTTTTTAAATGAACACACACACACACACACACACACACACACACACACACACACACACACACAAAGACACACACACACACACACACTCACGTCACGCACGCACACACTTGCACACACACGCACACAACACACACGCACGCACGCACGCACGCACACACACTTATACATAAATGAAAAAAGAGGGCGTTGGAATATAAGGATAAAATCCTTCACAAGCAGCATCTGGGGACCGTTATTATCGGTCGTGAAAACAGACCCTTCCATGTCCCCTGTCAGGAGGTCTTTCGCCTGCAGATTCGGACCTCTCAGTGGGACACGTCTGATAGTGTTAGTCCTTCCTCGGTATCCTCAAATGGAGATAGGGCATCTATAATTCTGTGGTATCCTCATCATCCAGGATTCAAACCCAGAATCCAGCGGTACCCCAAAGCAGCCAGAGAAGGGTAAAATGAGAAGCACTGTCAGAAAATACATCGCCTTAAAACTGAAATCGTAAAATTGTACTCCACGTGGGGGGTGGGGATGGGAGTGGGGGTGGTGGGTGGGTGGGTGGTGGGGGGTTGGGGGGAAGTGGAATGACAAAAGTGGGTTTAAGTGGTCGAAAGAAGGAGAAAAGTTGGCTTCAGCTGACTCGCTCCTCCAAACTCATTTCCTCCACTTCAGTTCCCCGTGCAGCAAAACTCAACAGGCACCCAAGTGATCCTCCAGCAACTGTCGGACTTTTTTGTCCTCTGTTTATGGCCTCGGTGTCGAAGCACACAGTGTCCTGATTTGGGTTCTATTCAACACTTCATCTGGAGACTAAAGACATGGAGGTCTATAAATGTTCAGAGGTGACAGGGTAGGCGATATTTTTTGCTGACATGCCCATGCAGTCAATCACCGATATATTTCAATTATTTAAGTACTATATGATGAAGAATCAGGAAGACAGAATTTATTGTCGTCTGCCATTCTGCCATCGGGTGGGCAGAGCTAGACAACCAATGTGCTCCATTCTGATTTACAAATTGCCTTTTGACTCTGCACAGCACTTTGCACGATCCATAATGAAGTCCATGTCATAAACAACGACTTAGAGTGGTTGTTTCACAAAGCGATGTCTGTGGCTGTCGTATGGATTGTTCAATTTTGGCAAAATTACTATTACTCTCTGGCAGATGACTGAAAAAAAGCTCTTGCCTGACAGGCAGATCGTAGCATTCACTACAGTCACAAGCAACTGCCTGTTCAAGACAGTTGGGAATTTTCTTCAATTAAGCATTTACATCATTTCCAAAAGCCGTAAAACCTTACAGGTCTGATCATTTATCAACTTTCTCCTGTCTGAAAAAACAACAACCAGCCTACTACTTCATAACTACTTAAATATCACCAACTCAACAAATCATTCATTAAAAGATTAAAAATCTCTCTCTCTCTCTCTCTCTCTCTTCTCTCTCTCCTCTCTCTCTCTCTCTCTCATATATATATATATATATATATATATAATATTAAAACTATCTAAACATATATACCTACTTGGACAGAAAGCAGCGAAGACTTGATCTCTGAGAGACCTGAGTTCACTGAACTCCTGCACAGCAAAGCGGTTCTGCTCCACTGGCTTGCTGGCAATGCCGTCCAACTCGGTGGTGTCAGTCAGTCCGATACCAATGGCGTAGATGTGGATGCCTGCTCCTCGGGCCTCCTCTGCTTCAGGAATGGTTCTGCGCCCGTTGATGTTGGACACCCCGTCTGTCACCACGATGGCGATGTTGGGAACGTTGTTACGGTCACCGTTGACTCGACTGAACATTTCCGTCCTCATGGTGTTGAGGGCGTCAGCTGTGTTGGTACTGCCGTAACGGTAAGGGATGTTGTCCACAGCATTAAATACGTCTGCCTTGGTGGCATATCTGTTAAGGTGGAACTCAACGTAGTCCTCCGTGCTGTAAGTGACCACACCCACACGGACGTTACCGTTGTCGATGTCAGCAATGAAGAGGAAGTCCTTGATGAAGTCTTTCATCAGCTGGAAGTTGGGTTCCGTCACACTGGTGGAGGAGTCCAGCACAAACACCAGGTCCACCTCTGCTTCGTCACATCCTGCATGACACCAGTACAAGCAACTCTAACAATTCATTCTTTTGGATATGGAATATTTCGCAAATTCATCCCGCTCACTAACCTTCACTTAATAGCAATGTCATTTTGTCACCTTAATGTAGAAAAGATAAAGAACTGAGTGTGATTAAAGTGATTAAAAACATCCTGACAGCCTGTTTACAATACTAATGACATTTGTAATTCTCTCCTAAGCATTTTGTTGCAATTATAATACAATAGATCAGCGCCTTACATCAACTCAAGGTGTAAGCCTGCGACAGCATTGAACACTAGACTGAAGCTTGTGGACACATGCTATTTTATATTAACTGATAGTGCGAGCATGAAGCAATATTGGACACATTATCTAAGCTACTTAGAGACATGACACAATCGCCATAATGTGTCTAATGTTGCACTTCTGTTTTGTGCTAAGAGGACACCATATGCTTGTTATTTGCATTCTGGTCAAACTGAATGCTTGGTGTCTTTATCTCAATTATTGCTATGGCATATTAACTACGTACCTTTAATGACTGGAGGCAAAGTAATTGGCGGCAGGGTAGTCTCTGAAAACAGAAATATTGTAATATATGTTTTCCATGAAACAAATAGTCTCAAAAAATGAAACGCAGAGCATAGTATAACAATATCATATGATTATATCTGACAGATGCTACACAGAGGTAGTGGCTTCTAAAATATTAGCTTTGAGATTATAAGAAAAGACTCAAGGTATGAAAGTGGCATTTTACACACACACACACACACACGCACACGCACGCACACACACCACACACACACACACGCACGCACACGCACGCACACACACACACACACACACACACACACACACACACACACACACACACACACACACACACACACGGATTGATAATTGAGATAGTTGAATAAACAGACAGACAGACAGACAGACAGATAGATAGATTGATATATACAGATAAACAGAAATATAGATATCTCTTAAACAATGATGTCACTAACAATACTCTTATTACGTCGAAAAGACGTACAGAAGAAACCTAATTCATAAACTTCCAACCACTGCAAACGAAAGGATTCTAAAGATGGTTTTGCCTTCGAATTTGATATAAAACCTGCTCACTGACCTATATGAATTAAAGTCTATAATGATATGCTACACAAAATCAAGAACATCAAAATATACTGTATGTTCACATTTCATACAAATTAATGACATAAGAAATGTGTAAGACGACACGTACGCGGACAGAAAGCAGCGAAGACTTGATCTCTGAGAGACCTGAGTTCACTGAACTCCTGCACAGCAAAGCGGTTCTGCTCCACTGGCTTGCTGGCAATGCCGTCCAACTCGGTGGTGTCAGTCAGTCCGATACCAATGGCGTAGATGTGGATGCCTGCTCCTCGGGCCTCCTCTGCTTCAGGAATGGTTCTGCGTGAATTGATGTTGGACACCCCGTCTGTCACCACGATGGCGATGTTGGGAACGTTGTTACGGTCACCGTTGAATCGGCTGAACATTTCCGTCCTCATGGTGTTGAGGGCATCAGCTGTGTTGGTACTGCCGTAACGGTAAGGGATGTTGTCCACCGCATCAAACACTTCCACCTTGCTGGTATATCTGTTCAGGTGGAATTCAATGGTGTCCTCTGAGCTGTATGTCACAACACCTACACGGACATTACCGTTGTCGATGTCAGCAATGAAGAGGAAGTCTTTGACAAAGTCTTTCATCAGCTGGAAGTTGGGTTCTGTCACACTGGTGGAGGCATCCAGCACAAACACCAGGTCAATCTCTGCCTTGTCACATCCTGAACAATACCAGTACACACGACTTGAACTATTGTTTTTTGTTTCTGGTTTGGTTTGGTTCTTTTTAAGGTGTCATCGCTATGCAAACGTATACAACTTGTAAGTCTCTATCTAAATATTATAGCACTGTTTCATTTACATCCAAAAAAGCAAGGAACTGAGCGAGACTTAAAAGGCACTGGACAACTTATTCACGATTCTAAAACCTATATTCTGAACTGATGTTTTTTTACTGCCATTGTAAACTGAGTTCCATCTCCCTTGAATACCGAATTCCATCATGATAATAATGAATAATGAAAGATGCCAATGCTTTTTACTTGATCACTGTATGCGTGTGAACATTGAACACACGATTTTCGCTATTTGGACACACACAAACTGCCGAAATCTGTGCAATGTTGCACTTGTTTTGATTTGAGAGGGCATGGCACATTAACTACATACCTGATATGACGGGAGGTAAGGTAACTGGTGGCAAGGTAGTCTCTGGAAACAGAAATTTTGTAATGTATATGTCCCTTGAAACCAACAGTGTGAATAATGAGGCACTGAGCATCAGTATGGACACATTATACGCTTGTGTTTTTTTTAACAGATTTTAGACGTGTGTATGAGTTTCAAAATTATCAACTCTAAAATTAAACGAAAAGACTTGAGGTAAAAATAGCATATAGCGTACACATCTCTCTCTCTCTCTCTCTCTCTCGCTCTCTCGCTCTCCTCTCTTTTATCATATATATATATTATATTTACTATATCTTTATATATATATATATATATATATATATATATATATATATATATATAAAATCAGAGTTAAAAAGCCACTCAGAACGCCAACAGTGCTCAACCACGTAGGGAGCGACATACCAGTCTAAATAGGATATATATATATATATCAACAAAGAAGTCATGCACGACATTCTACACGGGACAAAACTACGTACCATGGAAACTTAGCCTTTAAACTTGCGACCGGCATGATTCACAACATGTTCTATGTTTGAATCCAATGCCCAAACCTGCTCCTTCAGCTAAATGTATCAGAGTGTGTAATACTGTGCCCATGTAAAAGGAGGAATCTTTTTGAAACAAAAGAAAAAGATCTAGGAATTATCACTTCTTCAAAGTCAGTGCAAATGAATGATATAAAGTATATATACGACGATACATACGAGGACAGAAAGCAGCGAAGACTTGATCTCTGAGAGACCTGAGTTCACTGAACTCCTGCACAGCAAAGCGGTTCTGCTCCACTGGCTTGCTGGCAATGCCGTCCAACTCGGTGGTGTCAGTCAGTCCGATACCAATGGCGTAGATGTGGATGCCTGCTCCTCGGGCCTCCTCTGCTTCAGGAATAGTTCTGCGCCCGTTGATGTTGGACACCCCGTCTGTCACCACGATGGCGATGTTGGGAACGTTGTTACGGTCACCGTTGACTCGACTGAACATTTCGGTCCTCATGGTGTTGAGAGCGTCAGCTGTGTTGGTACTGCCGTAACGGTAAGGGATGTTGTCCACAGCATTAAATACGTCTGCCTTGGTGGCATATCTGTTAAGGTGGAACTCAACGTAGTCCTCCGTGCTGTAAGTGACCACACCCACACGGACGTTACCGTTGTCGATGTCAGCAATGAAGAGGAAGTCCTTGATGAAGTCTTTCATCAGCTGGAAGTTGGGTTCCGTCACACTGGTGGAGGAGTCCAGCACAAACACCAAGTCCACCTCTGCTTCGTCACATCCTGCATGACACCAGTACAAGCAACTCTAACAATTATTCTTTTGGATATGGAATATTTCGCAAATTCATCCCGCTCACTAACCTTCACTTAATAGCAATGTCATTTTGTCACCTTAATGTAGAAAAGATAAAGAACTGAGTGTGATTAAAGTGATTAAAAACATCCTGACAGCCTGTTTACAATACTAATGACATTTGTAATTCTCTCCTAAGCATTTTGTTACAATTATAATACAATAGATCACGCCTTACATCAACTCAAGGTGTAAGCCTGCGACAGCATTGAACACTAGACTGAAGCTTGTAGGACACATGCTATTTTATATTAACTGATAGTGCGAGCATGAAGCAATATTGGACACATTATCTAAGCTACTTAGAGACATGACACAATCGCCATAATGTGTCTAATGTTGCACTTCTGTTTTGTGCTAAGAGGACACCATATGCTTGTTATTTGCATTCTGGTCAAACTGAATGCTTGGTGTCTTTAACTCAATTATTGCTATGGCATATTAACTACGTACCTTTAATGACTGGAGGCAAAGTAATTGGCGGCAGGGTAGTC
The DNA here is from genome assembly GCA_018398815.1 of Conus ventricosus. NCBI lineage: Eukaryota > Metazoa > Mollusca > Gastropoda > Neogastropoda > Conidae > Conus > Conus ventricosus. The sequence continues at coordinate 28,249,003 of CM031596.1, read as the reverse complement.
TCTGAAAACAGAAATATTGTAATATATGTTTTCCATGAAACAAATAGTCTCAAAAAATGAAACGCAGAGCATAGTATAACAATATCATATGATTACATCTGACAGATGTTACACAGAGGTAGTGGCTTCTAAAATATTAGCTTTGAGATTATAAGAAAAGACTCAAGGTCTGAAAGTGGCATTTTACACACACACACACACACACACACACACACACACACACACACACACACACACACACACACACGCACACGCACGCACACACACAAAACACACACACACACACACACACACACACACACACACACACACACACACACACACACACCACACGGATTGATAATTGAGATAGTTGAATAAACAGACAGACAGATAGATGGACAGACAGACAGATAGATAGATAGATTGATAATACAGATAAACAGAAATATAGATATACTTAAACAATGATATCACTCACAATACTCTTATACGTCGAAAAAACGACAGAGAAACCAATATATAAACTCAACACTGAACAACGACAGGATTCTAAAGAGGTTTGCTTCATTGAAAATATACTCTAGACTTATAATAAAGTCTATAAGGTATGACAGTTAGCATTTCCCACATTCGAGACACTATTAAGGCCGAACAAACAAGTCTTACACATTCATCCAACACTTTGTGTGAGCCAGCAGCGTAATTTCAACTGTCTACAGTTAACTAGGACAAATAATCCCAACAGAGACTCATTTGCACAATTGTGTGGTGTTTGTCATTTTAATCCCTGACCACTTGACAACTTCAGCCGTATCACACTACTACAGAAAGATTATAACTGTGAGTTGGTAATAAAAGAATGTCGAATTGGACTATCAGCATCAAAGAAGATATATATACATTAATCATGAAATACTAATATCAACTAACACCCACTGTAATGCCGCTCACAATCTAACCATTTGCCAGACGCTTTACAAGAGACATTCATCGCCAATCAGCGTTACTTGCGTGGGAGCAGCTGCAAACAAACACCTTCCTGATACATTACGGCTTTGCCTTCTGAACTTGGTGACTTAAACCTCCCTTACTCTCAAAATAAGGTTCTCTGAACAGCTGTATGCCACACAAAATCAAGAACATCAAAAAATACGTATGTTCACATTTCATACAAATTAATGACATAAGAAATGTGTAAGACGACACGTACTTGGACAGAAAGCAGCGAAGACTTGATCTCTGAGAGACCTGAGTTCACTGAACTCCTGCACAGCAAAGCGGTTCTGCTCCACTGGCTTGCTGGCAATGCCGTCCAACTCGGTGGTGTCAGTCAGTCCGATACCAATGGCGTAGATGTGGATGCCTGCTCCTCGGGCCTCCTCTGCTTCAGGAATGGTTCTGCGTGAATTGATGTTGGACACCCCGTCTGTCACCACGATGGCGATGTTGGGAACGTTGTTACGGTCACCGTTGAATCGGCTGAACATTTCCGTCCTCATGGTGTTGAGGGCATCAGCTGTGTTGGTACTGCCGTAACGGTAAGGGATGTTGTCCACCGCATCAAACACTTCCACCTTGCTGGTATATCTGTTCAGGTGGAATTCTATGGTGTCCTCTGAGCTGTATGTCACAACACCTACACGGACATTACCGTTGTCGATGTCAGCAATGAAGAGGAAGTCTTTGACAAAGTCTTTCATCAGCTGGAAGTTGGGTTCTGTCACACTGGTGGAGGCATCCAGCACAAACACCAGGTCAATCTCTGCCTTGTCACATCCTGAACAACACCAGTACAGACGGGTATAAAAAAATGAACTTGTAGAACATGTCCAACATTATGGTAATGTGTGTTAGATCTTGTACACAGCTCAGTTTTGTTCAATATTTGGCTATATCATGGTTACGTCCCATGGGCACGTGATCTGAATCGAAAGTTCACTCAGTCAGCAACAAGATCGCTGAGGAAGATGGCCGGATGGCTGTCGAAAGCTACGAGTGAGTAGTGCATTTTCTTTTGTTGGGAGACAAGGTCTAACTTCAGGTAGCAATATGGCTATATCACTGTTTGTCTAAATGTAAAGAAGATAAAGAACAGACCATCACTCAGAAGGATACTGGCATTCTCATTTACCTTATTGATAATAAGATCATGCAGTCATGTCTCAAGATCATTATAAACAAAGCTGTTTGTGGTCATTTCATTCACCTTATTAATAACAACATCATACAATCATGAGTTAAAGTCGTGATATACTATCCTTTAGTTTCTTAGCGGTCATTTAATTCACCTTACTAACAACGGAATTATACAATCATCGTGTTCCGCTCATTATAAACTTAGCCGTAGTTTAAAGGCATATTTCATTGTTATGTAGATTACTAGCATTGATTCCTCGCGAATACACATTTTGTGTGCTTGAAGAATTAAAACTGAACGTGTCCTTGAAGCAGAATGCAAATACAATGTAGCTACCACCACTTTTCTAATTTAATGCTTCCATTGTGCTTTATGTGGATACTATATGCATTTTGGTTATTTGCACTCTGTATACATGTGAATGTTACCGTTACTACAACACTGAATGTTACCGTTACTACCATACTGCTCTGTGAAATTAATCCATACCTTCAATAACTGGAGGTAAGGTGATTGGTGCCAAGGTAGTCTCTGGAAACAGAAATATTGCCAAGTGTACTGAATCTGAAACTAATAGGTCTGTAAAATGAAATAAGAACATCACATCATCTCCATATGACATAGTTGTGCCTAATGGATTCTGGAATGAAATATTACTCACGTACGTGTTAAGTTAAACATTAAAGACAGATAAAGGGTGGTAAATAAGAATCGTATATCTTTCTTAATTAAAACGTCACAACATTCACCAGCCACCGTGGCTAAGTGGTTCGCGTTGCGGACTCCCGGCTGGGAGGCCATGGATTTGATTCCCATCAGTCATGTGGGATTTTTCTGCCCCGACAGGCTTCTACCCGACGCTCAGTTTGCTACGGGCTCAATGGGGAAGACTGGGACCACACAGTCGAGTTTTATCCGCTTAGTGGATGCGTCTCTGAGAATGTTGCTCAAACTTCCTGAGCAACACTGCAGGTGTCTCTATCTCTCAGGCCTGGTTGACGCTGGGGTATATTATGAAAGTAAGCATAAAGTACAGCCCTGTCATGTGGTCTCAGATCGGAATGGAAATCCGTAACATTCATCATCCTCATTCTCATCGTTCAGCATGAGAAACGTCCCAAATTCTATGGCCCTTCATGCCCTGCTCTCAGGGCGACCTCGGTTTCGATGTCCTCTCCACGTTTGTGAATTTGGTTTGATTCCGTTGGGGTCACATGTATCGGCGAGTCAATGTAGACTCTAGTTGGACGGATGTACAGTCGCCCTCTGGAGGAAGAGCGTACTCAACCCAGCTCTGTAACTAAGCAATTATTGTCTCCAGTAGGGTCTTAGTAGGTGTTGTTCTGCATATGATAGATCAGTGCAGGTGCCACTGAACACTACTAAAGTGAATTGACAGCAGCACAGTGTCTCCTCCAGTGGGTTGCCTCTTGACGGCTTGACATTGACTGCTCCCTGTGGATAGTCAGTGCCGTGGCTGCGGCAGGCTGGATCGGGCTGCATCCGTGGATGGGGGGGGGGGGGGGGGGTCGGAATAAGCGACAGGGATGTTATGCCAGTGAGGTGGCACAGAAGATGGGTCAGCAAAAAAAAAAAAATGAAAACAAACCAACCAAAAAGGCACAACATTCAACACGAGACCACAGGATGCACACAGGTGAAAAATATTGAAGCATTACTGGAGATTTTTGTTTCTTATAGCTACTGTACATTCACAAATTGATGCAAATAATAAATTGGCAATACATATATGAGACAATACATACGAGGACAGAAAGCAGCGAAGACTTGATCTCTGAGAGACCTGAGTTCACTGAACTCCTGCACAGCAAAGCGGTTCTGTTCCACCGGCTTGCTGGCAATGCCGTCCAACTCGGTGGTGTCAGTCAGTCCGATACCAATGGCGTAGATGTGGATGCCTGCTCCTCGGGCCTCCTCTGCTTCAGGAATGGTTCTGCGTGAATTGATGTTGGACACCCCGTCTGTCACCACGATGGCGATGTTGGGAACGTTGTTACGGTCACCGTTGAATCGGCTGAACATTTCCGTCCTCATGGTGTTGAGGGCATCAGCTGTGTTGGTACTGCCGTAACGGTAAGGGATGTTGTCCACCGCATCAAACACTTCCACCTTGCTGGATATCTGTTCAGGTGGAATTCTATGGTGTCCTCTGAGCTGTATGTCACAACACCTACACGGACATTACCGTTGTCGATGTCAGCAATGAAGAGGAAGTCTTTGACAAAGTCTTTCATCAGCTGGAAGTTGGGTTCTGTCACACTGGTGGAGGCATCCAGCACAAACACCAGGTCAATCTCTGCCTTGTCACATCCTGAACAACACCAGTACACACGAGTATAAAACATGAACTTGTAGAACATGTCCAACATTATGGTAATGTGTGTTAGATCTTGTACACAACTCAGTTTTGTTCAATATTTGGCTATATCATGGTTACGTCCCATGGTCACGTGATCTGAATCGAGAGTTCACTCAGTCAGCAACAAGATCGCTGAGGAAGATGGCCGGATGGCTGTCGAAAGCTACGAGTGAGTAGTGCATTTTCTTTTGTTGGGAGACTAAGTCTAACTTCAGGTAGCAATATAGCTATATCATTGTTTGTCTAAATGTAAAGAAGATAAAGAACAGATCATCACTTCTATCATGCAGTCATGTCTCAAGATCATTATAAACAAAGCTGTTTGTGGTCATTTCATTCACCTTTTTAATAAACATCATACAATCATGAGTTAAAGTCGTGATATACTATCCTTTAGTTTCTTAGCCATTATTTAATTCACCTTACTAACAACAGAATTATACAATCATCGTGTTCCGCTCATTATAAACTTAGCCGTAGTTTAAAAAGCATATTTCATTGTTATGTAGAATACTAGCACTGATTCCTCGCGGTTACTCATTTTGTGTGCTTGAAGAATTAAAACTGTATGTGTCCTTGAAGCAGAATGCAAATACAATGCAGCTACCACCACTTTTCTAATTTAATGCTTCCATTGTGCTTTATGTGGATACTATAAGCATTTTGTTTTTTTGCAGTCTGTATACATGTGAATGTTACCGTTACTACAACACTGAATGTTACCGTTACTACAAGACTGCTCTGTGGAATTAATCCATACCTTCAATAACTGGAGGTAAGGTGATTGGTGCCAAGGTAGTCTCTGGAAACAGAAATATTGCCAAGTGTACTGAATCTGAAACTAATAAGTCTGTAAAATGAAATAAGAACATCACATCATCTCCATATGACATAGTTGTGCCTAATGGATTCTGGAATGAAATATTACTCACGTACGTGTTAAGTTAAACATTAAAGACAGATAAAGGGTGGTAAATAAGAATCGTATATCTTTCTTAATTAAAACGTCACAACATTCACCAGCAACCGTGGCTAAGTGGTTCGCGTTGCGGACTCCCGGCTGGGAGGCCATGGATTTGATTCCCATCAGTCATGTGGGATTTTTCTGCCCCGACAGGCTTCTACCCGACGCTCAGTTTGCTACGGGCTCAATGGGGAAGACTGGGACCACACAGTCGAGTTTTATCCGCTTAGTGGATGCGTCTCTGAGAATGTTGCTCAAACTTCCTGAGCAACACTGCAGGTGTCTCTATCTCTCAGGCCTGGTTGACGCGGGATATATTATGAAAGTAAGCATAAAGTACAGCCCTGTCATGTGGTCTCAGATCAGAATGGAAATCCGTAGCATTCATCATCCTCATTCTCATCGATCAGCATAAGAAACGTCCCAAATTCTATGGCCCTTCATGCCCTGCTCTCAGGGCGACTTCGGTTTCGATGTCCTCTCCACGTTTGTGAATTTGGTTTGATTCCGTTGGGGTCACAGGTATCGGCGAGTCTATGTAGACTGTAGTTGGACGGATGTACAGTCGCCCTCTGGAGGGAGAGTGTACTCAACCCAGCTCTGTAACTAAGAAATTATTGTCGTCAGTAGGGTCTTAGTAGGTGTTGTTCTGCATATGATAGATCAGAGCAGGCGCCACTGAACACTACTAAAGTGAATTGACAGCAGCACAGTGTCTCCTCCAGTGGGTTGCCTCTTGACGGCTTGACATTGACTGCTCCCTGTGGATAGCTGGTGCCGTGGCTGCGGCAGGCTGGATTGGGCTGCATCTGTGGATGGGGGGGGGGGGGGGGGGGGGGGGGGGGGGTCGGAATAAGCGACATGGGTGTAATGCTACTGAGGTGGCACAGAAGATGGGGAAGCAAAAAAAAAAAAGAAAACAAACCAACCAAAAAGGCACAACATTCAACACGAGACCACAGGATGCACACAGGTGAAAAGTATTGAAGCATTACTGGAGATTTTTGTTTCTTATAGCTACTGTACATTCACAACTGATGCAAATAATAAATTGGCAATACATATATGAGACAATACATACGAGGACAGAAAGCAGCGAAGACTTGATCTCTGAGAGACCTGAGTTCACTGAACTCCTGCACAGCAAAGCGGTTCTGTTCCACCGGCTTGCTGGCAATGCCGTCCAACTCGGTGGTGTCAGTCAGTCCGATACCAATGGCGTAGATGTGGATGCCTGCTCCTCGGGCCTCCTCTGCTTCAGGAATGGTTCTGCGTGAATTGATGTTTGGACACCCCTCTGTCACCACGATGGCGATGTTGGGAACGTTGTTACGGTCACCGTTGTAATCGGCTGAACATTTCCGTCCTCATGGTGTTGAGGGCATCAGCTGTGTTGGTACTGCCGTAACGGTAAGGGATGTTGTCCACCGCATCAAACACTTCCACCTTGCTGGTATATCTGTTCAGGTGGAATTCTATGGTGTCCTCTGAGCTGTATGTCACAACACCTACACGGACATTACCGTTGTCGATGTCAGCAATGAAGAGGAAGTCTTTGACAAAGTCTTTCATCAGCTGGAAGTTGGGTTCTGTCACACTGGTGGAGGCATCCAGCACAAACACCAGGTCAATCTCTGCCTTGTCACATCCTGAACAACACCAGTACAGACGAGTAGTAAAACATGAACTTGTAGAATATGTCAAACATTATGGTAATGTGTGTTAGATCTTGTACACAGCTCAGTTTTGTTCAATATTTGGCTATATAATGGGTACGTCCCATGGTCACGTGATCTAAATCGAGAGTTCACTCGGTCAGCAACAAGATCGCTGAGGAAGATGGACGGATGGCTGTCAAAAGCAAACGAGTGAGTAGTGCGTTTTCTTTAGTTGTGAGACTTAGTCTAACTTCAGGTAGCAATATGGCTATATCACTGTTTGTCTAATGTAAGGAAGATAAAGAACAGACCATCACTCAGAAGGATCCTTATTGACAATAAGATCATGCAGTCGTCTCAAGATCATTATAAACAAGCTGTTTGTGGTCATTTCATTCACCTTATTAATAACAACATCATACAATCATGAGTTAAAGTCGTGATATACTATCCTTTAGTTTCTTAGCCATTATTTAAATCACCTTAATGACAACGAATTATACAATCATCGTGTTCCGCTCATTATAAACTTAGCTGTAGTTTAAAGGCATATTTCATTGTTATGTAGATTACTAGCATTGATTCCTCGCGGTTACTCATTTTGAAGAATTAAAATGTACGTGTCCTTGAAGCAGAATGCAAATACAATGTAGCTACCACCATTTTTCTAATTTAATGCTTCCATTGTGCTTTAATGTGGATACTATAAGCATTTTGGTTATTTGCACTCTGTATACATGTGAATGTTACCGTTACTATAACATGAATGTTACCGTTACTACAAGACTGCTCTGTGGAATTAAATCCATACCTTAATAACTGGAGGTAAGGTGATTGGGGCCAAGGTAGTGTCTGGAAACAGAAATATTGCCAAGTGTACTGAATCTGAAACTAATAGGTCTGTAAAATGAAATAAGAACATCACATCATCTCCATATGACATAGTTGTGCCCAATGGATTCTGGAATGAAATATTACTCCCGAAAATGTTAAGTTAAAACATTAAAGACAGATAAAGGGTGGTAAATAACAATCGTATATCTTTCTTAATTAAAACGTCACAACATTCACCAGCCACCGTGGCTAAGTGGTTCGCGTTGCGGACTCCCGGCTGGGAGGCCATGGATTTGATTCCCATCAGTCCTGTGTGATTTTTCTGCCCGACTGGATTCTACCCGACGCTCAGTTTGCTACGGGCTTAATTGGGAAGACTGGGACCCACAGTCGAGGTTTTTGGTTTTTTTTTGTTTGGTCCCCAAACCCCTGCGCCACCTCAGAGGCAGTGCACACACGCCGCTCATTCGACACCCGTCCACAGCCACAGCCCGGTCAGCCCGCCGCGCCCCGGCACCGGCAATCCACAGGGAGCAGTCAATGTCAAGTCGTCAAGAGGCAACCCACAGGAGAAGACACTGCACTACTGCCGAGTCACTTCGATGGTGTTCAGTGGCGCCTTTTCTGATCTAACATACGCAGGACACCACCTACTCAGCCCCTATGACAACAATAACTGCTTAATCGCGGAGCTGGCGTGAGTGAGCTCTCCCTCCGGAGGGCGTCACCAGTCTGTCCAGCGGACAGCCCCCATGGACTCGCCGATACCGGTGACCCCGACGGAACCAAACAAAGGCCACAGACGTGGAGAGGACATCGAAACTGAGGTCACCATGAGAGCAGGGCATTTAAGGGCCACAGAATTTGAGACATTTTTTTAATGCTGATCAGTGAGAATGAGGATGATTAAGATGATACTACGGATTTCATTTTTGGTCTGAGACTACATGACAGGGCTGTACTTACGCTTCCTTTCATAATATATCCCGGCGTCAACCAGGCCTGAGGATACAGGCACCTGCAGTGTTGGTCAGGACATTTGAGCAACACTATCAGAAACGCATCCATTAAGTGGATGAAACTCGACTGTAGTCCCAGTCTTCCAAACGGAGTCCGCAGCAAACTCAACTCTGGGTAGGAGCCAGTCGGGGCAGAAAAACCCACGTGACTCTGATGGGATTCGATCCCACGACCTCCCAGGGAGTCCGCGATGCTAACCACTTCGCCATGGCGGCTGGTTCACAGTCGAGTTTTATCCGCTTAGTGGATGCGTCTCTGAGAGTGTTGTTCAAACTTTTTGACCAACACTGCAGGTGTTTCTATCTCTCAGGCCTGGTTGACGCTGGATATATTATGAAAGTAAGCATAAAGTACAACCCTGTCATGCGGTCTCAGATCGGAATGGAAATCCGTAACATTCATCATCCTCATTCTCATGGTTCAGCATAAGAAACGTCCCAAATTCTGTGGCCTTTCATACCCTGCTCTCAGGGCGACCTCGGTGTGATGTCCTCATCACGTCTGTGGATTTGGTTTGATTCCGTTGGGGTCACAGGTATCGGCGAGTCCATGTAGACTATAGTTGGATGGATGTACAGTCGCCCTCTGGAGGGAGAGCGTACTCACGCCAGCTCCGTCACTGAGCAATTATTGTCGTCAGGAGAGTCTTAGTAGGTGTTGTTCTGCATATGATGGATCAGAACAAGCGCCACTGAACACTACTGAAGTGAATTGACAGCAGCACAGTGTCTCCTCCGGTGGGGTGTTTCTTGACGGCTTGACACTGACTGCTCCCTGTGGATAGCCAGTGCCGTGGCTGCGGCAGGCTGGATCGGGCTGCATCTGTGGATGGGGGGTCGGAATAAGCGACATGGGTGTAATGCTACTGAGGTGGCACAGAAGATGGGGAAGCAACAACAACAAATAAAAACAAACCAACAAACCATAAAGGCACAACATTCAACACCACAGGATGCACACAGGCAAAAAAATATTGAATCACTACTGGAGATTTTTGTTTCTTATTGGTACTGCACATTCACAATTGATGCAAATAATGAATTGGCAATATATATCAGACGATACATACTTGGACAGAAAGCAGCAAAGACTTGATCTCTGAGAGACTGAGTTCACTAAACTCCTGCACAGCAAAGCGGTTCTGCTCCACTGGCTTGCTGGCAATGCCGTCCAACTCGGTGGTGTCAGTCAGTCCGATACCAATGGCGTAGATGTGGATGCCTGCTCCTCGGGCCTCCTCTGCTTCAGGAATGGTTCTGCGTGAATTGATGTTGGACACCCGTCTGTCACCACGATGGCGATGTTGGGAACGTTGTTACGGTCACCGTTGAATCGGCTGAACATTTCCGTCCTCATAGTGTTGAGGGCGTCAGCTGTGTTGGTACTGCCGTAACGGTAAGGGATGTTGTCTACTGCATCAAATACGTCTGCCTTGGTGGCATATCTGTTCAGGTAAAATTCGACGACGTCATCAGAACTGTACGTGACCACACCCACACGGACGTTACCGCTGTCAATGTCAGCAATGTAGAGGAAGTCCTTGACGAAGTCTTTCATCAGCTGGAAGTTGGGTTCTGTCACACTGGTGGAGGCGTCCAGCACAAACACCAGGTCAATCTCTGCCTGGTCACATCCTGAACAACACCAATGCGTAGAAATGTAATGACTTCATCCACAGAGGACTGTATGCACTATACCAGAGCATGCAGCTTGCTGGTCTGTATAAGATATTCATCTGGCATCTATGGTATATTTCGTACAGAAAATTAATGAAATCAAACTGAACCAGAATCTTCATGGTCCCGCATGCGTCCCATCAAGAACAACGACTGAATCCTAAGTTGACTTCTTTGTAATAGTACATTCCTCCACAATGGATCGTCTTCTATTTCGTTATGATGATACAGAAAACAAATTTATGCACTAAATCAAAGGCTGAAATTATATGATAGAGTGAGATGGTATTCTTCATATGCTGAAGACAGTGTCTCTGTTCTATTTGTTGAAAACACCCACTGCGTTGTCTTCCATTTCTTCATGATTTGGATTATCTCATGCTTATCTTAAAATTCTACTGCTGTTTTATGAACCACATACCCGTGATGACTGGAGGTAGAGTAACTGGTGGCAAGGTAGTTTCTGAAAAGAGAAACACACACACACACACACACACACACACACACACACACACACGCGCGCGCACACACACACACACACACACACACACACACACACACACACACACACGCACGCACGCACGCACACACACACACGCACACACACACACACAGACACACACAGACACACACACACACACACACACACACACACACACCACACACACACACACACACACACACACACACACACAACACAGGGAGAGTGTAGAACAAAATTGTTTGTAACGATGGACAGTCAGCAATATCATGGCTATTTTAAGAGCTGCACCAGAAATGTTACAAGCAGATTTGTCATCGAGTTAATAAGAGATTTAATAAAACAGACCTACGTCCAAGTATACAAGTATAAAATGAACATCTATCTTACTTGATATGAATGATAGTGATAATCATTCCTGAACAATGGAGGAAGGGATCTATCAAACACTGTCCTGAAACCATCAGACCAACAGCACATCAAGGCAGCAACGTAAGCACAGTTTTTCATTTGAAGGCCTAAGAGGGGAAGCCGCATCCTAGACAATCAAGAACGAGCAAATACTGTGATGTATATTGTAAAACCCAAAACAAAACACCACACATGTGGAAAAAATAAAACAGATGCATAATGAGGTAAAGATTAAAATTCTAGGCATATGGATAATTTCAGACATGTAAATGTTATCAAAGATATGTTCACAACCAGAAGAGCAACTGATTTAACAATACGCCGTAATCAACACGTACGTGGACAGAAAGCAGCGAAGACTTGATCTCTGAGAGACCTGAGTTCACTAAACTCCTGCACAGCAAAGCGGTTCTGCTCCACTGGCTTGCTGGCAATGCCGTCCAACTCGGTGGTGTCAGTCAGTCCGATACCAATGGCGTAGATGTGGATGCCTGCTCCTCGGGCCTCCTCTGCTTCAGAATGGTTCTGCGTGAATTGGACGTTGGACACCCCGTCTGTCACCACGATGGCGATGTTGGGAACGTTGTTACGGTCACCGTTGAACTGGCTGAACATTTCCGTCCTCATGGGGTTGAGGGCGTCGGCGGTGTTGGTACTGCCGTAACGGTAAGGGATGTTGTCTACTGCATCAAATACGTCTGCCTTGCTGGTATATCTGTTAAGGTGGAATTCTATGGTGTCCTCTGAGCTGTAAGTGATAACACCTACACGGACGTTACCACTGTCAATGTCAGCGATGTACAGGGAAATCCTTGATGAAGTCCTTCATCAGCTGGGAAGTTGGGTTCCGTCACACTGGTGGAGGAGTCCAGCACAAACACCAAGTCCACCTCTGCCTGGTCACATCCTGCACAGAGATAAATCACACATGTCATTCTGCGAATTTCAAGAATGTCTGAAACATTTTTCTGAAATTTAACTAAAGAAAAAGGATCGCGTGTAAAGGATTCAGTTCCCGTTTTGATTCATACGAAATATGTGTAAGCAGGCACTGGACATTCACATCTTTAACAGAAGGGGATAGCACAAGGGCCAACAGTACACACGGTATTAGTACCTTGTCTCTCAGGTGGCAGGGTCAATGGGGCTTGTGTTGTCTCTGAAACATTCACATACATTGTTTGATTATATATCAAGGCTGCTCTGGGCTGGATAAACATTATCTGAACACACAACCCAGAACCTAAGATATGCATATACAAACACAATAGGATACTTCTTATGGAATATCATATCATGAAATAATATGGCTCCTAAGCCTGGTACAATTATGTGACTAAGCAATTTAAGGTGAAAAAGCCTTCTCAAGGTTAAGGGTGCAACCACATGACCTGTGTATCTGAATACAAAGGTCGGCTCTTTTGCAGGCATATAAATTTTCTGAATGTGTACATTTCCTCTCTATATTGACTCTACAAGGATACAAACACATCATCTGAGTATGCATCACATTCTTCAGGGATATACATACGTTATCTGAAAAAATTCATACTCACCTGACTTTCTAGGCATACACATACACCGTATCTGAATGTGTAAGCCAGCTCAGTACAAACATTAACTGAAAGCATATCTTGTCTGCTTAAGGACATGACACGTTATTTGAATGCACAGTCAGTCTCTCTAAACAATCATCATAAACAAACTTGTATATGTTATGTGCTTTGAATCACTAAAGCGTCTGAAAGATTAGATTGCACTGAATTTCCACATTCTGTTTGAACCTTAATGATGAAATGCCATTGAATATTCTGGAGATAGTAATGTTGCTATAGCCAGCCGCAGGCCAATCAGGGCTGCAATATTCTGGGAGGGTTTTCACATCAAGAGGCAGTAATGGAATGGGAAGTTTAAAGCCGATCATAGAAACTAAACAGTTTGTTGACAACTTTACTGAAAAATAGTTGACTTCCTGCACTGTGAAAGTACAACCCCTCTCTTTGGGAAACGCAGCGAGTGACGTGAGTATTCCTCACTTTGCTCTGTGAGGATATATATGTGGCATACTTTGAGGGTTAAGTTGACCTTAAGTATCTATGTTCTCTAAATCATCGGATGAAGCCTCTGACAAAACAGCACAGAGTGTACAGGCTTCCTTCATCTTTGCCAAGGGAACGGACACAGTCTTTGCCAAAGTGTAAGAGCGCCACATGTATATATGGATGATAATAACAAGGTTAATATCACGATCAACATTCTGCTAGGTGAACAGACATTAGTAAACGTTTTGCTAGGATTAGATATGATACTCTCAAACGTTAGAACCAAGGTTAGAACAGACTATAATTTGATTGTTTTCCTTCTGTTATTTAAGAATGTCGCTATTTTAAAAACTACAAATATATACTGACAAAGTAGGACAATGTTAGTTGTTTAACTATCTGACCGACAGGGTAAACAACACTTTCATCTCATCGATAATAGTTGTAAATAAGAGTCAGTTGTCAACAATGTAGTAAGTTAATGATACATTAAAACTACAAAGCATTTAAATTCAAGATGGACACATCCCTATATACAATTCTACTCAGAATGTGAAACACACGCACACAAATATCTATTAGTATTCTATCTGTCTATTTATGAACTCATTTGGAGAGGTTTAGGTTAGGAAAGTGCAGGAAGTTTATCCTTTAGTCTTGAAACTGACATTGCGACCCAACAAATACTTTCTTCAATAACAGGTTGGCTGGCTGGAATTGCTAGTGTTCAACACTTTTCTCTTCGATGTTCCTCTTGAGGCCATATATAAGAGCAACATTAAGATAAAGGACAGAGCCATTAAATCCAATATTTCTCTATTACTTCAAAAATGATAAAGAGACGCCATAAACGCTGTGATCCTATTTGCGGGTAAACAAAACTGGATATAAGGAGGAAAGTCACTCTTTGAATTGCTTTGCAAAACCAGTCAGATTCACTAATACTCCAAGGCAAGAGTGTACGGTAAAGATCCGATATACTGAATGGAATGAAGTCCTCCACTGTTGACCAGTTTTGTTAAGTAAGCAACTAAACTGTGCAGGAAAACTGGTGAAGCTGATTAATTTTTCAGTCTAACTACACTTTAAGAAGACTCTCTCTCTCTCTCTCTCTTAAAAAATGACACTCTGGATTGAATTAATTAAATCGGTAAAGATTACTTGCATTATAGTATGTAAAAGTGCATGCAGATTGGCAGTCGATCAAAGTATACAGCAGTGATATATCAAAACTACTCTAAATAGAAGAAAGGCATGCAGCGTTACAATCGCAGAAGGCACTGAAAAAGGGGGGGGGGGGGGGGGGACTCTAAAGGCAAAGAAATTGGACTGAAAATCTCAAGGTGGTAGCAAAGTAAGGCACATAAACGCAAATCATTCTGATAAGAAAGGACAGCACAAAGTAAACCTCACACACACACATGGTTACACATGAAGCAGGATCTAGGTGCAACTGCTACACTTGACACAAACTGTTGTGTTCGCAAAATGTGCAGATGATACACCATCACAACAAGCATGTGTGCACATGCAGATGATACACCATCACAACAAGCATTGTGTGCACATGCAGATGATACACCATCACAACAAGCATTGTGTGCACATGCAGATGATACACCATCACAACAAGCATTGTGTGCACATGCAGATGAACACCATCACACAAGCATTGTGTGCAGATGATACACCATCACAACAAGCATTGTGTGCACATGCAGATGACTACGCTAGTTAGCAAAACATTACGTTCCTAAATGTTCAGATCGTACACCAGTACGCAAAATATTGCATTCATATATGTGCATATGATACACCAACAAGCAAAGTATCGTGTTCGTAAAGGGGTTTAAAACCGAATAAAATTGTCCGTCAAATAGGTACCTGTCCATATGTGATGTTATACGTTTTTTTTGGAAGACAGCCATGTTTTAATTCAGCATTTATCGTCACCATGACGACAGCACACTGGCTAACTTCTTTGATCTACTCGTTACCAGGTCTGCTGTATGTAATCTGTCACTGTGCAGGGTCTGACGACATGATTTACTCAAAAAGTTCGAGAATCAGACACCATTACGCGAAGCAGCTCCTAGAAAACCCGCAAACACATGCATCTCTTACAGGGAAACCCAACACGCCATAGCAGTGACAGGAAAAAAAGTAATATTGTAAAAGAGACCCCGAAACTCTGTTGCTTCAGATATTCATGACAGGTACGGTATCCCAGCCGCTTATGATTCCATAACCTGATACCTCTGTGGGGTGACTTGTGATTCCATAACCTGATACTCTGTGGGGCGACTTGTGATTGCAAAAGTGGAGTTGTTCACGCAGGTGTGTGGCCAGTTGGGAGTGACGGGTCAGGCTGAAGACTGTCTGCTTCCCTTGTGGAAAGCAACAAAGACCATGGGGGCGGTGCCGGCCACCCCGGTACTGATAATGAAGACCTGGATTCCTTCAGAACGCAGAAGCTGAGCCTGCCTGGTGATGCTGTGTCTGTGTCTATGGAACTGGCCATTGGTGATGAGCACCACTGCATTACTTGCTTCAGGGCGATCTCCGTTGATGGGGGAGAAGACGTCGTGTCGAAGAATCTTCATCAAGTTTGCCCAGTTAGTGCTGCCGGGCTGATAGCGAAGCTTGTCCACGGCCCAATAGGCGTCTGTCCGTCTGTTGTACTCCTTCAGGTGGAACCCTATCTGAACCTTGTAGTTGAAACTCAGGACGGCCACACGCTGACGGCCAGTGTCCATGTCTGAATGGAATATGATTTGTTTGGCAAAGTCCTGCATCCGGTGAAAATTGGATCGAGTCACGCTGGAGGAGGAGTCAAGAACTATGGTAATATCCACAGTGGGATCGCATCCTGAAAACATAGCACACATCATCTGCCACAGGCTGAATGTCTCTTAACGGAGGACCACCCGTCTAAGCTCCATGGTTTACCCTGGCACGGATAACACCGTAGAAAACAGTCCCCGTGAATGTGGAATAATGATATGCTACCCATATTCATACTCAAGGATTTGATTATTTACGCAAACTAACTGACATGAAATCGAGCTTTGAAGGTTCTGCTTATCAAAAGACTACACTGCAAGCAGACTAGTTTATTTCTGCTACACCACAGCTCCTAAATCTAGAGGCCACAGTCCTGTCGGGTATGCAACAATGACTAAATCAAGAAAGCAAACTAACATCAAACAGAAAAATGAAACTGGGATTCGGGGCTCATGAACAAGACCGTGATGATGCTTCACCCACACATTTACCCAGCACGATGGCCGTGGCTCTAACAGCTGGAAGGAGCATGCATCCATTGAAAGCCTCGAGGTCTTAGCAAACATTAGCTCTAATAGTTACGTGCTTCTTCCTTTTACTTCGCCAGTGGGCATGAGTGCGTCAATACTATTCTGCTGTAGCTTGGTGCTCTAAGAACAAAGAAAACCGGTAAGTGCAGGCACAAAACAAGCAGCACTGTGTCTATGTGTACATCATCTGCATTCCATTCTTGGTGCCCGAATCAACTACACGTGAACAGCGCAGTCTGCAAAGTCATGTCCATTAAAACTCTGCACATCTGCAACTAAAGGAAGGCATACGAGTGGCGGATACTTCATGGCAAAATACACAGCTAGCGGTCATTCAGATACCGTGTGCTGGATGGATACACGAACTGTCTACCTCCACGCAGTGCTGACTAATCATTCTAGCACACAGGTATGGCAGCAATTACTCTCTGCAAGACAGACAAGGTCAACCGGTGAGGTGAGCAGAGAGGGCGCATCCTGCCCACTATACTGGCTAGATGTCATGACAGCAGCACAATGCAGCATGACCGTGCAGCACGTGCCAAACCCGGGCCTGCATGGCAGCAGCACACAGCAGCCAGCTCACCTAGAGGGCTGGCCTTCATCACACACTGACCCCCAGCTGACCGTGTCTCGCTCACCGTTCCCTCCCTGGTTTTCTGGCCTGTGGCCACTGCACAAGAAACTTGACAGCACCGTCAGAATGGACATCTGCAAACTTGAGGGGGAGGCTGGTTAACACTGACAGGAGACATGCACACAGCGTGACAGGAAGGGGAAGACGGTGAATGACACGACGGGGACAACCACAAGATAAGTATGCACCTGTTTCATGGTCTGTGGGATAGGCAACACTTAACTTCACTGTTACTCCTACACTTCAGTCTCCAATGAAAAGAAATAGGTATCAAAGGTATCATACTCACTTGTAGTCATCACATCTCTGGAACCGCTCACTGGAAAGAAAATTGCATCATCATCATCATTATCATCACTGCATACTAGAGAGAGAGAGAGAGAGAGGAGAGAGAGAGAGGAGAGGAGAGAGAGAGAGAGAGAGAGAGAGAGATTTCATACATACTCCACACCAAAACATGCCAAAATCGCCCGTAGAGATTTCATAATAAGGTTGATAATCTCAGCGATACCATTTTTACTATCATCGTTAGTGACTTAATACTTAATATTCAGCCACTTCAAAGAATTTTTATGATGTTTGAGACTCATCAACTTTTGTTGTTGACTTTGGTCTTATTTCGAGGATACGGACACGACACATTAAAAAAAACAAACAATAGCCAGTAATAAACGAAAAGATGGCAACTGATCGCATCTATGGTGTAATGTTGAAACAAGGACACTTATCTATTTTCAACAAACATTCTATGGCATAGCTTGGGAACATATCAAAAGCAGTGGTATGATGTTCGGGTCTGAAAATACTTAACAAGTATTTTGCTCTGTTTTCTTTTTCAACTGATAAAATCAACGTGGTCGGTGTAAGGTTCCCCTGTCTTCTACCCACCCCTAATGACGTGTCATTGTCAGTGCGTACGTTCTGACTCAAGCAGCAGTACGTATCAACGAATAATAAATGAACCGCGCAGTGTAGGGTTTCCCTGACCCCCTTGAGGACGGTTCATTTCATATCATTACAATACGGATGAGCATCGGCCCCACACATGTCGGAAAGGTCATGACACAGAACAACGCGCAGACGTGAACCTGGCTTTCGTCAACACCTCGGTCAGAGTTTCACACGAACTAGATAGATCTAAGTGTCCTTATCAAACTGTTGTTCATAAAGAACAATTACTTTTGTCATGGAAACTTCCATGTTTCATTCTGGAAAGAAAAGAAACCTTCCAACCGTAGAGGTGGCTGTCTACAAGCCAAACAAATTTGTAAAAAAAATCCAGCTATGAACGCAATACTGTTTTATCGTAAGAAATGTTCTGGCGTCCTGTACAACAGCCTGTTCCTGATCGAAGGAGTACCACCAGCATCCCCCCCCCTTCCTCAACTCCAAATCCATCACAACGCTGCTGTCTGCGCCACACATATTCTCCGAAGTCTGTCAGGACCGAAGTCTGTCAGGAAACAGGACTCCTTATTGCAGAGCGATCTGGGCCATTGCTGCTGTACCGGGTGCCTACAACGTATGGAGTATCAGAGAACACGAAGCCTACAACGTATGGAGTATCAGAGAACACGAAGCCTACAACGTATGGAGTATCAGAGAACACGAAGCCTACAACGTATGGAGTATCAGAGAACACGAAGCCTACAACGTATGGAGTATCAGAGAACACGAAGCCTACAACGTATGGAGTATCAGAGAACACGAAGCCTACAACGTATGGAGTATCAGAGAACACGAAGCCTACAACGTATGGAGTATCAGAGAACACGAAGCCTACAACGTATGGAGTATCAGAGAACACGAAGCCTACAACGTATGGAGTATCAGAGAACACGAAGCCTACAACGTATGGAGTATCAGAGAACACGAAGCCTACAACGTATGGAGTATCAGAGAACACGAAGCCTACAACGTATGGAGTATCAGAGAACACGAAGCCTACAACGTATGGAGTATCAGAGAACACGAAGCCTACAACGTATGGAGTATCAGAGAACACGAAGCCTACAACGTATGGAGTATCAGAGAACACGAAGCCTACAACGTATGGAG